>CM040245.1:63038311-63313826 GCA_022545495.1 Chrysanthemum lavandulifolium
TTGGGCTCGGGAGGAGGCGCTTTAGGTTGATAACAAAAATTCTTACCCAAACAAGTTTAGTAAATCCCTCTTTACCTAGAACATTTTGACCACCATTCTTACCCTTATTCTTGTTATTGACCATTTGAAAACCATCATTAAAATTATGTGTAAGCTGAGTAGGAGGTGGGAGATATTTAGGACAATCACCTAGAGTATGACAAAAAAGCTTACACGTATCACACCTTGGTGGCTTGCATTCATATTCAACCCGAATCTTTTCAATAATAGAGCCCAATCCATCCAGTAAGGGTATTTCCACATTGAGACTCTCCCGAAGAACCTTATCAGCCCGAACTTCAATCAAGCACCTAGCAAAACTACTGCGGCCCCAAGAATCCAAGCACATTTGACTAGTGTAAGTATTTAACATTTTCGGCATACCAATCAATGTAGCAAGGAGACTGAGACCATCATCAGAAAACATAGCAAGAGGAACGTCATGAAATTTAACTCACACTGGAATGTTAGTCAAATCCTCTTTAAGCAGATTAGTATTCAACGTCCAAGTTTTAAGAATAATTGGCACATTTCTAATCATCCACAGTCCGTTTTCCAGAACATCATCAACACCTTTACGAGTGTAAAACTTAAAGAAAAAGAACCCCTTAGCATTCATCATAACCTTTTGAATACCATACTTGGCCCACGTATTACGAACGTAATAATCAACAACCAGAAAAGCAATACATTTACTAATAAAATAACCATAAAGGGTATTCTGAAATTTAGAGTTTACCTCCTCCACGACTTTTATAGGAACGGAGAGATCCATACCATTAGACATGTTACTACATTCCAACCTACGAAAATTAGACATGCGCTTCGTAGAATCAGTTGACGTAGCACCCGCATATGAAACCAGCTTCACACTCGGGACACCCGTTGGTTGGGTTGATTATGAACTTTGGGAGACAAATTTGAAGCAACATTAGTATCATTGTCCACATTATCCGCATTCGTTACTTCAACATCGCGCATAGCCTCTTCAAAAGTCTTACACGCCTCCAAAACAACCGGATCACGACCATAATTCGGCTCAGCCTCATTACCACTGTTAGGGTTCATTATTGATTTATTTGATCCCACCTTACTAGCAAATGTAGCAGCTTTTGGTTCAAAATAAACCCTATCATCAAGATTATCTGCCAAGGTCGTCCGATCATATGTGCGTTTAAGAGCACTAATATTGGGGCTGATAGAGTGCTCGTTAAACCCACCAACACAAGGGTTGCCAACATGAATTTTAGATCACATCAAACCTGACCCCTTTTCCGAAGTTTATTCATTCAATGAGGAGTAATTCTCCCTCACGACATGGACTGGAAGTCCATCAGAACTAATGGTGACTCCATCCACAACACGCATAGTTTTCAAACCCACGTCATGCTCCATTTTCCCACCTTTTCGACCCCTCTCTCTTGTAACCCCATGCATGTTTAAACCACAAAACAACGTCTAGCACTTCAATACAAGTACGGGTAAAACCCTAGTTAAAGAACTAGGGTTTATGAATCAATTAATGCACGAATCTGATCAAAGTAGGATCGATTATAAAACTATGGTCAAATATATATCAAGCAGAGACCTCAAATCAATACTAAGATAATGAAT
The DNA here is from genome assembly GCA_022545495.1 of Chrysanthemum lavandulifolium. NCBI lineage: Eukaryota > Viridiplantae > Streptophyta > Magnoliopsida > Asterales > Asteraceae > Chrysanthemum > Chrysanthemum lavandulifolium. The sequence continues at coordinate 63,039,965 of CM040245.1, forward strand.
TATATGATGCACCCTCCAAATTAATACTAAGATAATGAATTATATTTTGCACCCTCGATTGGTTAAATAATAAAATATTATAGACTCATGCAATCGTATAATTCAAACCAAAATCTTACCAATGCAAAAACCAAAAAAGCAGTATACACTGGCCCATGATTTAAAGGAATAGTAAGAAAGTGTTTTTTTCAAAAGTTAGGGATTCGCTTTTCGCCTAGAAAGAGTTCGACTTAGGGTTTTGTTTTCGCCTAGAGAGAGTTCGACTTGTGTATGATAAAAATTGAAAATCTGAATTTTATATCTTCAATAGCAAATAAGTTATGGTTAGGCTTATGCAAAAGGTGGGATATTGATCGACACATGTACTTATTGACGACTTTGATTCTATCTTCAGAACAAACAATTTGGTGTTTATGAAACGTTCTTAAAAATTACACATGGGTCAATCAAACCCCACTAATATGATAAATGCATGGGATCGAGTAGAGATATGAAGCACCATTAGTTGATAAAAGGGGTCGAGTAGAGCTATGAAGCACGAGTGTCATACAAATATCCAATCAAGTCTTCCAATATAAAACATAGAGAGGTCTCTACTATGTAATTGAGCTGGTTCTGTATAAGCAGGGTTGGGGATGACGCTCGTATCTTGTTCAAATAATGATTCTTTAACAAAACTTGGATTCAAAATTGTTTTGATATAGAAGCTAGCTAGGGATTCCATCAAGAGCTCACATTCTTGTACACATTTAGCTATTCGGTTACAAAGCCTTGCCTTTACTAGTTTGTGATGCCGTACACAGTGGCTACATATGAGGTGCCACTGAGTTATCTAGTTTGATAATCAAAATCATTGTTGTGGCATTATAATATATTGAAAGTATTTCTGGGAGTTCTTCCTTCATTTTGGAAAAGTCAACTGCAGCTAGAACTTCAATGTTTGGAAGTTATGTATTGTATCAAGTTTCATAGTTGGGTTGCATCATCAAAATTTTCTTTCAATACTAAAGTGTGCCGGACTCATTAGCAAAAAAAGAAAAGAAAAAAGAACTGATATCGAACACATATACATAAAGATCCATGAAGGTTTTAAACTAGCTACACATGCTTTGTAGAAATTAATTCACTTAATCAAATCGAGCAACTCTTACCATCTCAGACAACCATTCCATTGATTGGATATCCATCATATGTGTGTTTGGATTATCTTGTTCAATCTATATCACGTGTGGCAGTGCTTAACGGCCTGCAAAATAGTGAAACTCTATAGAGAGACATACAAAGTGCAAAGCTGAGTACTCATGCATGATTAATTGCTCTTATACTACAAATAGATGTCATAATTTATCTAGTTTAATGTAAGAAAAACTACTTGAAATTGTTTTGGATTGTTTAAAAGCTCATACAGATCCTCAAAACAATATGTATAACCTAAAATTGTTCAAGACTGGGCATATATAACTGACCAACCAAGCCAAAAAAAACAGAAAGGTTTAAGCACTCATGTATTCAATGAACATTTGTTTTTCAGAAAATGAGCTTAAGACCTCTTTCATATCAAGAATTTCGTTTAACTTTATATTCAAATATTGATGTTTCTTATTAGAGGAGTTATATTTTTTGAACGTACTATTGTTTCCACAAATGAGTGATTACAAATCGGATAATTTAACTATTAGTGAAAAAATAACAAGTTTCAGTAAAGAAAAAGTAAAAGCAAAACAATGAAACAATCTTATAAGATGCTATTTAGAAGCCTCACTAGAGATCTGATGAGGTGATTGTAAATTCAATCCGATCTACAATCTACTTATTTTGAGCTATATCATCAATAAGAAACTAATATTTTTGTTCAAAGACATATCTATTAGATTACGATTGATTTATACAAAGTCTCTGGGATCTACTATGTCTTTTCTGTGTTCATTATATATTATGTAAGAAACAAGTGATAGGATACCAATATTAACAAATTAAAAAGCATGAATATTGAGTAATAGAGATGATTAGAAAAGAAGATAAAATATTTAATTAAGTACCTCAGAAAGAAACTCTCAAGATCTCTTCCCCTACTTTCCAGATTGCTTCTAACAGATGATGATATATTTTTAAATATCTTGGTCTCAGTTATCTCTAGGTAACTCATGTAAATAGAGATATTAGGTAACCTCAACATACAGTCGCTAAAGTCCGCATCAATGCATCATGCTTAAAAACTAGTTTATGAACTATTAAGACTTTAAATAAGCTATAGCACATTTAGAAAATTAAAATGATAAGGTGTTGGTCACTGGATTTGAACAAAAAGACTTACGGTAGTGACATATCATCTTTTGGGTATACCTGGGTTTCTGACTCGACATTGCGAGCCAACTAATCCCAGGGCGACTACCTTTTTGGATAGTCCGGAGTCGGCACAGTTGAACATATGTTGCCAATAAAAGAGACATATCATCTTCAATGAGCTCATTTGAGCTGAACTACAAAACACGCTAATCGGACACAAATCATGTTTTGTAACAATATAAATAAACCATTAGAAAATATCATAGCTCAGTTTCTAACATTAATGAAAGGGTAAAGACTATAAAATATGGTAAAATACTTTGAGAAATGATTCATTGTGAATAACGAACCTCAAAATGACTCATTGTGACAAACGGAACCGGCTGTTAGCTGGTTCAAAATTACAAATTTCGTCTCTGTGTTTGTTAAAAATTTCACCGGTAGTCCTTTACAGCTTATAATTTTTTTATTACAAATTCCGTCCTTGTGGTTATTAAAAATTTCACCAGCAGTCCTTTACAGCTTATACATTTTTTTTATTACACATTTCGTCGTGGTCATTAAAATTTTCACCAGTAGTTCTTTCTAGTTCTAAATCATTGGATGATATGTCAATCACTTCTGCAAGAATAGAATTTATAAAGTATTGTATTGATAACACCAAAATGCATACAACCACGAGCTTGAATATAACAGTTGCATAGTTATATTGACCTTCTTTTGCTGCACTGTTTGCTTTGCATCCTTTGACTGTTTTGCCCTACCAAACACATCTTCAAGAAATTCTATCTTGTTTTTAAGCTCATCCATTTTTTTCCTTTCCTTTATCATCTGTAGATTGGAATCATCATTAAGATGTTTGTACAATAAACATATTAAGCAGACCATAAACAAGATACATATTCCCTGTGTGCAGACCTTTAGGGGTGTTCAGAACTGTATTTGCATTTGAAAAAATGATCATTTGTAGACAATTTCCTAAGATACAAGTATAAAGTCAACTAGCATATAACTATTAAAGACAAGAAAATTACCATTTGTAGACAAAGTCAACTAGCATATAACTAGTCAAGAAAATTACCATTTGCAGACATTTTTCAAGCCTATTTCTTACCTATTGCAAACAAGAAAAAGTACCATTTGCAGAGAAAGTCAAGTAGCATATAACTAGTCAAAAAAATTACCATTTGCAGACATTAGACAACTAACATAAAACTATTGCTGACAAGAAAATTACCTAAAGTGATACAAGTATAAAGAAGTGATCTAGTTAAAGCCAAATGATCAAGTAAATGACTAATAACATTTCTGTGGAGACCATTACGGGTGTTTGAAACTGCATTAGCATTTGAAAAAATGACCATTTGTCATCAAGGTTAGGTAAATACCCAAACCCCTTAATCTAGGATTTGAATAGAAAATAACCTAAGTGTTTAGTCCGTTAAACACTAACAGTCATCGAGTGCATAGTCTCTCAAGTGAGCCATCTTCGTGATACTCAAGAAGAGGCGAAGAAGAAGTCTCCACCAAGAAGGCGGAACTTAAAGAGTGAAGATCGAGTCAAGAAGAAGATGGTGGATTCAGTGAGTGATGACAATAACTCACCGAATCCCTAAACTCCTCACCAACTACTTACATCAAGACAAACCAAAATCAAGATCAAGACTATGAAGATCAAGAATGGGCGGATAAAACGGTTACATTGAAACGAATAAGTCCGGAGTACTTAAGTCAACTTTCCCTTTAGCAAAATCAAGATCAAGATCGACATGAAGAAAGTGACTTGGTCCCTTTACCTAATATAGTCTTTAGAAATGAGACAAAATACATCAAGATTTTGTCTTCTCGCAAATTGTCGCTTGTCACTTAGGAAAGAGTTAAAACTCATACTTGTATAAATAGCATAAGAGATGGAGTGAAAGTTTAAGCTTGTGAATTGTAAAAACACACACACACAAGCCATCTTTCACTCCTCCAAATACAACTTTGTCCCCGAGATAGCTCAATGGTTCCATAGTAGTTGTGCTCGACTTAGCCCGAGCTTAGTGAGGAGTTACAACACTTTGTCATTTCAATCCCTAGTACTGTTCCGCAAGTACTAGGGTAACGTATTCTTTGATTCATTTCTAATAAAGAATATGATGTTGAAAATTAATCTTTGTGTTTTACTTATATCTTTTCACCATTGATTCACTATTAACTTGTTTACAATACTTAAACTGCTTTTATACTATAGTGAATAGGAACAACAAGTGGTATCAGAGCAAGGTCGATTATAAAACTGCTTTTAAGCCGCCTAAACGCTTTTAAATCGTGATCCTAAAATGGTCGAATTTGATGTACCCCAACTAGTCGACAAAAAGGGTGGAGCTTATTCATTGTTGCCCCTAGACTTGAAGTTGGTAAATTTAACAAATGGAAAAGCGATGCTTTGCTATTTGATCGATGGAACCTTATTATATCAAGTGTATAAATGAAGGTCCATTTATCCCAAAGATCAAGGTTTGCCTAAACTCAAGCTCAGTGGACTCGTGGATGAGAGAAGAGTGGTCAACCAGACCAAAGACTCAAAAGTATCATCATATCATGTCTTCCCGATGATATTATGGAGTCGCTTATAAGTCGTAGTACGCCTAAACAAACCTGGATGACCTAGTTCATAGCCATGAAGGCCCATCCGATACCAAGGAAAACAGGATAATGGACCCAAACTTGAGTATAACACCTTCGTGGCTAAGGACTCGTAAACTCGTCTCAAACTTACACCCCGTACAAAACTCTTTAAATGAACTATCAAATGATGGTGTTAAGTTGTCCAAACATGAAATCAATGTTGGTTTTGTCAATAGTCTCTCCCGAGAAGTGGTTGAATTTCTCTCGTGGACTTAGGAATGCTAATCATATCCGTAATCTTGAGCTTCCCGAAATTTATGGAAATTTGTCTATGAGGAAAACCTCATCAATGCAGACGATACCCCGACTTAAAGAAGTCTCGTGAAGTCAAGAAGTCCCCGACCACCACTTCATCACCAATATCAACCGCTTTTTTCTAACAATGTGGTTCAAGATTTCCAAGAAAATTCAGATGATGAGCCCGATGAGAGATCAAGTGAGGAGTACCTAAATGACCGAACGTTGAATTTCGTGAAAGGGCACCTTGCTAACTCTCAAGGTTTATAAAAGAAACAAAGGTTTTCAAATGCTAAAGCAAATGAAGACACCGAATGCTTTAAGTGTCATAAAAGAGGTCATTTTGCAAAAGACTGCTTTTCAAAACAATTTTTCAACCCTCTTATAAACCATCGTGGTCTAATCGCCCTCGTGCTTTAGCAAATTTCAACCAAAATCTATCGCCTCATCAAAATTTTCAAAACAACTGATCAAAACAAAACTGTGGATTTTGAAGCTAAATACAAGAAAGCCAAAGCTAAGCTAGCATTGCTTGAGGCCACACCTCGTAAACAACAAAAGTGTTAAACTGCTGGTGGTAAAACAAAGGTCTTGTTGTCAAGTCTTCGATTGGGATGAAGAGCCTGCCTCATCCGATGATGAAATGGTGCATGTCACAGCATCGATGGCTCTCTCGAAGAGGACAAGTCGGTCGTGGGAAAAATCATGCCGTAAATGGAGAATGGGTCAACATTACAATGAAGAAGGTAAATATTTTACTTTCTATGGATGATGACTCGATTGGCGCCCTATATGAACTATATCAATGTTGACCTTAAGTTTGTAGAAGAGCAACGATTAAATCTTTTTCAAAATATAACAAGCTAAGTTTTGAACTAAACAAGTGTAGGGATGAACCGCTTCTTTTAAAACAAAATAAGCTTGAGGCTATCACTTTGCAAATTCAAAACACCGAATTAGTTAAAAGAAATCGTGCTCTTCAAGAAGAACTTAAGAAAGAAAAGGAAATCATTGCTAGTTGGATCGCTAAGAATCCAAGAGTCTTTGATGTGTGGGAGCCCCAAGAGCAAAAAGAGAGTCATAGGTGAAGATCATCTCCCGACTCTCACAACAAAGACCGCCTCCCAAACCATTTGTGTCCGTGGCATGATTACCAATGTGTTGACTATTCCCAAGCCCAAGTGATTGGATTGAACGGGTTAATCCCGATAGTAAGCTTCCTAATTTCGATTCTCGAAGAATTCTAGAGCTCGAAAGTCAAGCTCTAAAGAGCATGCTTGACTTCCCGATGTGCCCAGAGTACCGAACACATCTCCGAGTCTCAAGCGTAATCTCAAGCACCGCTTCCACCCCCGAACCTCTTCGTGGTGCCGCTCCTAGCTCGAGCTTACTCCATTACAATTCAATCCACACTCACCAAAAGAAAGGTCCGGACTTGGTAGAACCATCCCGAAAAGACCATCAAAACCAATTCAACAAGAATCTACCCCACCGAGACTTCCACATCCTCTCGTCCCCACCATCAAGTCGACCAAATTCAAGAATCGATCGAACTTGTGAGGAAGCTAACCGATAAGATGGAATCCATCGAAAAGTCCTCGAATCAATCAAGGAAACAAAGTCGCCTTCCTCTAGTTCCTCAAAGTCAAAAGCCACCACCAAACCCAAGCGTAAGTGTGATCTATGCCACTATACCACCATACAACCGACAATCGTTATAGAATCCTTTTTGTATGATCCGCAAAAGGATGATCACAGAACTTCGATCACTTACAATATGTAAGTTCTCTCAAGAAAGCAAACTATACCAAAGTTGGTCATCAAGATGCTTCAACCTCAAAATCGCTCAAAAGTTTAGAGCAAAACCCTTTTCTCCTTGCCCACACCGTGGCTTTAATGATCATCATCCCGATGATTGTCTCATGAACACATGCCGTGATATTTGCGGAAATCCACTCATGAGACATCCCAAGATGACAAAGGTCATCCAAGCAAGGAGAAGTTCCAAGCAACCAAGAATCACCGAGTCATCCTCGCCTCCAAATGCAAAACCTGTGGTAGCACAATGCACTCAACCACCGACCATGAGTCAATTGCCAAATTCAAAGGCACTATTAGACCCAAGCCCACTAGTATGTGGGTCAAGAAGAGAAACTAATCCACTTTACTACTTGTGCAGAGACACGCCAGGAGCCTATCCGCATCTAGATAGTGGATGCTCAAGAAGCATGACCGGTGTTAAGGAGTATCCGCACAAGTATGTAAAGGAACCAGACCCAAGGTAGTATTTGGTGATAACTCATCATGTCCCATCAAGGTTATGGTTCAAGATATCGTAATGGAATAGTTTTCTAGAATAGCTTATGTCAATGGTCTAAAATACAATCTCATCGTTGTCACCAACTCGTGATGCAAAGTACATTGTGCAATTCAATGACAAACAAGGTACCATTTTCAATGCCAACAAAGAAGTTGTTTTGATAGCTCCTAGAAGGGATGATGTTTATGTCTTAGACATGTCAACACTCTCTCAAGATGGAACTTGTCTCTTTGCCAAAGCCATCAAAACTATCAACCGGTCGTGGCATAAGAGACTCTCTCACTTAAACTTCAAAACATCAACAACTTGGCAAAACAAAACAAGGTCCTTGGCTTACCATCACCGGTTTTTGCAAAAGATAAACCATGCTCACTGTGAAAAGGCAAACATCAAAGAGCATCTTTCAAAACAAAACAAAATTTCTCAATCAAAGTCGCCTTCACCTCCCGTGATATGGATCTCTTTGGACCAACCACCCTAGATCAATCCAAAGATGAGAAGTATACACTTGTCATTGTTGATGAGTTTTCAAGATACACTGGGTATACTTTCTTTCCAAAAGAGTCAGCAATGACACTATAATGTCATTCATCGTGAACATTGAAAACCGTAATGACATTACGTTAAACAAATCGAATCGACAATGGTACCGAGTTCAGAAATGAAGAGCTTGAGAATTTCGTGATGAAAAGGAATCTCCCAAAAATTTCATCTCCTTACACCCCCGAACAAAATGGGGTAGCCGAAAGGAAAACAGAACTCTCATTGAGGTCGCTAGAACTATGTTAAATGGCTCACTCTATCAAAACATTTCGGATCAAGCCAAAACAAATTGTTACACTCAAAACAGTCAATCATTGTCAAAAGACATAACAAAACCCCATATGAGATATTCAAAGGTAGACTTTCGATATCGCCTACTTTATGTGTTTGGATGTCCTGTGTTTATTCATAACCACAAGGATCATCTAGGCAAGTTTGATGCTAAAGTCGATGATGGATACTTTCTAGGTTACTCACCGATCTCCAAAGCCTTCGTGGTATTTAACACAAGGAGACAACAAGTTGAGGAAACCTTTCATGTCACCTTTGATGAGAGTTCGAAAGCATCAGTTCACCAACACCTCGTTGGAGGAAATAGGAATTGATAACTCATCAAGATATCCTCCCGATGAGTATAACATCAAATCAATTCCTCATACCAAGTCGATGTCGACATCTCATATTATGTCTTGCCTCACAACCCGTCACAACCAACTATCAATGAATTCATTGATAATCAATCGCCCCTCGCGGGATAGGTAACATCGAACCAAATGTTCAGAACCCGTGATTCATGAACCCCAACTCGAACAAGACATCTCAACAGATGTTCTTAATGATTCTGTGGCTCTCGCAGACCGAACTCACCCCGAGTTTCCAGTGACCTCTTCAAGCTCGATCCTAGACCACAAAGTAAGTGGACAAAATCTCGTGACATTGAGCTTGTAAACATCATTGGTGAACCCATCAAGGCATGCTCACTAGAAGCATGGTCGCTAACTTAACTCGCAGCTTTCACCAATGAATGTCTATATGCCGATTACCTATCGATATAGAACCCAAGAGTGTCACCGAGGCTCTAAAACACCCAAGCCGGGTTCAGCCATGCAAGAAGAACTTCAACAGCTTGATAAAAACAAGGTCATGACCTTGATCAAATGTCCTCGGATGTCATTGTCATAGGAATGAAGTGGGTTTTCGTAAACAAAACCGATGAAAACGGCATCGTCATTAAAAACAAAGCCGACTTGTAGCCAAAGGTTACAACAACAAGAAGGCATTGACTATGATGAGACATTTGCTCTGTTGCAAGAATGGAAGCCATCAGATCTTCCTTGCATTTGCTACCTACATGAACTTCAAAGTTTACCAAATGGATGTAAAAGTGCATTCCTCGAATGGTGAACTCAAGGAAGATGTGTATGTTCAAGAACCTCCCGGCTTTGAGAGTAGTGAATTTCGACTATGTCTCGCAAGCTTGATAAAGCCCTTTATGGACTAAAACAAGCTCCTGTGGCATGGTATGAAACTCTCTCACCTTCCCGATTCAAAACAAGTTTGTCGAGGAAAGATAGACAACACATTGTTTATCTATAGGACAAAACAAGATATGATACTAGTCCAAGTATATGTTGATGACATCATCTTTGGCTCAACAAACTACACTTTGCAAACAGCTTGAAAACCGATGACAAAGAAGTTTGAAATGAGCATGATGGGTGAACTCACATACTTCCTTGACTACAAATCGTGCAAACCGATAAAGGAATCTCCATCACCAAGAGAAATACACCGTAAATCTCTTGAAGAAATATGAGATATCCGATCGTGCCTCAGTGAAGACACCAATGGTCCCTCCTAACAACCTTGGACCCGATCTCACCGGCAAATCACCAATCAAACTCATTTCGAGGGATTGTTGGCTCACCGATGTATCTAATCGCCTGCACTGCATATACAATTCTCGCCTGTCTAATAGCAAGATATCGCCCAATCCCAAAGAATCCCACCTCACCGCAGCCCAAAAGAATACTCAGATACCAAGGGAACCCCAAGCCTTGGACTCTACTATCCAAAGTGCTCGTGGTTTGATCTCAAAGGGTATTTCGATTCGATTATGCTGGTCGCAACATGGATGTAAAAAGTACCTCGTGGTCCCGTCAATTTTTGGAGGAAAACCGGTTTGTTGGAGTGCTAAAAGCAACAATCAATGGCTATGTCTTCACCAAGTCGAGTATGTTGTCACGCAGGATGTTGTGCCAATGTATTATGGATGAAAAGTCAACTCAATGACTATGACATCCATTACAAAATGGTACCCATCTTCCGTGATAACACTAGTGCCATTGCAATCTCCAACAACCCCGTCCTTCACCAAAGAACCAAACACATTGATATCGATATCATTTCATCGGGACCACATAATGAAAGGAGACATAGAGCTTCATTTCATCCCCATCGAATATCAACTTGCCGATATCTTCACCAAACCCTTAGATGAACCTACCTTCAGAGACCGAAAGTCGAATTGGGAATGCTAGACATTGAAAGTCAAGAACTCGAAAACCAATCCCAATCTCAAGAAGTTTTCTCGAAATGGTTCATCCTCCCCGAACAAACCCCAAAATAACCATCTCACCGAATGAGTAAGACTCATTCGGGACCCCGACTCTTGATATTGAGCATTGAATGAGTAACTAAATGCTCCAAGTATCGTTACTTAAATGTCCTAGGTTGGTAACCACACCAATTTAATATAGGAATATATGTCTCTTTGTATCTTCATCCGTCAAGGGTCCTCAATACTTACCTCATCCCACTTGGCATTAAATGCCTCCTCTCACATAAAATATCTTATGGATATTTTATTACCGCAAAAGTGCACTTTACCGTACATCGCAATCGCTTCCTTGAAAACGGATTTTATCATGGTAGTGGAGTGGTGGCATTAAATGTGGAAATTCAAAACGCTTTCAAAACCGACTTTACAAATCCACATTTGTGCACAAACTACCCTCTCATCACTCTATAAATACCCTCACAAAATCCTTAAAACACACACAAAGTATTTCGCTAACAAAACTCACAAAATCTCTTTCAAACCCGTAAATCTTTGTGTTCTTCAAATCTTTTTCGAAAAATCTTCTCTCAGAACCTTTACAAAAGTTTTTCATCACAACTTGAGAGATTTAAAACCCTTTGATTGTTCTTGTCAAGATATTTTTTCAAAACCCTAAAATCTTTTAATGGAAATGGCAAGAACACAATCTCTTCGCTTGCATCACAAAGGTAGGGGATCTTAAGAATGTTGAATTTAAAACCAATAATGTCATAGGCAATTTTGAATACCCTCAAAATGTCCCACCTTATAAGGACATTATGAAATTTTTGTTTAACCGCCCACCGAAAACGGCCTTTGTTAAATGTCCTCAATTGTATACCAAAACCTCCTCGTGGAGTTTTGGGCTACCGCAAGGCCTATGACCCGACACCTCAACTAATGAGACAGACCTAAGACCACCTGTGGAGTATCTCATTAAGTTCGTCTTTTTAATGGGGAAAGATCACCACCCCGGATTATAAAACTTTTGCACTTCAACAGGTTAGACTACAATAATGGAGTTTATGTCGCCCATCCCGAACCCTCCACAGTGAAGGATGGGTTAAAACAAATCGTTTTGGATCCAAAATTTTGGACAAGACCCCACCACCAAGAGTTCATTTCCGTGGCTGGAGGATCCTATTCACTTTTGTGATTCGTGTCCTCTATGGAACCACTCATCCACCGAACAAGTTAATTCTATTCATTGATGATGGCATACCGCTTGATGAATGGGGTCAATGTCGACATGGGGAGATCATTTACAAGTGATCTCAGAACCAAGCTATCGAGCAAAACTAGGACGAAATACGCTTCGTATCCTAGGTTTGTCTCATGTGCTTTACAAGTGTTACCGGGTTGCAATTATCCTCGTGAACAAAAATATTGTGCTTTACCCGCATCCCGAGTCAATCTAATTTTCAAAAGGACCCATCCCTTGTCACTAATATTGAATTGACGGCCCATATGGTTGTCAGAACAACCGTAGGGACTCAAGGTCTCCTAACCCCGCTCCTAAAAGAGAAAGGGAAGTCTCAGATCGACTAAGACCAAACCCAAGTCTCGTGGCCCCGAGGCTTCGTGAACACCGCCAAAAGGCAAAGAAGACCCAAGACCGATCCGCCACCCACCGGAGACCAAGCAACATCCACCCCGGTGACAACGAAGGACACCGATAAATCACAATCGCGCCCTTGGTCCCAACTACTACTCCCCAAGATCCGTAGGAAACATACAACCCACCGGTAGGGAGAGCTTCCACTTCGCCCAAGGATGACATTAGCAAATCACGCCTTTGTCCGAGGGCACACCGAATGATCCCAAAGACTCGAGGAACTAAACAACCCACCGATAGGGATATAATCACATCGACTCCGCTAAAGGCACTGGAAAACCCACCAAAGTGTCTCGTGGGTCTGTGGGGACAAAGACTCGAGGAAAGAAACAACCCACCGATACGGAACCCACCACCAATCCCGACTCCGAGAAGACATGGAAAACCCACCGTTGTCTCGAGGGGTCAAAGGGGACAAAGACTCGAGGATTAATACCACCACGATACGGAACCCATCACCCCCACCTTGTTAACTATGGTCGATGTTGCCGAGATACTATTTTTCGATGAAGAACATGTCGAAAGTGAAGATGAAATTTTATCGCCAGGGAAGAAGTGGACGCCGATGTTCAATCGAACAAGAGCATCACCGATCCACAAGAGCCTAAAGAGTCACCATTTCAACTCAAGATAATGACTCGACTCCTCTTCATCCCGCTCGATGAATTCAAGAGATTTGATAATATTCTTCCAATCACCGAAAGGCAACTAGTTATGTGGATCACCAAAGCTTCAAGGAAGATATATTCGGGGTCATCGACACATTATGGGATCAACACATCAAAGTCGCCGCAAGTTATGCCGATCTAAAGTCCGATGTGCTCACTTTCAATGCTAACACCGATGAGCACGTAGATATTATGTATGAGCATCTTCATAGATTGGATGATAACTTGGCTAAGTTTCTCAAACATCTTCGTGGTTGTGGGACAAAGATTGATGAAATCGTGGACTCGGTCAAAGAAGACCCAACACTCAACTCAAAAGTGCCGGAGGCTACCGAGGCTTACTTGAAGAATTCCTCGACCTCACCGAATCGATCACTATGCTAAAGTCTCCGCCAATGTTCGTGGTCTTCAATCTTTGGTTCGCCTCTTCAGCAACACTGGGCTCTTTGGATGCTCAGTGACCAATTTAGCTAAGGCTTCCTCATCAATGGCTTGGAATCTTGGGCCACGATGACCGCTTTGGAACTTTCTCAAGCTAACTGGAAACAAAGGTCACCGGTCTTCAAAAGGATACATCCGATATCAAGGCTATGGTCACCGAAATCTACCAAGCCTTCAAAGGTCAAGCCACCCAAACTCCCCAAGTGTCGAGCCAACTCTTGCTCTCACTAATGTTGCCGCAACAAAGCTGAGGGGAGAAGACCATCAAGAGACTTCCTCTCACACCGAGGGGAGCCAACACCACCATCCCAACTGTACCAATTTCATCAATCCCACCCTTATCATCAACAACAACAACAATGGCTATGACAGTTACACCCATCACAACAACAACACCACATCGGTAGCATCATCATCTTCCTCGTGCCAGACAAAGGAAAAGGCATAATGCAAAACCCCGAGCCCGAGAAGATTCCCTACAAGATCGGCGACATCGAATACCGCCACACCACAACAAACTAAGTGCCTATCTTGCAAAAGAAGAAAGGAAAAGAAACTAGTCGAGGAGGAAAGGAAGAGCAAAGAAGCATCGATAAAAGTTGTCGCGAGAAGTCGAGAACTTGGGAATTGATCCAAAGAAGCTTCAAAAGGGTCAGCAGACAAAAGTTCAAGGATGCTCAGTCGCTAAGATGGTCGAAATGAGAAAGCAGTTGGAAGAAAAGAACAAGAAGTCTGCACCATCGTGAAAGCAAGAATTGATCATTACAACGGTCAATGACAAGCGTAAGGTCGCCCGAGAAGATCATCGATGTCGAATCATCCCCAAGTCTAAACCATCGCAATGAATGTCTGCTGTGGGGATGATAAAGACACTTCGAGGTTCATGATCCCCAAAATTCACCGACTTTGGGATCACCGAACTCGATGAACTTGGTCCATTAATTGAAAAGAAAAGAATGCGGTGGTTAAGGAGTCGATGAAGATGCTCAAGAAAAGGTATGAAAGATCGAGGATGCACCAAGACAACCGGGATTCACCGCCTTAATCGCACCACAAGGATCTCAACCTCGCCATCACAGGCAAAAGAAAGAGGGTTGAGTTCCACCGAGATCAAAGTGCTCGGACTCGAATGCAACAGGAGAGCTCAAGGTGTAAAGTTTGTCAACTGTCTTGTGATTGAAAAGCCTCGAAGAGGGCTATTTTTCATTGATGTCTATGGAAACCCAAGATTCCAAAGATGGAGTGACATTGATCGTGCAGTGTGGCTACAATGCCGAGCTACATACCATGTGGCCTCTCAAATTCAGACTCTCAAAATGTCAAGTTCTCAGTCGACTTAAACGCCAAGATAAGAGAGCATCCCGACAAAGAAACACTCATCACAAAGAAAGTCAAGCTTGAAGCACTCGGGAATCCATCTAGACCGACATCATTTTGTTTTATCTTTTGTACTAGTGATAGGAACCATGTAATGTGATCAATAAAAGATGTATGTTTTGTTAAAATACTCAGTGTTCCTTATTGTATTCATTAGTACATTCAAGTAAGAAGAAGCCATTTGCTCACTTACATCGATCAAACACTTAGGCTATTTGTATATCCAAATAGGGGAGACCGTTGGTTCAAGAATACCCAAACCCCTTAATCTAGGATTTGAATAGAAAATAACCTAAGTGTTTAGTCCGTTAAACACTAACAGTCACCGAGTGCATAGTCTCTCTGAGCCATCTTCGTGATACTCAAGAAGAGGCGAAGAAGAAGTCTCTCCACCAAGAAGGCGGAACTTAAAGGGTGAAGACCGAGTCAAGAAGAAGATGGTGGATTCAAGTGAGTGATGACAATAACTCACCGAATCCCTAAACTCCTCACCAACTACTTACATCAAGACAAACCAAATAGAAGATCAAGGATATGAAGATCAAGAATGGGCGGATAGGCGGGTTAGTTTGAAACGAATAAGACGGAGTACTTATCAACCAAAGTCAACTTTTAGAATGGCAAAGATCAAGATCGACATGAAGAAAGTGACTTTGTCCCTTTACCTAATATAGTCTTTAGAATGAGACAAAATACATCAAGATTTTGTCTTCTCGCAAATTGTCGCTTGTCACTTAGGAAAGAGTTAAAACTCATACTTGTATAAATAGCATAAGAGATGGAGTGAAAGATTAAGCTTGTGAATTGTAAAACACACACACACAAGCCATCTTTCACTCCTCCAAATACAACTTAATCCCCGAGATAGCTCAGCTGGTACTAGTAGTTGTGCTCGACTTAGCCCGAGCTTAGTGAGGAGTTACAACACTTTGTCATTTCAATCCCAAGTACTATTCCGCAAGTACTAGGGTAATGTATTCTTTGATTCATTTCTAATAAAGAATATTATGTTGAAAATTAATCTTTGTGTTTTACTTATATCTTTTCACCATTGATTCACTATTAACTTGTTTTAAATACTTAAACTGCTTTTATACTATAGTGAATAGGAACAACATAATGACCCATTCTTTTAAGTTTGTTATTAGGCCAAGAGAATGTGTAGAGAAGTTGATAGTTATGTTTTTTCATAAAAAAATCTTGAACCCAGAACACTTGGGTTGACAACTTTTTAATTTGCACAGAAGGTGCTCTACGGCTATAGATGGTCATGTGAAATTGAGAACTCTATATTGGTATGTAAATTTAATGCAAGGAAGAAAAAATCTTAATGGTGTTAGTTGAACATTACATTTCATTTGACAAAAATATATGTTTTGCTCAATTTTGCAGATTAAGGGACCATTTTGGCCAGTGCCTTTAGGGAGAAGAGATGGAAGAGTATCGATTGTAAACGAGACTTTAACTTCGTTACCTTCTCCTTTTGCAAACATTATTGTACTCAAAGCAAATTTTGCCTCCAAGGGCCTGAACACTAAAGACTTTGTGGTTCTTTCAGGTACTTATCGTTACCTTTTTGCCTTCATAATTTGGTATTTACAACTTTTAATGTTCAAGATTTATGATCTTAATATTTAATTGGAATACCATACATATTAAGTTTTGAATTGGAAATAGATTTGGTTATTTCAGGGGTACATCAAAAACAAGTTTACAACACTATACAAGTAAGTACAAAACCGATTTAGGTATTCCGAATAATTTTGGTTGCTAAATACCATTTATTTTTAATATTTACACATCAAAATATCTCTAAAGAAGAAATAGTGGAGAAAGAGAACATTGCAAAAGGTATAGATGCATAAATTAATTCATAGAGGAGAGTTGAGAAGATTGGCTACAACTCACATAATCCGAATTACACTATATTCATGTAAAGTTTTCCAAGCCTCCTAATAAACCTCCTAATTGTTATCATTAAAATTACTATTATATTGTTTCCTCTTTTTTTTTGGTCATTAAACTTATATTAAGTCGTAATAAATCTCATGGGTATATTTCAAAGTTTGTGTGCAATCCTCATTTCAGGCCGTTTTTGTCGTGGTGATTTTCCTGTTGTAATATTTTACAGAAAAAGTTAGTCACCAGGTTCATTCGTTTATTTTAACAGGAAAGTTATTCACCGATTGAGGACATGTTCCAAGCTCTTTTAAAGGTATGTTATTCAATAATGGTTGTTGTTACTTCAGTTTGGATGACCACACGAAGAACTTGAAAATTGGGTGAACATGCGAGGATTGTAAGCATCTTCTAGAAAATAAGTAATCAGCATGAGGACGCACTACCATTAAACCGTTCTTACAGAAATTAGCAGTAAGGTACATTGTTCTCTTATTTTCAAGTAAAAGTGATATTGAATATTGTTTAGTTTGGCATTGTTAAGAAATATGTTTATTGAAAGTTAATATGCATTCAAAAATAAACTTTTTCACTCGGTACAATGCATGGTAAATCTAAAGTTTATTGTTAGATTTTGAACTAATGTACATAGGTGTATGAAGACACCCCATTTAGGCAATCGAGCAAATATCCATTAAAGTCGATTGTTTGAAAGCATAAGTTACTATGTGATAAATAATCTTTATGCATTTATCGAGTGGATAAATGATTTTCAAGATGCAAAATCGATACAATCATTTGTCCGTGTGCCTTATGGTATTTTAGGGACTGTTTGGGAGGGCTTATTGTTTTAAAGTTCATTGTTTTCAAGTTATTTGTTATATGTGATTATTGATCTTGCATTTCTATAGATTTTTTTGTTTCTAGATTTGTCCTAATAGTTAACTCATCTAGAAAAGTATCACAATGTTGTAACCCAACACTTGAACTAGGGTAGTGATGAGATGGTTCTGTTCCACATCATGAAAGTGACAATCTTGGTAGTAGTGAGCAATTAGAAGAAACCGAAATTGGTGCGTTTGGTTAATGAGACGTTGATCGGTTGTATGATCTTTACATGGTTCCCATTTCTTACAAAGTAGTATACTTATTAGCATAAGTTGTCGACACTTTTAGAGTAACAATAGCCATGCTTTTTGAATAAATGAGTATGATCTATTCGGTATCATTGGCTTTGACATGAGATTGTAAGATATAGGATTTCACAATCACACTAAACCATAATCATATGAGGCGCTCAATAAGTTTAGAGAGAAAGTTCTAGATAGAGAAAGGAAGAGAGTTGGGAACTATGTGAAACAAAGAAAATGGTATTGAGCCCAACCCTCTACCTTGGGAGGTAGAGGGTATTTATAGTTTCTTACAAACTAACGCCACCTACGGTCGTGGATCGTGCATACAGTGGGTAAAGACCCGTCCGTCCTCCACGGTGTTACATAACAAACTACATATTAATATAACATGACTACGACTACGAGCTTTCTAATGAATACATATACTTGAGGTGACCGACTCTTTAATGACTGAATTTTCTAATTCCTAACAATCTCCCCCTAAGGGAGGTCACCTCAATTTACAATGAATACAAACTGATATTACATTAGATTGCTCGAGGATTCTTGATTAAGTTCTTTGCTCAGTAATTCGTAGTCTTTGATTCTTCATGTATTGCATGTTTGGATAAATCAAGTGGAGGTCTTTTACTGATCCACGTGATAATAATTTTGAGCCGACTTTTGAGATCATCACCAACAAAAATCTCGAGACATCCATTGTGGTGTTGATATTATGTGATGTTGTGACTTTCGGACCGACATGCTCACATTCGGATCATGATATCTTCACATCGAGTAGCGGAAGCTTCGTTAAAACATGATATTGGCGCAGAGTAGCGAAGCATGGAGTGAAAATATCGAGTCATTGATGCACTAATCATGATTTATTTTGATATGAATGCGTTAAGTGAGCATGCGGCTATGGATTGACCGCTTCATTCGATCACCGCAAACGTGGGACGTACACGCATACAACGATTAGCAATAAATCGCACGAAAGTGTCTTTGATCACTTTCTGAATTGAGGTACAGGCCCACGGTTCCTCGTTGATAAAGACAAGTACTACCGTGATCGGTATAATTCAAGAATTTCCTTGATGTGGTTTCGCAATGCTCTAGTCGTTCTCAAACCGAACGTCTCAAAGAAGACAACACGGAGTGAGTGAACCAAATGAATAGAAATTCACCGATTGATGAAAAGATATTTGAAAACAAACGTGTATTGCTCAATAGAAATTGTTTTTGCAATACAACGAAGGTTTTAATGAACATCAATTATCAATCATAAAACACCTTTTGATTTGAAATATTCGTATACGGTCGATGTGCTAAAGAAAAGAGTGTTTAAGCACAATGACCGGTTTTTCAAAGGTATCCGTCAATCCATAACTCGAACCAGATTGATTCAAAAGATTGAATCTCCCATTGTTTCATTCGGTTGTCACATGGTTGATCTATTGATTAGATCTCACATGCCACCCACCAAGAGCTTGTTTGATGTTGGCTCCGAAGGCTTTCCATCTTCATTATGAATATGTTTGCATATCACTTAGATATTATGGCAATACCACAAGGATAGTCGTGGGACTCAAGATATAATCTCTTTCCACATTGTGTGAAAAGAGAGTCTTCATTGAAAGTGTCCTAATGAGATTTATTGATGATCTCGTGGCTCTAGACTCAATATGTGCATATTTGGTTCATGTATCGGAGACTAGGGAGAGGTCTCCTTCTTCAATATCAACAATCTCTAAGAGAAAGTCGATAGATAATGTAGGTTCCCGTGAGAATGAAACAAGCCCTTTTAAGAGGAACTTGAGTGGTTTGGGAAGTTGTAGTAGAGGCGTCACCGGGTCCATGACATCTTGTCTTCAATACCGATGTTACCATCAAGAGCATATGAATTGTACCGGTTTACGCCTATGGTTGAATAAATGGAGGGCTATTTCTTTTCACCCTTTCACATTCAATTCTTTTTCATTCTTCAACCCCTTCAGTGCTTACCGAGACTTCATAGCAAGAACCTTGTTGGGTTTATTCCAGTACTTGCTCTGTCTCAATCCGCACTCTTCCCATATCTCATTTTTCTCCTTTTATCATCATACCTAAGGACTTCTACACTAACTAGTGGATTGTCCCTGGGTAGATCCCTTCGGTTCTGGCGGATCATGGGAACAAATACCTAATCTTATCATCCTTATATCACCGTACATGAAGTAAATTAGGTCGGTCTATCTGGTATTGTTCATCTGCCATTTGAACCAATTGAAAACCATTTGAAAATCAATCCAGATACTTGTGATATTATCAAAGCATTTTGTACCTGAATTGTTTTTGATATTTTTAGAACAAGTGCTCCCCCTCAACATGTGCATCAAATGTTTGAAATCGTTTTGCACACGGAGGCAAGAGAAAGAATTAACTTCTTTGATTACCATTTTCTAAAAGATATCAACATCACTTCCCTGATCAAAACAAGTAGATAAAGCATTTTCGGGAAGGATAAGGTTTTCACAATTTTGCTCCCCCTCAATATGTGCATCAAGATTTGAAAAGATTTTTGCACATACTAGAGGGAACATGCACATTGATGTAAATTGATCACGTTTCGGATCTTTGTGGTTTAAGATAGATGCTCCCCCTCAACATGTGCATGGAAAATTTGAAATTGTTTGGCACATGTGGGAAGGAGAGCTTGTACATCCTTATAAAATCATTTACCGAATTATCAGTTTAAATTCAATTTGATTCACAAATTCTCCCCCGATCACAATAATCAAATCATTTGAGATTTGTGATCTCAGAGATTTAAATTGATTTTGAAAGCTTTTAAGGAGAATTGTGACTTGATTATGAAAACGTTTTAATGACAAGGATCGGATATTAAAACTTTAAACTCCATTGATTAAACATGCATGAATATCTTTTGAAAACAATTGAATGACAAATAACTTTTTAATTTAATTGAAATCATTCTCCCCTCAATCAATGACATAGGTTGTTGATTGAGAGATAGATATTTTGACAAGTAAGTCGAGATGATTATCAAAAATAGAGTCCGAGTTATTTTTCAAAGCGCTTAGTTTTCAGCAGATAAATGTTTATAGAATCGAGCATGGAATTTTGAAAATATGATAAAGCATGGCTCGTTCTTTCTTTAAAACCGGTTATTGTGCGAAATGACAATAAACCACCATTTTCTCCGCCTCATTTTATTTTTTTTTTTTTAAGAAGAAAAACTATGTGCATTCAAGAACATCTAAAACCCGTGACATTCTTTGAATGTCAACACAAAGTCCGTAGATGATATCGAATAAGGAAAAACATGACATTTTTTTTTTTTTTTTTTTTTGGAATTTTCAAGATTTTCTCATTTTTATGGATTTTTTTTTTTTTTTTTTTTTTTTTTTGAATAAATATATACAAGAGATAGATGAAAATGACCTTTACTCCTCGCCTTCCTCTTGAAGATGCTTGAGTGTTTCGGTTGTAGACTCTTTAGTCCAAGACGTGGAAGGATAAACTCAAAACGTTCTCTAGGAAGAGCTTTGGTGAAGATGTCGCTAATTGGTATTCGGTCCTCACAAAGTAGAGTTCCACCACACCTTTTCCACTTGTTCCCCGATGAAATGATGTCGAATGTCGATATGCTTTGCTCTTGAGTGTTGTACGTTGTTGCATGAGAGAGCAATAGCACTTTTATTATCATAAGACAGAGGATTTTGTTAAATTCAAAGCCATAGTCGATAATTATGATCTCATCCATAGGATTTGAGCACAACAAGATGACATGGCTATGTATTCACCTCTCAGAGGAAATAGAAGTACTCATTTGCTTCTTTGAAGACCACTCACAAGCTTATCACCCAAAACCGAGCACCTCAGGGACGTATTTCGACGAGTATCTTGACAACTCGCATGATCGCATCGCATATGTCGTTAGTGACATACCGGTGTCTTCGGTACCAAAGTCCCATATTGATGGTTCCTGGAGATACCGAAGACCCGCTTAACCGCTTCAAGGTGCTTTTGGTAGGCTTAGCACGGTATCTAGCACACATGCATACAAAATAACAAGAATATCAAGTCTCATGGCCGTGAGGTACATCGAGGATCCGATCATGCTTCGATACTTCATTTGGTCTACCATGATCCCCGAGTGGTCCTCATCTAGTTTAGTACGCTCAATCATGGGAGTGTCAACAGGTCACTAGAATCAAATCCAAATTTCTTTAAAATCTCATTTGCATATTTAGATTGATTTATGAAAATGCCTCCGGACTTTGTGAAATTTGTAATCCCAAGAAAATGACATTTGTCCCATCATTGACATTTGAAATTTTGAACCCATTTCATTTGAAAACGGTCACACTCATTGGGGTCATCGAGGCAAAGATGATATCATCAACATAAATTTGAACATGAATTAGATGTTTGCTCGACTTTACGGTGAACAATGTTGGATCAACGCTCCTTTGCTAAATCCGGTAGATAGAAGAAACTTTGATAGCGTATCATACCATGCCCTTGGAGCTTGTTTTAAACCGTAAAGAGCCTTCTTCAAACGATAAACGTGAGTAGGATGCTCTTGATTCACAAATCCTTCGGTTGGTGACGTAGACGACTTCTTTAAGATCTCCGTTCGTAAATGCCGTCTTTACATCCATCGATAGACTACCATGTTCTTACTAGCATCATTAGCCAAAAGATTACGATTGCCTCGATTCGAGCAACAGAGCAAAAGATTCTTCAAAGTCAATACCCTCCTCTTGACGGTATCCTTTAGCAACTAATCGAGCCTTGTTCTTCAACACATCACCATGCTCATCAAGTTTCACTTTGAAGATCCATTTTAGAGCAATAATCATAGCACAATCTGGAGCGGTACTAACTCCCATACATCAAGTCGATCAAACTCATGAATTTCTTCTTGCATGGCATTGAACCATCTATCTTCATTCATGGCGGTTTTAACATCTTTTGGTTCGATCTTGAGAGTACGGAGTTGAAGAAGCACCATAAGGCATCGGTTGCAAGTTGTTTCCGTGTGGATCTTTGGACGAGAGGATTTCAATGATGTTGTCTAATGGATGATCGTGAGTCCATTTTCCGAGGTGTTCATATGGTAGTTGTTGAGGGACCAAGTAGCAGAGTCGATGTCTCTCGAAGAAGATGGTTCGATGAAGATTCAGAGCAAATATGTTTTCAAATGGAGCATCTTCGGAGTAGCAAAGGGATTAAATTCATCATTGATGCGAGATACGTTCCATGATGTACATTAGAAGAATGATGATTTGTTGATGAGATCAAGGATCAGAGCAGCGCTTCTTGACTTAATGATATTGAGGCGAAGGATTGACTTCATTCACGTGAATATGAGCACCTCTGTTGTAGGAATCGACACCTCATTAGTACTTGGCTCATAAAGTTCATCAAACATAGGATCAAACAACTTTCTTAAATCATCTTCGATGGAGGTACATATGGAGTCGCTGGGAGGATTTGGTACAAGGATGAACCAATGGGACTGTTTTGAAGAGCGGGTCTGAATGGATTGTCCAGAGCCATTTGACCGGTCACTCATCAAACGTAACGTGAATAGTTTCCATGATATCTCGGGTTCTCTTGTTGTAGATTCGGTAACCTTTTCTGTTTGGTGCATATCCAACAAATACTCCAATATCTGCTTTAGCTTTAAGTTTTCCCAAGTTTTGACCATCGTTAGTTGGATAACATAAAGCACCAAACACACGAAGGTATGATAGATCAGGTTTTCTATTGTGAACAAGTTCATAAGGAGTCTTTCCATGAGAAGTATGAATTAGAGATCGATTTTGAGTGTAATAAGCAGTGGCAATAGCTTCAACCCATAAAAACATTGGAACCTTCGAGTAAATCAAGATTGTCCTTGCGGCTTCTACAAGAGTTCGATTTGTCTTTCAACTACACCGCTATTGAAGAGTCCGAGGAACACTTCTTTGAGGACTGATTCCAACATTTTCATAAAATTCATTGAGTACTTTATTGACAAACTCAGTTCCATTGTCGGATCGGACAATTCGGACCGTCTTGTTGAGACGGATCTGAAGTTGTTTGATGAGTTTAATGATGACATAGGGAGTTTCGTCCTTTGTCCTCAAAAACTTGACCCAAGTGAATCGGGAGTAGTCATCGACCACTACTAACACATATATTTTCGCATTAATAGATTGCACTCTCATTGGGCCACACAGATCCATATGAAGGGTATGAAGAACTTCCATTACAGAGTTTGTGGGCATATTTAGTGCTTTTTCCCGTTGGAAAGTCGAGCAAAGATGATCTTTTCATATTTTAACTGGGTAAGCCTCTAACAAGATCCTTTCGGAAAGGTTGTTTATGGTGCCAAGTTTAAGTGATTGAGACGACGATGCCATAACCAAGACTTTGTTTTAGAAGCCTTTGATGACAAGCGATTGGAGAAGACTTCATCATGTCATCGATAGAGATAGTGTATAGATTCGAACCTCGAGTACCTCTTAATAATTCCACACCATCAAGTTCTCTAACGAAGCAAGTATGTTTTCTAAAAGCCACTTCTAGATCAAAATCACAGAATTGACCAACAGAGAACAAATTATGACCAAGACCTTCCACATAATATACCTTGGAAATAACACTATCACTAACAACATAATCTCCATAGCCCATAATTGCACCGAAATGATCATTCCCGAATCTAACAGTCCGATGAATTTGCTCACAAAGTTCATGAGCATGACCGGTCTCCAATATATGCTTGGAACAAACTGAGTCCAGTACCACATAACGATTTGAACGATCCGCAGTTGAACACGACAAGAATGGATAATCGGATATTTGGGATCCCCATGCAAGAATGGGTTCCATTTGGTTAGTGTGATGGTGGAACACCCACATCGTAAATAGAAACATCCATATCGTAAGTAGAAGCAATGGAATCATTGGGAATAGATGTAGTGCCGGTATCGTATTTGACCTATTCAAAGTATGTTCACTTTTAAAGGAATAGTTCTACCAAGAGGCATCCATTTTCTAGTGGGCATAGTCTTAGCGTGTTGAGGACAAACCGATTATTCTTATGACCAAAAGGTATCCAATAATAACCTATCTTTATAAATGTTCTTCTGTGGGTTTCCACTATTTTCTAACAATCTTTCATCTTTGTCTTTAGCCTTCTTTGCACGATTATTAGCATTAACAATTTTAATCGGGCATTTGACAAGCATTAGACAAAGCATTCACATCACATTCATGATTAGCAATGTAATTCAAGCGAGACATCATTACAAGGTTTGCAAATAGTATCGAATTCGAATTAATTACAAGACACTTATGGCTAATACTAGAATCAACACGATTCATTTTATTTAACTGAAACTTAGTGTTCCTAAGGTGATCTTCTACTTTCTTCCAATGCACATTCTTAGCTTGCGAGGTCCTATCATTCCTTGTATTGTCTTGAGACTTTGACCGCCGCTTTAATGTCACTGTTTACTCCTGTAGAGGGAATGGGAACATTAGTTGGTTTTGCTAATTTATGCATTTCCTGTTTAGATGTGCTGAGATCTGAACTATTTGAAAGCACAATAAAGTTCATTCTCTTAACAGTAGAAGTGCTGGGAGTTGAACACCTTGAGGGCACACTCGAGTTCACATTCTTAGCACTAACAGTTTTGGAATCTGAACTACTTGAAGGCACACTAAGGTTCACGTTCATAACATTTGGCATTGAATGACTTGCATGCTTGGCACTAGGCACTGAACAAGGTATCAAGGGATTGACTTGCTCACCTAAGGTTTTAGGGCATATTGTAATTAAGCATTCTAGAAGTTCTTGAGATTGTTTGGCATATAAGCATGCATGGCCAATTGCATTATCAAGTGGTTTCTCTAAGTTATCCTCTTCTACAATCTCACGGAGACATTCTAGGCTGTCCTTAAGATATGAGAAATATGTTTGAATTGCCAGTTTGTTATTCCTATGATGAGGAGGAACACATTTCACAGTCAAAGCATATTTATTACATACATGCACCTTTGAAGCACCATTCTCCCCATTGGTCATTGGCATTTTCCCTTTTACCTGACTCTTCAGATTCTCAATTTCCTTTTGCAACGAGGTTATTTTTTTGTTATTTTTGTTCCGAGTGACTTTAATTGACTCAAATAACTCATTGAAATGACGTTTAACCTTTTCATTTTCTTCTAGAAAACTCTCATTTTCCTTTTGTAAGGCATTAACCAAGTTTTGAAGATGAAAATTTTGAGAATTCGAGAATCTAAAGGAGGAGGCATTTGGGAGCCACCATATTGTTCTTTTCACCCTTTAATTGAGAGATTTGGGCTTTCAACTTTCGATCGTGTTACGGTGAGCTTGAATATGTTCGTCACGTTTGTTTAGTTCAAAAGCGCATCAAACTCGGAACATCCGAGGATATCTTGATGTTTGAGGTTTTAACATTTTCTTTAAGATGTTGATATTTTAGTTGCAAGTCAAAATGTTCAACTTCTAGCTTAGAAAAATGTTTTACCAAATTATCGTGATCATCATGTTCAATTTTATCACTTAGTTTAGAGTTTTTGATTTCAAGCTCAATGACATGATCATGGGAGACTTTCAATGCAACAGATAATTCATGAAATTGAGAAGCGGTAATAGAGCAATTGGTAGCAGTATAAACCACATCTTGAGAGATACATTCAGAAATCAGATTCTCATTTAAGGTATGCAAGTTCTTCCTCTCAATTTCATTATATTTTAATGCCCGCTCATAGTCACTAACCTCAACTATCATTGCATCAAATTCCTTTTCCATTTCTTTAATGTCTAAATTCATTCCCTTTTAAAGACTTTCAAAATGATCTTTTAGTTGTTTAAAGAAAGGCATGACTTGATTAAATAAAATTCTTTTGTTTGCTCAAAACCCTTTCCCTTGATTATACCGGTGGGTGTGATTCTTTTCTTACAAGTTTTCTCAAAATCAACAAATAGTTGAAAAATAACATACCGATTGATGAGGGTCTTGCTTTTAGTGGCAATAGTCCTAGGAACTAAATGCATTGGTGTATTGGGAGGATACACGATCAAGGCATTTTCCTAAAGGGAGGGTTTGTTACAACAAGATTCTCGACTTTTGCTTATCTAAATCCTTTTCCGAACACTTGTTCGGTGTTAACAATGTCCGAGGCTTAAACATGTTCAAGGAAATCCAATTTTCCTTCTTGTAATCTTGAGGTGTGATCTTTATTTTTTCTTTACATTTAGGATCATCTAATTTCTTGTACATCTTTTCCTAGTGACTTCATCGATTTCTTATCTTCCTCGGTGCACTCAACGCAACTAGGTTTCTGTCTAGGTTTAAGGATTTCATTGCCATCATAAAGAACCTTATGAGCATTTCTAGCCTTTTAATGACCTCTGGATTTGGTTCCTCAACAAGGGAATGCTATGCTTATCATTTAAGACTCTATGCTTAGTGATTAAGTGAGCGATTGAATGGTATTTCCTTGTACGCACAACTTATTTTCAAGCTTGTTTTCAAGGTTTTAGATTAGAAAATCATTCAAAAGTTTTGATTCCTTAGCACCTGAATTCTTGCTTAAGCATTTTAACATTTTCTTGAAGTTCTTGCTTTTGCTTAGCGCTTTAGAAAGCTTTTCTTGTAAGGAGTTTAACTCTTGTTTTAATACTTCTTCTCTAAACCTACTTTTTCTAATAGTTGTACGCATTTGGTCATCCATTTCCGCTCACGGGTGGTCAACTCAAATTTTGCACGTTGTTCATAAATAGCAACACGTTCTTTATAGGCATTTAGTTTAGAAATTACGGAATCATCGGGCACATGCGGTGTATTCATCAAAAGCATAGTCATTATTGATTGCAGAAGATGCATCACTTGGTACAACTTCACTTTCACTTTGTTTCACATATTGATCATATGGGACAACATTGATATTACCCATATTTTCAATATTTGATTCAATAAACACGATTGTTTGTACTTTGTCATGCATCTTTGCTCATCAAGATCATCGTATAATTTTAATACCTCGAGATGAGTTTGTCTTTGAATGGACGAGCTTGTGGTGATGAAGAGACTTTAGGAGAAGACCATTGGAGAAATGCTAGCCATGAAGATTGTTTGTGCGGTTGGTTCATCATCAACATCGAGTCGTATGCATCACAATCACTACTTGAAAGGCATTCGATGATTATGACCTATCTCTTGAATTGGTTGCTCATCAACATTTGCATCATAGGTCTTGGCATTACCCTCACCAAGAACAACAACTCCTCTTCATCCAAAGTCGCACCATTATCCCGAGCTTGCACAAGCAACATCTTATCCTCAAGTACTCGCATTTCGTGGCGTTTTGGAGATGTGCGGTTCCTTGCAATGTGTCCTCACCACCACAATTGTAGCATTTGATTGGCTTTGCTTGACCTTGATTTCCATTCCTTCCCTATATTCGATTTGCACCATAACCTCTACCAGCTCCACCTCTTGCTTGTTCAGATCGCCTTTCTTGAACTGGTGCACCATAACCTTCCCATCTCCGCGGTGGCTTGATTATGTGGATTGGAAGCGGTTCGAGATTGTTGTTGGTGTGTGGAAGAGAGTTCATGTTTTGACTAATCGGAAGAGCTAGTTTATTAATGAAGTTTCCACGTGTGCATCAAAGATCGACTTGTTTGAACATAGGATCGGGAATGAGTTTGCGATTACCATTACCCATAGGTATGACTTGTGAGGCTTTGGTTGTGATTCGATGTTTGAGTAGAAAGTCGTTGAATCATTCGATGAGCTTGTCTCTCCCGGTTGGTTTTGAACCGATTAAGAACTTTTTCAAACATAGCATGTCTCTCATTCGAAGAAGGAAAGCATAGAGTTGCTCATAGTTTGTATTCTTCAATCCTTTGGTTAGCTTTACGTAAGTGACAAACTTGTGCCATTCGGGATTCATGTTGTTCACAAACTTTGAGTTCAAATTGAATGTTTGGCATGGTCATTCGATGTTCCTCATGTCATTAACAAGCTTGTGGAATCTCACATAATACTCATAGACACTCTCATCTGGTTTCATCTTGAAGTGCTCAAATTCATCATAGAGTTGTGATTCTCTGTCTTCCATAGTTAATTGAACACGAGAGAAGCATCTTGACATTATCCCATACCGCCTTTGCTTCGTTGTTGTGATTGATCGCCTTATAGATATCTTTTGGAAGACCTTGAAGTACGATGTTAGAAGCCCCGATATCGACATCGAATCTCTTTTCTCCTTATCATCGAGCTCATCATACGTCTTTGGTCCATCTATTCCATAGATCATTGTTCCATCTTCACCGTATCAATTAAGTCTCTAGTAGTTTCAACCCGATACGGTCCTTCATCAATCGATTTGAGAATGTTGACTCCATTTTCCTTTCCAAGACATTACAATCGATTCTTTGAGCCCAAGAGTCATTGTCGATTCATCAAGCATAGGTGGACGAGTATCGACCTGCCGCTTGAACGTCCTCACCTACGGAAGAAACAATAGTAGGAACGATGTTTGCCATGATTACAAGTTCTACGGGATTTTACAATTCTTTGATTAAACCGGGAAATTGATTCTTTCACGGGATTTTACTAAACCAAAAGAACAACCGTAAGAATGTATCACGAAGAAGTAACAAGTCTAAATGAACAAGTAGCTAAACACACAACTCGCTTAAGCAGTCAACTCGCTAAATAGCCAAGTCGCATTAGCATCAACTCACAACACAATCAACTCGCTTGATGAATCAAGTCGCTAAATAGCCAACTCGCTTTAGTATCAACTCGCAACACAATCAACTCGCTTGAACACCAAGTCGCTTAGATTAACTCGCTAGCTTTACAACTCGCTAAATAGCTAAGTCGCTTTAGATCTTAAGTCGCTTAAAGAAACAACTCGCTTAGAACCCAAGTCGCATAAAATTCAACTCGCTAAATAGCTAAGTCGCATGTACCAACTCGATCCAATAACAAAGCAACTCGCTTTGAAGAAAAACAAGTCCGAGACTCAACTCGCTCAGTCCTATGTTCACAAATAACCACTTTATCAATCCAAAACAACCAAACCACAATGATTTAAGCCTTCCAATTCAAAACATAAACACATATGATGATCCTAAACACAAAAGTACAAGCAAAATTCAAACTTTAACACTAGAATTTGTCCAAATGAATCAAACTCTCCTAAACCCTTAATACCCCAAAACTTTGTGAAATCCACCAAAACAAAGAGCATGAAAGATGAGTGATCAAACCATGGCTCTTGATACCAATTGTAAGATATAGGATTTCACAATCACACTAAACCATAATCATATGAGGCGCTCAATAAGTTTAGAGAGAAAGTTCTAGAGAGAGAAGGAAGAGAGTTGGGAACTATGTGAAACAAAGAAAAATGGTATTGAGCTCCAACCCTCTACCTTGGGAGGTAGAGGGTATTTATAGTTTCTTACAAACTAACGCCACCTACGGGCCGTGGATCGTGCATACAATGGGTAAAGACCCGTCCGTCCTCCATGTTGTTACATAACAAACTACATATTAATATAACATGACTACGACTACGAGCTCTAATGAATACATATACTTGAGGTGACCGACTCTTTAATGACTGAATTTTCTAATTCCTAACACAGATTGTAACACTTTACCTATGGTTTTGTTCTATGAATCTCGCATGCCATTTTCTCCCAGAGGAGGACAACAAATTTCTTGAAAGAATTCGTGTTGCAGTTGAGGAAGAGGAGCGCCAGGCAAAGGCTGCAGCTGACACCAAGTAGCAATTTACTGAAGCATCTTATATTAACAAAAAAAAGCCCCTTGCAAGTAAAGTGAGTTCATAAAAGTCAACTCTTCATCAGTGAAAATGAATGTTGTTCCACGTGTGAGGTACTTAGATGTGATGGTACAGGTAGGTCCCTATAAATTGCTAATCAACAAGTATTCATTAGTACTTTAATAATTGCTGAGATTTGTGTAGTTTTTTAAATGGGTGTTTGTTAAACAGTTGGACCTGGTGGAAGTCCGGATGAGAATGGTGAAAGTACACTGGATGCCTTAATCATGAATGGGGTAACAACACTTTAACATTGATACATTATACCGTAAATGATTTTGTTTAAAAACAATTAGTTTTACTGTATGTATATTGGGTCCGCTAAGATTCATATAGGCCACGATGGAGGTTGGAGTCATGGTGCCATGAGATACGTAAAGATGGCACAAAAGTCGCAAGACCGGTAATGTTTCACACGTAACACACACAATGCTTGTGGGTGATCAAGCCTCGACCTTTGCAATTTCGATGGGACTTGGGACCCTCAAACCTTAGCTCAACTAAATCAATGGAAAAGTGGACTAAATGGAGAGAAGATCAATGTCAACCTAATTTTAGGAAAAATGTTCTGCCTACAATTAGTTGTGGTCCTTATCATCGGTCGTTGCAATGGGAGCACGTGTGAACACTTTCAACACTCCTGGTGTTGTTGAAAATGCTCATTTCTTAAAGGTAAGGAATCTGATAAAACAATAACTTTACACACACAGTTTTTTATTCTGGTTGTTTGTTAATGGTATAATTGATGCAGGAAGTAGATGATGCTATGAAGATCTGAAGGAGTATTATCAACTCTTTTGAAAAGGCGAATCTTCCAACTGTAAGTGAAGAGGAGAAAAAAAAGAATATTGCATTCCGTCGTGGTCGGAGGTGGACCCACAGGAGTGGAATTTGCAGCTGAGCTTCATGCTTATGTTCATGAAGATTCAATAAAATTATCTCCTGATCTCAAAAAGTATATAAATATAACACTTCTAGAGGCTGGTGATCACATATTGAGCATGTAAGGAAAATTTACAAATTTTAATTTTTAGATAAGAATGTCTGCTATGATAGTTTAATCAAGTTCTGTCTTTCTGTTTACAGATTTGACAAAAGAATAACTGAGTTCTTCAAGAAAAATTCCAAAGGGATGGTATTCAAGTGAAAACGGGTCAATGGTTACTAAAGCGATCGATAAGGAAATATCTCTTAAAGAAAGATCAATCGGCAAAACAAAAATCTACCATACGGAATGGTGGTTTCATCAATTGGTATTGGGACTCGTCCGGTTATTATGGAATTTATGAAGCAAATTGGACAGGTTCTTATTTCAATTCTTTTCAGTAAACACTTCATGTTATGTCGTATTTGTCAACAATACGTAATATTCTGTTTTTTTGGACTGCCGAATGAAATAGGAACCATGCATAGTACCCAACTACCCAATCTTTTGACAGAATTATATATGAAGAGTTTGTCCCAACTCCCAACCATATGAAGTAAAACATTAAAATCTTGAAGCAGCGGGGTCAAGTTACGTATGCATGAACAATATCCTCTCTATAGTCGGAATCTCTTTCGTGACCAATCGGTAAATAATGGCCATGGCCCGTACATATTTAAAGTCTCGGGGTCAGTTGTATCATTGGATAGGAGATTCCTTTCGTATTCTACTTTGCCAATGTATTGTTACTGAAAACTTTATAAGTGTTTATCTAAGCCATGGTGGGTGTTTGGTATAGCATCTATATTTGCATTTTTATTAAGAAAAGAGCTTAAGAAATTGGCAAGAAGTAGGATAGGAGGAGCATTAGTTTGAGTTTGGTGTTGGAGTGTGATAGACACGAAATGATTATCGAAACAATTTTAATGCAAGAAAAATGCCTCCTGTATGTCAGTTTTGATTCATGCTTGTGATCAACTGTGTTACACTTCAGGTGGTTTGATTATTTATAATGGAATTTACGTTTTCTTTTGTATATCTGAATTTAGTGGTAAGAGGGGGATGTTATAGCCAAGTTGCGAGTATATCGACTGATCAGAGTTTAGAGAAGTTGTTGGTAGAGGAAAATGTACCTAATGTCAGCTGTTTGGGTTCTAATGATGAGTTTGCCAAAATCCGAGAAAAGTTTGATTTGGCTAAGTAGAGGTTTCTCAAGTTTCCGAATGCTTTGGAGAAAATGCCTAAAATGAATCCCAAAGGTAGAAGACATTGTGGCACCGTATGACTACATATTCATTTGGGACGATGATCTTGGATTGGATGACTTTGAGGCCAAAAAGTGAATAAGTATCTCTAACATTAATAATCATAAAGTGAATCTTGTGAAGTAGCTTTCTTCCTCAAGATGATGTCATTTCCGAACAGGTACGATATTTGCTTCCTCACACTTATGTTTTCCTTTTGCCTTATTTTTCATCTGACAGTATTTACTCTTTCTCTCCCGCAGATATTTACCGATCATGCTACATTTATCGCTATAGCTCTATGTTGGACAGAGGACTTTGCCATGGTTTCATCGCCTCGAGTATGATAGGAAGGTATGCTTATAGACGATAAACAATGAATAAAAATCGGAAAATATTATTCATGTAATGTAAAAATAATTAGAGTTGTTGGTTGCAGTGCGTGTTTATTGAGATGGGATTTCAAGCGTTGGTGAAAAGACATTGGAAGTCGTAGGTGGTCATGTAATAGTTGCTCTAGAAAAGCTATGTTCATAATAGAAGTCTTGTCTACATGTTGCTGTTACGTATATTTGAATCTTTGATTTGTATATCTCATGATTGAAACAGATACAGTTAATGGACGGATGAATTTTTAATTTTGAACCAATTGGTCTTTTATATCCTTAAATCTGGATATTAAAGTCATGCTTATTGTTGGATGTTCGGTGTATGAATAAGGGTCAGGTTGGAATGGGAAGTGTAAACTTGCTAAACTAATCCATTATTGTACTTCCCTTTATCAGTTCACGGTTATGATGAGGACATTAGTTTGATGAGAAGGTAAATTAGAATTAACTTCTTCAAACTTCATGTTTCCACTGTAACATGTTGCCTTTTGCGTTTCGGTCTGTATTATAAATTGCACTTTTAAAAAAAAACATGTTTCCATTATAACAGAATGAGCAATTAGTTATCTTTAGAATTGAACATATTTGTTTTGATATGTTTGAATATATTTGAATTATATATGTCATTTTTTCAAATGACATATGCTTCATATGTTATTATTTTCAAAAAAAGTTAATGTTAATAACAATTCAATAAAACAAATTAAATTTTAATAACAAATTGATGAGAAACAAAATTAAATTTACAAAATAATATTAACGAATTTGCATGAGACTAGCCCGGCCATCGGCCGGGTCATGAGACTAGTACAAGTATAAAGTCAAGTGAATGACTATTAACATACTATGTGCATACCATTAGGGGTGTTTGAAACTGCATTTGCATTTGAAGAAAATGACCACTAAACTACAATTTTGTGATCTAGTTAAACCAGTAACATACTATGTGCAGACCATTATGGGTGTTTGGAAGTCAATTTGCATTTGAAGGAAATGACCATTTGTCAATAAAATGATCATTTAAATGACCATTAAAGTCAAGTAAATGACTATTAACAACTTCCCTAAAGTGATACAAGTATAAATTCAAGTGAATGACTATTAACAATTTTCCTAAAGTGATACAAGTATAAACTCAAGTGAATGACTATTAACATACTATGTGCATACCATTAGGGGTGTTTGGCACTGCATTTACACTTGAAGAAAATGATCAATAAACTACATTTCTGTGATCTAGTTAATGCAGACCATTATTGAGTGTCAAGATGCAAAAAAAAGGATATTTAGGGTCACATTTGACTACTAAACTAAAAAATCACATAAATACAGAACAATGCGCTAACCGTTCACCACTTCAGGATCATTGTGTGCATATCTCCATAAATCTTTAAAAATCTCATAAGAGATTTCATCCATTTCCCTCTAATTATCCCCATACTTAGACTAAACGTATAGTACTGTACCATATCATCGGTTAAAACAAAATTACTCCAGTCCTTGTCTGTCATTGTTATGGTGTTTTTTGCACAAATATGGGTAGGTTTGTGAGGGGTGTGTGAGGACTGAGGAGTGTGTGAAAAATGATCGGTTTTGATAGGTAGAGAGGAGTAAGTGAGTGTTTTGGCGGGAAAAGATGTGTAGTGAATGTATTGAGTAACCACAACAAAGGAAATTGTAAAAAAAAAATAATAAAAAAAATAAAGTGTTGACCGGCAACAACAGGTTACCAAGTCAAAATAAACGGCTAACAATGGGTCCGTTGGTCACAATGAGTCGTTTTGAGGTTCGTTATTCACAATGAATCAATCTTGAAAATATCTTACCATTTTATAGCCTTTACCTTTAATGAAATCGTCAAGCTTAAATTCGAAGAATAGTTTCTCAAGTTAGGTTCATCTTCCGTTTTCCCTACTACTTAACTCGTTTTGACTCATAGACACATTGGTTGGAGCTAACCAAAAACTTGTAAGAACCATGTCAATTGTCATTTTTCAGCAATTAAATCTATGTATTTTTTATTGCTGCTAATTATATTTAAAAAATTCCATCACTTGGTTATCTTTGAAACGGATACCAATTTTAGTAGGCTTTTACTAGCACATTTTAAAATATTGTCTGCTCATTAACTTTACTTTTAAACAGGATTTATATTTACATGTTCATTTATTTTTACCTTTTTTTTTTTTTTTTTTTTTTTGAACTAAAGTTGATGTTCAAATTTTGGGAATTGGATTTGGAGTGGTGTTAGCTTAAAAGAAGTGAATGATGGCAAAAGTAGTAGACAAATACATAGTCCAAATTTATATTAAGCAATAGTAGTTTAAAATAGCATGTTGTACTTTGATTGTGACCACGTTGATCATCATTCAGTTATGACATGGGGCCTATGGATATGCAAATCAATCACACGTTTGTTTCTACTTTTACGAAGTTTTTATTCGTGAGAAAATTTTAAAACGGACCGATCGTTCTATAGGTTAACCTTTTTTAGACCATTAAATTTTTTTCTTAAATAGACAAGGGCTATTTAGGTCTTAGATTACTACTTAATATCATGACACGTGTTATTTAGGTGTAAGATTTGTCTCATAGGCTGTTGTCACGATTAGACTGCATGACCAAAATTTTGTTATTTAGTAGAATTTTTTTTCATTAAATGACAAAATTTTGATCGCCCAAAATACAAGTCGCCCCAACAATACAAGTTGCCAACAGAACACCTAGGGGACAAGTCTTACACCTAAAGGACACGATCACGATATTACAGAATAAATTTCAAGTCCCAAGAAGCCCATCTCTAAAATTGAAAAAAATTACATGTCTACAAATGGTAAACGGTTCGGTGACGGTCCCTATCCCAAATTTTTTCTTTTTCGTATAGCGTTAATGAAATTTTCTATTAGAGCATCTAGTATGGTAGCAAAGAACGCGCATTAAGTCGATGTGGCATTGGCATCGCTTGTCGGCGTAACCATATCGGTGGTGCTGCTGCTCAGTGGCGTTGGATAGAGTGTTACTCCACCAACTTATGTTGGTTTGTATTTTTATTTTTGGATTATCATGTCGATTAAAATGGAAGAAATGAGATTGTATGTTGTGTGTGTTTTAAAGCAAAGAAACTAATAAGACAGTATAACTTTTTTTTTTTTTTTTTTTTTTTTTTTTTTTTTTTAAAGGACTTTGTGTGTGTTTGGGCTATTGGACTTGTAACGATTGGGCTAGTGAGAGAGTATAACTTTTTAAATAAGCTTAACTTCTTTTTTTATAAAAAATATTATTTTGTAACTTTTTTGGTCAAACGTTTTTTTTTTTAATTTAAATTAATAAAATCTAGTTTGCTTGAAAAACAAAAAATAAAATAAAATGGTTGGTCCCAAAAGGATGTGGTGTTAACATATTAATGAATGTTATGAGGAAGGGGTGTTTTTGAGTGTTGGTGTTAAAAGTAGGGATAGTGATGTGGGCTAATGTGACGTTGATGTGCTTGCACTTTTTGGGTGTTAACATGCTACCATACCTGATGCTCTTAATGAAGCATATGTTTCTGAATCTCGTTGGCGACTCTTCCAAAACACACCCTAATTCAATTTTTTTAACTAATCGATTCATCCTTTGCAGCCATTAGATCCTACTCCGATTATGATTATCACTCGTCGGTAATCTTATCTTTTTCTTGATTCCTTGTTTGTTAAAGCTTTAATCGATTTAGTTTTTTGTTTCGTTTTTTTGGGTTTTTTTTCTTTTTATTCAAAATCGTTTATTTAGGTTTTATATTTCGGGTCTCAACATCCTATTCTTCTGGTGATTGTGCTCAGTTGGTGTATGCTTTGATTTTCCCTGGTTTCGTCGGTTTTTTTTCCCGATTGACTAGGGTTTTTCCTTTGACGCTAGTTCGTTGGTGCTGGGAATTTATTGTCAAACCCTTAGGTTTGTTATTCTGCTTCTCTTTGGACACGGTATACAAACCTTTTTAGGTTCCGCGTGTCATTATTTGGAAGACCTAGGGTTGCAATACTAGAGAACGAGGGTTCTGTTGTTTGGCTAGACTTGTATACACGTACATGTTTTGTTCATGGAAAAAGGATTTTTGATTGCAAAGGGGAGAAGGAGTGGTAGTGGAGTGAATGAGAAGAAGGATGTTGTTGGTGATGATTGTATGGTTAACGGTGGTATGAATTCGCGCCCTGTCACATCTAATGTGACGAGTTCATTGGATGACATGGGTAATATGCATGGAAATGATAGAGGTAATCTCAAGTCATCTCCCACTGGTAATGTCTCATCTCCTATTTCTTTTGCTAATTTGGTCAAGGGTGATTCGAGTCGAAAATCTGTGAATTTTCAGCATTTGCTTACGTCGGTTGGTAATGGTGTGGATGTTTATGTCTCTAAGAAATCGGTTAGTGTTGTGAATGAAATACTTAAAATATTGTGTATGGGTTATTTTTTGGTAAACGAGTGGCTTATCATGTCGTTGAGAACAATGTGAAGAATACTTAGGGCAAATTTGGCCTTGTAAAATCAATGATGATTAAAGATATGTTTTTCTTTAAGTTTGGTTCTAAAGACGAGATGGAAGCTATGTTGGAGAATGGTCCATGGTTAATTCGCAATGTCTCATTGATTTTTAAAAAATAGACATCGGATGCAAATGTTATTAAGGAGGATGTATGTAATATCCCTTTTTAGGTAAAGTTTCATGATGTTCCCATTACTGTTTTTATAGAAGATGGGTTGAGTGTTGTTGCAACCAAAATCGGTAACCCTTTGATGTTAGATTCCTGTACGGCTGCTATGTGTACTGATTTTTAGGGTAGGGCTAGTTATACAAGAGCCATGGTTGAGCTTCGAGTTGATATTGAGTTGAAAGACTTTATTGTGGTTGGTGTTCATAAATTTATTGGAGAGGGGTATATGATGAACACTATTCGCTTTGAGTACGAGTGGACTCCTCCTAGATGTTTAGAATGCAAGGTATTTGGTCACGTTTTAGATGAATGTCCTAAGAAAACCGTCTTGGATATATCAAAGAATTTGAAAATGTCACACATCATTGGACTGCGGTTTGCTTGAAACCTATGTCTACTTTTGTTTACCGCTCGGTTTTAGCAAAAGACGACAAAGGCTAATGGAATCCAAAAGTACCAACGACTAATAAGGCTACTACTCCTACTTTGAATTCATTTGATGCATTAAGTACATTGGCGGATGAGGAGTGGGTGTAATCAACCTCTTAATACAGATGCTACCCCTATGGTAGCTATGATTAATGACCTTGGTTATGGGAATGGGAAAATGGATAAACATGCGAGTGCACCTAGTGATTAATTTGGCAGTCCAAGCACTACGTCTCTTGTTTAAAACATTAATAGTATAGAAAATCAAATTCTTGATAGGAAACTTGTGTTATTGGGTGATGATAGGAAGTCGCTTCCTATGCAAAAGAAGGTTAATGTCACATAGGCCTGTGGACCTGGTTCTAATATGGAAATGCAAGGAGAAGATTCGAATAGTGATGAAGTCGAAGATGTTTATGACGAGACTTCTCATTACATGACTAGTGGAGGTGCATGGGATACTAATTTACGTGATGATGAAGACTATGATCTATTTGACACCTATGACCTTCAAGGTTTAACTCTAGAACAATGAGTGTTGTGTGATACGATTGATTTTAATCTTTGTGGTCAGGTTAAACATTAGTTTTATTTCTTATCCTTACAGTAGTTATTCATAAGTTTGGGTTGTCTTTCTTATAATGGTTTAGGTTTGAAGCACAATTGGTGCGTTTGTTTCCCGTCTTTGTAACGGGTTTAGATGTGAGATTCACCCACATTATATGTACTTAAATGGTTTTTTTGGAGTAATAAAATTTACCAGGAGTACCCCCTTACCCAAAAATCTTTTCTATTAATCCAAAATTTTAAAAAATTTTATGATATCCCCTTTATATGAAAATGTTGATATCTTATGATAGACGTGTATCATATAGAGTGCTGGGTGTGCTGGTGCACCAATAAATGTTATTGGTGTGCCACCTTAGCATACACTTAATAATACCACAATACCTAAATCACCATCTCCAGCTATAACTGTTATAGGCGCAATTCATAAAACACCACCAAAAAGGTAGGTAATCCGTTTTTTAAGGTTGAAATTTTGTTATTTCGGACAGTGCTAGTGATGATGAAGTTGAAGATATTTATGATGAGACTTCTCGTTCTATAACGATGAAGGTGAATATGATGTTAGTTTACATGATGATTAAGTTTTTTTTTTTTTAATCTATATGACATTTATGACCATCAAAGTTTAACTCTGGAATAACGTGCGTTTTGTGATTTGATAGATATAAAGCTTCGTGGTCAGTTCAAAAAATTGATTTATTTCTTGTCCTTATAGTAGTTGTTCTTAAGATTGGTTTGTCTTTCTTATGCTAGGTTAGGTCTTAAGCATTGTAGGTGTGTTTTGTTAGCCTTTTGGGGATGAGGTATGTGATTTACCCACATCCGTTGTATTTAAATTTTTTTTTCTAGTAATAATATTTTATCGAGGTAACCCTTTTAAATAAATAAAATAAAAAATTCAGACAACGCTCGCCAATGCATCAGCGAAGGGACAAACGGTACCGAGATGGCGGGGAGGGGGTGCAGCAATGGCAGCGCCATTGGTGTCAAAAAACGCCAATGGCGTGATGTTGGTGCATTGGATCGTGTGCGTTGGTGCATTGGATCGTGTGCTTTAATGCTAATGTTGATGAGGCCGATCTTGGTTAAAAAATGTTAATGTCGTGTATAATATATTTGCTCCATTGAAATTAAAGTCAAAAAATGTTAATGCCGTGTATAATATATTTGTTCCATTGAAATTAAAGTCGGGAAAGAAATAACAAGGAACAATCTTTAAAAAAAAATAGAATCAGCAAAAGAAAATTATTAGTCAACATAATGGTACAAGCATCTTAGGTACGTCAATCCTCACAAAACTGTGACAAAGTGTTGTACGAAAATCGATCATCAATTGTTTTAAGTAAGCATGTCACCAATCTGTTGTGTTATGAACTAACATCTTAATAAATAAAAAAAGTAATT
Source organism: Chrysanthemum lavandulifolium (assembly GCA_022545495.1). Classification (NCBI taxonomy): domain Eukaryota; kingdom Viridiplantae; phylum Streptophyta; class Magnoliopsida; order Asterales; family Asteraceae; genus Chrysanthemum; species Chrysanthemum lavandulifolium. The sequence goes on from CM040245.1 coordinate 63,080,284, forward strand.
AGAACAAAAACATAAGCAAAATCTTGATACATTATACACTAAATCAATAAACAAATAAATAAAAGAAAAAGATAACTATTACCTAAAACATAATAACATATACACGTACATAAGGCTGCCCCCCAAGAGGATTCAATCTCCTCATTTTTCCCCACGTCGCCTTTCTCTCTCCAATGACCTTCGCGCGATTAGGTGCTCCAAGAAGGCGACCAAGTTCATTTAAAAAAAAAAAACATTTTTAACACAAAATAAAATTTCATTAATAATTAAAACGTTACATAATAATTTAAATAAAATTAAAACATTACTTAAACTTATTAAAACATTACAACACTTATTAAAATCTAGGTTGTGGCGTGCCTTGATCGCCTATTTGAGTTTCGCATTGTTTGTTGTTGCATCATGGACAAAGATTCGTCGATTGGCGTGCAATAGAACATGAGATCTCGCATCATATTTCTTTGTCGCCTAATTCAAGTTTTCGCTCTTCTAGTGCCAATTTTTGTCTTCCTTTCTTCTCTTTGCTCAATCTCCAACTCGATTTGCCGTTGTTCTAGCTCTTTCTTCTTCAAACCATAGTGCGGTCTCGCCACTCCTTTTTCCGCCTCGAATGCCTTGGACTTGATCTTGCCCCATTTCTCGGCAACACCTTCCATAATCACAGCTTTCGAAAACTCCGAAGATTTCTTTTTATTCTTCTTTGCGGTATCACGACCAATTGGTCTATCAGGCATAGACGAAGGTGCATCCGAGTGCACATCCGAGTCGGTTGAAGTCCTTGCTTTTTTGCGACCATCATCTTGGCTTAAAAAAGTCGGCATCTCATTATCCTTCCAAGCAGAATGGTCCCTCAAAATCTTCCAACAATGCTCCAAAACAAACGGATGACCACACACTAGTTGGTATTCATCACACGCTCGTGTATAAACAGTGAGGTCATTCTCACCACTTCCGTAATTCCTGAGAGCATTGTTGTAAATGGCACAAATTGACCAACTCTAGGACGAATCCTATTTTTCCACTGATAGAGTTGTAGGTTCTTTCTGCACCAACCTCCTTCTGAAAGTAATCAATAACTTTCTGCCAAAATCCTCTAGCAGTTTGGTTGTTTCCGGTTACACTATTCTCGGATACATCACACCAAGCGTTGTACAAGGCGATCTCTTCTTCTTTGGACCAAAGCGACGAATCATTCTTGGCTTCTTTCTCGACAGCCTTCTTCTTTGCCTTTGTAGCTCGTTTCTTTGGTTTGACCGGTGACGCCTCTTCGACATTCTTCTTCTTCTACGTCATCAAGGTTAACCGAATCGTGATACGATCCATGAGCCGAACCGGCACCGAACCATGAAACTCTTGAGCGGATAACCCGATCCGGTTCCAAAGATAAAATTAGGATTGTTGTATAATTGGTCATCGAAATCAAAACCCTCAAGATTGATACGGTTAACCGGAGAATATTCTTGATAATTTGAATATGAAGACGTTGATGAATCCATTGTTGGACGGTACACAGATTCGGGTGACCCATACATAGATTGGTTGCTTCGACGGGAGTAGCTTTGTTGTTGTTGTTGGTGGTGGTGGATGTTTTGATGCGGTGGAACAAATGGACGATTTATACAAAATGGATTATTATGTTGTTGTTGTGGAACTTGTTGGGATTGATATTCGAAAGCAGGGGGTTGGAAATTGATTCTTGGTGAGACACCGGTTAACCGGAAATTCGGATCCGGTGTTAAAATATGCGGGGCGTTTTGTGCCAAACGGGATTTTCGGCCTTTGGTTGGTGGTGTTTTCTTAGACAATTTTTAATAGAGAGGATTGTGAGATTTTTTATAGAGAGGATTGTGAGATTTGTGAGTTTAGTGTGTAAATAAGTTGTGTATTTATAGGATAGTTTTAGTAGTATTTTTTTTTAGACCAAACGGTCGAAATCTTAAACGGATACATTTTTTTTTGTTTGGACTTCAACGGCTAGCAACAAGAGAGATTTGTGCTTTGTTCTTATCGATCGTCCACACGAACGAATCATGTTTTTTTCCTGGCGATCGATAGCCTCCACTAGGGGTGTAATCAAGCCGAGTCGAGTCGAGTATTGACAAGCTCGAGCTCGGCTCGACATATAATACTCGAGCTCGAAACTCGACTCGAGCTCGACCGAGCCTCAAAATTCAAGCTCGAGCTTGGCTCGATCACTAAAACTCGAGCTCGAAACTCGACTCGACTCGGCTCGTATATATTAAATAAAATCAAGCTTATGAAAAATCACTATCAAAAACACAAAACTAGCAAACCAACGGGACTGATTCTTTTTTTAAGGCATTAAGATATGTTTCTTGAATGTGTCTATTTGTAAAATGACTTCTGTTTTGAGTTGGTGTTATGTAACCAAAAGTTATGTAACCAAACAGACTAACATCTAACATACATACTAATAGGATTGTTGCTTCCTGATTCAAAATTGAATATAACCAATAACCCATCTCCTTCCAAACGTTATACCAAAACAATCATCAACAACAACAAATCGAATATAACCAATAACCCATCTCCTTCCAAACCTCACGTCAACACAAACCCAACTCCTACCAGATTCGACAACAAAATAAAATGAAAAGAACAAGATCTCAGTTTTTATTCACTATTTGTACAAATCTTTAAGATTTTCGTGAAGCAAACATCATCGATCTATAAGAAGTCTCAACTTCTTTTTAACTCTCCGAAAAATTTAAAGATAGAACAAAACTAAATCCGTTTCATTCTTCTTTTTTTCGGTTAAAACGAAACGCGAAAAACACATAAGAAGAACCTACCCGAGACCCTCCAAAGGATCTAGATGCGAACTCAGTGAGCAATGATTCGAACCAAGAAGAACCGATAACAAGGTTGGGGGTATGGTTTTGATTTATTGTGGGTTAGTAGCAGCCTTAGAAGAATAAGGAAGAAGATGGATTTGTTGTTCTTTTGTTTGACTGCATCTGGGAAAGATAAGGAAGAGAGAAGTTAAGTTTAAGGATGTGTGTGTAGGTTAGGGTAATGTGAAAATGATATTAGTGATAACCGTTATACACTTTTCACATTGGATCGGCCGAAAATCAAATGGACTACCTAGTAATATATGTGTAAATAAAGGGTATATATGTAATTTTAGAAAAGCTTGTTTAAGGCTCGCGAGCTTCACGAGCCGAGTAACTTAGAACTCGAACTCGACTCGACATCTTATACGAGTAGCTCGAGCTCGAGCTCGACTCGTTCTAAATCGAGTCGAATCGAATATTTTTCGAGTCGATCTCGAGTTACTCGCGAGTTGTCTCGGCTCGGTTACACCCCTAGCCTCCACAGCAAGGGGATCGACATGACATCGATCGCCCCTTGCCTCAATCGAGTGGCGATTAGGTGCTACTGCATTCAGCCTAAGCTTATATCTGATGTCGATCGTGATAAGCGTTTTACTCTTTTGCATTGTTGCATAGTTTTGTTTGGAGATTGTATGTTGTCTAAAATAAATTTCGATAATTAATTGTTGTAAAATGACCCAAAATTTACACGTACATAAGCTTATAACATATACACGTACATAAGCTTATATCTTGTTTTGTGTGTTACAAAATGACACAAAATTTACATGAAACCGTAAAGAGAAAAGTTCATTATAGAACTCATATTTGCCATAGAACCAATCAACCAATCATAGCCACTCATTTTTTTAATTAAAAATATATTCACCCTTTTTGAAAATTAAATATCTCACAAACCGTTAATCGTTACGTCAAAAAATTATACCATCTCGACGAGAATTAAATTATCTTTCTATAGATATGCATTGTTATATACTTTCGACGAACTTTTTTAAAAATTTCGTCGTAAAAATCACACGTGATTTCAGAAAATCACATGTGATTTGTAAGAATCACATGTGATTTCTTAAAATCATATGTGATTTGATTTTTACGAATCACATGTGATTTTTAAAAATCACATGTGATTCTTACAAAATTTCGACGAACTTTTTTTTTAAATTTCGTCCAGAAAAATCACATGTGATTTGTAAGAATCACATGTGATTTCTTAAAATCATATGTGATTTGATTTTTACGAATCACATGTGATTTTTAAAAATCACATGTGATTTTTACAAATCACATGTGATTTTTCCTGACTAACTTTTAAAAAAAATTCGTCGAAAGATATAACAACGCATATCTATGAAAGATAATTTAATTTCGCCACGATGATGTATTTTTGTAGCTTGAAGATTTACCGCTTGCAAGATATGTTGTTTTAAAAAGGTGAAAATAAAAAATGGATGAACGTGACGGTTAATTGGTCTACGACAAATTCAGTTCTATACTGATCTCAACTCAAACCGTAAATAGTAATCTTAAGGCATTTTGCAATGTAAATATGGGCCTTAAAAAATTTAAGACTCCTCACCCGCCGTGTGTTTTTACTTTTTAGTTATAAAAAAATATGAGACAATTATATCACCATAATACCATATAACTAAAACATCAATTAGTAACCTCTAGGCATTTTGATATGCAAGTATATGGAATATTGTTTTACGTAAGGGTTGATCTCCATGCTACCAAAACTTCAAAACCTAAACATATTTTTCATAAGTAACTAACAAATGTAGACACTTTCCTTAAAATATAGTATAAAGTTTAGAAATGCTACAAGATCATGAAGATACTCAATACAGACATCTGAGACGAGTATAGATTATGTAGTTGAATAAAATTCTTATACGCACATGCAGTGAATAAAAAACCTAAATATCACATTCTTTTTCGGAAAAGTAGATAACCACACCGATATGATAACCAAGACTTAAGATTGGGTGATTAGAATGAAGGAATTAAGGATTGTTGGTTGTTGGTTGTATAAAGATCAGCTATAAAACATGATTGTCACCTAATGTTGCGTTTTGAAAGAAAAAGAATGACTATTTGTTACCAGTATGGAACTAAGGTGTAAATCTGGGCCTGGTTTGGGTTCTAGTAAAAACTAAAGAATATAGTACCGTAAGGCCCAAAGCCTTTGCTCATGAAGTCATAAATCTTAAGTTCTTAACTTTCACTCTTTTCCAAACACAAAGGCACTAGTCAAGCCTTTGTTGTCGATACTTTTAGGAAAACAAGAATTTATTACGTCTTGAACCTTTTAGTGAGTTTTCTTCTTCATTATTTCTCATAGTTTCATCCGGGTATAAACATTTTGGGAATACATTTCATTACAAATATTAGAAAGATGTTTACTTCCTATTCAGACAGAAAACAAGTAATATCTTTCATTACCAAAAGCTTTTATTAGATTGTGGTATACGTTTTCAACATGCTAACTGTAACACCCCAATTTCCATGGTAATGATTTATTACTAATTTATACGCTTCCTAGTTGATTTCCGTCACTTTCATACAATATGGTTAGTCAAAGTACCTCACAAGAATCAAGTCATAGCAAAAAGGGACTAACTTTGAATTGGTCCTACTATAGGGACTAAAGTTGCCTAAGTGTGAAACTAAAATTTTTATAACCAAATATCATATAAGGATATATCAGAAGCAGAAATCCAGAAATATCGACATAATTCCTTCTTCCCACTCAAAAATAGCGACCCATACATATCTCTTTCTTATGATCTAGGGTTTTGATTCCAAGTTGATTTTGAGCAAGATTCAAGCAAGATATCACCCTGTCTAAGTCCATAAACGAATAAAGTAGGGTTCTCACTATCCTATTTGAGGTAAAAATCATACCTTGATATCTAATTCATGCTTTAGAACTACCCTTTAGTGGGTAATGCTAAAGGATTAAGTTTTTATGCCATTTATGGGGTTTTTGTAGAATTTTACATGATTATGTAAAAGAGGTGATTTTCTAAAATCACTAAGAATCCATGTAATGGTTTAGAAATATGATGGGTACCTTGTTAGGATGCCATGACACCAATTTATGGTGTTAATTTTTAGAAATTGTGATGGCATGGTTACATAAGCCATGAACCAAACACCCCCTTATGGCTTATTAGCTTATTATGATAAGTTTTATCAAGTTCCTAATGAGCTTAATATAAATTATGTGTTCCTAGGTTATAAGTGTTAACCAGGGACGTCTTTAGGAAGCTCGTGATTCTATTCAAGCGGCTTTAAGGTGAGTAACATATTTAAGTATAGAAACGGGTCCTTGGTAACCCGTTAGTGCGCCATTCTAAATGTGGTATTCATTTTCATGTTCATGTAGTATATTCGAGTTACGACTTCATGGTGTTATAATTATAAGTTATGTGCCTAAATGAGTCACTTATAGTATGTTTATAAGTGAATTATGTTAAACGGTCAAACAACCCCAAATGACCCGCTTGGATTTAGTTAAGTATTTGCACCTAAAAATTATAATATTATTTGTATAGTGTCCCAAGTGGACGACACAGTTAAATTAGCCGTCTTGAGTGGACGATTTGCATAATTATATGCATTATGACCCAAGAGATGGGTATAGACGTCCTAAGTGGACGACCCAGCCTTGTTAGCATCTCATTTTGTAAAATGAGACTTAGACATCCTACGTGGATGACTAGTGTGTATAACGGCTCAAAGTCATGGAGTATATGACTTAGACGTCCTAAGTGGACGACTACAACATTTTCAGTTATACTGAACCAGTATGGGTTCACAACGTCTTTAGTGGGCGACTAGTATATAATAGCAAACAAGTACTCATTGTCTACGAAGCAACCATAATATTATGCCATGTTATGATTAGTATCTTTTATATGTTATCTCACTAAGCGTTGTGCTTACGTTGCTTTGTTGTACTTGTTATAGGTGAAGCTAGTGGTAGTGCTACGAAGGGTACGAAGACCGAGAACTAGACCTCGGTGGGATACTTGGGTAATGAGCCTTTTTCCTACACGCTCTCTTACCAAGAAACGCCCTAGGTTGTATGCTTTTGTGTATGAACATATAAACTCATGGTTATGTGATAATCAAGTAGATAAGTAGTTTCTTTATAGTTTAAAAGGTGTTTGGCATATGCCATTCTTACCCATATTGACCCATTTTGATCATGTACGGGTCAAGGCGAATGATATATGTTATGTACAGTTTTGATGTGTTAATATAAGTGTTGGTGTAAATATTTACATGTCCAAAAAAAATGCCTGGGCATTTCAAGTTGGTATCAGAGCAGTGGTTTAAGGGATTTAGGTATCCGTTGTAGATGGGTACTTAGACTTAAACCTAGGCTCTGTGGGACCTATAATATTAGACACGTTTCCGCATTATTATGTAGCATCAGTATTAGTATTAGTGCAACATACATTGTTTGTTTGGTAAACATATTACTAGTATTCATGAATTTGGTGTAACATGGTCAAGGTAAGCACTTGGTTATCTGATGGAATTATTACGACGCCTGGCCAACGTGGTAATAATCGCATCACATAATGGGAATTTCCCGATATTATGTTACACCAAAGGAATGAACCCCGATAGTAATATTAAGCTCATGCATATAGAAATCTATACATTATGAATCTTGCAGTGACTCTTATTGTTCCCTAATCGTGCAATATGTTAAACTTTTAGCGTAGATATGGCTGAAAGACCTCCTGAAAGCTTTGAGTGGCCGACTCATGTAGACATACCAGAACAGGATGATCGGGAGTCCTCCCCCGATCCATCAGAAACAGATGAGCATGATAATGCTCCTATTTCTGATGCTATGGCTAGACAGATCTGAGATATAATATCTCAAGAGATAGCCAAGGCACAGGAAGCAGCTATACCATATTATACAGAACGTCTCAGTGAGATCATAGCTCAGGATATCACAACAGAACTTGATCAGAAACTGGCTGCACAAGTCGCGCCACCCAAGGAAGTTACTTATACTGACTTCGCAGCTTGCAAGCCCCCGATTTACTCGGGAGAACAAGATCCTTTTAAATGCCACAGATGGATCCAGGATGTTGAAGGGGCGTTTGCCACCAGTAAATGCCCTGAGGAACGTTGGGTTAATTTTGCTATTAATCTTCTTCGTGATCGGGCTAAAACATGGTAGAATTGGACCCTTGCATCAAAAAGACCAGAAATTGCTAGGAGTATGACTTGGAATGAGTTCAAGGAATTACTTTTTCAAAACTTTTCTCCAGAGGCGGAACTTAATAAGATTCGCCGAGACTTCTTGGGTACCCACCAGACTACGGAGTCAGTACATGAATTCTCCATGACCTTCCTTGACAGAGCACATTTTCTACCTGAATATACTAATGAAGAAAGGTTGCTTATGAAACATTATGTGGATATGCTTCGAAAAGATATCCGCGGTTTATTTCACCAGGATTGGAAAAACATGGATCAGCTCTTGAATGCAGCTTTAGAGCGAGAACAAGAAACAAAGAAGGAGGAAGAAATTCCTCATAAAAGAAAGGTGGAGCAGGCTAGTTCTTCTAAGAAGAAAGTTAAGCCGAATGAGGCTTATCCTAGTACGGGGGGTAGGAGCTTTCCACAGTGTGCGAATTGTAAAAGGTTTCACCCAGGAGAATGTCGTGCAGGTAGCAAGACCTGCTACAGTTGTGGTGAGCCTGGTCACATCAGTAAAGATTGTCCAAAACCAGATTTCAGTTTGCAGAAATGCTATGATCCAAAGCACACGATCGAGTCTTGTCCCAATGTCGGACCCTTCCTCCTCCGCGCCGAAGAGCCTAGGAGGAATATGAGTGCGGGCGCCATCCACCTCTAGAGCTTCAGAGCCCCGGCCTTCCCACCGTCCAAAGACCACATAGACCACCGCCCGTGTTCATCGATGTTGTAGATGAAGCTAAGGAAGCATCTGACGACGTGTGACATGTACCTTCTTTGTGAATCTATTACCGCTGCGTGTGCTATTTGATTCGTGCGAGATAGATCTTTGTATCCGAAAGGTTTAGTAGGAGATTTTATGTTCGATTAGTCACTAAGCCACCACTAGATGTGGAAGTAGCTAATAACAAAGTGATACGTAACCGATGTCTTCCGTAAGTGCGAAATAGAAGTCGATAATGATAAGTATCTCGATTGATCTAATTCCCATCCCTATAGGAGAGCTTGATGTAGTCATCGGTATGGACCTGCTCTTGTATGAATGAAGCCATCATTGTATGCCGACATAAGCTAGTCCGACTCAGAACCCCAAGTGGGGGAGAAACAATTATCTATGGCGAACGTAAGAAGGCTAACCTTGCTATTTTTACTTATGCTAGAGCCAAGAGATACTTGGCACGTGGTTGTCAAGCCTATTTAGCTCATGTTGTCGATATTCATAAGTCTGTTCCAAACCTTGATAATATTCCAACTGTTCGGGAATTTCCCGATGTCTTTCCAGAGGAACTCCTGGGTATGCCACCTGATAGATAGGTAGAGTTCCACATTGATCTTATTCCAGGGAGTACTCCTATTGCCAAAACTACCTATAGACTTGCCCCATTAGAAATGCAGGAACTCATGAAGCAGTTACAAGAACTGCTAGATAAGGGTTTCATTCGCCCCAACAGTTCCCCGTGGGAAGCACCAGTCCTTTTTGTGAAAAAGAAGGATGGTAGTATGCGCATGTGAATCGACTACCGAGAGCTCAATAAAGTTACTATCAAGAATCGTTATCCTCTTCCTAGGATAGATGATTTATTTGATCAGCTACAGGGCGCAAGTTTCTTTTCAATAATAGACCTCAGAGCTGGATATCATCAGTTAAAGGTTCGGGAAGAAGATATCCCGAAGACAGCTTTCCAGACTAGATATGGGCATTATGAGTTTACAGTTATTCCATTTGGTTTGACGAATGCCCCAACAGCTTTTATGGACCTGATGAATCGGGTCTGCCGTCCGATGTTAGATAAATCAGTTATTGTGTTTATTGACGATATCCTCATTTATTCCAAATTAGTTAGTGATCATGAAACCCACTTGCTCCAAGTCCTCAGCATGTTAAGGCGAGAAAAACTTTATGCTAAGTTCTTGAAGTGTGAATTCTGGCTTCGAGAAGTTCAATTTCTCGGGGCATGTCATAAATAGTGAGGGCATTAAACTAGATCCAGCTAAAATCAGTGCCATCATGAATTGGGAGCGACCCAAAACTCCCACAGAAATTAGATCATTTCTTGGACTTGCCGGTTACTATCGCCGTTTTATCCAAGATTTTACAAAGATTGCTTCTTCGCTTAGTGAGCTCACCCGCAAGAATGTAAATTTCGAGTGGGATGAGGATAAGGAAGTCGCTTACTGAGCTCACCCGCAAGAATGTAAATTTCGAGTGGGATGAGGATAAGGAAGTCGCCTTCCGGACTCTTAAACAGAAGTTAAGTCAGGCTCCAGTCTTAGTATTTCCAGAAGGCAATGATGATTTCAAAGTTTATTGTGATGCATCTTCTAATGGCCTCGGATGTGTTCTTATGCAGAGAGGTCGAGTCATCGCATATGCCTCTAGACAACTTAAGAAACATGAGGAAGAATATCCTACTCATGATTTAGAGCTAGCGGCAGTAGTTCTTGCCTTAAAATTGTGGAGGCATTACCTTTACGGTGTAAAGATCAAGATCTTTACCGACCATAAAAGCCTCAAATACTTCTTTGATCAGCGTGACCTCAACATGAGGCAGCGACGTTGGTTAGATCTAGTCAAGGACTATAATTGTGAAATCCTTTATCATCCAGGGAAAGCCAACGTTGTAACAGATGCCTTGAGCCGTAAAACAAGGCACGACTCCTTATTGGTCAAATCACTTCAGATGGTGATTACCCCAGACTTTTATGAACATACTAAGTCAGTTCAGCATGAAGCATGGGAAAATGGCGATGTAAATTCAGAGCGGCTCGTGGGTCAGGTGCACTGATAACGCTACACGCGTCGTTCGGGGTCAAAGGAACTTCCTTTTCTTCGAGCAAGTTTTATAACACCCTAGGCAGTGAACCTAATCGTTGTAGTGTAGTATTGGGGTAAGCCACGGTATTGATATCGTTCTCTAGGGGAATAGGAATGTTAGTGAGAAGTTACTACGCTAAGGTTGGGGTTGAGGAAGATTATTTTTATCTTTTATGTTTTTTAGAAAAGGAAAGGTACGAATCTCGGGGTTTGGATTTGGGGGTTGGTATTTCTACCGATTACTCTAATTGTCTAATTATCTAATCTAAGGTGTATGTAGTGTATGTCTAATTATTGTGTACTCGTATGATGGTTTAAAGATGTGTTTACTTAGGTTTTATTACTCCTTAATTATCTCTTATTGATGGTTGAATTGTCACGTCCTTATTCTTAATCGCATTGTGTGTCTAAAGTTGTAGGGTATGCGTTTGTCCCTAACTCTTTGAAACTACCAAAGGGTCTCATCTACAAAATCTCTAGGAATTATAAACTCTAACTCTAAGGTACTCTTTGGATGGTTTAGCCTACAACTACTCTAGGTGTTATAGTCTAAGGTTCACAAAGATTAATCAAGCATTAATTACACAACAAATGACCTATCGCATTACTAGATCATTAACAATTAAGATAAGAGACAACCAATCAATATTCAATAATTAAGTTTCATATTCCTAAGCAAACACACAAGTAAATTAGCGGACATGGAGAACATGCAAGCATACACACAAATAATTGAAGACATAATTGAATTAATGAAGTAAAGCACTTATCTTGATGTAAGATAGGGTTTGGAACCCTAAAATATTGTACAAGACAGCCTTGGTTCGGTTTAGGTTTTACTCCAAAAGACTACCCTACAAAAGCGAAAAATTCGGATTCTATATATAAGATTACAATCGACGGCGTCACCTTATGATTTGTGACGCCGTCGGGTCGCATCATTAGGGTTTCGTCTTGGCCACGTTAGTCTTGCGACGGCGTCACCTTATGCTTGTGACGCCGTCCCCTTCTTGATCTCGGCGCCGTCTGGATCAAATCTAGGCCGTCGAGTTGCGACGACCAACTCTTTTAAAGCGACACCGTCACTTGAAAATAAGCAATTTGGCTCTGCGCCGTCACAAAAGTGATGCGATTGCGTCGCAGATAACACCGACGCCGTCCCTTGTATTTCAAAGATCTAAGTGGCTCGATTCTTGACTTTGGCCATTTTCTTCGTATATCCGCGCCTTTTCGTCCAAATAAGTGCCATTCCAAACAATTTGCCTTCAAGAGACCTAAAAGTGAAAAGGAACGATATTAAGTAATAACGGATACAAAGTGATCAAATAAGGGCTTAAACGACCCTCAAAAGGTACATTTAAAACCTTATCAAATATCTCTACACTTGGTATTTGCTTGTCCTCAAGCAAATGTGCTTTTAGCCAATTAATTTATAAGTTAGGGTCATGAAGCATTGGTTTAAAACAATCCACAACACATATAAGCCCATAAAAGTCATAGCAAGCACGGATTAGCACCTCACATGGGGTGTTTGGATACTCACATCTCTCGGTGTATATGAAATATAACAAGTTGGAAATGGAAGATAAACACTCATTAACCGGTCCTAGTACATAGATTACCATAGGCTTGAGAATAGATCAAACCTCCATCGCTTTGGCGTAAGCACCTAGGAAAGACTATCAAAAGGTCTTTAAAGGGTTGTAATGTTAGGCTTACGGTAGGAAACAAAGGGTTTGGTGGGATAGGCTATTTAGTGGTGGCAAGTCAAAAATCTCTATGTTACAAGCATCGAAGAATGGCGTTGCTAAGCCAAGACTCGACACTCTAGACTCTAGATAAGCTGAAACAAACAAACATAAATTTAAATGATAGATGTAGGATGGTAGCCCGTATGGTTTTTTTTTTTTTTTTTTTTTTTTTTTTTTTACACTCTATTTTTTTTCTTTTTCACTTTTCTATTTTTTTTTTTTTTTTTCATACACTTTTACTCTACCATCCTCTACGGTAACATCAAAATGATAGGGATTTATAGGCACATCCCTACACTTGAGTTTTTATTACTCTAACACTAATTTGACCCGAATTGAAAAGATCAAAACACTTGGAGTACATTATTACGCAAATAATGGAATTTGAATTAACGTTCCCTTCCAGTCATTTCATAAACTTTAACTTTTCCCATGAGTCCCAATCGTCCCAAAACTGTGTACAAAGGATATGACTCGACTTAGCAACTCATGCAAGCAACTAGATAATTGAACTAAGGGTTTAGGGTGATAACAATAATGCACTAAAAGTGAGTGCATACAAGGTAGGCTAAAGCGATTTGGGTGTACATTTGGGGTGGGGTGTAAACAATGCTCTTCATTGATATTCGGAAAACCGAAACATCACGAGAACCGCGAAAAGGATAGGCTCGAGGGGTTAACTAGGGTATCGTGTACTAAAGATGAGTACAACGCAAAGGTGTGGGGAATTACTCAACCGATGTGGAAGAAGTAATTATATTACGGTATCAAACAAGGGTTATCCTAATGCCTCTTATCATTTAGTTATTCCTAACTACACAAGTGTAGTCTTACTAGCGATCTCGGGATGCATCACAAAACAAGTTCTAGAATCTAATATACTACGGTTCACACACTAAGCATTAAAGATGAATGCTTTAATTCCTACTAATCTAAGGGTGATCCTCACATTTTGGGTGGAATTTAAGTGGTAAAGGGTTTTGTGCTAGTCATATAACTTCCTATCCGTGAGACGCTTTGTTAAGACTAATGGCCCACTTCTATATGTCATGAAAAATTTAAATTTGGTGCCAAAATTACCCTAACCGACATTTTCTCATGGTTTATTACACAAATACAATTGGACAAAGCAAATAATCAAGGATAAGCATAGTTTCAAAGTTCCCGCTTTATTTTCCTCCTACACTTAAACCGAACATTGTCCCCAATGTTCCCCGAAAGTATCAAAGTTATGATAATAGAAGGTAATTAAAATGAAAGAAACTAATACTCCCGATTAGCTTGGTAAGATCCGTGTAAAGTGGTGGTTAAATCCTTTCCAAGAAGAATGTATGCGTGAAAAGCTCCTTCAAATCTTATGTATCTTCTTCTTAATAAATTAAACTCGCACACTTGAAGAAAACAAACGAAACCTTCGCAAAATCGGCGGTAATAATATATATGACTCTATTAAACTAGGATATAATGCTTGTGGAATGGATGTTTGAATTTACGGAAAATTAAGACCGGAAAATTCCAAAAATTTATAAGTAGGTCGAAACGAGAAAAAGTAATTTGTTGTTTTTACTCCTTCCCGACGCCGTCAGTTGCGATCTGACGCCGTCAGTTATCCCGACAAAAGCGGTCTCGATTTTACGGAAAAATTCGGAAAATTTACATCTTTATAATCGGAAAAATTTACGCAAAACATCCATTATGACTCAATACAAGCATTTGACTCGAACAAACACACATATATATCTTTTAATTAATTGCAATTCTCATGTTTACATTTCTTTTGAAAACGTGTGTAATCCTCCTACACTTATCCTTTATGTAAAATACATTTATATGCAATTAAGACGAGGTTAAAAACAAAATAAAGCATTTTACAAATTTAAACATGAGAATAAGCAATCAATAAAAGATATATGACACTAACAAGCAAACAATTAAGCATGAGTTGCCTCCCACGAAGCGCTTTTCTTTATTTATGAGTCTTGTAGCTAGACTCGTAGTCGTGCTCCTACGTTTTCCTCCTCTTAGAAGCCCATTCAATTATCTTAACTCTGTTCTCATCACGAATATATTCAGGACCCAACTCTAGGCAAGCAGTATAGTGACTCTTGTCTTCCCAATCAACTTCAAAGGCCGGAATGCTGTCTACATCTAGATCATCAATACCCTCAAACTTCTTATTTTTGTAGGGCATTATATACTTAACACATTCGGTCTCATTTGAGAATTTGACTATTCCTTCCTCTTGATCATAAACCATCTTATATTCCTCAATAAATGGTCTCCCAAGTATCACATCTCCTAAAACTCCATCAATAATGCCCTTAACATTTTCTAGGATCATGAAATCACACCTATATGTGAAGTTTCCTACGAAGACATGCAATCCTTTAACCCTTCCGACATAGTTACTCATCTTCCTAGGGTAAAAGGGGTCCCTCATAGGTCCTAAATTTTCACTCATGATCCAATTGTAGTAGAGTCTAGACATTATGTTTGTGGGTGCTTTATAATCTATGTAAGTGTGATCCCTATATAAGTACCCAATCATGCACGGTATTTTGATATTTTTAGGGTCACCACTTTTATGCATGGTTCGAAGGTGGTCATGGAAGTTAACTACATTATAGTGATAAGCGTTTCCTTCCCATTAGGGTATGAATCAAAATACTCCCTAAGTTCCTCCTCCTCCTTACTTCCATCCATAATTTCCAAAACCTTATAATCTCCTTCCACAATTTCATCTTCCGAATCACTTGAGGTTGAATCACTATCTAAGGTACTAGTGGATTCCCCAAGGGCTTTCTCAAGTGCGCTTTCAATTATCCTATTTAGTTTCTTAAGTTCTCCAATTTCACTAACAATGCGAGCTCGGAGTTGGTTGGCAAAAGTTGGATCGAGTGGTGGGTATTTGTTTGATGGGGAATTGTTGTTTGGTGGGTTATCACCTTCCATGATGAAAAGTGATGGGTTTACGAACAAAGGTCATGAAGAAGGGGGATAGACTACGAGAAAGCTAAAAAATAAGAAAAATTTTACTTGATAGGAATCAAGCAAAGAAACCTAAACGAGTTGGACTACTAACTAGCTATTCTATTCCCCGGCAACGGCGCCAAAAACTTGATAACGCTACACGCGTCGTTCGGGGTCAAAAGAACTTCCTTTTCTTCGAGCAAGTTTTATAACACCCTAGGCAGTGAACCTAATCGTTGTAGTGTAGTATTAGGGTAAGCCACGGGTATTGATATCGTTCTCTAGGGGAATAGGAATGCTAGTGAGAAGTTACTACGCTAAGGTTGGGGTTGAGGAAGATTATTTTTTATCTTTTTATGTTTTTTAGGAAAGGAAAGGTACGAATCTCGGGGTTTGGATTTGGGGGTTGGTATTTCTACCGATTACTCTAATTGTCTAATTATCTAATCTAAGGTGTATGTAGTCTATGTCTAATTATTGTGTGCTCGTATGATGGTTTAAAGATGTGTTTACTTAGGTTTTATTACTCCTTAATTATCTCCTATTGATGGTTGAATTGTCACGTCCTTATTCTTAATCGCGTTGTGTGTCTAAAGTTGTAGGGTATGCATTTGTCCCTAACTCTTTGAAACTACCAAAGGGTCTCGTCTACAAAATCTCTGGGAATTATAAACTCTAACTCTAAGGTACTCTTTGGATGGTTTAGCCTACAACCACTCTAGGTGTTATAGTCTAAGGTTCACAAAGATTAATCAAGCATTAACTACACAACGGATGACCTATCGCATTACTAGATCATTAACAATTAAGATAAGAGACAACCAATCAATATTCAATAATTAAGTTTCATATTCCCTAAGCAAACACACAAGTAAATTAGCCGGACATGGAGAACATGCAAGCATACACACAAATAATTGAAGACATAATTGAATTAATGAAGTAAAGCACTTATCTTAATGTAAGATAGGGTTTGGAACCCTAAAATACTGTACAAGACATCCTTGGTTCGGTTTAGGTTTTACTCTAAAAGACTACCCACTAAAAGCGAAAAATTCGGATTCTATATATAAGATTACAATCGACGGCGTCACCTTATGATTTGTGGCGCCGGGTCGCCGTCATTAGGGTTTCGTCTTGGCCACGTTAGTCTTGCGACGGCGTCACCTTATGCTTGTGGCGCCGTCCCCTTCAAGATCTCGGCCGTCGGATCAAATCTAGGCGCCCGAGTTGCGACGGCCTACTCTTTTAAAGCCCGACACCGTCACTTGAAAATAAGCAATTTGGCTACTTGAGCCGTCACAAAAGTGATGCGACGGCGTCGCAGATAACACCGACGCCGTCCCCTTGTATTTCAAAGATCCTGAGTGGCTCGATTCTTGACTTTAGCCATTTTCTTCGTATATCCGCGCCTTTTAGTCCAAATAAGTGTCATTCCAGCAATTTGCCTTCAAGAGACCTAAAAAGTGAAAAGGAACGATATTAAGTAATAACGGATACAAAAGTGATCAAATAAGGGCTTAAACGACCCCTCAAAAAGGTACATTTTAAAACCTTATCATGCACAACTTAGTTGTGGACTCACGAGGGCTCAAAACACGCTTCGGTAGAATATGGATACCGAATGATAAAGAGCTCAAAAAGTTGTTGCTTGATGAGGCTCATAAGTCAAAATATTCCATTCACCCAGGTGCCACCAAGATGTATTATAATCTTAAACCAGTTTATTGGTGGCCAGGTTTGAAAAGAGACATTGTAAAATATGTCGAGCAGTGTCTTACTTGTCTCCAAGTTAAGGCAGAACATCAACAACCTTATGGTAAGCTACAACCTCTTGAGATTCCTGTGTCGAAATGGGAAAGGATTACTATGGATCTTATCACGAAATTACCCAAGACACCACGTCAGCACGATGCTATATGGGTTATTGTAGATCGTTTAACAAAGAGTGCGATTTTCCTTCCTATTAAGGAATCGATGTCCTCAGAAGCTCTCGCGGAGTTGTATCTTTGCGAAGTAGTGGCCCGACATGGAGTACCAGTTTCTATAGTATCAGATAGAGATATCAGATTTACTTCTAGATTTTGGAAGAAATTTCAATAGAATCTAGGTACTCGTGTCCATTTTAGCACAGCTTATCATCCACAGACAGATGGTCAGAGTGAAAGGACCATTCAGACACTAGAAGATATGCTTCGAGCCTATGCTATTGACTTTGGTGGTAGTTGGGATAAGTACTTAGCGTTAGCAGAATTCTCTTACAATAACAATTATCACTCCAGTATTAAGATGCCTCCATATGAGATGTTGTATAGAAGGAAATGTCGAACTCCTATATGTTGGGGTGAGATTGGGCAAAGAGAATTAGCCAGTTCTGATGTTGTACAACAGATGAATGAAAAGATTGATCAGATCAAAGAAAGGCTTAAGATGGCCCAGGATCGACAAAAGTCCTATGCGGACAAGAGGAGGCGACCAATAGAATTTCAGGTCGGTGATCGTGTTATCTCGAAAGTTTCTCCATGGAAAGGTGTTATCCGTTCGTGAAGCGTGGAAAGCTAGGACCACGTTACATTGTTCCATTCGTAATAACCGGCGAGTTGGAAAGGTAGCGTCATGACTTGAGTTACGAGGAGTTAAACAACATCCATAGTACTTTCCACGTGTCTCGCCACGAAAATGTCCGGCGATGAGGTAGTATGTCCTCTAGCGGACATAGTAGTCGATGAGAAACTTGGCTACGTTGAAGAGCCGGTAGAGATTGTTGACACCATGGTCAAGAAACTCAAAAAAAGAGAGGTCCTCCTACTTAAAGTTATATGGAAGCACAAAAAGGGGTTAGAGTATACATGGAAACCCGAAGAGGAGCTCATTAAATACTACCCCGCTTTTTATCAGGAGTGGTTTGTGAGGACACAAACCGAATAAGGGGGAAGAGTTGTAACACCCCAATTTCCAAGGTAATGATTTATTACTAATTTATACGCTTCCTAGTTGATTTCCGTCACTTTTATACAATATGGTTAGTCAAAGTACCTCACATGAATCAAGTCATAGCAAAAAGGGACTAACTTTGAATTGGTCCTACTATAGGGACTAAAGTTTCCTAAGTGTGAAACTAAAATTTTTATAACCAAATATCATATAAGGATATATCAGAAGCAGAAATCCAGAAATATCGACATAATTCCTTCTTCCCTCTCAAAAATAGCGACCCATACATATCTCTTTCTTATGATCTAGGGTTTTGATTCCAAGTTGATTTTGAGCAAGATTCAAGCAAGATATCACCATTTCTAAGTCCATAAACGAATAAAGTAGGGTTCTCACCATCCTATTTGAGGTAAAAATCATACCTTGATATCTAATTCATGCTTTAGAACTACCCTTTAGTGGGTAATGCTAAAGGATTAAGTTTTTATGCCATTTATGGGGTTTTTGTAGAATTTTACATGATTATGTAAAAGAGGTGATTTTCTAAAATCACTAAGAATCCATGTAATGGTTTAGAAATATGATGGGTACCTTGTTAGGATGCCATGACACCAATTTATGGTGTTAATTTTTAGAAATTGTGATGGCATGGTTACATAAGCCATGAACCAAACACCCCCTTATGGCTTATTAGCTTATTATGATAAGTTTTATCAAGTTCCTAATGAGCTTAATATAAATTATGTGTTCCAAGGTTATAAGTGTTAACCAGGGACGTCTTTAGGAAGCTCGTGATTCTATTCAAGCTGCTTTAAGGTGAGTAACATATTTAAGTATAAACGGGTCCTTGTAACCCGTTAAGCGCCATTCTAAATGTGGTATTCATTTTCATGTTCATGTAGTATATTCGAGTTACGACTTCATGGTGTTATAATTATAAGTTATGTGCCTAAATGAGTCACTTATAGTATGTTTATAAGTGAATTATGTTAAACGGGTCAAAACAGCCCCAAATGACCCGTTTGGATTTAGTTAAGTATTTGCAGCCTAAATATTATAATATTATTTGTATAGCGTTCTAAGTGGACGACACAGTTAAATTAGCGTCTTGAGTGGACGATTTGCATAATTATATGCATTATGACCCAAGAGATGGGTATAGACGTCCTAAGTGGACGAACAAGCCTTGTTAGCATCTCATTTTGTAAAATGAGACTTAGACATCCTAAGTGGATGACCAGTGTGTATAACGGCTCAAAGTCATGGAGTATATAACTTAGACGTCCTAAGTGAACGACTAGAACATTTTCAGTTATACTGAACCAGTATGGGTTCACAACGTCCTTAGTGGGCGACTAGTATATAATAGCAAACAAGTACTCATTGTCTACGAAGCAACCATAATATTATGCCATGTTATGATTAGTATCTTTTATATGTTATTTCACTAAGCGTTGTGCTTACGTTGCTTTGTTGTACTTGTTATAGGTGAAGCTAGTGGTAGTGCTACGAAGGGTACGAAGACCGAGAACTTGACCTCGGTGGGATACTTGGGTAATGAGCCTTTTCCCTACACGCTCTCTTACCAAGAAACGCCCTAGGTTGTATGCTTTTGTGTATGAACATATAAACTCATGGTTATGTGATAATCAAGTAGATAAGTAGTTTCTTTTATAGAGTTTAAAGGGTGTTTGGCATAGTGCCATTCTTACCCATATTGACCCATTTTGATCATGTACAGGTCAAGGCAAATGATATATGTTATGTACAGTTTTGATGTGCTAATATAGTGTTGGTGTAAATATTTATATGTCCAAAAAAAAAAAAAAAAAAAATTAGCCTGGGCGTTTCACTAACATTAACTATAATTGTGGATTAAAGATGATAACTTCATGGGAAAAAAGTTTTATTTGCTGCACTTAACTTTTTATCTCGCCATGTGTATAAAAATCCTTAATATTGCCTAATGCTAGGCATGTCAATCACGACTTGATATGATATATGCTCATATTATGTCCCCATGATGATCTACGTATGCCCTCCTGTCTAGGATTAGAAATGCCTCTAAAGTAAGTATATATAATAACGACTAGTATAACATGTCCTGGTATGAATATTTACTCAACATGTCCTTGTACCTTTTGGTGAAGGATGATCAATGATATTTTGTAAAGATTAAAGGAAATTCACAATACAACATTTTATTGTTGAGCTGATGATAGCAATTGAATGCTTATGATGGGAGATAAAAGCCCTTCATAATAGACAAGGACCTTGCCAATTGCTAGACTAGTTTAATGGCTCGAGTATAGCTACTAGTCTACTACTTAGAAGCTAAAGCTATCGGAAAGTCATACTTGTAATCTGTTTTAACGCAATAACTAGAGTCCAAAGGACCACAATTTATAGGCCACATATGAATGAGGATTGATTATGTTCAGTAAAGTTCTTTACAACTATATATGTCTTAAACATATATAGATTCACACATCTAACTAGACAAAGAGAGAATACATTCACTATTAACTGATCAGTTCAAGCCAGCTAATGAATTCGTTATGATCCAGATTGAATTTGATTTAAGTGATCATTACACTCTTATTCTTCTTGACATATATATTATTGTTCACTCCATTGTTTGTTAAGTGGCTCGATCAATTCACAGAACATAGCATAGAGAATATATTTATGTACGTACAAATGATTCTAGTAATCTTTGCAATTTTGCATCTACACAAGTCAAATGCTTGGAGAATTTGATTCTCGGAGCAATTTGTGACGCCGAAATACAAGGACCGAACTAGTTATCCACTTTGAGATTCTTTGCATATTGCAATCCATAATATAGAGTATAGACTGATGCTCACCCATGTAAATTAGCTTTGGAGAATAAAATCTAGTTAGCTTACCGTCAGATGTGTAGAATACTTACACGTTATATAAAGATATCAAAAGATAGAAAAATTATATGCGCGCTTACCTATATATATACCTATTGTGCGTAGATCAAGAAAACAAACAAGAACGAAATTGGGTACATTAAGAAAGACAGGAAGCTGGTTGGTGTAAGGCGAAGTAAAGGACTTTTTGTGGCAGCCAAGGATGACTTGCCATGTCCAATCTATAGGGATTTAGGTCGGGAATACGTACACATATAAGAAGTTCTTAGGATGGTGGTGAAGGCAAGTCGTCCGCGGCTCCCATGAAAGGTTCTTCACTTTCACCTTACACCTATCAACTTTTTTGAATTGCGGTGATCAGTTAAGGTTTTTTTAGATAGATTAACTTATGAGTTTTGCTATGACCACAATGTTTACAAAAAAATCTTTCACACAATATAATGATGTAGCATGACATTTTGACAACTTATTTTCTCTTTTCCTTCACAAACTCTTTAATTTGTAACAAATTATTTTGTTACACATGCATCATTGTGTGAAAATCCTTTTGTAAAATTTATGTGGTTATAGCATTCCTCTAAACTTTTTCTTCTTTTTGTTATACAAATGAGTATTCTGGCCGAAAATAACCTAAGCATCATACCATTAAATTTAGCACAAAAATGGCATTTAAATTGAACGAACATGAACGTGCCGGTTAAACAATATATGTGGCATTTAAAAACAAATGACATTGATTCCATACAACTTTGTCTAGAGCAAATTGGCTAATTAACTAGAATCCCAGTTAGCGGGGGATGAAAACCTGCAGCATCGAGTTAATTTTACAGCTTGTAGGTCTTGTATTCGAGTTTTCCAGACATATGAGTTGACAGCTTGCTGTTAAACAATATGGGAATACTATACGTCTTTTTGAATACTAATTAAAGGAATCTCAGGAATGATCAGCATGTTCCTGCACGTGTTATATATGATATGATATTCTTATAAATGTATATAGAATACAAAAATAGCTAATTTTTCAACTTGTTTCATATTGTTTAAAGAGTGAGAAAACAATGAGGAAGAATGTGACATATGAAAAACAAATAACTTGACATAAACATTCCGGGGAATGATGGATGATTAGGGGAGACATAATAAACTAAAATAAAGTTAGCAAGTGTTTGGAATTATATAACATGACTTATCATAAATATAAACAATAAACATCAAAGTAAGTAAGTCAGATAGGAACATATAATGAATAATTAATTAACTAAAGAATAAAGTATGCGTCTTTCTTGATTCTAATTAACAAGAATCAAATCCACAAACCAAGAATTAGGATGAACCCTAATTAGGGTTTATAGGATTATGTGAATTACCCTCACCGCTTTGTAATTCAATCCAAGATAATAACAAAGTATGTTATTACTATGTTCTTGTACACACGCATCTTAAACCGAATTAAAGTAATGCTAGTTTTATCAAACAAATAACTTTGTTTGTGGAAAAGAATGAATCGACACCAATAGGGTGGCCGATCGGTTTGTAGAACAAAACACACACAAAACAATTTTTGGGTTTAAACATGAAGACAAGATGGAAAAAATAAAACCCCAAGCCTTGTTTATATACCCAAGAAACTTGGTGAACAAGTTGGTTTTCTTTCCTTGTTTTGTGTCCCTAGGCCGATCGGTTAAGGAGTCCCCAAAGGATTAGGAACCTTCCCAACTTTGCAATTTGATCCTTTTCCATAAACATTTAACGACCGTTAATCCATTACATTAATTACTTAACGTCCGTTAGTTATTTCGTTTAATAAATAAATAAATATAACATTTATATTTAATTATTAACTTTAAATTCTCATACGTAAAGTGTGCAATCCCATAGTCTCGAGTTCGATCCTAACTCACGTCTATTAATTTATTGTCCATAAAACCAACAGCAAGAAGATATCATATTATCTTATATGTAGTGTACTTTGCCAATGTAATTTGCAACGGCTCGTAAATCCATTAGTATGTTTTAAAAACAAAATCAATTTTTCAGTAGGCACATCCATATTAACTTGTAGATCCGCCTAATCACACCTCGAGATGCATTATGGCTATGGTACCTTTTTTACGCCCTCTGAAAGCCGAAAGCAGTGGATTACGCGAAGATCTTTTGATTCAACTAAAATCATGATGTAAGGATACAAGTGGCCCGCCAGAAAATAAAAATAGAAAAATGAACGATGTAATTATTAAATAGGTTGAACTCCAAGACCTTGCCATAAACTATGCCGTTGTCTTTTATTATCTCTTAGAATCTTATCTGATGCGAGTCATGCGACCAACACATGGAGATGAATGCAGAGAAATGTTATTCGATATATTAAGGTTTTTTGCATATCGGCCCACACTAAACAATTTTAATGCATTGATCTTTTCAGAAGATAATAAAAATGAGACAGTTAATATAAATGGGACGCCGGCATGTAGAAACGAAAAGAATATTGCTATGGTACCAAATGAAGCAACACAATTTCTGGGTATATTGTTTCATTGATTCATTTGATTACGGACTTTGTTCCCTCCTTAATTAATTTAGGGAAATCGCATATATCCAACTAAAACTCAGATATTTGCATATATACCCAAAACACGCTTTGTGGAAAACTAGAAGGGGGTTGAATAGTTTTACCAATTAAAACTTGTTTTAAAATATTTAGATCGACTTATGTCAATCTATTTGGATGTGTATGTTGGACGTTGATAGATAGATATATAAATGTGTAATGAAAGATAAAGAGTAAGAAGCACATAACCACGACACGAGTATTTATAGTGGTTCGGCTACAAGGACACCTTCCTTGCCCTACTCCACTCCCGAGTCACCTACTCGAGAGTTCGTAAACACTACACGACACCAACTCCTTATGGCGGAGAAGCCTTCACAACGTCGCCTACTCTTTTTCCGGTACTAGGCTAACCACCGGGTTCTTCCACAAGGTAGAACCACACCTATCACAACGTCGCCTACCCTTTATCCGGTACTAGGCTAAATACCGAGTTCCATTACAATGGAGGAACTACTACCCAACACTACACAACACCTATCCCAAAGGAGACCCACTCCTTATTACAACATCATCAAGGATATCAATATCCTTGGATACAACCTATCTCTATTTGTATATCGATGCACCTCATCGATTATACGCCCTTGGCATCTTTCACTAATGCCACTTGACTTGACTTCTAGGCACTCTTCACTAATGCCCTTGACACGGACGTTTGGCACCTTTCACTAATGCCTTCGTCTTGACTCCTTTAGCATTCTTCACTAATGCTTTTGACACGGACGTTAAGCACCTTTCACTAATGCTTTCGTCTTGACTCTTTCGGCATCCTTCACTAATGCCTTTGACACAACACTTCTATGGAGGAAGAAAGAACTATCAACAAGAGAACCTCAAGTAGTCTTGATGATGACGAAGCATGGCAACTCATGGACTTGAGCTTGCTCGACTTCAAGAGGTGGTGATCTCGCCTTTAAGAGGAACCTAGAGAATCACACAAAACAAAAGACAAACTACATAGAGATCCTTAGGATCCGAGGTTAGAAGGTTACAATACTTGGGGAAAGTATGTGTGGGAGTGGCAACCCAAAATGAAGAAATGGCTCACTATTTATAGAAGAAATTTAGCTCTTGTTCCACGGATCCCACGGATCCTCACTGAGGATCCGTCCGATGTAATCATGGGGATCCGTGGGACGCTCCTCTTTGCCCATGGGTCATGGGTCATGGGTTATGGGTCATGGGTCCTAGACTTTGGACCATGGGTATCCAAGCAGATACAATGTATCTACAGGATGCAATGCATCTAGTCCATGGGTCATGGGTTAAAACCATGGGTCATGGATAATATCCATATATGACTTATGCATGATGTCATGCAATGGGTTATGGGTCATGCTCCATGGGTATGGGTCATGGACTTTGGGTTATACCCAACTACATTCAATGTATTTGGTCAATGGGTCAAATACTTAAGTTTCTACCCATTTATATTACCCATTATAATACATACTAGTTATGTATATATTTACCCAATATGTAAACACTAGTTGTTGTACATATGTATTACTAAATCATAAAATCACTTTTACTTGTTTAGTGTTTTATGTGAAAACGTAAGTGTGTTAGTAAACTATTGGCTCAAACCATTTACGTATTTTATTTGTTTCGTTAAAATGATTTTACGTTTGTTATCGACAAAACATTAGAAGATCGTAAAATATAAATAAACGTTTTGTACGGCTTATTTGTATTAACAATCTCCCCCTTTTTGTTGATGACAAAACATAAAATTATTTTAAGGAAAAACTAAAATTGTAAAAGTTTGAATTGAGTTTTACTCTCTTCTCCCCCTTTTTGTCGAAACAAAAAGAGCGTCGAAAAGAAACTAACACATTGTTTTAAGAAAAACATGTAATAAGAAAAGAAAATATAGAGAGCAAGTGACGGAAGAGTTCTCGTCTTAACTCCCCCTTGACGAGTCCATCCCTTTGTGAGGGCGTCAAGTAAGAAAAACTACTAAGCTAATGCATTGCAACTATGTTTGCAAATGGTTTCGTCTTTGTGACGATAATGCTCCCCCTTGATGATTGCAACTTTGCAAAGGGACGTCATGAAATGTAATCCAAATGAGGATTATATTGCAAATGGTTTTGCAATGTATTGTTTGACACAAAGCTCCCCCTAGCTTAGGGTGTCAAAGTCTTCATGTGTATTTTGAAAATCTACAAAACAAAGGTTAGAAAACAAGTATATAATGCATAATTTCCTGCAAATAAGACTCAAGTTAGTAGAAAACATGTCTTATGTTGCATGGATCCCACGGTTCCCTCCTTGGAGGATCCGTCTAGGCAAAATCGAGGATCCGTCATGTCGAAACAGAATTCAACAATGGTGATGTAACAAATGATGTTAACATCAAAGTGAGATATGTATTCAAGCAACAAACATATACTCAAAGCAATATGGCATATAAAATTTCATTCAATAAAACAAAAGAGATGATCTACAAATATCTAAAACTAAGAGAATGATTTAGCCATGTAATACATTTTTTACTAATACTAATAAGTGACCAAAAACTTTAAAAGCATCAATGTGCTTGAGTCTAAGGATGAGTAGACTTGTTGATTTGGTCCAATCTTTCAAGAAGATGATTAAACATGAAATGTAACTCATTTCGTACTTCTTGAACAAGTCCTTGGGTGATTAGACAATTAGAGCAGTTATTGTCTTGATTAGGAACCGGAGGATATTGGATGTTTTGAGGAGGCTCTACAAATGATGGTGGGGGTACATTGAGCAATGTAGGATGAGGTTCTACTAAGAACGAAGGTGGTGGTAATGGAAATTCCTCCATATGATCAAGTCCATGGTGGTTCCTTGTTTCCAACGGTGGACTAGTTGGTGATGTAGGTGGTTCCCTATTTAACGAGAAGGTTGGTGAGTGGGAAGTTCTCGGTGGTGAGTGCTCTAATGAATAGAGATTTGGATGGGAGAGAGGCTCGGTGAAGGAGTGTAGTCTATGCTCTAGGAATGAAGGCTTAGGCGTTTTACTAGAACTAGGTACGTTTGGTTTAGAGCTTGATGAACCCTTTTCTAACCCAAAAGGTCTAATGCTAATTCTTGCGGTTCTCTTGGCAATTGTTGATTGGGTTTGTTGAGGTGGGATTCTAGCATTATGATCCCTTACGGGTGATGATTCGGTGGATGAAATCTCATGAACCATATGACCATTCCTTTTGGATGAACCTTTGGTTGAAGAGTTGTTGCTAGGTGCTTTAGTCATAGTGATGGTGAGGATGCAATAGAAGTCTCTAACTACTGATTTTTAGGAATGTGGTAAGAGTGATGACTTAACCTCTCAAGAGTGTTTGATTTATAAAGGGTGAATTTGAATTAAGAAATTAAATTCATGACCACTAAGGGAATTAGGCATGCACCAAGGTCAACTATGATGTTGTTCAGCTCTAGGGAATCATTAAATGGTAACTAAAAGTGTTTAGTTTACCAAAGATGGTTTAAATTTGAAAGAAAAGGCGATTAGAAGCTTTCTGTAGACACGGATCCCTCTCAGTAGGGATCCGTCTGGTTATAAACCAGGGATCCGTCTGTCAGACAGAAATATGGTGAAGTGATTATGCTCTTGTAGGGTCTAAAGCCTATAAATCTTGAGGTTTTGACTTTCCTTAGATGTCTTAAGTGATAGGTGACTTAAATGTCCAACCACAAAGAGTGAGGATACTTAATGATGGTTTTGGGTAAGAAAGTGGACTTATGAGAGTGTAACTAAGTGTTTGAGGAAGATACCATTTGATTTGAAAATGACAAATGGTGGCAATTGATCCTAGAGATCAGATGATGGCTTAAGAGAAATTTGAAAAATTCTTAAAAAATAAAGAAAAATGAAAAACTAGTTTTAAGCCTATTTTAAGGTAAGAGTGACTAAAATCAATTTGCTAAAATTGATAGAAATATCAAACTAAGTGTTTTGAGATGTGAGGAGCAATGTGTGAGCATTGGAGCGGAAATATGGTGAGTTTTGATGAGTTGATAAATCAAAAACACTTTGAATTTGATCCTAAGTTAGCCACGAGTGAGTGTGAGACCTACTGAGCTTAAGGAAGACTTAAGTAGTCTTAAAGAGTCATGTTTAGCTAGAGTGATGTGATCAAGAGGACAAGTTTGATGAAACATGATCAGTATCAGGTATCTGTTTGCCCAGATCCCACGGTTCCCTCATTGGAGGATCGGCTAGTTATAGTCTCTAGGATCCGCACTCTCGCAGACGAAGCCTCTCAACATTTGTGCAATATTTGCACTCTTAGCAAATGCTTATCCTAGTCATTTCTACAATGATTAAATGCATGCACACAACAAGTATAACGCATAGCAAGTGTGGGGAACTAAAGGTAACTAAAATAAAGATGAGTGACGACGACTACTTGAATGAATTCAAGATGTCGTAAAATCTCATCTTACTTGTTCCTAAGTTAAGGTGTTCAATGCCAAATCATGGCGATTCCTACACACTACTTCCTACTCTACATAAGTATTGTTAAGATGTTACAAACCATTGTTTTAAATTGTTTTCACAAATTAAGGTCCTATGACCTTACCTTCCATCCCCATCTCCTTCCATTTCACTCCCGTCTTCATCCTCATCTTCATCCCCTTCACTCTTCATCCCACCATCTCTACTTCTTTTTCTTCAAGAAGTTAGCGAAACACTTGAAGATCCCTTTAGTTTGTTGCCACTCTTGTGATGGGCTAGGAATGTCCGGCAATTGATTGATGTAATCTAAAGGGTCGAGATCGGTGTTGCCAAGGGGGTTGCTACTTCCTTCTCCTTCTCTTTGTCTTTCCCGCTCATCCGATGAATCCGTTGGTGGGTGAGGTCTCTTGCCATCCACCATGAACCTTGTAGTTTTTCCCTCGGATAACGGCACCATGACTTTGTTGCAAAAGCTATGATCAAAGGAATACGGAGAAGGCTCTAAAGCAAAGATGAAGTTTGCTAGGCGGGATAGGAGCATTGCATAAGGGAGTACCATCTTGTCCATGCTTTTCACACTCGCCATTCTCTTTATCATGTAATATGCAAGGTTGAAGCGAGTCTCGGTCACAAGGCAATAAATCATGAAGCTCAAGCACGCATTGGGATGATCCTTGTTCCCTCCCAAGCAAAGCACATTCTCCCTTACCACGACTTCCCATTTCTTGTACAATGGGAACATCTCGGAAAGCTCCATTTGAAATGGATCCCTATAGATCACTTTGGAATTTCTCGTGACCCTCGATGGAGATGCCCTTTCCATGAATACGGTATCCCTTACCGTGGTTGCTTCCGGGATTCTCATGTGGTAGACTTCATGATGATCTACCATGTCGTGTAGCTCCGCCAAAGACCATTCATTGGAATACATACAAACTCCTTGATATGGGACACGTAGTATTCTTCCAAATTCTACAAGTGAGAGGGTGTACTCATGCTCATTTATGATGAAGGCTATTGAGATGGTCCCGTTATCATTCCTAACTATTCTCATTGTTTTGTAAAATTCAAGCACGAACACCGGACAAATTTGCTCGTTTATGTCCAAAAGACAATCAAAGCCAATACCTTCAAAGACTTCTCGGATGTTGAAGTTAGCAAGGAATGATGGTTCTACCACACGGCCTTCATGAAAAAGCCTCTTTTCAAGCAAATTGAAAGCTTTCCTATCCTCCGGGCTAAGTCCATCCTTTCGATGATACATTGGGATGTAGTGGGCGGTATCATGATAATCTTGTTGGCGGTTACTAGGCATGATTGTTCTTATACAACAAAATCACAATGTGGTGTTAATTGTGAATAGTAGCCTAAAGGGTTTGATCACAATTTTGCTCAAAACAACTTCATTGAATTCAAGGAATGAGTTTAATTTGTATTAACAATGTTAATTCTTTGATTTAGATTATCTTAGAAAACAATGTGGTAACAAATTATGACAAACCCATTTGAACCCAACTTCTAAAGATGAAAATTGTAATCCTAGGAATCAAGGAATAGAAATAACAATGTAGTGAAGATTATACTTACACAAGAGATTGTTTTGCTTGAAGGAAATGATCAATTTGCTCCTGTGAACAGTAACTAGGTTTTTGTTCGTGAGTCTTTGATAGAGGAAAGTGATAGTGGAACTTCCACAATGATCATTTCTAACTTATGTTGTCTTTACATTGCACGGATCACGGATCCCTTGTATGAGGGATCCGGCTAGTTCAAACGCAGGGATCCGGCATAACAGCAAAAATTCAGCTTAAGTATTCCTTGATAATTTTGGTTTGGGAGTTCTAAATTGCCTAGGGTCGATGTTTAAGCTCTATAACTTGTGGTTTGGGGTTTTGACGGTTTATACTAATCCTATTTGACGAGGTTCCCTTTTTATGAATAAATCATAATTCTTTGGGAAGTTTTTCAAAGATTATGATAAAATCCCATTTTATCATAATGTAAGAAATTTCACATGGATACTCATTGACATAGATGAAATGTCAATAGTCCTTTTGTGAGGAGTAATGATCAAGGCTCTCGAATAGCCGAGATATCATTATTACTAGTTTGTAGTATTGTCTATATAAATCAACGAAGAATACTATTCTTGATGATGAGTTCAATATAGATAACTACTTTAGTGATTATTAAGAGAGTGTAAATATACTACTAAAACTTAATCATGAAAGAAAAAAAAATGACAAAAAAAAAAATATTTGTAATTTATTAAAGATCATACATTTGCTAAATATTCTTTTTAAGGAAAGAAGTATTTAGAGAAATTCTTTATGATCTTCTTAGGATGCCCAAATCCATGTATGGGGAATTCTTTGCTAAATATTCTTTTTAAGGAAAGAAGTATTTAGAGAATTTCTTCATGATCTTCTTAGTATGCCCAAATCCAAGTATGGAGAATTCTTAACAAGGAAAATATTAGAACGTTATATTATTGTCCAACATTATACAATATGATGATTTTTTAAAACATGTCCTTTAAAAAAATCCTTCTTTGTAGTTTTCAAACATACACGGATCGTATCAAGTTTTTTAAAGTACAACATACTCTAAGAGACTTGGTAACGAAGCTCTGATGCCAATTGTTGAAAACTAGAAGGGGGTTGAATAGTTTTACCAATTAAAACTTCGTTTTAAAATATTTAGATCGACTTATGTCAATCTATTTGGATGTGTATGTTGGACGTTGATAGATAGATATATAAATGTGTAATGAAAGATAAAGAGTAAGAAGCACATAACCACGACACGAGTATTTATAGTGGTTCGGCTACAAGGACACCTTCCTTGCCGTACTCCACTCCTCGAGTCACCTACTCGAGAGTTCGTAAACACTACACGACACCAACTCCTTATGGCGGAGAAGCCTTCACAACGTCGCCTACTCTTTTTCCGGTACTAGGCTAACCACCGGGTTCTTCCACAAGGTAGAACCACACCTATCACAACGTCGCCTACCCTTTATCCGGTACTAGGCTAAATACCGAGTTCCATTACAATGGAGGAACTACTACCCAACACTACACAACACCTATCCCAAAGGAGACCAACTCCTTATTACAACACCATCAAGGATATCAATATCCTTGGATACAACCTATCTCTATTTGTATATCGATGCACCTCATCGATTATACACCCTTGGCATCTTTCACTAATGCCACTTGACTTGACTTCTAGGCATCATTCACTAATGCCTTTGACACGGACGTTTGGCACCTTTCACTAATGCCTTCGTCTTGACTCCTTTAGCATTCTTCACTAATGCTTTTGACACGGACGTTAAGCACCTTTCACTAATGCTTTCGTCTTGACTCTTTCGGCATCCTTCACTAATGCCTTTGACACAACACTTCTATGGAGGAAGAAAGAACTATCAACAAGAGAACCTCAGTAGTCTTGATGATGACGAAGCATGGCAACTCATGGACTTGAGCTTGCTCGACTTCAAGAGGTGGTGATCTCGCCTTTAAGAGGAACCTAGAGAATCACACAAAACAAAAGACAAACTACATAGAGATCCTTAGGATCCGAGGTTAGAAGGTTACAATACTTGGGAAAGTATGTGTGGGAGTGGCAACCCAAAATGAAGAAATGGCTCACTATTTATAGAAGAAATTTAGCTCTTGTTCCACGGATCCCACGGATCCCTCACTTGAGGATCCGTCCGATGTAATCACTAGGGATCCGTGGGACGCTCCTCTTTGCCCATGGGTTTTGGGTCATGGGTCATGGGTTATGGGTCATAGTCCTAGACTTTGGACCATGGGTATCCAAGTAGATACAATGTATCTACAAGATGCAATGCATCTAGTCCATGGGTCATGGGTTAAAACCATGGGTCATGGATAATATCCATATATGACTTATGCATGATGTCATGCAATGGGTTATGGGTCATGCTCCATGGGTATGGGTCATGGACTTTGGGTTATACCCAACTACATTCAATGTATTTGGTCAATGGGTCAAATACTTAAGTTTCTACCCATTTATATTACCCATTATAATACATACTAGTTATGTATATATTTACCCAATATGTAAACACTAGTTGTTGTACATATGTATTACTAAATCATAAAACCACTTTTACTTGTTTAGTGTTTTATGTGAAAACGTAAGTGTGTTAGTAAACTATTGGCTCAAACCATTTACGTATTTTATTTGTTTCGTTAAAATGATTTTACGTTTGTTATCGACAAAACATTAGAAGATCGTAAAATATAAATAAACGTTTTACTGACTTATTTGTATTAACATTTCTCATGATATTCAACTTTTTGAGGAGAATTTGATATCACCGTGACATCACGATATGTCGACTTCTTCTATTTTGTTGAATCATGTGTGATATCACGATGATATCACTTGTGAAATCATCGTGATATCACGTGATATCACGTGATATCACCGTGATATCACTGTGAAATCACGAGATGTGATATCACGTGTGATACCACACGTGATATCACCTGTGATGCAACATGTGTTTGAGCTTCTTCAGTTTGTTTATGAAGATGTTGTGCTTTGTTTGACCATAGCTTCTTCATTGATCAACCATAGATATTTTCAAATTTCGTTGTAAAACCTATTGAAATATTCATAATGTATCCATTAAATAGACAAATTCAATCACAACTTAAATAATAAACAAAAGTACACCAAATAACTATGTGTTTAAAGCAAAATCAACTTGTTTAAGTTGTTTAATCTAAATGTAAACAAATGAAAATGTAAGAAACAGACGAATATGTATGAAAGCGTAAAAACACGTCTAAAAACGGATGAAAACGTATGATAATGAAAGAAAACTGATGAAAATGGACAAAAACATATGAAAACGGACGAAAACGTATGAAAACGGACTAAAACGAACAAAAACAGATGAAAACGTATGAAAACAGACGAAAACGTATGAAGGCGAAGAAAAAAACGCGAATTAAAAAAAATGAATAAAAAAGCGAATTTAAAAAAAAAAAAAAAAAGCGTGAATTAAAAATGAGAATTTAAAATAAAAGACAAAAAATATTTGAATATAAAGAAAGACAAAAGATAAGAAAAAAACATGGACTTAAGTATACCTTTTAAATCTTATGTTAATCCCACCTTTACATCAAACTAGATGAATAATGGAGATTTATCCTTTGATAAGCATAGATTTGTTGGTAAGCAAAATAAAATGTCTCCTCTTTATATATTGTTAAGATATGATGTATATTAGATGTATCTTATTATTTACCTAGATTTTCTACAACTTTTGGTCATTTAGTATTGATATATCTTAGTTTACTCACTCTATAAACTAGAAAAGTACACGTTTATAGCGACGACAGTGTATAGTTTTGATAAAATTCGGTTGCGGCAATATTGTGCGTGTGTTTTTTGAAGGTGATAGATAGTTATGTACTATAGTTTTAGATAATTTAATTATTTAGTATATATCAAACATATTATATTAAATTGTGGATAATTTAATATAATATGTTTGCTATTATATGAAAAAGGAAAGTTGTGGAAATATTACATAAAATGATTTGTAGGTGAGAAGTAAACATCTAATTTTTAGAAAGAAAATAAGAGAATAATAATAATAATAATAATAATAATAATAATAATAATAATAATAATGTGTTATTCAAATTGTGACTTCAAGGGTATTTTAACGATGGTTTTCTCTTTATATGTAGTAGCTATATGACCTTCGAGCCAAAAAATCAAAATAAGTGTGCGGGGTAAAGCTTTCTTCGCAGATTAAAATCATTTAAAACATAGTATACTCACTAGTGACGACTAGAGCATGGAGTATGTCATTCTCACTAGAAATGTAATTTTCATTTTCGGCGTGTGCATGCCATCTCTATACTTATTGGTGCTTGGGTTTGCGTGTGAAACGGGTATGCCTACAAGTTTATGATTAGCATTACCTAAATAGTTGTTAGGCTTGAGCATGCTTGCATGTTGGCTCGGTTTGGTCTTTGTAAATACCAAACCGAAATCCAATATTTTGTTCTATTTGGCGGTTTTCTTTATCTAGTTTTTATTTAGTTTTAATGGTTTTGTATTGGTTTGCAATTACTTGATTAGCTGGTAATGTTTGAGTATGATCTAACTTGGCTTAACAAATAGTGCGCATCCTTTAATTTTTGCTTATTAGACAAGATGTAGTGATGATCAAACCCGCCACCTCAAACTTATTTCTACATCATGCATTCACACCCTTCACCAACTCTATCACTTTTCTTGAATGACGGTAATTCTCTAAAACACGACTATCAGTAAATTACGAAAAGAACCATATACATAGTGATTATACCAAAGCTAGAGAATCATACCATATCTGGAAAGAATGTTTTATGAGACTCCTTTTCAAGACCTTAAACATGTTGGCTTTAGCGATCATATCTTTTAACTCCTATAGCCTTAAACAAAAAATGCCAAACAACATTACGGAAAATTGGTGCACCCAAAATAGGATCCGTAATCCCGATAACCATATCGGATTAACATTGTTGTTCCTATGAAGAGAATCCTTAAATGCAATAAAATTTCATATCTTCACCAAGAGTATCTTTATGAGGTAATTTCAAATCAAACCACACACGGCTTTGATATCTCCAAATGACCTATACTTGGTTAACATCATACCCACCACATAAATTTATTAAACACAAATATATCCTACAATACACTCAAATACACATATGAACAAATAAGATTAGCTTGTGAAGAGGGGAGGTGTAAGGTTGATGACGCATGAAGGACATGGAGGACGATACGTGAAATATTATTGCTCCATAAAACATGGTCGTAGAATGTCAACAAAATTAATGTATATTCAAGCTTAACAAATACCGTTATCACTTTCCTACCTTGTCATGAACCTTTAGTTTTGTTTTCTATTCGTATGTAAATTGTAAAGGATTTGAACCCTTGACTTTCATTTATTTGTCATAATCAATGAACATGTATAACATTGTTTTAATTGGGTAAAAGAATTGCTAAAATGATATATTGGCACCCGTGAGGTTGTGCTGTGAAGAATCATCTAACTTAATATCTTGTTAAATCGCTGTCTAAGCTACAAAACAGAATAGCCCCAAATCAAGGTTGATTTTTGGCTTGGCCTAATTTTACCACCAACCTAGGCTTTTCAAACAAAATGATATTATAAATTTCATCAAAAGCCATACAGAGAGAACTATTAACACCTATCAATATATACCAAACTAAATATAGTAGGAGTATATAACAAAGTGATAAAGGCTAACGAATAAAAAATGAAAATTTAAATTCGATGGATCATACATATAACCTAAGTTCAACAGTTAGAATTACCGCCACGCATATTTAACTTTTAAAGCATAAATCACATACCGATTTCTCTTTACTCTCTTCTTACCGATTTCTCTTTACTCGCTTCTTGCGTAGTTAATAAAAGTTACCGTTTAAGAAAAAATTAATCAACTACTTTCATGATATCACTCAACCGAAAACTACTTCATATGTTTTCAGCTGAGTATATATGTCCAGTTTCGTAGGAATTTGAAGCAAATATATATAATGAGACCATATCAAACAAGGCAAAAAGTCTTTGTTTTTCTACGTACTATTGAATGTGTTTTTGGCATAAAACAAATCACAAAAATACCCAATACAAAAAAGATAAAGAAAACTAAAATCCACTTGTAGTTTGAATTATTCAAATATTTTATTTGGAAGTATATAGATTTTTTGTCAAGCATGAACGTACGTGACGGTTATAAAACAACCCAATATTCATGCTAACTCCAAATAACACCACCTTTACGTCCATTTTTTCTCACACTCAAATCTCCAAAGACTTCTTCACCATTCTCTGATCTAACAACATGACATCATCACCACCACCACCACCACTAAACCCTAAAACCACCATTTGTTTCTCATTCGCTGCATATGCCAAAACCCTAATATCCCATCTTCACCATCATTCCAACATCCCAATAGCCACTGGTCTCACACAACAAGAACTCACCCACGTTGAATCCACTCACAGATTCTCATTCCCACCTGACCTCCGATCAATCCTCCGCGAAGGCCTCCCCGTAGGTCAAGGCTTTCCCAACTGGCGAGCATCTTCTGAACAACAGCTTGATATATTAATAAATTTACCTATCTTGGGTCTATGTAAAGAAGTTCACCGCAAAAAGTTCTGGCATAAGAAGTGGGGTCACAGGCCTAAAGATGATGACCATGCTGTTGATCTCGCAAAAGGGTATCTGAAAAAGTATCCTGTTCCGGTTCTTGTCCCGGTTTACCGGAACTGTTATGTTCCGGCGAGCCCTTGTTTGTCGGGTAACCCTGTTTTTTATATAGATGGTTTGGATGTTAAGGTGTGTAGTTATGATGTTGTAGGGTTTTTCAAGGAATTGTGTGGTTTCATGGGGTCCCCGGTGTGGGCTGCTACGGTGGCTAGAAGGGTGGAATTTTGGTCGGAGATGGTGGAGCTCCGTCGTAATGGTGGTGAGTTACGACGGTGTTTGGAGGATGTACGGTTGAGATTAAGAGATGGAGGGTGGGATGAAGATGACGTGGATGAGATGATGGAAATGAACGGTGGAGATGATGATGATGACGACGTTAGGGTTTTGTCAGAGAGGTTATTGAGTGGGGGATGGAGTAGGGGAGATGTGGTGGAGTCGCTAGGGTGTTTGAGTGATAATGTGGATGATCCTACGGTTGAGATTGGAGATGATTTTTTGTTTGACTTTGAGCACTTGACTTGTAGTACATGTGCTGATAATGAGAGTCAAAGTGATATTTTAGGGCCGGTGTTGGACATACGCGCTATTAATAATAATTCAATTGTAGTGTAGCTAATGTAGATGTATACTTGTAAAATAAATGTATCATTTAAGTGGTCCATTCTTGTTGATTTTGTTAGGAGAAAAGTCACCCAATAATAGTTTTAGTTTGTTTGTAGTAGTAATCATTGTATTTGTTAGAGTGTCAAATGGTATAGTAAATGTTAATAAAGATAACCATTCTTTTGTAGTTCTAGAACCATTAGTTGGTATTCTGTAGTCACCTGTGTTCTGTATCTCTTGAATTTTGCCTAAAATCATTCTGGTTATGAGAACCCCAAATGTGTCGGAAGTAATACTTACCGGAAAACCGCTTGACAAATCATCACCTAGCTAGGAATGCTCTCGCACCCTCAGCTTAACTGCTTTTTCTCTTCTCATAAATGATAGTTGCACCATTATCCACCTTAATACCTTATATAGTTGTATATGTACCCACAAGAATACCATAGGGTACCAAGATTACTTTTCTCATGTTTATCTAATACATTTCATCAGATCATGTATATATATATTTCTCTTATAAAAAAAGAGCCATTTTAATTACAGTTAGTCGTCTAGGTGATCCAAAATAAATTGCCTTCTACTGTGCATACTTTGACCTCTACTATTTGTTGCTTGCATGATCTCTTCCTTTTGCTTGATTTTTCTTCAATGCCACAATAGTACGTACACGACCAATACCCCCAATTCACTCTTGACTCTTCCATATTCAAACATATAGTCCCCACCTTTCATTATCTCATTCACTTCTTCATCACTCAACCAAATCACAACACTCTAAACTCTCTTTTCAGTCTATAACTTCTAATCTCATCCTTCCACCAATGAAGTTATCACGTATATTTTTTTCTTTCTTTGCTTTTCCTTCTCTTCTCTCTACCACTTTAAAGTTTTATTTTCTCAACTCAAAACGTAGGGACAATTTTCTGGGTGGAACTACAAAGAAACTTCTTTTATGACGTTGTGGCTGTACAAACATAGAGACGCAAATTGTTGTGGTGCAAATAGGTAAGAACTCTCTCAAGATGGTCATTTTTGGGTTTTCGATTACGTTTGTACTGTTGGGTAGTAGTTTTTTCTCCTCTCTTTATTACGCTTGTGTTTTCTATTACGTAAGAACTCGCTCAACTGTTTGGGTTTTCTATTACGTTTGTAGGTCCTCAATTCTGATATTTGCTTTTCATTTGGTTATTGTGTAAACTTGTTTCTGTGTATTATATATAAATTGTTATGTTTTTTTGTCACAACGAAGGAAAGATATTTACTGTATGGATTAAATAGATCAAAAGCACAAAGGGTTCAAGTGAAATTAGAAAGTAGGATGCAAATTAGCGAAGTATGCTTCAACTCTTTTTTTTTCAACGAGTCATTCCAACATGAGACATTATTAGATCGTCTGTATTTTAACTAATAAAAAGAAAAAAACCGAATAGAATCAAAATATCACTTTTTCTCACAGAATGAGTATTGAAAGTGATATTATTTCGAAATTTCCAAAGCATCCGCCAAGTACTAGTAGCGATCACGAACATCCTTTCTTTGAGAACATTTGACTTCCTCATAGTATATATCCAATCGATCCCCTCTAGAACAGAATTAAAAACCAGTAACTGGGCATCACACCACAACCGAATTAATCTCCAAACATTAACAACAACTTCGCTAGAGCACAACAGATGCTCATTTGATTTCATACCTTTATTACACACTGAGCACAAGATTGAGTTAATATCGATACTTCTTCCAGATAAGTTCAAACGATGTGGTAATCGATCCAATGTTAAACGCCACATAAATATATTGACTTTCCGAGAAAGAGCTTTACACCATCTCGTACTAACTTGCAGTGAAGGGAGAATAATATCATCAATATGCTTCCGAGTCTCCGAGACCGTGAAAGTGCTGTCATTACCGATCAACCATTGCCGAGAATCTATACCTGAAAGAGATGAAAGCTTAGACACTTCATTCTTTAATTGAAAATCGACGATGACCCCGTACGGCCAGAATCTACAGGACGTTTCTGACACCAGGACCAATTGCCATTAACGAAACGTTCATTTGTAAGACATTCTTCATTCGAGTCAAGTCTAAACAATATGTTATACCGAGTAGAAAGTGGATCATCGCTAAGCCACGTATCCTTCCAAAAGCACACAGAAGCTTCATCTCCCACTTTCCATTTTAAAGTGCCTTTTTGTAACAATCCCGCTAGAATATAACGTATTAAATGAGCCAACAATCTTTGCCCAAACACCATCGGAGCCGCACCCTTTGAAATCTAAACCAACTTCTTTACCATGAATGGCTTTTAATAACTTAACCCATAAAATCTATGGCTGAGTAACGAACCTCCAACGCTTTTTTGTAATAACGCAAGATTCAATGCTTTTATGCTTCCAACCCCTAAACCATATTTTTCGAAAGATGCCAAAATGTTTTCCCATTTCACTACAAGAATTCAGGCGAATAGCCAGGGACATAATTTATCGGTAAAAGCCATATTTTTGTGGGTAAATGGGTAATACCCACAGACTACCCACGACCATATAAAGATGGGTAAAACCCCTTAAGGTAATTGTATGCCCACGCCATTTACACTTTGTGGGTAAAGTTACCCACGTCATTTTAGGTGGGTGATTGTGTTGCGTTCGTGGGTGAAGTTTTATGGGATTTTTTTTCACTCACCACGAGAATACCCATAGATATACTTGTGGATAACTTGTGTGTAACATTTCCCATAAATTTACTTCGTGTGTAAAAGTCAACACATAATATGCGGGTAACTTTCCCACAATAATACGTGGGTAAACTTTCCCACCTTTTTGTCGTGTGTAAGAGTCATAGGTAACAATGGCCTATACATTCACATTAAAAACGGTATACTTCACGGGTAAATCCATGGGTAAAGTTTTTTCAAAATTTTATTATTTAATTATTGAACTGCAAACCATACATCAAATACAAAAGGTCTCATATAATCCTTGAACATCATTAGGATATAATCCAAATGGTACAAAGTATAACAAATAAAAAAAAATATATTTCTAGCATTTTGTTCCAAAACCTCTATCTAATTCTCACTTGCTCTATCTTTGTTGTATACCTTCAATTGTTGATGCCCTTGAGTTTTAGTAAGATGCTCTCCAATCAAGCTAATGGTGATACATAGTCTCTTAAGCCTGCCTTATCCATCTGTTCAAAAAATACAAAAGCTGGTAAGTCGTGTAACTAAAGTTGTTCCATAAAAATATAAGATTTTAAAAAGTCTTAATGTGTTAAGTATATGATAATAAATGTATAACCATGAATTTATAAAATGAGACCAACAAGATTGAAAAGTCACTAACCAATGTTTTACAAGGGCATCATGACTGGTGACTAGTGTCACTTTGATAGATATAAAAATGTTATTAAGAACCTAAACTCTATTAAGACAATGAAGTCATGTGTTACAATAAAGCATACCTGAATGGCGTTTACATCATTTAACACCAAAAAGATCCACAATCGTCTTGTTTGGTATCCAATATTCAATTTAAGGAAACAACACAGAGGAACAAATATGTTAATCACATAAGTAGACTATACAGTTTATATTTCTACAATTAATTAAGTAATGTGTTGAACATAAGCATCATATACTCCAAATTTTTATATCCATCAACCATGTTAAAAAAAATCGACCTACATACATGCCTTAAAAGTACTTTGAGGCTAAAAAAACACCATTGCTAAGCCATATTTCTTCTTCTCCAAGTACACTAATGCCGGTTACATAAGACATTCATCGTATGCTACTTGCTGCACAATGTAAAAAAACATAGATATATTAGATCAAATGATGACGTTATAATGATTCTTAAAAGGGAAATGTAATAAAATGGGGATTAAAGAACAGGGTGTCTAGGGGGTGTGGCATCTAGTGTTTAATCCAATCTGATGCTTATAGACATCATCCAATATTTATCTCGTGTACATGCTTTTATTTTAAACATAAGAATGCTTTCAGTTACAAAAAAAGATGAGCGAATGTCACAATCCGATGCACTTTTGCATATTGACTAAGTGTGCCTTTCGTTCATCATGTTCAAGTATCTTCAGAAACAGATATATGACCAACTAAATAAGATACACACTAAATGCTATGATATACACTTAGTACATAGAATAAAAACAAGACTACGGAGTCTATGACAACTGAGAACTGAGTTTCCCCCTTTGCAACTGGTCCTGCAAACACAAACAAGTCATACAAATGACACATTAACTTACTAATATAACAAAACAAACGCCTTTCAAAAGAAGAAGACCATTGACCTACCTGCAATAAGTCTTAAATTGATCTTATGTTTCAATTAATCCAAGACATGTTTTTCATCTTTTGGTCCCCACCCTAGAAAAAAA
Organism: Chrysanthemum lavandulifolium; assembly: GCA_022545495.1. NCBI lineage: Eukaryota > Viridiplantae > Streptophyta > Magnoliopsida > Asterales > Asteraceae > Chrysanthemum > Chrysanthemum lavandulifolium. The sequence continues at coordinate 63,122,100 of CM040245.1, forward strand.
GTTCTCATAATCTTTCTATCTCATGAAGAACTGTTTCTAGGCATTAAAAAATCGACATATAATAAATACACATGCTTCCCAAAATCGCTTTTATCAGCGTTAACCTACCACAAATGGATAATAAATTTGCCTTCCATGTCGATAATCTAGCTTTTCAATTACCGATCACCTTTTTACCAGTTAACTGTGTAGTTTATACCCGAACCTATCGGAAGGCCTAAATATGTAAAAGGTAAAGTACCGGGGAACAGCCTGTTAGCCGCGACATAGCTTCAATCTCCTCCTCAGAAACTCCAGTACCATATACATTAGATTTCTGGATGTTAATCTTAAGACCTAAGACTTGGAAGAATTCGCCAAGCACCTGGATAGTATTAACCATCTCACTCTAGTTCCATTCCATAAGCATAACCACATCATCAACATAAAAGAAATGAGATAAGTGCATATTTGAATCACCTATATTTACACGATTAATTAAGTGTTGATGAAGCGCATATTTCTATTGTTATGTGAAGTCCCTCCATGATAAGAATGAAAAGAAAAGTAGATAATGGGTCTCCTTGTCAAAGCCCACGCTTTAAGGAGTATTCGGTCGTTTGACTACCATTAACCAAAATAGAAGTACGAGCCGAATGTAAACATTCTTGTAACAATTCGCATTTTCAGGATTTTTATCCATTCTCAAATTTTTACTTTTCATTTTCGAGAATTTACTATTCATTTTTACTATTCACTTTCACTATTCATCCCGTAAAATTTTTATTTCACATTCTCGTAAGATAAATTATTTTAGTAATATCCGAGAGTTCGACAATCGTTAGATCATTTTCGTAAAGTTATTAAGAAAACATCGTTTTAAAGTTTCGTTTTGGTCGAACACCATTTAAACATCCCATGTGACATAACGAAAATCAACTCGACAATTTTCTCTCATCGATTAATTTTAGATCACTCATAATAAATTAGAGAATTTTTTAGATTTCATTTTAAAATGTTACCAAATAAACCACGAGCCATACGAGACTAAACTTACGTTTTAAACAATTCTACTTAGACCCAGACTTAACAATTCCTGCACTGTGTTTTCTAAGATATTTAGACACTTTTACATTTTTTAGAAAAGTCAAACATATTTCTCTCCTCCGTTGACCATAAAGAAATTAACCTTGTACGTTCTCTAGTTTTGCTTAAATCGAGTAACTTTTAGACTTCGCAGATAACTATTAAGTTATCCCGTGTATTGAAAACCACATTTTGACATCTCATATCACTTTTAGACTAATTTTAGTCTACTTTAAATAAATTCACGGTCATTTCCACGAAATTTCGTTCTTTTCGATAAATTGCAATTTCGCGTTTTGACCGTATTTTCAGTTTTAAGCGTTTTTGCACCCAATGAGACTTATCACCCATTTAATATTTTTAGATGGAGTATAATGATGAGTTTAATCATTCCTATAAGTTTCATATTTTTACCATACCCGGTTTTACGTTTTATGGCTTAACGGCTTACAGTTAGCGATTAACGGAACCAAAACTCACTCCGTAACCAAGATAATACCAAAACTATCCACCCAAGTCATCTTATCTTGTTATGGCCAACATAGGGGGGGAGTCATCATCTTGGTGGCATCATCCTAACCATGGTTCATTTAGATCTTTACATGTGTCCTAACTTAACCATGGTTAATATTTAACCCAATATATGGTTAACCAAACTTACCCTCCTATAAATAGCAAGTGAAATACATCCTAAACACCCTCATAAACTGAATTGGGTCGTTCATAGCATAAAGCCACCATATCTTCCATAATTTGTTCTTAAACTCCAAGTTTATGCAAAGAAGTTTCAAGTAGTAAGTTACTACATCAAATCTCTAGCAAGTTTAAGTGATCTTCTTGAGTTTAAATCCACTCAAGTCACTTAGTACTTCATCACCAACTCTTCATGATTGCAAGGGTGCCAAGGTGTAGAAATCTAGCTCAATCCGAAGTCTTAAGTGATCAATCAAAGTCCGATCCTTACTAGTTACTCCTTTCTTAATTGAAAGCCAAAAGTTGTAAGCAACTAATCACCACCATCATCTCATCTTTATTATTCATAATCTTAACTATTTCATGCTATATATATAGTTACTATATTGATTCATGATGTACATATACTCAATCACATGTTTTAATTCATATATTGTCGTAAAAGTAACAAACTAGTAAACTAGTCATAATCTACACGTTTGAAACCATTTAAACCAGTCACATATGGACTTTCTAACTTACATACTATGGTAGAAAAGATAAAAAGGTAAACATAGCAATTTGAATCACCCGAAACGGACAAACAAGTAAAAAGTTATAGTCAAAAGAAGTTACCAAAACCAAAACGCCGAAACTGCCAAATAGAACCTGTTAAGGGTCTGTCCGTGTAAAAAGTGGTACTTCTGCTCCGAATCATCAAAAAGTTAAAACACGAAAGTTTCCCAGAATGACGTTTTCCTTCAATAGTAATGAAGCTCGGGCCTTGAAAACGCTTTAACAGGCCATGTTCTTTCAAAAACTGAAACTTCCCTATATATAGTTTCACGACTATACTTTTGTCACAACTAAAAGCAAAAACCAAGTTATTTTCATGGCTAGTTACATATTAACTTAACAAAACTTCATTTAATCTTTGAAATAGTGTTTTCACAAGTAACGGAAAATGACCATTTACCCTTTTCCAACGATTTTACCAAAACTTCATTCTTGAACATGTTAATAAGTTGTAATCACTAGTATACAATGAGAACTTGTAAAACTAGATATTTACTAAAAACATGATAAACTTTATGATATAACAATCTTCACTCAAAACATATGTTGTATCTACTAAGTGCTACAATAGTAGGGAGCTTCATGTGAGGGGTTTCATTTGAGTAAAACGTATCGACGAGTTGTTGGATTTACGATTTAAAGTGTCCTTGCTCCTCGAACGTTTACTACATGACCTCTGAATTATGATGGCCCGAACGGTAGTACGATATCTATAAACGAAATATGTTTTCACATACTAAACTGTTACTATAAACGACATACCATGTACTACATCATGATCAACATAGAGACGTATATAGGTTTGTTATTTCTTTCGCATCATTATTTCAAACCTAAGTCGCAACATTCTATTTTAGGTTGCTCGTAGAAGTTCTCACGCCATATCCATCATTCTCATTATACATTTAATATCATTTACTATGAGGTGAGTTCATAGCCCCACTTTCTATTACTTAATTGTTTTACAAACCCTTGGGGGAGATACATGCTTTATTTTAAACCGAACACATTGCTTTCAAATTCTATACTTATCTGATTATTCTACTTGCACTAAGTTACCGCATTTGCCAATCTTAAGTCCCTAAATCATGAATCATTAATCACGAGTGAAGTGAGCACGAATATTGTGGATAGATCTATCGGGATTGACGAATCCCGTTTGTTTGACCAGGTCCGGTAAATAAACGCACTATATTTGAGTACATTAGGTAAAACGACAAATTTTACCTACTTGGGGCACGTATCAACAGTTTCACCAATTAATTTTGGAGCAAGTTAACGCCTTGATTGCATGATGCTTAGTGAAATAATAACTGTTTTGTTTTCAACATTATGGGTGTATAATAACGTAACCCACACAAATATTATGTGTTCAACATTTAACAATAAACTCTATGAATTCACTCAACCTTTGTGTTGACAGTTTTAAGCATGTATTTCAGGTCCATATTGTACGAGGCCGGCACGGAGGAGCACGGATACTCAAGAAGGTTATAAATTTTATTATTATTCGAAAAATAATTTAATGTATTTTGTAAACCGTAAAACTATTGGGACTTCATTTTTGTAAACTCTGATATTTATATAAATCGAATGATAAATCTTTTAAAACGACTCTATTAGAGTTCGTTTTCTATTGTTATGACTGTTGTGCCATGAAGTAACACCCAGTTTGAATTCCGCTGCGTACCACGAAATTGGAGGTGTTACAATTCTCAAATCCACCCTCTCCATTTAGATCCAAAACCGAATTGACTTAAAACATGATCCAAATATTTCGAACTAACTGAATCGTAGGATTTTTCAAAGTCAACTTTAAAAACCATAAGCTTTCTTTTCTTTTTTTGTACCAATCCATAATTTCACTTAACATTAACGAGCCGTTAAGAATTTGACTCCCCGAAATGAAAGTCGATTGCTCTGGACTTACTAACTTATGAACCACTTTTGCTAGACGATTTGCCAAAATTTTAGCAACAGTTTTATATTGAAGTCCTATTAATGAAATTGGCCGAAAATCAGTAATAAGAACGGGATTGGGAACCTTTGGAATGAGAGTAATGAATGCCGAGTTTGCTCCCAAAGGCATTCTACGCGTTGCAAAGAAATTCATTACAAACCTCTCGACATCATGTTTTAGCATCAGGAATAAGAATGAGAAACCATTCGGGCCTGGGGCCTTCTCACTCCCACAATCCCAAACCGCCTCTCTAATCTCATCAAGAGAAACGTGATCTTCAAGGGTGATTCTTTCTGATGAAGATAGAGATGTAAAAGCAGAAAGACAACCAAAATTAACAGGAGCAGTTTGAGCTTTAAATTTGTCATGATAGAATTCAAGAAAAGCAGCCTTTACTTGTTGTGGATCTAAGACCCAAACACCATTTATTAAAATCCCTTGAACAAATTGTTTTCTCCTTCTTTGATTGATCATCCCATGAAATAGCTTCGTGTTTTCAACTTGGCCATATTATTTTACAAACACATTTGGTTTTGGGAGTTTCAATTTTGGTTTATGCATGCATGGTCTGATCTAACTTTATATTATCGATCGTACTTATATTATTATATAAGTCAATTTTGCAAGCTGCAATATGATGGGAGGCTTGAATGATGGGGGTTAGTTCCTTAAGCTTCTAAGTTTTAAACCCTAACTTTGCATTAAGGTTTTACCTTTATTTATTTTGGTTTTAGCTGCTTCTTGAGTTGTTCTTGGTGAATTCGTGTGCTTTGTTGTGGTTGTGGGGTTTTGAGAGATGGAAAAAGGGTTCTTCAATAAGACTAGTGCCTCCATGGTTTCGGAAGATGTGGGTAATTTTGTTGACGACATGGATGCTTGCCCTTCTCCGATTAACGAGGGGAGTAGTTCTCGTACTGATGGACAAGTGGAGCCGATTTCACTTGGTTCGAGCCCTCGTCATGATACACCTAGTCATGACACACATGAGGGCCATGATATTTTATTGAAAATCGTGCTATTGAAAACAAATCTTTGAGGAAAACTTGTTCTTGTGGGTGACGATGGGCAACCATTAAAACCGGTATGACGATGGATGCTACTACTTCACCGGGGCTAATCCATTTGAGCATCTTAAGGTGCCTTGATCGCGAAGGAGATAGAGGAGATCTTCTTGCTATCGGTTATTATTGAAACCTCCTCAAGATACGAGTGTTCCTATGGCTTTAATGTTAATGCTACTAGTAGTCTAATAATGTTAATGAAAAGGTTGATACGAATGCACATGGGAACATTGTTGGTATTGAGAAGGTTGGTGCTTTAAAACAACCTTCTACATCGATATCTTGGTGTTACTTCTCTTGAACCTAAGAAACTTCGTCCAACTTCCGTAGGTTGGGTGTAATAAGAAAGCTAATAGTGTGGATCTTTCTATCCCGATGAAAGTGGTTGAGGAGGTGAACACTAGGTTTGAGAATACTTTGTATGGGTATTTCCTTGGTCAACGACTTGCTTTTCTGTTGTTGATTACTTGTACGCTAATCGTGGGCTAAGTTGGTATACAAAAGGTAATGATGAATGCAAAGGGTTCTTCTTTTAAGTTCAATTCAAGAAAGGTGTTGATGATGTTCTTGAAAAGCGGTCCTTGGTTGATTAGAAATGTACCTATTATTCTTAAACCATAGACATTGAACACCAACTTACTTAAAGAGGATTTGACCAACATCCGGTGTGGGTTAAATTCCATGATGTTCCTCTTGCTATGTTTTTCGATGATGGCCTTAGTCTCCTTGCCACATTGATAGCGCGCCAAAAGGTTAGATGCTTTCACTAGCGAATGTGCAAGGACTCGTGAGGCGTAGTAGTTTGCTCGATGCATGATTGAAGTGAAGTCGGATGAGGTGCTTAGGACGACCTTCTTGTTGAGATACCGTTACTTGATGGGCGGGTTCGACTATTGAGAAGATTCGGGTTGAATATGAGTGAAACCACCTCATTGTGATAAATGTAAGATTTTGGTCATACTCTTATTGAATGTCCTAAAGTCGTTGAACCTCCCTTTCGACTACTAAGCGTGTTAATGATGGTTTCAAGGCGGTTAATAACAAAAGAAGGGAAAGCAAGGTGGGTCTACTATTAGGGTCAAGGAGGTTTACTAAACTTTGTTGTGGGTAGCAGTTTCAATATCAACCCAAAAGACTCCTCCCGATCCTAAGAAAGTGGAAGTCGCAAGAAGAATGCTTCGATGTGGCTAGTTCGAGTGGAACAAAGATCTCACATCTAACCGGTTTGATGCTCTTAATATGGAACATACGGATGCGTTTGGTATTCCTTCTAATGACACCAACAAGGATGTGGATTACGGTGCGTACAATGGAAGTTAATGAAGATAAGTCTACTAAGATAAATCTTGCATCACAAGAACCCCATGAGTGATTTGAAAGAGATGGAGTCGGTGTGGCTCCTACAACTAGTGATTCTTGTAATCCGCCCTCTTCTACTAAGAGAGTTAACCCTTTTCTAAAGTGGGAGAGATCGTGGTTTCGATTACAGAAGATGAGGTGGTTGCTAACCCATTTGATGAGTCTCGCTAATCTATTCGGTGGTGGCCAAGAGTTTGAAGATGAGTATGATGACTATGACTACGATGACTATGCGAATCGGTTTATGATCTTCCGGAATTTGGATGCCTTTAATGCCATGTATGGCACCAAGCTTCAAGGTCCTAGGAAGTAATTTTCTTCGTTATGTCCTATGTTATCATTTGAGTAGTTGTTTGTTTTCTTGTTTAGAAAATAGGAAGTATCTTGTTATGTAAAACTTTATCTTTTATGTAGCAATTGAGATATGGGACTTCACTCATATCCATTGTATTTAAACGGTTTTTTGGTTAATATATTTACCAGGGTGCAGGATTACTCCCCTTTACCCATAACACCACTGCATGTAGGCTTTCATCGACCTTTCTTTCTTCTTACAATCATCGTTCTAATTAGTGAGATTGTTTAGGCTCTAGCTTGCAGTGTGTTCTTTCCAATGTAATCAACTGATATTAATCTACATGAAGATACATGTGGATCTTTTCTATTGTTTATTTACGCTTTTCATAAATTATTGGTGACTTCTTCATAATTTCTTACTCGCAACTTGCTTAGGTTGTGAATTCTACAGTTATTTTATGACTTCATATTTTTCTAAACTTCATGATGACCTTCTTGGCAAGGTTTGTGAGAGAAGTACTTGGGAATTGAACTTAACTAACTTAATAAGAAGGAATACATTGCATCTATTAGCCTATTACTATCTCTTGGTCAAGCGAGATCTTAACCAAGGAAGACTATATATTTGTATGTTAGTTTGTTGATCTAAAACATTAAAATATATATAAACTCACAAAAATAGTTAGATTAGTTGTGCGCACTACTTATGAAATGATGGGATATGGTGTCAAGTTAATTGTATGCTGAGTGATGAGCATAGTGGGATTGAGTCAAGAAGTCAGGGAACGGACTGGGTGGAATAGAATCATATATAGATGTCTTATCTATTTCGGTTTTATATATAAGTATTAAAACATTAAAACGCAATGCTTTTGCTTCACTGTTATGATTGTTGTAGTTGTGTTATATGATTGTCATGATCGTAGTTGTTATCTGTGTGTCATTATTTATTTGGCAATCTCAGGCCGGTTTTACTAGCATGTGTATTTAACTAAACACATGGCAATTTGCCCTTTTCATCCAACACTTGATTGTAAGACCCAAATTCCCGTTGCCCAGCTTTTCCTTCTTTCTTTTTTAACGGCAGTTTTCATTAAAATAATTACCATCCGTTGTTGCAAGAATCAACAATACTTTCTCGTTCGATTTAAGTAAAACATGTAGACTCAAAATGGAGGGATTATTAGTTAAGTGCTAGCATCATTACATTAGGTATCAAAAAGGTCGTAATTCCTTATTCTTCAGCATTGCATTATTCTATTGGACAATTCTAAAGTTCAAGAGATTTGATTTTAAGAATTGAATCTAGCTCTACAACTTTGAATACAAATTTGTCGATTTATTCTTATTGGATTTTCCATTAATAACTTGAAGAGACAATAGTAATATATCCATGGAACAACACACAAATCGTACTCAATGGTGCTAAAGTCAAAATACTCATTATTGGATGTTTGGATAAACTCATTGTATTTTTATCTAATATAAGTACCCGTGAGGCCGTGAAAATGTGGACGAACCCAAACATTCTTTTCTTATCATCATATTCTAGTTGTTTTGTACCAACGTATTTGTCCAAGCGCATGCTTATTTGAAATACAAAAACAAACCTTCCTTATTTAGAGAGAGGCAAATGTTTGACTTAAATATATCGCTCCAACTGAGGTATTTTCGTGGTTGTTTTTTACTGACCATCCTCATATGAGTACCTATTTGGTTTAAATATTAGACCTGTTAAAAAGAAGATCCTTTTGGGTAGGGTTTTCAAAAAATCTCGAAAAACCGAGTCGAATCGCTAAATCCGAAATCGAGAAAACTGGAAACCAAAGAAATCAAAACCGAAACAAACCCGTTTTTCACTGTTCGATTTTGGTTTTTATTTTTAGATATCCGCGTTTAACTTAATCGAACCGTGTATAGTATACATAAAAGTTTTTAACTAAATATTTAAATTATTGTACAAGTATTAATTATACTATTATATTACTTTTATTGTATAACAACTTTGCTCCTATTATAAACATTTATGTGTGAAAATTGGTTAATGTTATTGTAACCTATAAATGTTGAGCAAATATTTTTTGTTAATATGTTATATATGTTTATTTAAATGCAATTATTGTGACAAAATAACTTTAATATGACTTAAAATTGGTCGATGTTATATAAGTTCACTAAAAGAACATTTTACGTTTTAGAACATGTTATTGTTCATACTGTTAAACCGTTAAACTTGATTAAATGTCTAAAATGGTTAACCGTGACTTGAACCGCGGATAACATTCATTTCAAGTCTCGCATGTCCGATTACCCGTTTAATACGATTCGATTTGGCGATAAAATGAATTTCCGCCCCGATGAATAATTTAAATCTTTCAACTAGCAAGCTAGCGTCTTCTAAACACCCCTATCATTCGGGGGTGTATATATATGGATGGTTTAAATAAGGAAGGTGATTAAGACATTCATATTTTAATTGGAACATTCAACTATACAAGTAGTTAAAGTACACTGTTAACACTATACAAGTATTTAATTCATACAATAGAATGCTCAATCAAAAGTATAAGCGTGCAAATAATTTCCCTTTAAATAAACAGAAGTATAAGTGTGCAAATAATTTCCCGCTTACCGTAAAACAAGATCTAACAGTTTTGAAGCATCATTGAGTCCTCGACCTTGTGAAGCCCAAAATAAAATCCTTATTGGGCCGGCCTTTTGAGAATCTATCCTTTTCAACTCATCGGCAAATTTCCATCTGCCTGAAAAAACACACACACACAAACACACAAAATGTCGTCAGCGATTGTAAGATCTACCCTTCGAACAGCTTTCCGCCCTCGCGTAAATCAAGCTCCGACAAGGTCATTTTCATCTGGTGCATCCGTTGAAGAAGAAGCTCGTACGATCCTTCCTTCATTTCATTTCTTTATTAATCATATATTAGCTATTTCAGTTTGTTAGATTTAGGTTATTATTTTCACATTTAAGGGTTTGAATTGAATGTGTTTGTTATTGAAACAGGTGAGGCTTCGAAATGGGAGAAGATTACATATGTTGGAATCGTTGCGTGTTCGGTTCTCGCCTTTGTTAACTTATCAAAGGGTCATCCTCATTTCGACGAACCCCCGGTAAGCTTTCGGTTTTATATTAATATCTGTGCTTTTAATCGCGGGGGTTAATTGGCGTAAATGCACGAATGGGGAATAATTTGTAATTGCTCTATGTTTGCAGGCGTATCCGTATTTGCACATTCGCAACAAGGAGTTCCCATGGGGTAATCTTTTCGTTACCTGTTTCTTGATATATGATGTTCTGTTGTGGTACAATGTGTTTTCATTTCTTATAGTAATATCGTTTTTTTTTATTACTATGATTCTAGGGCTATAAGTAGCTTGGGTTTTGGAGACATGTGGATAATATATGGGAACCTTTAATAGCTAAGATGCGTCTTGAGGGATAGGTTTTTGAATTGTATCTTGGTGTTCACTTGTATGCTTTAATATAAAGAAATGAATTGAAATCACCAAATCTGTATGTATTGAGCATTTGAGCCGATTTGTAATTACTGAGAATCAAATCATAAGAAGTAGTAGTATTGATTTTGGCTGACATGAAAAATTGGTTCGTTGGCGTATGTAGGGGCATCCTAGTAATATGATCAAATTTTTAGTTCATAGCCTGCTGCTTTTTTTTTATTATGATGACTGTTAATCAGATAAAATAATTGCCTGAAGCGAGTTATAGTTTTAGCATCTAGTAACTCATTGGCATCCTTTATCCATGGTCTATATAGTCTTTACCATAACATAAGTAGTTAAGCAGTTGACGACTACAATGAGTTGGTTACCTAATTATGTGACGTGGTATAATCAGGTTACAGTTTAACATAAATCATACGCAGAATTGTGATAGAGTTATGTATCTACTGGATGAAACTTTGGCTCCATTGCATTCATATCTAGGAATGTACTTCCCTTCATCTCTTTTAGTAGACCTCTAAGTTTCAGATTGTGGATTTATTGATACAAATATATAATTAAGATCTTGGAACGTATTGGGATTAGAATCTCACATGGGAAAGCTGGTAGTGTTGTTGTTAGACATTTGGACCTTATTTATCATTATGTTCTCAACAGAGACACAAATGATATCCTCATGCCGCCGTAATTTATCATTTGCATCTCTTTTAGTACGTAACTATGGAACTAAACACTAGCACACAAGATTTTTTTTTAGTAATGTGATCCATTAAATGGTTTATCCTTTGTTTTATAATTAAATGATATGAATATTGGCCTTCTCCTTTTTCAGGACCTGATGGCCTCTTTGAAGTGAAGGAACACCATTGAAGGAAGGTCCTGTTTGACCCTGTTGAGGGCATTCAGAATAATTGTCTTCTTGCATCTTTTTTATTTGGTTAAATGTTATTATTCAGACTGCATCCAGGTTGGTACTTGTATTTGCATCATTGCAAAGGATTGTTTATTTACTCTGCTTCTCACAGGCAAATAAGAGTGTGTGAATACAAATTGGTTCAACATTGATAACTCGTTCATATATGAGTGATTGACTTTTAAATCATCACGAATTGACCATTCTTGTTGCAAAAATGTTACTCGTATTAGATGACTAGATCTTGGAAGAACAAGTTGCTGTTTGAGATCTAATAATGACTTCTACGGAATAAAATTCTATCTTGTTATTTTGTTCAAAACTGCATATGTTTGATGAAAACTATTTTTTGACAATTTTTTATTGGTTTAGTTACTCTACCGAATATGATTTCTGTTCTTCGGTTTTGGTTGATAGTTAATGTTTTTGAAAATAAGAAAGTTAATGTTATTATGTAGTTGACAATAGTTTTATGTAAAATTAGCAATTTTAAAAGGAGTAAACTACACCGTTCGTCCTTGTGGTATCGTTGACCATCAAGTTTCGTCCTTGACCAAAAAAATTGCATCGTTGGTCCTTAACTCCGAATCGTTAGTCATCGTTGGTCCCTCACACTAAGCGGATGGACTAACAGGCGTTAAGCCTTGTTAAGTGGAGGTATTTATGTCTTTTCCACCCACACCGATTTTCCCACCCTAAAGATTTTTCCCGCTTTCTTTCTCATTTCCACCATATATAACCATGCCCATCACACCTAATTTTGTATTTTTCTTGCTTTCTTCCATTTACAAATGTATTACAATAATTGAAAACACATAAATGGTGAATTGTCCTTTGTGGAAGGCGGCGATGGTGAGAACATCATGGACCAACATCAACCCAGGACGAAGGTTTTTTGGTTGCCCAGATATGGTGCGCATCATGTTATTTAGTGAGTAAGAACATGGTTTTTAATGCTTTTATGATGTTATCAACTATTATTGTTTAATCTTTTTAACAGGGATCAGATTGTCCTTTTCTTGATTGGGTGGATCCCCCAATGTGTGCTCGATCTGTTAACATAATACCCGGACTATTGAGATCACTGAACAACCATCGAGGACAAATCCAAGAGTTGCAGGAACAAAGAGCGAGGATGAAGAAGTGTCTATATGTTTCTTGGGCTCTTTTGTTGATGTACATTGTGTACAATCTCTTGACTTAAATAAGATTTTAAGTTAGGTTCTTTAATGGGTGTCTAGTGTAAGTTAAGGTTATTTTGTGGTGTTTAATGGATGTTTTGTGGTTTCTATGAATGAATCAAATGAAGTTGTTACTATTCTTTTTTGTGTTGAATGTATTGAACCAAACCATATGAAAAAAGTGACCCATTACCAGAAACTGGAATAGACCCATTACTTGTTAAGTCAATCAATTTAAAGTCAAAGACTTGTGTTCTTTGAGACACTGAATTACAAATGAAGTTGTTAGTATTCTTTTTTGTGTTGAATGTATTGAACCAAACCATATGAAAAAAGTGACCCATTACCAGAAACTGGAATAGACCCATTACTTGTTAAGTCAATCAATTTAAAGTCAAAGACTTGTGTTCTTTGAGGCTTTGAATTACAAAAAGTGACCTATTACGAGCTGGAATAGACCCATTACTTGTTAAGTCAAATGGAACCATAACAAGAAAGTCAAATGGAACCATAATAAAGCTGGAATAGACCCATTACGAGCTGGAATTGACACATTAACTACTAGTACAAGAAGTCAATTGCATATTTAAGTGCAATAACACCATTACCATTACGGATACAACCAAATACAAAAGAAGTCTAATAGAACCATTACCATTACGGATCTGAGTCTAATAGAACCATTACCAATGCATCATACAAAATAGAACCATTACGGAGACAAGTCTAATCCTCGAAACCATGTCCAAATCTTGATAAGTAGTCATAATCCATAAACAAGAAACCGAAATAAGTATACATAAGCGAAATATCAACCAAGAACAACAACTTTCTTCCTTGGTGGGCCTTTCTTCTTCTTTCCATCATCAACTGCAACTCCTTTACCTTTATCACCATCACGGGTCTTGTTGCGAGTTGTCATCTTCCCGAAGCACCTCTAGTTTTCCTCTTCTTACCACCTCCTTTGACTTTGAATTTGTTGGTCGGTGCAACTCCTTGAGTTGTGACCTCTGTTCCACACTTGTCACATGTCACGGTTTGAGTTTCTTGTCGACTTGCCATGCTTGGACATATGCACCACATCAACCTCACGCCTAGACTTCCTCCTTTGCTTTCTTGGTCTTCCAACCTGTGGTTGATGTTTTGGTGGTAGCGAGTTGTTGGTACATTACACTTAGGCCAATGAACTGGACCTCGATTGGGTTGATCTTGTATGAGTAAACCTTCTTCCATGTATCCGACCTATTAAATGGAAATGCATTAATAATCCTCTTGAATTCGAGCAATGTAAATGAAGTAATTGCACAATCAAAACAAGTTATTACATACCTATAACATGGATGTACCCATTCCTCTGGTAATCCTCTTGTTTGATTGTTAAGTGCCATATTCAGTTGGTTGCTATGGCATGTTTACAAGGTATCGATTAACTCCACCTTCTACGGTACATGTCCTTTGTTCCACATTCACCACACACTGATCATTCCATGGACCACTTACCTCATAATAAATACCTCCTCCCCAAGTAACTGTATACTTACTTGCTTCATCACAGTTCAACTTCAAAATCTTTGTAGCGATGGGTGTGGTGGACCATCACATCTTTCAATAATTTTATTCACATTAACTATTCTTTTCATTAGATAAGACCTTGCAAACTCCAATGTTGAAATGATTGCCTTATCTCTACCACCAACAAGCTTTCCATTAAAAACCTCACACATATTGTTCACCAGTACATCTGTCTTAGCTCTCCCTATTAAAAATTCAAATTTAAGTTAAAGACTGTAAATGAATTTCAAATATGTATATTATTAATGCGAAACACTTTTACCTATATGCAATTCTTGTTCTACATTTGGACTTTATGACATTATTGCAATTCAACATTCTACATTTGGACTTTCTGACACTATTGCATTTTCTCACTTTTTCTACATTGTGGCAGTCAATGAATCAATGCAACACATTTTAAGTTTAGTGGCAGTCAATGAATCAATGCAACACTTTCTCTACATTTGTGCAGTCAAAGTATGAATGTATTACCACACCTCTATATAAGGGCACATATGGTTAATACAAAAGCATATCAAACATCTTCCTCATCTAATCATACTTGCTGCAAACATGAGTTCAGGAAACAAGGGTTCCAACAAGAGAAAAGGTTTTATTGGTTTTTTTTCTTTTTTTTCAGAAGTAATCTGCTAAACATACTTATATTTTATTGTTTTTTTGTTTTTGAGTAATTTGCATTTCGGTGATCTGAGATGACACAAGTTCAGGTAACACATGGACAGGGTATTTTCCATTGCAGTATGTAGTACCACCTGATGAGCTAGAGTTTTATCAACCAAAGGTGGGCTCAAGCTCACATTATGTTGCAAATGATGATGATAAGCCACTAAACAAAACAGTTCAAAAGATTCTATTTGATGCAAGGCCTAAAGTTCTAGGATTGCTGCAAAGGCCACTCTTGAAGAATTTGGTGTCAAACCTTATGTTGCGACACCAAAAGGGAAGGGAAGGGAAAAAAGCGTTGGTTAGAAGCACCTAGTACCTAGCAATGGTCTTTCATGGTTTTGTATCACCTATCTTAATGTATGCCTTTTATGGCTCTAAAATAAAGTCTTTGTAGCACCTATCTTAATGTATGCCTTTTATGGATCTAAAATATTGTGTTTTGTATCACCTATCTTAAATTAGTTAGTGCATACACGAGAAATGGCTTCGTGTCCGGTCTTGAGGTGGAATCTTCAATAACCACTCATAGCGAGGCTTGCTAAATGCTTTGAACTCATCCATTGCAACACGAAACTCGCAGCCTTTGTTGTTCTTTGTGGCACATTTCCATAACATGTTTTGTAAGATGCACCACTCCATTGCGACTTCATATTTTCATGAATGTGCTTGACACAAAATCGTGCTCGTGACAGGAAACAACTTTGCAAGTGCGAGGAATAAGACCTACCACAAATAATCATACTTATGTTACAAGCGGATAATTTACATCATATAAAAAGCATTAAATGTGAAAGAGAATCATACCTTACATCTATCACTAATAAATGTGAAATTGGAATTTCTATAAAGGTCCAAGTCATCTCCCAATTGTGAAAGAAACCATGTCCAAGAATCGTGTTTTCGGTCTCACAATCCCATATGCCAAAGGTAAATCCATTATTTGAGTCAACACTTACAGTGATAAGTAATTGACCGAGAAAGGACCCTTCATGAATGTCCCATCTAGTCCAAGTATTTCTCTCAATCCGACCTTGAATCCTTCTTTAAAGGCCCTAAGCAAACATATATTCTTTTAAAACCCTTGTTGGACATGTATGATGCGCCTCGACTTGCACTGAATCTTCACGGTTGTGTTTGGATTGGCTTCCATCAACTACAATGCATAACTTCTAAGCATCTTATATTGATGAGTATAATCACCTCTAACTTTCTTTTCGACCTCGACTTTGCTCGAATGCTTTTGTTACAAAGACTAACTTCATACTTCCTTTGTAATTGCTCTTGCACAGCTCTGACAGGTATGTTAGGGTTTGATTGGAGTTGCTCAACAAGTTCTTTAGCAAACCATTTTGATGTGGCATACAAATTGTTTCTGGATTGTAAGCACTTATGAGTAGATCTATGAGTTTTGACCTGCCATGTATCACTGCTTTTTAATTTGGATACTAGCAACACCCAGGGACATTTATTGGCATCATCCTCTTTCCTACTTTTAGGTCTTCCACCATGTATTATTCTCTCTTTTGTCTTTTTTGATGGACTAGCATTAACTGACTCAGACCCATTATGTGGCCCATTATCAAGCCCATTAACAGACCCAGCTTCACATGTGGGCAAAGTTGGTATAATACCCCTGCAGACAACCCTCACTCTTTCCTTATCATTTTTTCCATCCTAAGTTCCTCCTTGTTTCAATTGAATGCTCCTTAACTAGGTCTTTTACTTGTTCCTGTTTCCAAAGTTACATCCCATAAAAGTATGTCTTGTACACAGGTTGAAGCATGTGCTGTTTCCTAATCTGTTTTAACTTCCTTTTCTCAACCTATCAAGTTCATTTCTTCATCGAAGCACTCTCAAAATAATCATTATCCATAACTTGTATATCCTCTTGTGCTTCTTCATTATCGGATATTTCATCTCTATTCCTACATCCCATGAACTCAGCAGTTACATCAATGTTGCAGCGGAAGTCTTCCATGTCAACCTCAACCTCGGGAACATAGTTTTCTTCATCCATAATGTAATCACTATCACGGCTATCATCATCACTAGAATCGAGTCCCGATTCCTTCACTATCCTCGCTAGACTCACGGGTTTCATTCTCTACATCATCCATATTATCAACATCTAATGTAACATTTTCCATACTATGTAGATCTAAATCAACATTTTCGACTCCATGTTCTAACATATCATCTAAATCGACAAAAGGATCAAGGTTTAGGTCTCTTGAAGCAACATAAGGGTCATAAGAAGAATAAAAATCATTCACAAATTCACTATCTCACGACTAGGTACAACCTTAGCAAAGACTACCTTCACCTACATCTTTAGTGACACCACTTGCCTTGACCTACATTGACACTACTTTGTGTACCTACATTGCATGCATTCTCATCTCTAATGCATTTCCTAACAAGCGGTGTAATACCGCTTTGGACAAACTTGGTTCATCTAACTCTTTATCAAAACCCTTTGTTTTCCTCTTGGAGTAAAATAAAGGTCGACTAATTGTTCTTTCATGCTCAACATATATTTCAATGAATTTGTGACCTTCTTCAACATATTTTGCCAAAAAAGAACATCTTGGTCAGCGGCTAAAGGTTGTAGGCCACTATCTAAATCACCACCGGTTTAAGAAAATGATAAAACATTACTTTGTGGCCATCATTACCTAACTCTTCTACAATGGCATCCATCTCATGCACGAGAAAACTCATCGAGTCTAACTCGTCTACAATCTTTGAAAAGCCATTAATGTACCTCCTATCGGGGCTACGGTGAAAGAGCCTCCATAATGCACCCTTATTGAAAGCGATGATCGTAGGCGGTGAAAAAAATTATGATTAGGGTTTATTAGGGTTTATTCAATGTTGGATCAAATTAACCAAACAAAAACAGAGTATCAGTTACAAGAACTTTGGATAAACAAAAAATTGCATAAAATAAGAAAACTTACCATAAGCTACATTTGGATCAAACTCAACTTGTGATTCTCGTATTACATACCCCATGGGTAGCACCATTTTTGTCACATTCAAGGTTGCAGTTGGTGTGTGTTGGTGTGTGTTTTTTTGTTTCGGGTTATGTGATTGAAATGAAAGGTAGACGAAACAATTAATAGTGGGTGGGAAAAGACATAAATACCTCCACTTAACAAGGCTTAGCGCCGTTAGTCCATCCGGTTAGTGTGAGGACCAGCGATGACTAACGATTGAGTTAAGGACCAACGATGCAATTTTTTTGGTCAAGGGCGAAACTTGATGGTCAGCGTATACATACGAGACGAGCGGTGTAGTTTACTCTTTTAAAAGTGTCAGACATTTCCTTTTTTTTAAACTACATAACCAAACAATTAGTATACCTTTCACACCATTACTTAATTCCCAAATACCCTATAACAAGCGGGCCTTCAGTTTCCATATGTTATCTCTACCATAAAAGAAGTTTATACAAGGATAGAAATATAAAAATGTTATCAAAATAAATGATTTGCAATCAGCATCGTACATTATTTCTGAGTTCTAATGATGGTTTTGTTTTCTAAAGTTGATACAGAATATTAAATTCTTACGGAGGTTCAACATAAACAGTTAAACACAATGAGGATACGAAACACTACTAGTTTACTGAATAACAAGTATAAAAACAAAATTGGCAATTTTTGGTTCTTCATGCTCACGCACTTGTCCAAAAGAAGTTTTGTGAAGTATTCGATTTGATGGATTGTAATTTACAGTTTTTGTCAAGTACTCTGTAACAGTTGAAGATTCAGCGGTTTGAGATTGAAGAACATGTTAGAAGTGGAATGTATTCACTCAGTCAGTACAGCAGTTAACTTGAATACTCTCTGGTAATCCTTTTAAGACCTTTGCTTAGCAACAATTCTCTACACATGATCCTATTTAAAGTAATAAAACTTATGTTGGTAATTGTTAAAGTTCGTGTTATGACTTAGTATCATTAACAGCTTGTGAAACACAAATGATTAAATGTTTAAGGTATATTTGCAGCGATTATCATTTTTAAGAGGAAAAGAACAAGAATTACGCATTGCAATTACGTGTTCCATGTGAGAAAGGCATAAAAAATTAAGTCTACTCTGTATCTGAATCTTCACTGGTGATGTGTCCTCCTGTTCCATTATCCGGCAACGTTCCCAGATCTGTAAGAGCATCTTTTTCGTCTTCTAGCACCGACGCATCATCCTTATTCTCGTTGGGTACTTGTTCCATGTCCTGTGCTCCTGAATCAGTATCACCCTCCTCATTCTTCTCATTCCCATCATTCCCATTTGAGTTGTTCGAATCTGTTAAGTTTCCATTAACTGATGCTGCAGTCTCGTGGTCAACAGAAGGCGTCAAATATGAAACTGGAGTAGTGTTTATTTGCTGTTCAATTTGCTTCTTTGAAACTGCCAGTGTCTCTACTTCGTTGTTTTGCTTCTCATCACCTTGTTTCTCTTTATCAGAACTGGTTGTTGCATTTGTACTTGCATCATTATGACTTTGGCTTGAACCTAACTGACTCTCGTCCACACTTGGTACGTTGCTGCTACTTGTATCATCTTTCCCACTCTCATTCTCAACTTCCTCTGTAATACTTTGACGATGATCTGTTGATGGACTTATAGGTTCTTTCGGGTTTGAACTCATTTTGTTACCATTTTCCTTCTTCGATTTATCGTGTCTCTCAATTTTGTCCACAACTACTGCTTTCGTTTGCTCGTTGCTTTTGTTTTCATTCACCTTTACTTTTATCTCATCATTTTGTTTATGCAGTTCTTCCACCTCCTTTTGTTTGCCCTGATCTTCATTTTTGCTTTCTTCGCCCCTAACCGTTATACTTTCTTTCTTGTTTTCCATATCATTCCCCTTACCTCCTTCTTTGGTCTCCTTTTTCTTACTTCTACCATCTTCTTTTTGCTCACCTTTATGTCCAGTTTGAATATTGTCACTGATAACACCACTTTGGTCAGGATCCTTGTCGTCATGTTCTTTCTCGGTCTGTTTATGCTCTGTTTTTGTGATCTTTCCAATCCCATCCTCATTGTCTTCAGTGTCTTCTCGACCATCTCCATGTTTGTTGTCCCCAGTTTCCTCATGTTCTTCACTCTCATGATCATGAGCTAGCTTTTCATCTTCATTTCCATTACCTTGTTCATCTACGTGATGCTCTACGGCATCCTTACTTTGTTCATCTACGTGATGCTCTACGGCATCCTTACTATCTTTAATAGTCGTTTCCATAACTTTTGGACGAAGATCTTTTCTCCCCAACTTGAGCATGTCCCCAGTTTCCTCAGGTTCTTCACTCTCATGATCATGAGCTAGGTTTTCATCTGCATTTCCATTACCTTGTTCATCTACGTGATGCTCTGACCTCCTTACTATCTTTAATAGTCGTTTCCATAACTTTTGACGAAGATCTTTCTCCCCAACTTGAACATGTCCTTGGAACTGTCATTCCTTGGCTTCTCGTTGACGTTTGTTTCAACTGATGTTCCTTCCTTATCATTGGAATGATGGACTTGGTAAAGTAGCCATATGCTCACACCAAGTAACACGGATATCTGGAGAGCGTGTTTTATTTTTAAACCTTTGTTACGTCCGTTCCTACGTGGTGACTGCCTGAACATAATTTAGCCTTGAAGCAAGCCTTAACCGAACACAACCAACCACCTTTTTCTATTTACTCGCCTCCAATCTGTTACACTTCTGAGTTCTAAATGTATATGTCAAACAGAAAACTGTATCAGAGTCTGCATATAAAAGGAATCTGATCACTAATCTTACTTTGAGAGTGAAGAAAAATCATGCATAAGCTAATATAAATCTAAAACGTATTGAGCAAATTCCAAGTCTATACACATATATAATGATCTAAAATCGACTTCTTCTGCAGAATAAGTCGAAAACTATGCGGCCTAATCCTTCCATTATTGTGATTTAAGAGCAAGTTATTTTAAGGCTATCCGAATTACATTTATAGTAATATGATTAGACGAGAAAACTTAGCAAAAAGACAACGCGTTTGGAATGAAAAAAATACATGAGCAGGTCAAGACTCGAATAGCAGAAAGAAAATAGGAAATGAGATACCAATACTTCATGGCTTCAGATTGGAGTCTAACAATGTCTACGACCTTTGATTCACATTGATGTTGAATATGCGTGTGACAACAAGTAAATTTTACAATCTTCTTTATTTTTACCATTTACGTGACATCACAATCTTACACTCTCATGGACACTCACTCTGATCCGATTTTCAGAAGCTAGTTTGTTACAGGCGTTGTCTGTAAAATTTACAAAATTCACCCTGATACTAATACTAGATGTTTTGTTCAAACAATATTTACCAGCCTTTCGGCAATTTTAACTCGTATAATTACCAGCTTTCTTATATTTTATTATTTTTACACATTATTAACTTTCGATTGTATACACCAGTTATAATACCGCAAGACGCATAAAAGTTTTAAAAAAAAATTATTATGTATTAATATTAAATATTGTGTCTTTAAAAGGTAATTGCATATAATTATATAGTTATAAGTTTGGCATCGCATAAGTTTTTACACATAAATCAAATTTATTTTAACATTTTAGTTCGGTATATACATATAAAAATTTGCCCATAAAATTGTGATATAAGACAACTAATATTTATGCACGAGTTTTTCATTACGATTAATATCCATTAGAATTTGATAAAATATTTATAAAAATTTATAGAGTAACTCAAAATTTAATTTTATTTAATTGACAAAGATGTTGATGTTTTATTTAAATTTCACTCTCACGATGTTATATTGCATACACGATGCAACTTTAATAGCACATAATGAGCATTGATAAAGTTAAAGTATACTCCTTAAAGTTTTTTAAAAATGTTTTTCTAGATATCCTTATATAAACAAATAAGAATTACATGAGTCATTGTTATAAATACAATCGCGTATATTTTTTTTATATATTAAAGTAACTCGTGCTTACAATTTAATAATTATATTCACGTTTTCAGTAATTTAGCTGTATTTAAAATGTAAACTCGTGTCCACATAGGTTAAAATTTTAAAATTGAAATAAATGAGTCCTTATTGAACGTATATAGTAAAAAATTTGATACTTATAATCTTATGCAAATTTATATGTTGTTATTTTAAAACAACATATATATTGTATTTTTTAAGATATAAAGTGTAAATGGTATAAAGTATAAGGGGTTGTTGTTTATAATTTAAAGTTATTAAAAACAGGAGGCTTATAATATTACACTTAACTTTATATAATTTTTAAAAATTCAACCAATAAAGTTTTATTAATTACCTCATCTTTTTTAAGTTTTGTTTTACAAATTTGACACCAATATTTTTATGCTTTTTATATCAATCAAATTCTCCACTAACTTTATTAAAGTTTATTAAAATCAATTTAATTTTGACTTTTATTAACTAATCACATCACACGATTTTCTTACGCATAAATCGAATTGTCCTTTGTCCCAATTATTTTTTTAATAAGAATGAATTGACAAAATCACTCTGAAATAATGTAATTCCTTTATTATATAAAAGATTATTTCATGTGGTAGACACTTGACATATGTTAGATACTCTTTGTTTTAAAATACGTGTTAATTTTCAAAACTTTCGAAATGATTTTCAAAAGTCAATATAAAATGTTACTGATGTATAGTGTAACTAGTTATAATACATGTGTACTGTAGGTTTTGATAAAAAATATATTTTATATTAATAATGAATATTGTGTCTTTAAAGGTAATTGCATATAATTATATAGTTATAAGTTTTGTGCACGTATCTAAATTTACACATAAATCAATTTTATTTTAACATTTTAGTTCAAGATATACATAGGAATTTCCCGTGAAAATTGTGATATAAGTACAACTAATACTTATGCATGAGTTTTCATTATGCATTAATATCAATTAAAATTTGATAAAATATTTGTAAAAATTTACATTAGATAACTTAAGATTTATTTTTTTTAGTTGACAAAGATGTTGATATTGTTATTTAAATTTCACCATCGATATTATCTTGACACATGATGCAAGTTTAATAGCATATAATGAGTGTTGATAAAGTTAAAGTATATTTGTTTTATAATGAGCGTTGATATTATGTTGATGTTTTTTTAAAATGCTTTTCTAGATTTTTATATAAATAAATAAGAATTATATGAATCGTTGTTATAAGAAAAATCGCGATATTTATTTTTATATTAAAGTAAACCGTACTTACAATTTGATAGTTATATTCTCGCTTCAAGAATTTAGCAGTATTTAAAATGTAAACTCGTGTCATGTAAGTTATTTTGAAAATAAAATAAATGTAGTCCTTATCGAACGATATATAGTAAAAAATTAATACTTATAATCTTATGTAAAATTATATGTTGTTATTTTAAAACAACATATCATTGTATTTTTAAGATATAAAGTTTAAAGGGTATAAAGTATAAGGGGTATTTGTTTATAATCCAAAATTATTAAAAACATGGAGGTTTATAATATTACACTTAACTCTATATAATTTTTTAAAATCAACCACTAAAGTTTTATTAATTACCTCATCTTTTTAAGTTTTGTTTCACAAATTTACACCTATATTTTTACGTATTTTTTATCAACCAAGTTTCTCCACCAAATTTATTAAATTACCAAAATCAATTTAATTTCGATTTTTATTAACCAATCATATCACACGATTTCTTTACGCGCAAATCGAGCTCTATTATTAGCCCAATTTTTTTTCAATGAGAACGGTTTTTCAAAACATTAGAAATGATGTAATTCTTTTATTATATAAAATAGGGTGAGCATACGACCGACGCGGACCGGACCGACCGAGACCGGATGGACCGGACCGACCGACCACATTCGGTCCGGTCCGCGGTCTCGGCTTTTGGACTAATTCGGTCTTCGGTCCGGTCCGGACCAAAACTCGCTAATTTGGCCTTGTTGGACCGGACCGACCACATTCGGTCCGGTCTCGGTCTAAGCTTTTTGGCGAAATCGGGTCTCGTTCCGGTTCGGTTTTGGACCATGCACACCCTAATATAAAAGATGGTTATACTTTTACACTACAACGTTTTCAACTGCGGCGGACATATTTGGGGTGTCATAAATCTCGACCGATTCGAACTCGACCCGGACCGAATAAGGATATTCGGTCGGGTCAATCGGTTCAAAATTTAATTCGGGTCAATCGGGTCAACCCGATTAACCCGAATACGAAATAGGGTCGGGTATCGGGTTCAAAATACTTTGCCTGTTCGGGATCATGAGCTAGGTTTTCATCTGCATTTCCATTACCTTGTTCATCTACGTGATGCTCTACGGCCTCCTTACTATCTTTAATAGTCGTTTCCATAACTTTTGGACGAAGATCTTTTCTCCCCAACTTGAACATGTCCTTGGAACTGTCATTCCTTGGCTTCTCGTTGACGTTTGTTTCAACTGATGTTCCTTCCTTATCATTGGAATGATGGACTTGGTAAAGTAGCCATATGCTCACACCAAGTAACACGGATATCTGGAGAGCGTGTTTTATTTTTAAACCTTTGTTACGTCCGTTCCTACGTGGTGACTGCCTGAACATAATTTAGCCTTGAAGCAAGCCTTAACCGAACACAACCAACCACCTTTTTCTATTTACTCGCCTCCAATCTGTTACACTTCTGAGTTCTAAATGTATATGTCAAACAGAAAACTGTATCAGAGTCTGCATATAAAGGAATCTGATCACTAATCTTACTTTGAGAGTGAAGAAAATCATGCATAAGCTAATATAAATCTAAAACGTATTGAGCAAATTCCAAGTCTATACACATATATAATGATCTAAAATCGACTTCTTCTGCAGAATAAGTCGAAAACTATCGCCTAATCCTTCCATTATTGTGATTTAAGAGCAAGTTATTTTAAGGCTATCCGAATTACATTTATAGTAATATGATTAGACGAGAAAACTTAGCAAAAAGACAACGCGTTTGGAATGAAAAAATACATGAGCAGGTCAAGACTCGAATAGCAGAAAGAAAATAGAAATGAGATACCAATACTTCATGGCTTCAGATTGAGTCTAACAATGTCTACGACCTTTGATTCACATTGATGTTGAATATGCGTGTGACAACAAGTAAATTTTACAATCTTCTTTATTTTACCATTTACGTGACATCACAATCTTACACTCTCATGGACACTCACTCTGATCCGATTTTCAGAAGCTAGTTTGTTACAGGCGTTGTCTGTAAAATTTACAAAATTCACCCTGATACTAATACTAGATGTTTTGTTCAAACAATATTTACCAGCCTTTCGGCAATTTTAACTCGTATAATTACCAGCTTTCTTATATTTTATTATTTTTACACATTATTAACTTTCGATTGTATACACCAGTTATAATACCTGTGCACGCACAAAGTTTTGAAAAAAAAAATTATTATGTATTAATATTAAATATTGTGTCTTTAAAGGTAATTGCATATAATTATATAGTTATAAGTTTCGGGTACGCACGAAGTTTACACATAAATCAAATTTATTTTAACATTTTAGTTCAAGATATACACATATAAAAATTTGCCTATAAAATTGTGATATAAGACAACTAATATTTACGCATGTAGCTTTTTCATTACGATTAATATCCATTAGAATTTGATAAAATATTTATAAAAATTTATGCTAGTAACTCAAAATTTAATTTTATTTAATTTACAAAGATGTTGATGTTTTATTTAAATTTCACTCTTGATGTTATATTTATATATATGATGCAACTTTAATAAGACATAACGAAGATTGATAAAGTTAAAGTATACCCTTAAAGTTTTTTAAAAATGTTTTTCAGATATCCTTATATAAACAAATGTTAATTATATGAGTCGTATCATATAAATACAATCGCAGATATATTTTTTTATATATTAAAGTAACTCGTCTTACAATTTAATAATTATATTCACGTTTTCAGTAATTTAGCTGTATTTAAAATGTAAACTCGTGTCCACATAGGTTAAAATTTTAAAATTGAAATAAATGAGTCCTTATTGAACGTATATAGTAAAAAATTTGATACTTATAATCTTATGCAAATTTATATGTTGTTATTTTAAAACAACATATATATTGTATTTTTTAAGATATAAAGTGTAAATGGTATAAAGTATAAGGGGGTATTTGTTTATAATTCAAAGTTATTAAAAAACACGGAGGCTTATAATATTACACTTAACTTTATATAATTTTTAAAAATTCAACCAATAAAGTTTTATTAATTACCTCATCTTTTTTTAAGTTTTTGTTTTTACAAATTTGACACCAATATTTTTATGTGTTTTTTATATCAATCAAATTTCTCCACTAACTTTATTAAAGTTTGACCAAAATCAATTTAATTTTGACTTTTATTAACCAATCACATCACACGATTTTGCTTACGTGGCGAAATCGAATTGTCCTTTTGTCCCAATTATTTTTTTAATAAGAATGAATTGACAAAATCACTCTGAAATAATGTAATTCCTTTATTATATAAAAGATTATTTCATGTGGTAGACACTTGACATATGTTAGATACTCTTTGTTTTAAAATACGTGTTAATTTTCAAAACTTTGAAATGATTTTCAAAAGTCAATATAAAATGTTCTCGATGTATAGTGTAACTAGTTATAATACATGTGTACATGAGGTTTGACAAAAAAATATATTTTATATTAATAATTGAATATTGTGTCTTTAAAGGTAATTGCATATAATTATATAGTTATAAGTTTTTGCACGCATTAAATTTACACATAAATCAATTTTATTTTAACATTTTAGTTCAAGATATACACATATAGGAATTTGCCCATGAAAATTGTGATATAAGTACAACTAATACTTATGCATGAGTTTTTCATTATGCATTAATATCAATTAAAATTTGATAAAATATTTGTAAAAATTTCTGTTAGATAACTTAAGATTTATTTTTTTTTTAGTTGACAAAGATGTTGATATTGTTATTTAAATTTCACTACTGATATTATCTTGTACACATGATGCAAGTTTAATAGCACATAATGAGTGTTGATAAAGTTAAAGTATATTTGTTTTATAATGAGCGTTGATATTATGTTGATGTTTTTTTAAAAATGCTTTTCTAGATAATTTTATATAAATAAATAAATTATATGAATCGTTGTTATAAGAAAAATCGCAGATATTTATTTTTATATTAAAGTAAACCGTACTTACAATTTGATAGTTATATTCTCGTTTGATGAATTTAGCCGTATTTAAAATGTAAACTCGTGTCCATGTAAGTTATTTTGAAAATAAAATAAATGAATCGCTTATCGAACGATATAAGTAAAAATTAATACTTATAATCTTATGTAAAATTATATGTTGTTATTTTAAAACAACATATCATTGTATTTTTTAAGATATAAAGTTTAAAGGGTATAAAGTATAAGGGGGTATTTGTTTATAATCCAAAATTATTAAAAAACATGGAGGTTTATAATATTACACTTAACTCTATATAATTTTTTAAAAATCAACCACTAAAGTTTTATTAATTACCTCATCTTTTTTTAAGTTTTTGTTTTCACAAATTTGACACCTATATTTTTATGTATTTTTTTTATCAACCAAGTTTCTCCACCAAATTTATTAAAATTTGACCAAAATCAATTTAATTTTGATTTTATTAACCAATCATATCACGTGATTTTCTTTAAATCGAGCTCTATTATTAGCCCAATTTTTTTTCAATGAGAACGGTTTTCAAAACATTCCGAAATGATGTAATTCTTTTATTATATAAAATAGGGGTGAGCATACGACCGAACGGACCGGACCGACCGAGACCGGATCGACCGGACCGGACCGACCACATTCGGTCCGGTCCATGGTCTCGCTTTTGACTAGTCGGTCTTGGTCCGTCCGGACCAAAATCGCTAATTGGCCTTGTTGGACCGGACCGACCACATTCGGTCCGGTCTCGGTCTAAGCTTTTTGCCGAAATCGGGTCTCGTTCCGGTTCGGTTTTTGGACCATGCACACCCCTAATATAAAAGATGGTTATACTTTTACACTACAACGTTTTCAACTTTGCGACGGACATATTTAGGGGTGTCATAAATCCCGACCCGACCCGAACCTGACCCGGACCCGAATAAGGATATTCGGGTCGGGTCAATCGGGTTCAAAATTTAATTCGGGTCAATCGGGTCAACCCGATTAACCCGAATACGAAATAGGGTCGGGTATCGGGTTCAAAATACTTTGCCTGTTCGGGTTCGGGTCAACCCGACTGACCCGAGTTGTTGTTGTTTTTTTTTTTTTTTTTTTTTGCCATATAAAGTTTTGCCTAAATACGCTAGTTAAATAGTCCATGTAATAGCTTGTAAACTTTGGCCCATTTCACATCCAATTTTTAATGTCAGACAAGCTTATATAAGAAATAATGAAACGTTCCACCTTCAATTCCAAAGAACCAAGAATGAGTCGTTCCACTATTATTAATGTTCTTAGCATAATAATTTTGTTCTTTTGTCAAGTCATGGTAGCCTACTGATGCAAGTTGCAAATTGCAGTTTTGTTGCAAGTATACAATAAGACTAATGCAGTTTGCGAGTCTCGAACAAACAAATGCAACTTAACTTTTCATTTGGTAACTAGTTACAGATAACTTTATAGCATTGTTAGCTTGTTACCATGCATGATTGCATGCATTTGCAACAATCCTACCCTAATAACTGAATGCAACAAACATATTATGTAATTTATAAGAAATCAAATTCTGAGATTTTTCAAATGGCACAGATCCGAACCCGACTTGATCCGACCCGATTTGACCCGAACCCGACCAACCCGAGTTCAAATAGGGTCGGGTTCGGGTATGTTATTTTTTGTCTTGACCCGACTTTGACCCGACCCGAATTGACCCGAACCCGACCAACCCGACCCGAATGACACCCCTAGACATATTAGTCGCCAAAAATCTTAAATATTGAAGCTAAAAATTAATAAACTAATTTATTTTTTTTATAAATTAATTTTAACAATTATATATAAATTTAAAATCACTATTTAATTGATATACACTTTTGCGACAACGAGTCGTCGCTAAAAATATATACACATTAAAAATCTGTTATCGATTATTTTTAATTCATTTTCAATAAAAATAGATTATTTAATCTGAAAATAAATATTACTAAATTTATATATATTTTGAGCGACAATACATGTTGTCGTTAAGTCTTGGCTGGCTAGATTATTCTTATTTTTAATTAAAAAAACTATTTAATCTAAATTATTGCGTAATTAATATGACGACGTGTCTTTATTAAAAGTGTCGGTCCTTTAGTCAAAACTATAGCAAAAAATTTCGTTGAAAGCCAGAGTCAAACGTTGAAACTTTTGGTCGTTACATGACCGTGGCAAAAAATGGTTATTGGTGTAGTTTTACTTATAAGGTATTTGTAAGCTGAAAGTAGATGTATCGTTTGGGATGAAAGGAGTGATACTTGTTTATCTTGTAACTTGTGCTGTGTACAAATAAAAATGCTTTTATACAAATGATTTCCCAGCTGAAAAATCAAGTTAACTTTGTAAACAAAAACATTTTGATAGTCAAGATTTTGTTTGTCAAATGTATATCTGGAAGGTCCAAATTGTATATCGTGTATAAATGAAGGTTTCTTTATTTCCAAAAGAAGAAACGGCTTTAGATATCGCCACACAACATCTGAAGCCGGTGACAATCATCCTCATTCCTTACATCTAAGTAGAGCGAACCTTAAAAAACATCTGAAAAGAGTAACTAATTAACGTTTCATTTACTTTCGTTTGGTAGACGAATGATTAAACGACCTTATTTTTATCAAGTCAAGCAAACAAGTCTTTTATCAAATATTTTTCTCATTCTTTCACAACACGCAGATCGAAGTCGATGTAAAACTTATCCCATCTAAATATTATTAAAACAAGAAAAATTTAACAAATATAACGTACTCAAAGTCCATTTCTTATTGGAATGTTTTCATGAAGACTTGTAATTACTCTCGGTTTAGTAAATAAGTCTTGTTCGATTATTTTGCAAGACAATATTGAGTCAAAGTAGCTCGAACCACCTAGAAGTCGTAATAACAGTCATATATTATCAATAAAAGTAAAG
Source organism: Chrysanthemum lavandulifolium (assembly GCA_022545495.1). Classification (NCBI taxonomy): domain Eukaryota; kingdom Viridiplantae; phylum Streptophyta; class Magnoliopsida; order Asterales; family Asteraceae; genus Chrysanthemum; species Chrysanthemum lavandulifolium. The sequence continues at coordinate 63,152,123 of CM040245.1, forward strand.
TTACGTACAATAAACAATGCTATCGTGAAAATTAATTATGATTTAGAGTAAAGTCCAAAATACGCCCCCGTGGTTTGCCCTTTGTCTCGCTTTACATCCCTAAACTTTTTGGCACAAAACCATCCATCCGTTAGTAAAGTTGGCACAATACATCCTCTCGTTAGTAAAATCGGTCAATGAAGACTAACGGTGCAAATATTGTCACACCGCCGGAGGCGGAAACACGAGGTGTAACGGAAAGGAACATAAGCACAAGATAATAGAACATACCAACGTTAAGATTAAAAGAAATAGTACACCATTACAATACCAGGTTTAGCCGACATCGGCAAATATATTACAAAGTTTAGATTCCAAAATATTGCGTTTTATTACATAACGATTTGTAGTGACAAGTGAAAACTTCATTATGCAAGACCGGTAGAAAAGCTTACTAACGATCACCGAAATGCATGAGAGAAAACGGGTCAACTATGAAAATAGTTGGTGAGTATACACGTTCAGTAAAATAAGAAAACTCGTAAGAGAGAGAGTCAAAGGTTTCGGTCATCGGAAATAGTCCACAAAGCAAAGGCATTGTAAATCCACTCGGGCCCAAGTTCCACCATACAAAACTTGCAACCTGTGTGTTCACAACCCATTGCACAAAATATAGCGTGTCAAGTAGTCAAGTATAAGTGGTCATAATAGTTCACAATATAGTACCACATATATAATAATGTATGCTGTGCAAAGCCCTAGAATAAATAATATGCGTCCGTAACATAGTGGACGAGAGGTTGGCCGACCTCTAATAGCGCTATCCATACTACCTACTAATAGGAGACTAACAATGCGAATGTACGAACGGTACATCATACAACTATTATATACAATTAAGAACACTCGAACAAGGGAGAATTTGCACACTCCACCAATAAGGCGAGAATTGGTTTTCCGCTCACATAGGGGTCATAGTCATATTACGCACGGTTCAATAAGTTCAAATAAGGCATAATTTCGTAATTAAGTTCAAGGATTTGATTCGAGTTCACAAGTTCTAGTCAAATGAGTTAATAAAAGTAGTAATCAATTTAGCTCAAGAATGGTTCATGCATTTAGCCCCAAAATATAGTAAAACGGTAAAAGGGATGTGATTACTCACCTGTTGCAATAGTTATGATGACAGAGTGGATGCACAGAAATGAGACGCAACACGCTAACCACGACCTATTATAAATGATATGCTCTAATATAAGTCATGAAACAATGTCGTGCATGCAAACTCATATGATATCCATACCACTTGTACACTTTTGAAAATAAAGTTTATCGTCGAAAAATAATCTTATAACGTCTTGACAATTTATAATTTACTTTACAAGTGTTTACGTTGAAACGATATCCTACGATAGTTATTTAGTGATTTATTGTGAAATTATAACTTTTCGTCGTAAAATAATGTCATTTGGCAATTTCATGAAAGTGACTAAACGGCCTTGAAAAGCTAGTCGTAAAATGGTGCACATCGAGTGTTAGGAAACAAACTCAACGGTTTTGGGAAGCTTGTATCATTATCTCAAAGTTTTAGCATTTAAGTTTTCATCCTAGAGGTCTCGATCATGGAGAAAATATAGGTAAAGTATGGTACTTGTGTCCAAAATATCGTTTAAGGGTGGTTTTCGCTAAGTTTAAGTAACCATATTTTATTCATTACAACTCCGCTTGACGAACGGTCGGACATTTTGGAAAATAGGCTAGGCGAACTTACTTTTACTAGAAGACATCACGTTATAAAAGTACTACATCCATGTTAAAACGACCCTCAACATGGTCCTTCGTGGTCGTAATATTTGTCTAATAGAAATATATTAGTTTTTCTTATATAATATAGTTACGGCAACTTTGTTTAAACGCGTGTAATTTAATCGTTACAAGTCCGTTTTCTACGTTTTATATGTCCTTAGCTTCGTATCAAAGTATACTAATATATTTTTGATAAGTCGACACATTTCATAACGCCTAAGCCTCATTTTTGACTCGTACAAAGTGGACGTAACATGCTGAATTTTCTGAATTTTATAGTTTTCGTCGTCAAACTTGAAAAATTCATATCTTCTTCGTTATAACTCCGTTTTAACCCATTCAAGCGGACACACGTTTTCGTTTTAAAGTGTATTTTCCAAATGTCTAGCCCAAAATTTTTATAAACTGTCGAAAATTCCGAATTAACAATTTTGATCAGACCTCTAATTAAAGTTGTCGAAATGAGTTTTTCTCGCAAAACCTATTCTAACCAATTCAAACCAACTCGAAGCTATTCTAATCCTACCATACACCTTCTTAGGGTGTCATGGGTTCCTAGACATCACCAAAAGTGATATGTTTCAAGGAGTAATTATAGGATGATAATTATATATATAACACTTAAAAACAATAAAAAGTGGTATAAACATCAATATGACTTGCATGTTTTTCTTAAATATGATGAAATGAACATAAAATAAATATGAAAGATGAACATGAACATGAGATGCTTACTAGTAATTTGATGAGGTGAAGTGAACAAAGGTTTAATCCTAACACCCTAGGTTTTTATTTCAAAACCTAAACTAAGAGTGTAACTAGATTGTAATAAACTTGACTAGAAAATTTTTGGTGAACTCCTTCTTGATCACTAAGGTGGCGGTTATTAGATGAGAGAGAGGAAGAAAATGGTTTTGCTTTTGCACTTGAGATATTAATGTGTATGTGTAGTGTTTGCAAGTATAATACAATTATATGTATAGGATATTTATCAATTTTAGAGTGTGAGTCACCCTTGTTGTCGACAAGGGTGTTTTAGTTGCTAGGGAATACATTTTTTTTACTAAGTATTTAGATGTAGATTAAGTGTATATTGTAAGTATAGTTGAGTAATTAAATATATATTTAAGCTTGTAAGATAGCGTTAACTAAAAATAAATTTTAACGGGTCAAAATAAAACATATTGAAGTCATAAAAATTATAAAAATACATTTCTTGCAAAATTTGAGTGAAATGATAATTATCGTGTAATATTTAAGAAAACCGTCGTAATTATATAAATATAACAATTTATATACAAAATAAATTTAAAACACCGGGTAAACTAATAATATATTTTTATAAACTTAATATGAGTACAAAAATATATCGGGATAATTTTGGAAGTATCGGATCAAATGTTCAAAATAATTAATTACGCGATAGCGTTTATTTAATATGAAAATTACGCGTTTAATGTAAAATGCAAAATCATGCATGAACTACTATGATGACAATGATGCTAATGAAATGTAGACTAAACCTAGTCTATATGAAATGCCCTTGATGATTGTTCATGAATTCGCAGCTAAACCTTTAAGGTTACGCGAATTTGATACTCGTAAACCTAGTTTACGATAAACGATGAAATAGTAAATTTGAGAAATGACCGGAAATTGAGAATTGTGACATTCTTCCCCGGTTAGAGGAATCACGTCCTCGTGATTCAATTATTGATACTATAGTCCGAACCTCGACAAGAGTTCTAAAAGTTCATGCTCGTACGAACAATCTAAATGATCATATCAATGCTCATGTATACGGGTTCCCCATTCAACTAAGTACGTGCCCGTGATTAGATTTGATAGGGTAAACTTACCCAATATCGAACGTAGCTCTCAAAAGACCTTAGGTAGTCGAGTAATTTAATCTCACAACTCATCAAACAAGATTTTCATGAGATTAAACTAAACCGACTTGAGTAAACTTGTCTCTTAGCTTGATTTTCAAACTCATCAAACAAGTTGTCACTAGATCAAGCTAGAAACAAATCCTTGAATGAAGTCTTTTGAAAGATCCGTTCGATATTGGAATTGCTTACACAAATCAAATCAAATCAACAAAATAAATTACAACTAAGGTCGATATCGTTAGGTCTCAAATTAATCAATGTCGTGAACGTGGTAAGAATTGGAAGGAAGTTATGCACTCAAAATCATGTTGTACGAAATAAGGTGGTTGTTCAAAAGAATGTACCCGTTACGCGCTCGGGCTTCCTCGGTGCCCAGATAGAATGCTCGACCACGCGTGGGGAAACATCAATGTTCGATCTTGTGGGCCTTCTATTGCCAACGCCAGTTTGGACGATTACCTCCTTGGTTGGGAGTTCTTTTCAACTTTGGACGGTATTCAAGGTGATCTAGACTTCCACACTCGTAACATGCTTTTCTTTGTCCTTGGTTCCCATCCTGTTTGAGCAATTCCGCGTGAAGTAACCCGTCCGTCCACATTTGTTGCATTTTGGGCGGTCTCCGAGTGATGATAGTTACATCGAGTACACATAGGATGTGGACTGTATATCCTTTGCGCCCCGAGTGGTCGCTCCATAGTTCCCGGTTATTCATTGCTCTTGTTTTGCCGGTCCCGGTCTCGGCTTCGGTGATCCTCCGCCGCTTTCGTCCATTGTCGTTTGCTTTTGTTAGTTCTCCGCACTGATCACATCATTTGTCAAGCGATACGCCATGCCCACAGCCGCTTGCGAGTGGTTGGGTTCGACGAGGTGACATCCTCCTAATTTCTCGTATCAATCCCCATATATATCGGTCGATCAACTTCTCCACGGTGGAAACCATGTGAGGAACCATCCTAGTTAACTCGTGGAAACGGATCGTGTACTTGTCGACTTCTACTCCAACCATCAAGTGATTCCAAAATTCGCCCAACTTTTGCACTTCATCTTTCTCGGTACTCATCGTTAGTAGTTTCTTAAATGCTTCCCAAGATAACGATTTGCAGCCCTCTTCCTCTAGTCTGCAGTTGGTTGTTCCACCGTGTCAATGCTCGACCGTAGTAGTAGACCAACAGAGAACTCAACCTTGTTTCCTTCAAAGACATTTCGTGATACTAAGTTTCGACTCAACATTCTCGAACCAAGTTAGCAATTCAATGGCACCCTCAGTACCATAAAATTCCATTGGCTTGCATGTCATGAAAGTCTTGTAGCTGCATCCATGACCAGTGTTTGAAGTACCTTCTCCGACATTGGTTCGTCTAGTATCTAGGTGCGTCATAATTTGGGCAAGTAGCTCCGCTATTCCAGCAGCATTGTTGTTTGGATTGTCATTGTTGTTTAGGTCGACGTGGTTGTTGCCTCCTGAGCGTGTGTTTCTTACAGCCATGATCCTGCAGTGGACCAAAACATCGGGTTGAGTAAACGTCATTCGTACGAAGGCAGATGAGGTTTAGAATGGTGGTAATATGTGTTATAGTGATCGAAATATGACGAGAACAGAGACATGCTATGTCTAACAAGTCGAAAGATGGAAAAGAGAAGGTATAAACAAGGTACGGTAATGTAGACGTGAATATACAACCATGCTATGCATACCCACCGACCAATGCAATTTTGGTGACCGGACTCTAAAGACTCGACTAAACATGATTTAAAATTACCATTCTTATCATTGCATGATTCTTCATAAATTAGACATAGTTGATCAGGCTATGTATAATTTATGATTAACGATGCAACGATAGGACTAGTTGACTCGGATGATGTTCGATGTTTAATAAAACTTTATTCCGGTTATAGCTGTGATTTTTATTTTTGAAAAATCGGCATTCTCTATAACCTTTAGCTCTGATACCAATCTGTCACACCCTCGCCGGAGGCGGAAACACGAGGTGTAACGGAAAGGAACATAAGCACAAGATAATAGAACATACCAACGTTAAGATTAAAAAGAAATAGTATACCATTACAATACCAGTTTAGCCGACATCGGCAAATATATTACAAAGTTTAGATTCCAAAATATTGCGTTTTATTACATAACGATTTGTAGTGACAAGTGAAAACTTCATTATGCAAGACCGATAGAAAAGCTTACTAACGATCACCGAAATGCATGAGAGAAAACGGGTCAACTATGAAAATAGTTGGTGAGTATACACGTTCAGTAAAATAAGAAAACTCGTAAAGAGAGAGTCAAAGGTTTCGGTCATCGGAAATAGTCCACAAAGCAAAGGCATTGTAAATCCACTCGGCCCAAGTTCGCCCATACAAAACTTGCAACCTGTGTGTTCACAACCCATTGCACAAAATATAGCGTGTCAAGTAGTCAAGTATAAGTGGTCATAATAGTTCACAATATAGTACCACGTATATAATAATGTATGCCAGGCAAAGCCCCTAGAATAAATAATATGCGTCCCGTAACATAGTGGACGAGAGGTTGGCCGACCTCTAATAGCGCTATCCATACTACCTACTAATAGGAGACTAACAATGCGAATGTACGAACGGTACATCATACAACTATTATATACAATTAAGAACACTCCGAACATGGGAGAATTTGCACACTCCACCAATAAAGGGAGAATTTGACATTCGCTCACACAAGGGAGACTTTGCACACTCCACCAATAAGGCGAGAATTTTGGGTCATAGTACGACGGTTCAATAAGTTCAAATAAGGCATAATTTCGTAATTAAGTTCAAGGATTTGATTCGAGTTCACAAGTTCTAGTCAAATGAGTTAATAAAAGTAGTAATCAATTTAGCTCAAGAATGGTTCATGCATTTCGCCCCAAAATATAGTAAAACGGTAAAAAGGGATGTGATTACTCACTGTTGCAATAGTTATGATGATGAGTGGATGCACAGAAATGAGACGCAACACTCTAACCGCGACCTATTATAAATGATATGCTCTAATATAAGTCATGAAACAATGTCGTGCATGCAAACTCATATGATATCCATACCACTTGTACACTTTTGAAAATAAAGTCTATCGTCGAAAAATAATCTTATAACGTCTTGACAATTTATAATTTACTTTACAAGTGTTTACGTTGAAACGATATCCTACGATAGTTATTTAGTGATTTATTGTGAAATTATAACTTTTGTCAGTAAAATAATGTCATTTGGCAATTTCATGAAAGTGACTAAACGGCCTTGAAAAGCTAGTCAAAATGGTGCACATCGAGTGTTAGGAAACGAACTCAACGGTTTTGGGAAGCTTGTATCATTATCTCAAAGTTTTAGCATTTAAGTTTTCATCCTAGAGGTCTCGATCATGGAGAAAATATAGGTTAAGTATGGTACTTGTGTCCAAAATATCGTTTAAGGGTGGTTTTCGATAAAGTTTAAGTAACCATATTTTATTCATTACAACTCCGCTTGACGAACGGTTGGACATTTTGGAAAATAGGCTAGGCGAACTTACTTTTACTAGAAGACATCACGTTATAAAAAGTACTACATCCATGTTAAAAACGACCCTCAACATGGTCCTTCGTGGCCGTAATATTTGTCTAATAGAAATATATTAGTTTTTCTTATATAATATAGTTACGGCAACTTTGTGTAAACGCGTGTAATTTAATCGTTACAAGTCCGTTTTCTACGTTTTATATGTCCTTAGCTTCGTATCAAAGTATACTAATATATTTTTGATAAGTCGACACATTTCATAACGCCTAAGCCTCATTTTTGACTCGTAAAAAGTGGACGTAACATGCTGAATTTTCAGAATTTTATAGTTTTCGTCGTCAAACTTGAAAAATTCATATCTTCTTCGTTATAACTCCGTTTTAACCCGTTCAAGCGACCACGTTTTCGTTTTAAAGTATATTTTCCAAATATCTAGCCCAAAATTTTTATAAACTGTCGAAAATTCCAGAATTAACAATTTTGATCAGACCTCTAATTAAAGTTGTCGAAATGAGTTTTTCTCGCCAAACCTATTCTAACCAATTCAAACCAACTCCAAAGCTATTCTAATCCTACCATACACCTTCTTAGGGTGTCATGGGTTCCTAGACATCACCAAAAGTGATATATTTCAAGGAGTAATTATAGGATGATAATTATATATATAACACTTAAAAACAATAAAAGTGGTATAAACATCAATATGACTTGCATGTTTTTATCAAATATGATGAAATGAACATAAAATAAATATGAAAGATGAACATGAACATGAGATGCTTACTAGTAACTTGATGAGGTGAAGTGAACAAAGGTTTAATCCTAACACCCTAGGTTTTTATTTCAAAACCTAAACTAAGAGTGTAACTAGATTGTAATAAACTTGACTAGAAAATTTTGGTGAACTCCTTCTTGATCACTATAGTGGCGGTTATTAGATGAGAGAGAGGAAAGAAAATGGTTTTGCTTTTGCACTTGAGATATGAATGTGTATGTGTAGTGTTTGCAAATATAATACATTATATGTATAGGATATTTATCAATTTTAGAGTGTGAGTCACCCTTGTTGTCGACAAGGGTGTAAGTGTTGCTAGGGAATACATTTTTTTTTTTACTAAGTATTTAGATGTAGATTAAGTGTATATTGTAAGTATAGTTGAGTAATTAAATATATATTTAAGCTTGTAAGATAGCGTTAACTAAAAATAAATTTTAACGGGTCAAAATAAAACATATTGAAGTCATAAAATTATAAAATACATTTCTTGCAAAATTTGAGTGAAATAATAATTATCGTAATATTTAAGAAAACCGTCGTAATTATATAAATATAACAATTTATATACAAAATAAATTTAAAACACCGGTAAACTAATAATAATATTTTATAAACTTAATATGAGTACAAAAATATATCGGGATAATTTTGGAAGTATCGGATCAAATGTTCAAAATAATTAATTACGCGATAGCGTTTATTTAATATGAAAATTACGTTTAATGTAAAATGCAAAATCATGCATGAACTAATATGATGACAATGATGCTAATGATATGTAGACTAAACCTAGTCTATATGGAATGTCCTTGATGATTGTTCATGAATTCGCAGCTAAACCATTAAGGTTACGCGAATTTGATACTTGTAAACCTAGTTTATGATAAACGATGAAATAGTAAATTGAGAAATGACCGGAAATTGAGAATTGTGACATTCTTCCCCGGTTAGAGGAATCACGTCCTCGTGATTCAATTATTGATACTATAGTCCGAACCTCGACAAGAGTTCTAAAAGTTCATGCTCGTATTTAACAATCTAAATGATCATATCAATGCCCATGCATATGGGTTCCCCATTCAACTAAATACGTGCCGTGATTAGATTTGATAGGGTAAACTTACCCAATATCGAACGTAGCTCTCAAAAGACCTCTAGGTAGTCGATTCTAATTTAATCTCACAACTCATCAAACAAGAACCGTCATGAGATTAAACTAAACCGACTTGAGTAAACTTGTCTCTTAGCTTGATTTTCGCAACTCATCAAACAAGTTGCACTAGATCAAGCTAGAAACAAATCTTTTGAATGAAGTCTTTTGAAAGATTCGCTCGATATTGGAATTGCTTACACAAATCAAATCAAATCAACAAAATAAATTACAACTAAGGTCGATATCGTTAGGTCTCAAATTAATCAATGTCGTGAACGTGGTAAGAATTGGAAGCAAGTTATGCACTCAAAATCATGTGGTACAGAAGTAAGGTGGTTGTTCAAAAGAATGTACCCGTTACGCATTGCGGGCTTCCTCAGTACCCAGATAGAATGCTCGACCACGTGCGGGGAAACATCAATGTTCGATCTTGTGGACCTTCTATTGCCAACGCCAGTTTGGATGATTACCTCCTTGGTTGGGAGTTCTTTTCAACTTTGGACGGTATTCAAGGTGATCTAGACTTCCACACTCGTAACATGCTTTTCTTTGTCCTTGGTTCCCATCTGTTTGAGCAATTTCGCTGAAGTGGCCCGTCCGTCCACATTTGTTGCACTTTGGGCAATCTCACGAGTGATGATAGTTACATCGAGTGCACATAGGATGTGGACCAGATATCCTTTGCGCCCCGAGTGGTCGCCCATAGTTCCCGGTTATTCGTTGCCTCTTGTTTCTTGGTCCCGGTCTCGGCTTCGGTGATCCTCCCGCCGCTTTCGTCCATTGTCGCTTGCTTTTGTTAGTTCTCCGCACCGATCACATCATTTGTCAAGCGATACGCCATGCCCACGCGGCTTGCGAGTGGTTGGGTTCGACGAGGTGACATCCTCTAATTTCGTATCAATCCCCATATATATCGGTCGATCAACTTCTCCACGGTGGAAACCATGTGAGGAACCATCCTAGTTAACTCGTGGAAACGGATCGTGTACTTGTCGACTTCTACTCCAACCATCAAGTGATTCCAAAATTCCGCTTCCAACTTTTGCACTTCATCTTTCTGCAGACTCATCGTTAGTAGTTTCTTAAATGCTTCCCAAGATAACGATTTGCGCCCCTCTTCCTCTAGTCTGTAGTTGGTTGTTCCACCGTGTCAATGCTCGACCGTAGTAGACGTGAGAGAACTCAACCTTGTTTCCTTCAAGACATTTCGTGATACTAAGTTTCGACTCAACATTCTCGAACCAGTTAGCAATTCAATGGCACCCTCGGTACCATAAAATTCCATTGGCTTGCATGTCATGAAAGTTTTGTAGCATCATCCTTGACCGTTTGAAGTACCTTCTCCGACGTTGGTTCGTCTAGCATCAAGGTGCGTCATAATTTGGGCGAGTAGATCCGCTATTCCAGCAGCGTTGTTGTTTGGATTGTCATTGTTGTTTAGGTCGACGTGGTTGTTGCCTCCTGAGCGTGTGTTTCTTGCAGCCATGATCCTGCAGTGGACCAAAACATCGGGTTGAGTAAACGACATTCGAACGAAGTCGATGAGGTGCGAACGGTGGTAATATGTGTTATAGTGATCGAAATATGACAGAACAGAGACATGCTATGTCTAACAAGTCGAAAGATGGAAAGAGAAGGTATAAACAAGGTACGGTAATGTAGACGTGAACGTAAAAACATGCTATGCATACCCACCCGACCAATGCAATTTCGGTGACGGACTCTAAAGACTCGACTAAACATGATTTAAAACTACCACTCTTATCATTGCATGGTTCTTCATAAATTAGACATAGTTGATCAGGCTATGTATAATTTATGAGTAACGATGCAACGATAGGACTAGTTGACTCGGATGATGTTCGATGTTTAATAAAACTTTATTCCGGTTATAGCTGTGATTTTTATTTTTGAAAAATCGGCATTCTCTATAACCTTTGGCTCTGATACCAATCTGTCACACCCTCGCCGGAGGCGGAAACACGAGGTGTAACGGAAAGGAACATAAGCACAAGATAATAGAACATACCAACGTTAAGATTAAAAAGAAATAGTATACCATTACAATACCAGTTTAGCCGACATCGGCAAATATATTACAAAGTTTAGATTCCAAAATATTGCGTTTTATTACATAACGATTTGTAGTGACAAGTGAAAACTTCATTATGCAAGACCTGGTAGAAAAGCTTACTAACGATCACCGAAATGCATGAGAGAAAACGGGTCAACTATGAAAATAGTTGGTGAGTATACACGTTTCAGTAAAATAAGAAAACTCAAGAGAGAGAGTCAAAGGTTTCGGTCATCGAAATAGTCCACAAAGCAAAGGCATTGTAAATCCACTCGGCCCAAGTTCCGCCCATACAAAACTTGCAACCTGTGTGTTCACAACCCATTGCACAAAATATAGCGTGTCAAGTAGTCAAGTATAAGTGGTCATAATAGTTCACAATATAGTACCACGTATATAATAATGTATGCCAGGCAAAGCCCCTAGAATAAATAATATGCGTCCCGTAACATAGTGGACGAGAGGTTGGCCGACCTCTAATAGCGCTATCCATACTACCTACTAATAGGAGACTAACAATGCGAATGTACGAACAAGACATCATACAACTATTATATACAATTAAGAACACTCCGAACATGGGAGAATTTGCACACTCCACACAATAAGGAGAATTTGCATTACTCCACACCGGGAGGCTTTGACACTCCACCAATTGGGAGAATTTTGGGTCATAGTACGTACGGTTCAATAAGTTCAAATAAGGCATAAATTCGTAATTAAGTTCAAGGATTTGATTCGAGTTCACAAGTTCTAGTCAAACGAGTTAATAAAAGTAGTAATCAATTTAGCTCAAGAATGGTTCATGCATTTCGCCCCAAAATATAGTAAAACGGTAAAAAGGGATGTGATTACTCACCGTTGCAATAGTTATGATGAGAGTGGATGCACGTAAATGAGACGCAACACTCTAACCGCGACCTATTATAAATGATATGCTCTAATATAAGTCATGAAACAATGTCGTGCATGCAAACTCATATGATATCCATACCACTTGTACACTTTTGAAAATAAAGTCTATCTTCGAAAAATAATCTTATAACGTCTTGACAATTTATAATTTACTTTACAAGTGTTTACGTTGAAACGATATCCTACGATAGTTATTTAGTGATTTATTATGAAATTATAACTTTTCGTCGTAAAATAATGTCATTTGGCAATTTCATGAAAGTGACTAAACGGCCTTGAAAAGCTAGTCGCAAAATGGTGCACATCGAGTGTTAGGAAACGAACTCAACGGTTTTGGGAAGCTTGTATCATTATCTCAAAGTTTTAGCATTTAAGTTTTCATCCTAGAGGTCTCGATCATGGAGAAAATATAGGTTAAGTATGGTACTTGTGTCCAAAATATCGTTTAAGGGTGGTTTTCGCTAAAGTTTAAGTGACCATATTTTATTCATTACAACTCCGCTTAACGAACGGTTGGACATTTTGGAAAATAGGCTAGGCGAACTTACTTTTACTAGAAGACATCACGTTATAAAAGTACTACATCCATGTTAAAACGACCCTCAACATGGTCCTTCGTGGTCGTAATATTTGTCTAATAGAAATATATTAGTTTTTCTTATATAATATAGTTACGGCAACTTTGTGTAAACGCGTGTAATTTAATCGTTACAAGTCCGTTTTCACGCTTTATATGTCCTTAGCTTCGTATCAAAGTATACTAATATATTTTTGATAAGTCGACACATTTCATAACGCCTAAGCCTCATTTTTGACTCGTACAAAGTGGACGTAACATGCTGAATTTTCAAATTTTATAGTTTTCGTCGTCAAACTTGAAAAATTCATATCTTCTTCGTTATAACTCCGCTTTAACCCATTCAAGCGGTCACGTTTTTGTTTTAAAGTGTATTTTCCAAATATCTAGCCCAAAATTTTTATAAACTGTCGAAAATTCCAGAATTAAAATTTTGATCAGACCTCTAATTAGAGTTGTCGAAATGAGTTTTTCTCGCGCCAAACCTATTCTAACCAATTCAAACCAACTCCGAAGCTATTCTAATCCTACCATACACCTTCTTAGGGTGTCATGGGTTCCTAGACATCACCAAAAGTGATATATTTCAAGGAGTAATTATAGGATGATAATTATATATATAACACTTAAAAACATTAAAAAGTGGTATAAACATCAATATGACTTGCATGTTTTTCTCAAATATGATGAAATGAACATAAAATAAATATGAAAGATGAACATGAACATGAGATGCTTACTAGTAATTTGATGAGGTGAAGTGAACAAAGGTTTAATCCTAACACCCTAGGTTTTTATTTCAAAACCTAAACTAAGAGTGTAACTAGATTGTAATAAACTTGACTAGAAAATTTTTGGTGAACTCCTTCTTGATCACTATAGTGGCCGGTTATTAGATGAGAAGAGAGGAAAGAAAATGGTTTTTGCTTTTGCACTTGAGATATGAATGTGTATGTAGTGTTTGCAAATATAATACATTATATGTATAGGATATTTATCAATTTTAGAGTGTGAGTCACCCTTGTTGTCGACAAGGGTGTTTTAGTTGCTAGGAATACATTTTTTTTTACTAAGTATTTAGATGTAGATTAAGTATATTAGTTAAGTATAGTTGAGTAATTAAATATATATTTAAGCTTGTAAGATAGCGTTAACTAAAAATAAATTTTAACGGGTCAAAATAAAACATATTGAAGTCATAAAAATTATAAAAATACATTTCTTGCAAAATTTGAGTGAAATGATAATTATCGTGTAATATTTAAGAAAACCGTCGCAATTATATAAATATAACAATTTATATACAAAATAAATTTAAAACACCGGGTAAACTAATAATAATATTTTTATAAACTTAATATGAGTACAAAAATATATCGAGATAATTTTTGATAGTATCGGATCAAATGTTCAAAATAATTAATTACGCGATAGCGTTTATTTAATATGAAAATTACGCGTTTTATGTAGAATGCAAAATCATGCATGAACTACTATGATGACAATGATGCTAATGAAATGTAGACTAAACCTAGTCTATATGAAATGACCTTGATGATTGTTCATGAATTCGCAGCTAAACCATTAAGGTTACGCGAATTTGATACTCGTAAACCTAGTTTATGATAAACGATGAAATAGTAAATTTGAGAAATGACCGAAATTGAGAATTGTGACAATCTTGTTCTTGTCTTTTCTTTAGTTTTCAAAATTAAAATTGAGTTAAGCTTCAAAATTGATCTATGATGATAATTTCTTTGAGTGTTAAGATCTTTAAAGGTCTTTAATTTTCTTATGAAACATAAAAAATCGAGATCATTTGTACTTTTTATTTTCGATGCGAGTTTTATTCGTATGTGGAGATGGGAATACGGTTGTGGGGTTGTAGTTGTTGGTCAAGTGGAGGATGAGTTTATAGGATTAGATTATGGATTTGTTGTTTGAATTGTTGAGTAGATTGGTTTTGAATGTAGGAAGGAATGAAACTGGTTGGTTTTTGTTATTTCCTTTTAAGATTCGAAAAATAAGAGAAGTGAATGTACTTCTAAATAGATCGATGATGGGTTGTACAAACACATAAGATCTTTATAGATCCGTTCTTGAAATGATAAGGCAACCTGAGATCTTGTTTCGATTTTGTTTTGAGTTTTGGTTATTGATGAGTGTTTATGAGTGAAGGTGAGGGTTTCGTTGTGTCTAGACTAGGATTGTTGATGGTTGGAGATTACGATGGTAGGTGGCGGTGGAGTGGTGGCGGGTGGAGGTGGCGGTGGAGGTGGTAGGTGGCGGTGGAGGTGGTACGTGGCGGTGGAGTGCACCCTTAGTCCTTAGGACTAACAATGTTATTTTTTTGTATTGCATCGTTAGTTCTAAGGACTAACGGTAAATATTTTCTTCCGTTAGGAGATAACGGAGAAATATTTGCACCGTTAGTCCTCATTGACTGATTTTACTAACAGAGGGATGTATTTGTGCCAACTTTACTAACGGAGGGATGGTTTTGTGCCAAAAAAAAGTTTAGGAATGTAAAGTGAGACAAAAGGCAAACCATAGGGAAGTATTTAGGACTTTACTATATGATTTATGGATTGGTAGCATATATAAAATCATAATCTCAATCTTATAATTAAAACTTCGAAAAAATGACATAGAGACCTAAGAGAATGTTTTTTTAACGTACTTGGGTCTTTAAAACACTTCTTCTGTGAACCTTTCCTGAAGGTCCGCCCAATTATCGATACAACCGAGAGGCAAACGATCGAACCATCCTCTAGTCGAACTATCTTCTAGTCGAACCATCCAACGTCTGTTGGAACATCCTACACCACATTGGCATCTGCCACTCTTTGGAGTTTGCTATTTCGACGAATCTATTGATGTGATTGTCCTGATCCATGGATCCATCATATGTTTTCAAGTTCATTGGCGTTATGTATTTCCGAGTTGAGAATTCAATGATTCTTTTCGTGAATGGTGACCTCAAGGATTACTTGAAAGGTTTTGGAAGTCGCCTTCCTTCGACCCTCCGTCCCCATGGTTATTGGTCCCACCATTGTGAATAAAGTATCATTATCGAAATCTAAGAGTAGCGTAATGGTCACGCTACCACTTTTTCCGTGTGTTCTTTATAAAAGCCCGAAGAGAAGACATGTGACTCAGGATGAGTTCTTGTGTACTAGGTGGATTTGAAGTGTTACCTCCACTTCCTCCAGCCTGGCCGAGCGGAGTCGATGGATCGTTGTTCGAGGTAGGACCTGCCATTTTAGAGCACTGGCAGATTGAATAATTGGTTCTACGGATGGCCCGAACTTGTAGAAGCATATAACCGATCCTTCTATCTAAAGCACGTGTAGGTTCTTTCGGACTTAAGTAGTGGCGTCCTTCGAGCACCTACACAAAGGATAAACACACGTTAGTCTCGCCTTGGTTTGACCTCAAACCAAGCTCCGACGCGAGAGTAAGTATGAGTCCCAACCCAAACTATTAAGTCTTAAATGTGAGAGTAAATCGCGAAACCAATTAGTTAGGCATTGAATGAGTTTGAGGTATTTACAAATTAACCTCTCAACAATTTCATTAATTAAACAACCTAATACTTCATTAATAAAGTTAAAAATTACAACACGAAATAAAAACAGTAAATAACATTAAAAAAAATTACGACACAAAAAAAAATTACAAAAAAAAGCTACGAAATAAAAAATCCTACTACATAAAAAAAGTTACGAAACTAAAATACAATACATAAATAAAATAAACCGCGTTTCAATTATATTTTTCTTTAATTTTTTGCTTTTCCACTTTGATCCAATATGCAATGTCTTCATCCATCTCCTTCGTGTTAATATCGAGAAATTTAAACTCTTCCAAACGCATTATCGTACGGTCTTTCTCTTTAGCGACTTCGTACACCGATTTAGCCGCTTCCCGTTTCATACGAAGCTTGGATGTCATGAAGTCCCCGAATTGGTTTGACGAGTTGCTTCTCCCGGTGCTCGTCGTGGTATCGGATTTTTGTTTTTTGCCTACCCGTGGTTTTCCAGCCGGACGTGGTCGTGAATCATCACGGAATAGCTCCGCGTGGGTTACCCCGGGGACGTCTCCAGTTAAATCAACCAGTTTCGGCACGTCCAATTTTGCATGGGATTTCAAAATGTCCCACGCTTCCTCTTGAGCAAATGAGACACCTTTATGCTCATCACGATACATTGATCGAGCCCGTCACATAAAATCCAAATCATTTTCCCCACTTTTCGCCAAATGTTTAGCACGTTTGAAAACCGCGTTGAACTTTTGACAATTTTCGTTCAACGTATGCCACTTTCTTGTTATCATATCCTTGTTGTGTGGTTGGAAATTTTCCGGTTGAACTCGTTCATAACCCTATACCAAAACGTGTTGCACGTTTTTGAAACTCCGACATTTGGATCCTCGGAAACAGCAACGTAACACGAGGAAAGTAGCATTTCCTCGGCCGATAACCAAGGTAATGTAGTCCCGGTCACATCGGGATTTCTTTCGGAATAGGGTTCGGGTTTTTTCATTTGTTGGGTTTATTGATTTGATGAAACAAAACAAGAAGGATTTAAAGTGACAAAGGAAGAATTCTTCAAATAATGAAGAATGAAACACAAGGGACTTGCTTATTTATTAGACCTTTGTAGTCTTTTGTAAACCTTAAATCTCTATTATATAAAGAGACATAGGATACAGGTTTTTGATAAGTCTTCCATAGTGTAGTCGATTACTATAGGTGTGTGTGTGTGTCTAGGCGTCAAGTCCTCTAATGGACGCCTAGGATTTGTGAGTTTAGCCTCAAGAATCACTTGATTCATGTTACCGATTAGTTGTAACCGTATTATTCTAATCAAATAATAGTTGGGGTTTGGAGTATTATTAAAGAAAAACCTTGTTCATAATAACGTTAATTCTTGTATTGAATATTCCGCTTTCGTTATTGTGTGTCCTAGATAATATGAGGTCTAAACAACCTCGAGTCATAAACAGTCCAAGAACTAAGAAGATGCTTTTGTTGCCATACGTTTTCCTCGACTTTTAGGCTTTTGGGGAGACGTAGCTTCGGGGTCGAATTGTGAATGTGAGGATTGGGTTTGCGGTTGGGTTCGTTGTTCGAATTGTGGTGGGTTTTGTTGTACATTTTGGAAATTGTCGTTTTGCCACATAAGAAAAATTTGTTGTTGTTGAAAAAGTTGCTCGAGTGTCATGCCGAGTGGGTTAGGAAACCTGATGAAAACGCGTTTGGGTTTGGGTTAGAAGAAGATCCCGGGTTCGGAAGTAGGTTCAAAAAACTCTCGTTAGGATATCCCAACTTTTTTTTTAGATGAAAGTATATAAATTTGAGTTTGAGTTGTGAAAGTGTGTAAAGAAAATGTAAAGGTGGGTATTCATAAAGTTTTGATTTTTTTTTTTTTTTTAATTTATTTACTAGCTGTTTAACATTTTTCTGTATTTTTTTTATCACTAGCCGTTGTAATTTAAATGGGAGGTATGTTGTGTATTTTTCTTTTCTTTTTTCATCATTTTTTTTTTTTTTTTTTTTTTTTTTTGGAATTCAAACACATTAGCCGTTACCATCAGGGGTGTGTTTATAAAAAAAATTGTCATTAAGCATGTTACAAGATACGTTTGTGTCGTAACTTGGACGATAACGCCAAGCTCAACGCGAAGGTAGTGGTATGGTAACGTCGGGTAACGCCTTGCCAGCTAGGCATAACGCTGGTTTTAGCGTCACCATATCTTACCCTCTAATGATTCTATTTTTACTAACCAATTTATTAGTTGAAAGTAGACATATAGTTTAGGACGAAAAGAGTAATACTTGTTCATCTTGTTGTGTACAAATAAAAATGCTTTTTTGCTGAAAAATCAAGTTAACTTTGTAAACATAAACATTTTGGTAGTCTAGATTTTGTTTGTCAAATCTAAATACGTGGAAGGTCCAAATTGTATTATCATGTATAATCAAGGTTTCTTTATTCCCCATCGAAGAAACGGCTCTAAACACGCCACGTGCAGCACATCTGGAGGCGGTGACAGTCATCATCCTTATTCCTTAACATCTACTGTATTTCACAACAAAACCAAATTAACCTACGACACGATAACAAACAAAAATGGCTTCCAAGATCCTGTCAGCCGCCATCCGCCGCCACTCACTCCTCTCCCACCAGCCGCCGTCTTTCCACAGCCGCCGCAGCCGCCATCTCTCCAACAGAACAAGATGAAACCACCCCCATCTCCATGAAAGGTGTTAAAATATCAAGCAGACCACTCTACCTTGATATGCAAGCAACCTCTCCAGTTGACCCACGTGTACTTGACGCCATGCTTCCGTACTTTACATCACAGTACGGTAACCCACACTCACGTACACATTTATACGGTTGGGAATCTGACAACGCTGTCGAGCATGCACGCGCCCAGGTCGCGAGTCTCATCCACGCGTCTCCTAAAGAAGTAGTTTTCACTTCTGGTGCTACTGAGTGTAATAATATATCTGTTAAAGGTGTCATGCATTTTTATAAAGAAAAAGAAACATGTTGTTACGACACAGACAGAACATAAATGTGTACTAGATTCTTGTCGGTATTTACAGCAACATGGGTTTGATGTCACGTATCTTAGGGTTAAGCCTGATGGGTTAGTGGACTTAGATGAGCTTAGAAATGCTATTAGGACTGATACCGGCCTGGTTTCGGTTATGGCAGTTAATAACGAGATTGGTGTGATTCAACCTATGGAGGAAATAGGTGAAATTTGTAGGGAGTTTAATGTTCCGTTTCATACGGATGCTGCACAGGCGTTAGGGAAGATTCCTATAGATGTTAATAAGTGGAATGTTAGTTTAATGTCGTTAAGTGGTCATAAAGTTTATGGTCCTAAAGGTGTTGGTGCTTTGTATATGAGGAGAAGGCCTAGGATTAGAGTTGAGCCACAGATGAATGGTGGTGGACAGGAGAGGGGATTAGGAGTGGGACTGTTCCGACGCCTTTGGTTGTTGGAATGGGGGCTGCGTGTGAGATTGCGATGAAGGAAATGGTGTATGATGAGAATAGGATTATGGGGTTGAAAGATAGGTTGTTGAATGGTATAAGGGAGAGGTTGGATGGTGTTGTGGTGAATGGGAGTGTTGAGAGACGGTATGCGGGGAATTTGAACTTGTCGTTTGCATATGTTGAAGGGGAGAGTTTGTTGATGGGGTTGAAGGAAGTGGCGGTGTCGAGTGGGAGTGCTTGTACTAGTGCTAGTTTGGAGCCGTCTTATGTGTTGAGGGCTTTGGGTGTGGATGAAGATATGGCTCATACGTCGATTAGGTTTGGGATTGGGAGGTTTACTACTGAGGAAGAGATTGATAAAGCGGTTGAGTTGACTGTTAATGAAGTTGAGAAGTTGAGGGAAATGAGCCCGCTTTATGAAATGGTGAAAGAAGGGATTGATATCAAGAGTATACAATGGTCTCAGCACTAATTTCAATTGGCGCATACAGAGGACGAGATACCGGCTAATATGCACAGTTATACAGGGTATACCTTGTATCCATTGTTTTTACTGCATATGATGTTTCTTAATTAGCATCTACTCATTGTGTGTCTGTTGGTATCTTTGCAGTGGCCCTTTCGTGGAATGCTGCTTAAATCGATAACAGAGTGGAACAAGAACATGTTTGAATACAGTGATCCTTTGTGTATCTAAAACCACAGGTTATAAAAAAATGTATTAGCGAGAATAAGGCTATTATATACTGTAGTATTAAACTGATCCAGATATTTCTTTGTTTGTTAGGTTAACTGGTCTTTGTAAATAGCCAGTTGTATACTATATGTTGTTTGAAGTTGAGTTGGTTATAATAAGATGTCTTGTTATTATGGTTTAAAATAGCAACTCTGTGTTTTTGGAACTGAGAATGTTAAAACTTATAACGCAAAATTTTGTATCACTTAACAAATGAATCTATAGACCGGACATAAAGAACCCCCACAATAGAATTGGTAGATTGGTATATGATCTTAAACTTGGACTTGGCCGTAACTGGTGAAGAGGAAAAATGGAACAAGCATGGTATTATGGTAATTAGAAGACAAAGTATCGAGACTGCAGTTTTGATATTATTGCAAGGATTTGTAAACATCTTTGGCATATGCTGTGGATGCTATGTGGGCTACTGCTGTGTGTTAATTATAGCAATTAGGACAGTGGTCTAGTACATGATGATACTCCTCATCCAAACACTAGCCATACGAATTCAGTCATGAGGGTAATTTGCTTTAGGAATCAGGGGCTCATCCAGTACCATCAGTTAGTATTGTCTTGGATAGCACCCTGCATAGCAAGTCTGTCAATGATATATAGGAATGGCCGAATGGGTGAATAGGAGCTATTGTTTAACAATTAGTATTATTAAGACTAGACAGGCTTTTCCATTGTCGGGCGTCTTTAGTAAAGGCTGGAAGCACGTTCGATGGGATGTAGAGTTGTAGACCATTGGTGTTGAACAGTGTTGATCTTCTTTTAAAATGTTGATCTTTTAAGGTATTTTTCAACTTCCATTCTTTCTGTTGTCGTTATTTGTTTCATACTCAAGCTACTAATTTCTCGTGTGCACAGCAATACGTTCTTTCAAATGCAATAGCCGGTTTACAAATTGCAATCAAGTGATAATTTTACTTATTTTTAGCTGATAGCAAAGTTACGTTTCTTTTTTCTTCGTAAAAAGAAACAGGATTCTGTTAACCTGGATTTCAAAGTACTAAATACCTAGACTGGACTCGAAGAACCCCACAAGCCACAACTGAGTGTTAGTAGACCATCATATGATCTTTATACTAGTACTTGAGACTTAAGAGTTAAAAGTAACTGTGGTAGAAGAAGCAGTAAACAAACTTGGCGTTATGTTAATAGGAAGACGAGGATTTGTGAACACCTTTGGCCTACTACTGTGTTTTTGAAGCAAGGTATCTTCTGAGAAATTTGATAGTGGAAATTAAAGAAAGCGGTACAACAACTGTCATAGTGGAAATCAAAGGAAGCGGTACAGCAACTGTTTATTAACACGGACGTAGCATCAAATGCATTGTGCTTCTTCTAAATCTTCAAGGACATGAACCATAGGAACCACTTTTTCGGGGACTTGTTCTGAGTTGGATCCCAAGTTAGTGGGAGGATAATGCTCCAATCTAGCAATCAAGATTATGAGGAAGAACAGTTATATAAGTTTAATCTGGTAGATGTAGAGTAGCAGGATTAGATTGTGTTGTACCACCATAGGATGGTGCGAAAGTAATGGTTACCGCCAGCAATACTTTTATCAATTAGTATAATCATGACTAGACAGACAACTTTTTTTTATCACAGGCTGATAACAGATTGTATCTGCTCCGATAGATGTTATATCTTTCAGCAGAGCTCCAACAGATTATATTACTTTGGATGTCAACTGTTATTGATCTCTCTTGTTGTATATATCTATGTTGTTAGGTGAGTTTGATTACTCATGGTGAAGTATTCTTGCTTGAAATAGCTGTTCGTCTAGGTTTGGCACATAAGTCTTAACAGAAGGCCATAAAATCAAAATTGATGATAAACAGCATGACCGAGACTGGGCTTAAAGAATAAACTGTTTATTGACTGTAGTGTGTGTGATCTGAACACCTTTGAATATTATGCTATGTCTCACCTTTAACAGTTATGCTATGTGGTTAGTAGACTATGTCGAAGATTTTTGGATCAGGATTTCCCCTAAATTATCCATTGTCGCTGGTAGCATCAAAGGATCATCACAACACTTAACATTTAACACTCAGAGAATCTCTTCATTCTGAGGAAGACCTTCCCATTAGAATGGAGAGAGAGGATCTTCGAGTGTAAAAATATTGTGATATTCTGTAGGTCTCACAAGCTATAGCGGATAATTTAGGGGAAGATGTGATCCATGGCGAACAACTGGTAGACAGAGTCAATTGATTTCAGGCACAAGAAATAAATATCCATGACTCATCAAGATCTTCTGGGTAAATCAAGTTGTAAGGTTTACCCCATTTAAATTGAGTTTCCTGGACGTGTTTGGGGTCCTCACTCTTTCTGACAGAAACTGAACCTGATTTGTTGACAAATCAAGGCCAAACATTTCACGTTTTGGGACCAAAGATCAGGTTATATGCCTTGCTGTTCTTATGTTAAAAATCGAATTTTCAAGTGCTTGATTCTAGTTTACAATGTAGGTTGATAGATGTAATTTCCCAAGTTTTTTGGTTTCACCTAGCAATGTTTAAATTGCTAATTAGAATAGCAGAGTTGGCGGTTTGTTACATTGATGTCAAAGGTTTGATCGTTGTTTTTAACTGGAACAATAGTTTGGTAAGACGTCTTATATTTTCTCAACCGCAAATGAAGAATCAAATCACTCGGTAGTTCATACGCATTCTTCTTATGGAATTGCCAGCTACGAATGCGATTTATATTTTTAATATCGACTTTGCAGTACAAGTGCATTTATATTACAAGCATAGAAGTATCTTAGCTGTTGGTTGAGCAAGTACATTCCCTTTATTTGTTAGTTGACAAGTAGCATGAAACTTGTCCGAGGTAAAGCAAATGTTTGCCTAGGTAGGGGTCGGGTCTTGTGTTCAATTGACAGGCAACAATATTGGAAGCCTTCTTTAAAATACATTAACTAACCAAAATAGTGAATGCATTGGTTTATCTTCTGGAACACGCATCCATTGTAAACGCTTGAAGCTTTACCTAATAATTCACGCTTTGAGTTGAAATGAATGAGACAGATTTTAGCTAGTCAACGTCATACATGAGTTTATAACATAAACAGTTATCCATAACCAAGCCTACGAGATTAACAAACACCAAGGATATTGTACGAAAGAATATACTTCTATTGTTTCAGTGTTGGTATACATTATGCATACGTTTCAACCATCTCTTAAGCTTGATTCCTAGCTACGTCATACTTTCATGTTTTTTCATCCGTCTATTGACTTGGATATAAATCTAAAATCTCAATATAGAGGCTTTATTTCAGAAAGCATTTATACACAGCAGCACATCTTATACTAATTAAATAGTTCTGCAATCAATCAATTCTTCTTAGATTCTAATCACACCTTAATATATTGGTTAGGTATTGAATCAGAAATTTAAAAAACCTACCTATATGATACTTACACGCCAAAGTTAATACTCCTTACTATGCTATAATGGTTGATAGAATCTTAAAAGGCTTTTGCTAAAGGTAAGGTAATTATGTTGATTGAAATGTTTTTTTGGATTTGTCTCATAATTATTGTAATTGTGTTGATTGAAATGGATTTTTGGATTTGTCTCATAATTATTGGTCTCACATAGCCCCCACTGAAAATGAAGGCATAATCTCCACTCTTTTGAAGACTTAATAGACATGTACCACTTTATTGGTTTACATGAAAATGTCAAATTTATTTATAATTTGCCTAGAGGGTTTATGATTTTCTAGACCATCCTATTTGCAAAAATATTACCATTATATCAATATAATATATTATTTTTTCTGTGTAAGAGAAAGAATATCACTATACTTTCATAATTGGCTATTCAGTTCATGAGCAACTGAATTTTTAAGCTAAACTATCACAATATGATGATTTAGGTAAACAGTAAAGAAAGTATAGAGACTTAAATGCATACCTTTTGAGAAGTTTAGTGACTAACAAAATCATAATAAGAGGTACAATAACCTAAATGAACGAAAAAGTAGTACAATGACAAAGCTTATCATTTACGCAAAATATAATGACTCAGGAGATTATTACCCCTTTGGCTAGATAATAGATACCGCTTCTCCTTCTCAGCCAACGTAATAAACAGGGTAGCTGCGACAGAAAATAATTCATGTAAATGGCAACATGAAAAAGAAAGAGAATGTAGCAAACAAACATACTGCAGCAAGCGTGAACATTTTTAGGAGCTACTGAATTGAAGCAAAGGCTATACGATGCTTATTTATTAGCATTCTCTTGTGGATTTAACGATGATGCCTCGGCATGTCTTACCATTCATAAATTCATAAACCGGCTTACTCCAACAACTTGTAAGTTGATAAACATATGTTGTTTGGCCCCATCTAGATACTCAAATGTGCATATTAGTTGTGCAAGAAACTTTAAAATTTTTACCCAAACACCCCTCTAACAGTTATATCAAAAGTTCCAAAAAGAAGGTATTCCAAAAAAAACATAATCATCATGTTAACTGTTGGTGGTGGCCTCTCTAACTATTAACTCTATCATCATGTTAACAGCTAACAAAATCAAATCACATCCATGATATTATTTCATACAAAAAGCAATGAAATTTGGATTTAGTAGAACAATAAATAAACGGGCAAGTCGATTAGGTTTAGTACCAAAACCATTAAATTTGTACACCTAAAAGTGAATTTATTTATCAAACGAAAGGAATAGAGCTAAGATCTCATAGAATATAGTTGGGCTGTAAAATTTCAACTTCGTCTACAATTTATAATATATAGTTGCTGCTTCTGGTTTATAGGCAATTGAAGAAACTAAATCAGAATATAACATGTTTTGAAGTAAAGTTACAGACCAAAATAGAGATAGGCATACCGATAAAGGATAATAAAAGACTATAACAATGATAGGTTGTACAAGTACATGTATTAGATACTTCATAAGCAGAGTTGATTCATGATTGCAAATGCATTCATGACTGACATAAAATAGTTGGGAGTGTCGACTCATGTAAACCAGTAACTGAAAAGAATTTACACTAGCATTGTTACTATCATGATGTCTGCTCATTCATATGTTAACTTTTATCATCTTAACTCTTTATGAACCCATACATCTACCCCCATCATGTGTTTAAGATCGTTCGTGTACAAAAAAATTCACTTTTGAGACTCCTGTAGCTCGGTACAGATTGAATGCTTTTTATCTCCTATTTTTATCTGTCAGTTTCTAGTTTTGCTGTTAAAAAGAAGTGGGGAGAAGAAAGAACTATTTTCTTAAACAATGGATTGCCTAGACGAATAAAAAGCGAACCAAATTTATAGAAGGCCCCTCTCTCATTTTGAAAAAATATCACTAACAGTCCCCATACTGTCCTTACACGCTCTCAGTCGACGCCTATTATATATACAAGCCTCCTCCTATATCCAGCACAAGCACACAAAAAACATACTAAAAATGACATATTCATCCACAAGATCTTACTACAACATTGTTTCCATTCTTTTCTTGATTGGGTTCGTGACATTTTCGCATGTAGTGAATGCGAAACCAGCTACATTCTTGCAGGATTTTCATATAACGTGGTCGGATTCCCATATCAAGCAACTTGATGGTGGAAGGGCAATCCAGCTTCTTCTTGACCAAAACTCAGGTATATAACTACATACCACCTGTAATAGATTATCACCTCAATGACCTTACTGTGATACAGGATGTGGGTTTGCTTCGAAAAGCAAATACTTGTTTGGACGTGTGAGCATGAAAATTAAGCTTATTCCAGGAGACTCTGCTGGCACTGTCACTGCTTTCTATGTAAGATTCTTGATATTTATACCAAGGATAATAAAAGGATGTCATATAAACACGGTTTTTAATGGCAGATGAACTCAGATACTGATCAAATACGTGACGAGCTCGATTTTGAGTTCTTGGGGAACAGAACAGGGCAGCCTTACACAGTTCAAACCAATGTTTATGCTCAAGGGAAAGGTGATAGAGAACAAAGGATCAACCTCTGGTTTGACCCTGCTGCTGACTTCCATACTTACTCCATTCTATGGAACCATCAACATGTGGTGTAAGTTGTGAATAATACGTTGACTAGAATCCAATAATTCAATCAAGCCGTTGAGCACAACAAAATAATACTATATTCTTGTATATGCACAGGTTTTATGTAGATGAAGTGCCTATCAGGGTATACAAGAATAATGAAGCCAAAGGAATCCCATTTCCAAAAATGCAGCCAATGGGGGTATACTCAACATTATGGGAAGCCGATGATTGGGCAACAAGGGGAGGACTTGAAAAAATAGATTGGAACCAAGCACCCTTTTACGCATACTACAAGGACTTTGACATTGAAGGCTGCACCATGCCTGGTCCCAACAGTTGTAGCTCTAACCCATCCAATTGGTGGGAAGGTGCCACCTATCAACACCTGGACTCTGTTGCTGCCCACCGTTACCGGTGGGTCCGCGTGAACCACATGGTTTATGATTATTGCACAGACAAAAGTCGGAACCCTGTGACCCCACCAGAATGTATGGCCGGAATTTAAATAACATTTTCAGGGCATGAATTGAATTCTTGGATGAGGAGAGTGTAAGGTAAGTGGATTGTTCCTGTCTTTTTAATATAAAAAATTGATGTAATTGTAAGCACTTTGAAGGACACTAATAATGTATGGGCCACAATTGTAAAAGGAAATGTAATATATGTACTATATACTTCTTTTATGTGTCAAAAAGCTCTTACTTTTCCTAATTCCCATAATTTTATGCAAATTTTGCGGCTCTCTTAACTTTTTAAAATTGAAAAAATCTAAGGTAAATAAGCATTCCTTATTAAATACAACCGTCCTAAACCATAATGCCCCTGCACTACTTTTACATTGGTGCAACCCGAAAGTAGCATATTTTTCAGATGCTAAGTTACTCTTAGAAAAATATTACTACGTAGATTGTACTAATAAACTGCTTACCTCATATATCTTGATTTCTTGAATTATATACAAGAGAAAATGATCTATTTTCTTGTGCCAATTTTGACTGCAACCGGCTCTGAGCAATATGGACAATTCCCAAACAGAACATCAAATGACCTGCATTATTATAACCATGTACAAAACTAACTCAAGTCAATAATTATGTTGACCAAATAATAACAAATGAACTGAGGTGCTATATGCAAGTAGTGATTACATACTGGCGTGTTGTTGTGATGGAACGCAACCAATCCCCAAGGCAAACACTATGAAAAGCCTTGCTGCAGGTGCTATTTTCACATGTATAATCTGTTGTGCCTCCACTTTTAGTTCCAAGTTCGTCATCTATAATACCAACACAAAGTCAGCTTACAGAAGCTAATCAAAAAAATTAAAAATTACTGATTTACTTACCTATTGGAAGGAATTGTGAATAACAGATCCCACATTCAACTTGCTGCTCATTTTTCTCAACGCCCGGAGGTCCTGGAAGTTCAAACTCCAACATATTCGCTAGATTTTCGGCAAATGGTTCATCTTTCCTCCTAAAATAGCATAGAGAATAGATATAAACATATCAGCATTAGAAGTTGTTTAAGATATCAGAGCATTAAAGCATTAATCAATATTCAGAGCACTTTATCAGTCCAAAATAAACTTTCGGTTTGTCTTATAAATGATGCCACAGAACTATATTTTTGTGAAACATAGAACCGGTCAAGCCAATGAAGGGTAATATGTGAGCTCCTTTTAAAAGTTGGATGACCTCTCTTTCAGCAAAGTGATCACTGGTGAACCTCTTTCAAGGTTAAAAGTCTAGTCTATAGGCCATCTTCAAGTGTTCTTTTATTCATTGATCCTAGTAGTGATGAGAAATATGGGATTGTTAATTGTATAACTATTACTACGTATATCAAACATAGTCTGATAGTCATGACATAAACCTAACGATACTAATCTATTTGAAGTTAAACCTGGATAGAAAAATTGAACTCTATTATTATCAACTTCCCCAAAACTTCAAATATTTCCCAAGCCACCCTGTGAATGGTTTAAATGGCACAATCATCTTTAAATGACATAGGATTGTAACAGTGATTTTCATACACTAATAGTAACACACAATGCGCTTCTTAAACACACGAGTCACTAAGTTAAGCAAGCGAGACCAAAAACAGCATCCTGATCAGTAACTGTTAGAGGTGACATAATGCATTTACTTATCAATGGGTCATTCGGGTTTTGTATAATCTCTAATGGGTCATGATGGTAAAACAAACAAAATCAGCTTAGAAGAAAATGGGTTGAATCTCGCCAAAAAATATTGTTAATGCATAAAATCTTCGCAATCATAAATTTAAAAAAAAAAAAAAAAAAAAAAAAAAAAAGAGAAAAAAAGAAAGAAGAAAGATTCTATTGAAACGTTACAAACTTTTGTAATAAGATTTTGGGCACCAGTTATTCATATGAAGTTAAAATAATATGGGAAAAAAAGGGGTTTAGGTTGACCCAACCCAACAACCCGGTTCAGTCTATACAAGAATGTATCCGATTTTGACATGTCTCAACCCATCCGGCCAACCATTCAAGTACATAGATTCACAATTTATTCTAAATAAGAAACATGTTTTTGTCAGCCTATATCAGATGATTAACATTATATATTTTACTACAGGATAGAAAAAGTTTAATTATTGTGGAATAAAAGCTGATTTTGGAAGACAGAAACATACTGACGCAGATCATGCAGAGTAGTGATGTCGAAGGTATTTCAGTGACTTTACAATTAAGAAGAAGTCATGACTAGGATTAAATACTAGCAAGATGAAATAAATGGTATCCAAAAAACAGTGCTGGATAAATACCATTTCTTGCAATTCCTTTGCCATTTATCCCTTATCAAGTTTACTTTGTTGCCCGAGCCCATAAAACGACACCTGCCACAACATAGAAGATGTTACTATTCACACAAATCATAAGTAGAAACTATGGAAAGCTGTCTACTCAAAATAATTCAGTCCTACTCTGGTAATGATCTTGGTTCGTTTGCACGTATATATAATATGATAGAGCAATCATCGCCTGGAAAAAGAACAAGCAAAGAGAACTTGTCACACCAAGAGACGTGCACAAGTGGGAGTTATTGGCATCTACAACAAGTTACCAATATTAATATGGCGGAATGACGTAGCACGATGCATCTGTGCTGCATCCAAAACCCAAAGAGACTGGTCAATTTCTTCCATTGTTGACCAAAATTGTTGAAGCTTCTCTAGATGCTGGTACATCATCAACCAGGAGATCATAAGCGTTAAAAAGAATAAATCCAAATTCAAGTTCAGGATTAAAAACAAGTGTCCTATGTACCTGTCTAAATTGCTTTACAACATCCTTAAGTCTTGAATTCGTCGACCATTCCAAACTAAATAAGTAAGGTACATCCTGATGAAAGGATTAAGATATTAGTCTTCGAACAGATATCGTGTGCAGTATACAAGAAAGAAAAGGTTTGTAGATAACTAACGGCTGAAACCGATGGTGGGCAAGTCGGATATGATTTATCCAATAAAATCTCTAAAACATGAACTCTTTCCTTCTTGTCGCTACCAAAAACCAAAATGAATCACTACAAAGCGAAGACAAAAAGCTACTACATAAATAGTAGTGAACGATTAATCATTTGGCTAAACGATCTTACATAACACGAAACGTCACAAATGATAAATCTTCTGCCAGCCTCACCAAATGTTCCCATCCAATCTCTTCAACCTACAATGAGAATCAATCGAACCCAATCAAGAGATTGCGACTTCATATATAGTTAGATATCTTTCTCCACTATATTAAAAAAGAAATGGTTATCCAACTCACCTGAGCGTAAACTGCACGTGAGAAAGATGATGACAGTGCTGCCTCGGGACGGTTATCCTGCTCGGCAACCAAACATATAACTTACCAAGTAAAACAATGAAGACAACTGATCACATTTATAATGTGACACCTTAATCATTAAGAAAAATACACAGGACATTAAGGGATAGAGTTTACGACAGAATAACATACAAAAATGTTGATGTTCATACTAGCGTGAACAGTGATATCAAAACCTGCAAAAGTAACAAAATTTTTATAATTGTTAACTTTTTGAAGGGGGCATAAGATCATTATTTGACATGAGCTTAATATCAAACAGTTGGTGTGCGTTCTCATTACATACCATAAAACCCACATTGATTTCCTTACTGTGAACTGGAATTTGTCTAGGTTGCCCAGAATATATAACGTCTTACAGTATATTATTTGTCTTGTGCTTAATTGGCTTCTTGGAGCCAAACCAACCTCATTAGATTTATATCCCTACTGGTTATATATAAAGAAAACTAAGGGGTGTTTGGCTAAGCTTATTGACGTAAGCTTATTTTCGTATTATTTTTATGTTTCAAATTTATACTTTATTTCGAGACTGCTCAAATTTATCACGATAAATTTATCGTGAGAAGTTCGAAAATGTTCAGAATTTTGAGTTTATAAAAATAAGTTCAAATGGCAAACAGGCCCTAAATTTTTATGTCTTTTCTTTAAATTTTATTTTATTTATGTCAAAAGATTGGAAGGTAATCCCTGACAAGATTTTTTTCACAAGTTTATTCATAGCTTTAAGATTAAAATACACCATTGGTCTCTAAACTTGGCGATGGCAGATATGATGGGACGAACTCTACTTTTCATCGTCGTGTCCTGTTATTTCGCTGCTTTCACTGCCATGTTCTTTGACCAAGCTCAACATCCGATTTTGTTTTGTAATGGGGTATTTTAGTCATACACATTTATACTTTTATAACACATTTATATTTTACCGCTTCATCTTTCATCCTCTTCATCATCTACCCAAATCATTCATCTCCCCAACATCATCATCTCCCCAACATTCATCATTCATCTTTCATCCTGGTCTAAAATAATAGATGCATTCATCATTCATCCTGGTACACAAATTTGCCATTAAAAATAAATACAATTCCTTTTTATCAAGAAAGATCATTAACAATTGTGGCATACATTTTACAATTCATACAATTTCGCATTACTGAAAAGATATGGAACCAACAACATTCGGATCAAGTTATCATAAACCATATATTCCATAAGAAACAATATCAAAAGACTTGCAGAAATTATCGCCACCATTGGTCAAAGGTCAAAACAAGAGATAAAGTAACCAAAGAGATCAAACACTATAACGAGAAACATCATCCTTGATGCTGCTGCTATTGTTGTTTATAATTTGATCATTCTTTTTGGAAGTTCCCTTGCAAAGATTGACTGGGTACTTAATAGCATTAATTTCAAGTTTTCTAAGTGCAGCTTTACCAAGATCAACACCACATATATCCGATAACCTTACGAGATATAGCAATACGTCTGATAGTTCCTCACCAAGGTGTTGTTTTTCTTTATCTTCCCAATCAGGAAGTCCTCTTGGTACCTCACCTTTCCACTGAAATATCTCAGAAAACTCTCATACTTCTCTTACCTGAAATTATTAAACCATTAAGCTCCTCTATTATGCACAAATCTTGACAGCAAACTTTTTTCTCTTTAAACAACAATTTTTAATGGCCTTAATTGGTATGCAACACAAGTTGCCAAATTCTCACCCAATTCAAGGCATTAAAGTGAGAAAAAAGTTAAATTAGAGTGCCCACCCTTCTATGCTCTCTCACAACATTAGCAACACAAGATAACTAATAAAGGAGCTAACTGATGGTGTGTTTAAATCATATTTATGCAGAATGTTTCTCCATCACATGTACCAGATATTGTTATATACTTGGATGCCATAACAGTTGTATTTGAGGAGGTTTCCAAAGGTGGACCCTCTTTCTCTTCTCCAGTTGCGTGTGTTGAAACCGGCAATGGCTATTTTACCTGTGATAGACACTTTCACCAAACTTCAGATAGACACTCACATAAAGAAGTTACAGTCTATATCTCACATACACTTAACTGTTTTCTATGAGACAACTTTACTTGCAAACAAAGAATTGCACTTTACTAACTTTGAACCATATAGTTTATACTTTTCCTGATGCATAATTTACAATTGATATCGTCGCAAATTTAATTTTTGCTATAGTTAAGAATCTGTACAACAAACAACACGATAGCATAAACTACATACTAGAGAGAATTATCTTTCAAATTTTTTTATATATTTTTGTACGATGGAACTCCGGACTCCATGAGCACTAGCTCTCCACGATAGTGGATTATATGGCTAGAGCGGTTGGCCACAAAGAGTTTGCAGCTAACCTAGGACCTCTTATCGGGACTTCTCAAGTCACAAGCCCTTAATACTAGGCTGCCCCCTTGAGGTTCGTGAATTATCTTTCTAGTTATCACAGTTATAATTTCATAGCAGCCTTCACATTCAAAGCATTAAACCAGTAAATTTAGACATATCTATGAACTAATCAAATTCATATTTTTTTTTACATTTAAGAACACTCCCAATCACTTGTTAAAACGCCTTGTCCACTTCCTATCCAAAAACATTTCATTTCATATAATCAAATAAACATTTCTAATAACCACAATCCCAAACACCAAAAACAACTAAAACACAATCTTTACCTGCATCACCACCCGTTTTGACTCGGTTCATTCGCCAACTCCGATTCCTTATCCGACCAACCCGAAACCCTTCACCACCAAATTCCCAACTTTTTTCTTCCATCACTCACCTCACGCTCACATTATCCTTAAACCCATAGAAACACTTAATTTTATACTCCACTTTACAAAACCAATCCGCTGAGCAACAACCGTGAATAATTGTATTTTTTCCGGCCGGTTAACCGGAGTTGGTATGATGATGGTGACCTTATGGTGATTAATTGGGTCATGCTGTTTGTATAAAATTTTAGGGTTGTGTGTGTGTGTTTTAATATATTTTAGTGTGTGTGAATTTGGGGGTTTTACAGTGATTTAAGGGAGATGAGATGATGGTGTATCTGAAAATCTCGAGTGCCTTATCAAAAGAGTATATAATAGATTTTCTTAGATATTGCTAGGGGTTTACTGTGATTAGTGAGAGTTTTGAGTGGTTTGTGTAATTAGGTGAAAGCTAGAGGGAATAATGAGCAAAACCGAACGAGAACGAGACCGAGGGAATAATATGCAGATGTTCATCAACAGATTTTTTCCAGGATGATTGTTGGGGAGATGAATGATTTGGGTAGATGATGAAGGATGAAAGATGAATGGGTAAAATATAAATGTGTTATAAAAGTATAAATGTGTATGGACTAAAATACCCCGACTACAAAACAAAAATCGATGTTGACTTGGTCAAAGGACTCAGTAGCAGTGAAACCTTAAAATAGGGACCCCCGACAAAGAAAAGGCCGAGTTCGTCCCATCGTGATGCACCCCGCCAAGTTTAGGGACCAACGGTGTATTTTAGTCTAGTTTTAATGTTCAGATGTCCAAGCCTTCTAAGCCAAAGTCTAGACTCATCCGATGTGGCCTTAGCAAATAAGCAAGTCAAACCTCCCTTGGAACAATGTGCTTTAGATCAACATCAGATATATTCTATGTCCTTAGACAAGACAATACATTCGATTCGTAAGTAAAAGGACACTATTCTTTTTGTCACACATTTGCGATACACTGAAGAGATTGAACTTGAGTTCTTTGACAAAGTACACATCTTCAAAGTCCAGAGAACTGTTGGGAATTATAAGTTTGAGTTGATAAAGACAAAAAGAATGAAACAAGAGGGACTTAATATGACAAGAAGGAAACCTACAAAAATATGGAGGGACTTGCTTGCAAAAGAAGTTTTAATTATTAGTCCTTATCCTCTAGTATATAAAGAGGACATAGGTGTAGGTTTTAATTAAGTCTTCCAAGATGTAGTCGACTAAAGAGGGTACAGGTAACCTAGGCGTAGCATATAAACGCCTAGGATAGTTAGTTAGTGTTAGATCAAGTCTTTGATCTCTATTATAGTTAGTTATTTAGTTAATGATAATAAAAAACCTTGTTCATAATAATGTTGATTATATGTTTGAATATTCCGCTTTCATTATTATGTATTCCTAGATATAATATTAGACCTCGTCTAAGAGCTACAACGATCTTCACATGTGGTATCAGAGCCTGGGGCTCGTGATATCTAGGATCTACAAGGTTTTTCGAAGAGAAAAGAAAAAAAAATCGAATTTCAACAATTTTCGTAATACTAACTGCAGCACTGTTTTCAAGAGGGCAATACTTTTTATTGAACCGTTGGATCGAGCTGAAATTTTGGGTGGATGTTCTCTATATATCAATCTAACTTTCCACCGTAGGATCTTCGATCTAAGCTTTTATGTGAAAGATATATGATGTCAAGTTGGTCTGCGTGAAAGTCTCGCTGAACACGCAGCATCGCTACCCTTTTCAAAGTCTTGCGCTTGGACACCAAAGTCGCTCATTAGGATGAAAGTATCGCTCTTGAATTAAAGCATCGCTCATTGGACGCAGTACCGCTTGGAGTTTTTAAAGCATCGCCAGATATTTTCAAAGTACTCTGCCGTAAGTCTCATTCAGTATCGCTTTCGTATTCATTCAAAGTAATCGTTTTACAAGGTATCGCTTCAAGGTAATCGTTTACAAAGTCACGCTCAAGGTTTTTACATGGCAAAATTTATTTGGATTAGCGTGATAATGGTTTATTACGAGGAGATTTGGAATTAAAGGAAGTCGAGCATAATAATTTTTATGGTTTTTGGACTACACAGGTTATTGTTCACATACACAAGGAGTTTGGTGATTTGCTCTTAAAAGGATTCAAAAAGGCTCGTATTTGATTCTTATGGATTAATTGATTACGAAGAATGTTGAATATCATTTATTTGATGTTGTAGTTGAGTTTCACATGTTTGTGTTCTTATCATATAGCTTGATGAATCTAGCAATGTGTGATTTTATTATGATGCTCTATGCACACATTGGCTATCACTTAAAGGAGTTACATTGTAGTGCTCGATGTCTCATACTAGTTGAGGATTTTGTCAAGGGATTGCGGTCTACTTATATTTGGTTCGTATAAGTATGGAGTTCCAGTGGATAGTACAAGATTTAAGACACACGTTTGGGAAATTCTACTTCTTCATCAAATTCGTTATACTCGGTTTTCTTCACAAGTAATCATTACATAAAGCCTCTGATTTTGAAGAATCAAGAAGATGGTTAACATATGGGTTTCGTGGAAGCTTATTGTTAAATGTTTAACCATCTACATGCATCACTCAAGGGAAGTGTTTGATTTTACTATTGTTGATCATTATTACTATCGCTAGTTGGAGTTTTCTACTGCTTTGATTCATTTTAGTAAGCATTTTGGTGTTCTTCATGGAGGAAATTCAAACATTGGATGGCTTAGATTGGAAGTATGATATTGGTTCGTGGTGGTCAAGATCATTATTTGCATCGCCCCTATTCGATAATAACAAAAAGGGAAGAGATGTTTGAGTGGCATGGCATGGATTAAGGAAGACAAAGGAAGACATACTTGTTTCATTCATGGTGAGATCCACGATCTCAATTCTCTACTGTCTAGGGAAGTTCGTTCAAGAATGGTTTTGTCATTATCAACTAGGGAAGATTGTTGGGAATTACAAGTTTGAGTTGATAAAGACAAAAAGAATGAAACAAGAGGGACTTAATATGACAAGAAGGAAACCTACAAAAAGATGGAGGGACTTGCTTGCAAAAGAAGTTTTAATTATTAGTCCTTATCCTCTAGTATATAAAGAGGACATAGGTGTAGGTTTTAATTAAGTCTTCCAAGATGTAGTCGACTAAAGAGGTGTGTGTGTAACCTAGGCGTAGCATATAAATGCCTAGGGATAGTTAGTTAGTGTTAGATCAAGTCTTTGATCCCTATTATAGTTAGTTATTTTGTTAATGATAATAAAAAACCTTGTTCATAATAATGTTGATTCTATGTTTGAATATTCCGCTTTCATTATTATGTGTTCCTAGATATAATATTAGACCTCGTCTAAGAGCTACAACGATCTTCACAAGAACTGGTTTTAATCTTTCCCTTCCCAGTGATCTTTCCACCCCTTGGGTTGCTGCCAAAGGCCACATATCCTTTATCAATAGGCACAAAATCTGAGAGATATAACATGTTGAGTTTTGAATATTGTAGTTTGACTAAATTATCTTTTAAGTACTTAACAGTTTTTCAAAAACTTGTCAATTTAAATTATGTTTTTTATTGATCAGTTTTAAATTTGACAATTTTAAAAAAACATATTATATTAAGGGAAAATGATGCAAATGCCCCCTGCGCCCTGAGGCTAATCATTTTCCAGATCATTTTTTTTTCTTCAAAATGGACCGAGGGCAACCGCTGTCATTGGGCAACTCATCGACATTGTGACAAGTGTCCCATATGTGTAAGGTATTGTCTTTTGGGCAACCAAAAAGCGCTGGGCAACCGTATTTTTTAAAAATGGTTGTTTCGTCATTTTACATTACGTAGAAAGTACACATTTGAATAGTGAAAGTACAGTACATTTCTATTCAAAATCTAATACCCACTCGTCTTCAGCATTTGTCTTCTTCACTCTCTGTTCTTGCTTCTTGCACAAAAACATTCTTAGTTACTGTTTTCACAAATCAAACCGTCTTCTTCGACAGCCCCTCTCTTCCTTGTAACGTCAGTTATGTTCCCATCTACGTTGCTACACTGTTGATTGCAACAAAATTTTTCTGCTCACGACATTTTTTCCAAACAAGCAAACCACCTTCGATTGTTCAATTTTTTTCCAATAATGTAGGCAAATATGGTACGTAAATATTTTTATTGTTGTTTATTACATATGATTTATTTCCAAGTGGTTCTATGTTATAATAAATCATTGTTGTTATTCGATTATTACCTATGTTAGATAGGTGTTAATTCCATTTTACAATCCATTGCTCTTTTTTATGTCTGTCTGATTCGTAATTATGTAGGCTATAATACCTTAGATGTCGTTAGTTAAGTATGTAACATTACTTGGTTCATTAAAAAATTTAGTGGCAGTTTGTAGACTAATAAGGAGTGGTTGAAATGGGTCCAGGTCCAGCCATTGAATCTGGTATATTAGGGTAGCTGGTTTATATGCATCATCCGATATGACTATGCTATTGTTTACGTTGTTGGTATAGATTCCTTCTATTGTCTGAATTAATTTTTGGCTTTTGTTGACCCTTTTTAGGACTATGAAGCTAAGTTAATCATTACGAGTAAACTGAACTACTTTTCGTTGATAAAGCAAAAGTTAGACGCAAAACGCCGCATCTTGTTTAGGAATACCGCTTGGAAGATGGATTGATCTCTTGTTTTTGAACATGAGACACACATCATAGATTATGCTAAGGAAACAACATCTGATTGACGATGCTCATTATGATATGGCCTTCATTTTTTACATTGAAGGACATGCTTTACATTTTGGCGTCGTGAGTTTTGTCAAATGACCGGGCTGCGGTTTCGATCTGTAAGCTTTGGGTTGTATACATCTGGTTCTCTCAATTTTCATAACAGGTTGTTTCCTGACAAGCAAGTGTACATTCTTACAAACTTAGACGTTATTGGTGTTATCGAAGATGAAGAGCGGTTTCGACAGATATCTGATGAAGACGATGTACGTCTTTGTCTTTTGTTAGCCTTAGAGGTGATCTTTATGGTTGATACGCTTACACAGTGCGTTCGGGGTCAAAGGAACTTCCTTTTCGTCGAGCAAGTTTTTCAACACCCTAGGCAGTGAACCTAATCGTTGTAGTGTAGTATTAGGGTAAGCCATGGGTATTGATATCGTTCTCTAGGGGAATAGGAATGCTAGTAAGAAGTTACTACGCTAAGGTTAGGGTTGAGTAAGATTATTTTTATCTTTTTTTATATTTTTTTAGAAAATGGAAAGGTACGAATCTCGGGGTTTGGATTTGGGGGGTTGGTATTTCTACCGATTACTCTACTATTATCTAATTTAGTTAACTAAGCTAGGGGTAGTCTATGTATATTGTTGTGTGCTCGTATAATGATTAAAAATGTGTTTACTTAGATTTTATTACTCCCTGGTTATCTCCTATTGATGGTTGAATTGCCACATCCTTATTCTTAACGCGTTGTGTTTCTAAGGTCGTAGGGTATGCATTTATCCCTAACTCTTTGAAGCTACCAAAGGTTAATGACTACGAAATCTCTAGGATTCATAAACTTAACACTAAGGTATTCTTTGGATGTTTAGCCTACAATTCCACTAGTAACTATATGCTAAGGTTCAACAAAGATTAATCAAGCATTAATAAAACAACGAATGACTTATCACAATACTAGGTCAATCACAATTAAGATAAGAGACAACCAATCAATATTCAATAACTAGGTTTCATATTACCTAAGCAAACACACAAGTAAATTAGCCGGACATGGAGAACATGCAAGCATACACACAATCAATTGAAGACATAATTGAATCAATGAAGTAAAACACTTATCTTGATGTAAAATAGGTATGGAACCCTAAAATATCGTACAAGATGACCTTGGTTCGGTTTAGGTTTTACCCACAAAACTACCTCTAAAACCGAAAAATTTGGATTCTATATATAGTGTTACAAACCGCGACGGCCACTCTTTAATTGTGACGCCGCGGGTCGCCGTCATTAAGTTTTCGCTTGGTCACGTTATCATTGTGACGGCGCCACCTTATGCCCGTGGACGTTGTCGCCTTTAGTCTCGACGCCGTCTCGATCAAATCTAGGCCGCCCGAGTCGCGACGCCTACTCTTTTAAAACCCGATGCCATCACTTGTAAATAAGCAATTTGGCTACTAAGTCGTCACAAAACATGTTGTGACGGCGTCAGATTAAACGCCGACGCCGCCGCCTTCGGGCCCAAAGACTTGAGTATCTTGATTCTTGACTTTGGCCATTTTATTCAGAATTGGCCTTTTCGTCCGAATAAGTGTCATTCCAAAGAATTTGCCTTCAAGAGACCTAAAAAGTGAAAAGGAACGAAATTAAGTAGTAACGGATACAAAAGTGATGAACTAAGGGCTTAAATGACCCTCAAAAGGTACCTTTTAAATCCTTATCAAATATCCCTACACTTGGTATTTGCTTGTCCTCAAGCAAA
Organism: Chrysanthemum lavandulifolium; assembly: GCA_022545495.1. Classification (NCBI taxonomy): domain Eukaryota; kingdom Viridiplantae; phylum Streptophyta; class Magnoliopsida; order Asterales; family Asteraceae; genus Chrysanthemum; species Chrysanthemum lavandulifolium. The sequence continues at coordinate 63,191,757 of CM040245.1, forward strand.
TGTGCTTTTAGCCAATTGATTTATAAGTTAGGGTCATGAAGCATTAGTTTAGAACAATTCACAACACATATAAGCCCCAAAAGTCATAACAAGCACGGAAATTACATACTAGCACCTCACATGGGGTGTTTGGATACTCACATCTCTCGGTGTATATGAAATATAACAAGTTGAAAATGGAAGATAAACACTCATTAACCGCTCCTAGTACATAGATTACCATAGGCTTGAGACTAGATCAAACCTCCATCGCTTTGGCGAAGAACCTAGGAAAGACTATCCAAGAGGTCTTTAAAGGGTTGTAATGTTAGGCTTACGGTAGGAAACAAAAGGTTTGGTGGGATAGGCGATTTAGTGGTGGCAAGTCAAAAATCTTTATGTTACAAGCATGCTAAGAATGGTGTTGCTAAGCCAAGACTCGACACTCTAAACTCTAGATAATGAAACAAACAAACATAAATTTAAAGATAGATGTAGGATGGTAGCCTTTTTTTCACTATATTTTTTTCTTTTTCTTTTCTCTTTTTTTTCGATTTTTTTCATACACTTTACTCTACCGTCCTCTACGATAACATCAAAATAATAGGATTTATAGGCACATCCTACACTTGAGTTTTATTACTCTAACACTAATTTGACCCGAATTGAAAAGATCAAAACACTTGGAGTACATTATTATGCAAATAAAAGGAATTTAAATTTAACGTTCTCTTCCGTCATTTCATAAAATTTAACTTTTCCATGAGTCCCAATCGTCCCAAAGCGTGTACAAAGGATATGACTCGACTTAGCAACTTATGCAAGCAACTAGATAATTGAACTAAGGGTTTAGTGTGATAACAATAATGCACTAAAAGTGAGTGCATATAAGGTAGGCTAAGGCGATTTGTGTGTAATTGGGGTGGATTGTAAACAATGCTCTTCATTGATATTCAAAATCGAAACATCACGAGAACCGCGAAAAGGATAGGCTCGAGAGATTAACTAGGGTATCGTACTAAAGATGAGTACAACGCAGGGTGCGGGGAATTACTTAACCGATGTGGAAGAAGTAATTATATTACGGGTATCAAACAAGGGTAATCCTAATGCCTCTTATCATTTAGTTATTCCTAACTACACAAGTGTAGTCTTACTAGCGATCTCGGAATGCATCACAAAACAAGTTCTAGAATCTATTATACTATCGTTCACACTCTAAGCATTAAAGATTGAATGCTTTAATTCCTACAAATCTAAGTGGCGATCCTCACATTTGGGTGGAATTTAAGTGGTAAAGGGTTTTGTGCTAGTCATATAATTTCTTATCCATGAGACGCTTTATTAAGACTAATGGCCCACCCTATATGTCATGAAAAATTTTAAATTTGGTGCCAAAATTACCCTAACCGATATTTCTCATGGTTTATTACACAAATGAAATTGGACAAAGCAAATAGTCAAGGATAAGCATAGTTTCAAAGTTTTCGTTTTATTTTCCTCCTACTACTTAAACCGAACATTGTCCCCAATGTTCCCGAAGTATCAAAGTTATGATAATGGAAGGTAATTAAAACGAAAGAAACTAGTACTCCCCGATTAGCTCGGTAGGATCCGTGTGAAGTGGTGGTTAAATCTTTCTTCAAGAAGAATGTTTGTGTGAAAAGCTCCTTCTCATCTTATGTATCTTCTTCTTGATAAATTAAACCGCACACTTGAAGAAAACAAACAAAACCTTCGCAGAAATCGGCAATAACAATATATATATGACTCTACTAAACTAGGATATAATGCTTGTGGAATGGATGTTTACAAATTTTCTCGAAAATTAAGACTTAGAAAATTCTAAAATTTATAAGTAGCTCGAAAACGAGAAAAGTAGTAAGTTGTTTCGCTCCTCCCGATGCCGTCAGTTGCGATCTCGACGTCGTCAAAGTTATCTCGACGTCGTCCGGTTATCCCGACAAAACCGGTCTGCGATTTTCGGAAAATTTTATCTTTAAAATCTGGAAAACTTTCCCGCAAAACATCCATTATGACTCGATACACGATTTGACTCGAACAACACACATGTATATCTTTTAAATAATTGTAATTCTCATGTTCACGTTTCTTTTGAAAATTGCAATCCTCCTTACACTTATCTCTTATGTAAAATACCTTTATATGTAATTAAGACAAGATTAAAGACAAAATAAAGCATTTTACAAATTTAAACATGAGAATAAACAATCAATAAAAGATACACGACACAAACAAGCAAACAATTAAGCATGAGTTGCCTCCCACAAAGCGCTTTTCTTTATTTATGAGTCTTGTAGCTAGACTCAAGTCGTGCCCTACGCATCGATATAAGTAAGCTTATCCTCAAGAATGTCATAAGGATCAAACTTATCATTTAAGTTCCTAGTAGTACGTTTGGTTCGACACGCCTTTTCAAATTTCTCTCCATCGGGTCATAGATCGTTATCCTAATGTGCCACTCTCCATTACCATCATTAGGCGGTCTATCCCAATTCCACCTATGCTTGGGCTTATCGCCTCAACTTTCCACTTATTCATGACAAGGTTGACGGAAAGCTTCCTAGGAACCTCGGTCATCTTCCTAAATACTAAGGCGTCCTCGAACGAGTTCACTTCCATGTCCCTAGCCAATTCTTTTTCATGGAAAGTTTCTTTACTAGCAAAGGCTTCATCTAGATAAAAAGGTCGTTGGGGACCTATGAAGTTCTTATTAATCCAAGGTCCATATCTAGATTGTGCTCTATCCAACCTAATCTCGTGTGGGATTTCCTCTTCTTTATAGTAAGTATGCTTTTTGACATCGTGAATTGACCTAGCACTCCCTTCTCCTACCACTATTTTGGACATCTTACAATCAATGATGGCACTAGCGGTAGCTAAGAATCCTCTTCCTACAAGCAATGGGCATGTCGGGTCCTTATTCATGTCTAGCACATGGAAATCCGCCAAAAGAGTCAATTTTCCTACATGTACTACCCTATCTTTTATTATCCCTACCGGATATGCAATACTACCATCCGCTAGACCTAAGATGGTTTCCGTTGGTTCTATCTTACCTATGTTATGGCTTCTATGGAGGGACAACGGAATAAGATTGATGCATGACCCTAAGTCTGCTAGAGCATCGAGAGGTTTGGAAGTTCCAAGCCTACACGGAAGAGTGAATAGCCCGGGATCGTCTAACTTCTTAGATAGATTATTTTGCACAAAAGCAGACCCATGTTTTGCAAGTCTAAGTTCTAACTCATATTTTTCTTTTAAAGCATTATAATAAGGTGCATGAGCTAAGACTTCAAGAACTGGTTTTTCTTGATGGAGTTCTTTGTACTTCTCTTCTAGATTAGGTTTGGGTTCTTGGTTGACGGGTTTCTCAAGAGTAGGTTTTACCAATGGTGCGGGGCCTTGGTACCTCATTTTGGATTGCTTGGAACCCTTGTTGATAGTGTTTACCGAGCGGACCGTTGGGTGTGAGGGGCATGGATGCGCACTTTCCCATGGTGAACAAGAACATAAAGTCGATGAAATCGAACTCACTTTTGGGTTCTTTATAGTATCACTTGTGAGTGCTCCAATTTCCCGGTCATTAAAGGCTTTTAAGAGGGCATCAAGCTTGTTTGGCATCTCGTCTTGTCGTCGCTTAAAATCGACTTCAAGCTTAGCTAATCGAGTTTCTTGAGATGACATGAATCTAGATGCAATTGCCTCAAGACTAGTGGGGTTCCCGGTGTTTGGAGGGTTGAACCTATTAGGTGGACTAGATGAGCTTTGGGGTGTGCTTGAATTTTGGTTCAACTTAAGGTTAGGATGATTCCTCCATGAGGGGTTGTAAGAGTTTCCTAAGTTGTTTTGTTCGGGCTTGAAAGTGTACCACTTCTCCCGCCTCGCTGGTACACGTGGAGGCGAGTCCGCAAAAGCTTGTTTGGGGAGTCTTGTGCAATCTCGAGTGTCGTGGGAACCACTACACAATTCACAAGGTAGAGTGATTTTGTTCACTTGTTGTGAAGACTTAGGATTTTCGTAGGAGCTCATTAGGAATTTAATTTGATCTTCAAGCTCGAGCATCCTACGGTCGGAAGATTGTGAGTCAATGGGAGGCAAGGAGATTGCCTTTACGGTTTTGGGCAACTCACGGGGGTCATTCCAACTTTAGTTGTCATAGAGAGCAAGGTCCTCTATTATACCCCATGATTCTTCCATGATGAGATCACTAAGTTTTCCACCGCCGCTTGGTCAATGGATCACTTAGTGGGAAGTTGACATGATCGTAGAAGATTTGGACTGAAGCCAAAGATCAATGCCGTGATTAGGGACTCTATGGAGTAAGTCCTTGAATCGAGTCCATGCTTCAGAGAGATTCACCTTGACGTTGTTGGAACATCAAGATTTCATTCCTAAGCTTAGTAGTTCTCCCGGTGGGAAAAATTGAGCAAGGAAACGAGAGGTGAGATCATCCCAACTTGAGATGGAGCCAGTCGCCAAGGAAATACTAGCTTGGTCCCGTAGAGAATTGGAAGAGACGCAGACGCTGTGGTCTCCCGAGTAGTAGCATCGAGATCGATAGAATCGACAATTTAAGGAAATCCTTAAGATGTCGATTAGGATCTTCGGAACGAAGTCCATGGAATGCACATCCGTGTTGCACCAACCGGATGGTGTCGGATCGGAGGGCCGTAGTTTGGGCTTGGTCGGGAAGCTCAATGGTGTTCCTATAGCCTAGCTGGCTTGGTCTTGAGTATTTACCAAGAGTACGGCCTCTTGGCGGGTCATTTGGTGGTGGGTTGATGAGTGGTGGTTGGTTATCACCTTCCATGATGAAAAGTGATAGGATTACTAACAAAGGTCATGAAGAAGGGGATAGACTACGAGGAAGCTAAAATGGAAAAAGCTACTTGATAGGAATCACAAGGAAACCTAACGAGGTGGACTCCTAACTAGCTATTCTATTCCCCAGTGGCGCCAAAAACTTGATATGCTTACATAGCACGCTCGGGGTCAAAGGAAGTTCCTTTCATCGAGCAAGTTTTTCAACACCCCAGGCAAGTGAACCTAATCGTTGTAGTGTAGTATTAGGGTAAGCCACGGGTATTGATATCGTTCTCTGGGGAATAGGAATGCTAGTAAGAAGTTACTACGCTAAGGTTGGGGTTGAGGAAGATTATTTTTTATCTTTTTTATATTTTTTAGAAAATGGAAAGGTACGAATCTCGGGGTTTGGATTTGGGGTTGGTATTTCTACCGATTACTCTAATATTATCTAATCTAATTAACTAAGCTAGGGGTAGTCTATGTCTATTGTTGTGTGCTCGTATGACGATTAAAAATGTGTTTACTTAGATTTTATTACTCCCTAGTTATCTCCTATTGATGGTTGAATTGTCGCGTCCTTATTCTTAACGTTGTGTTTCTAAGGTCGTAGGTATGCGCTTATCCCTAACTCTTTGAAGCTACCAAAGGTTAATGACTACAAAATCTCTAGAATTCATAAACTTAACACTAAGGTATTCTTTGGATGTTTAGCCTACAATTCCACTAGTAACTATATGCTAAGGTTCAACAAAGATTAATCAAGCATTAATAACACAACGAATGACTTATCACAATACTAGGTCAATCACAATTAAGATAAGAGACAACCAATCAATATTCAATAACTAAGTTTCATATTACCTAATCAAACACACAAGTAAATTAGCCGGACATGGAGAACATGCAAGCATACACACAATCAATTGAAGACATAATTGAATCAATGAAGTAAAACACTTATCTTGATGTAAAATAGGGTATGGAACCCTAAAATACTGTACAAGATAGCCTTGGTTCGGTTTAGGTTTTACTCCACAAAACTAGCTCTCTAAACCGAAAAATTCGGATTCTATATATAGTGTTACAAACCGCGACGATGTCACTTTAATTGTGATGCCGCCGGTCACCGTCATTAAGTTTTCATCTTGCCACGTTATCATTGTGACGGTGTCACCTTATGCCCGTGACGCCGCCTTCGCCTCGACGGTGTCACCTTATGCCTCGACGCCGCCTCGATCAAATCTAGGCCGTCCGAGTTGCGACACCCTACTCTTTAAAACCCGATGTCGTCACTTATAAATAAGCAATTTGGCTCCGAGTCGTCATAAAACATGTTGCGACGGCGTCACATTTAAATGCCGACGCCGCCGCCGGGCCCAAAGACTTGAGTATCTTGATTCTTGACTTTGGCCATTTTCTTCAGACATTCGCGCCTTTTCGTCCGAATAAGTGTCATTCCAAGAATTTGCATTCAAGAGACCTAAAAGTGAAAAAGAATGAAATTAAGTAGTAACGGATACAAAAGTGATCAATTAAGGGCTTAAATGACCCCTTAAAAAGGTACCTTTTAAATCCTTATCAACGATCGTTTGTTGACATGCGAGGTGGATGATACACTGATGAGGTTAGTTGATAATTGATGCAGTTTTACCGACTGTGTTTTAATATTTATAAAGTCTCGTTATACTTATGGTCTACCCTAATGCACTAATCGGCAAGTGTATCGCGGTCGCGTGTAGTGTAGTATTGATAAAGCCGAGGTCGTCCCAAGAGCTATGTGTGTTGGATTATTACTAAGTCTAGGTGTCACATATTTTAAATATGATTTCGATAAGGAATTAATTATTAAACTACAAAAGCAGATAAATGCAAATAAAGGCAAAGGATAAATCAATAGAGGATAGTGGTACTAACCTAGTTATTCCTCCTAGCTAGTTATGTCTACGTCTACTTACTTCCAATTACTTGGTGGGTTCAAAGTCGAGAGGACATCATTTGGTCAATTCGCCTAACCTATCAAGAAAGATGCCACCAGAGAGAAGTCGTGTCCCTCATAAGTCTTGTTATTCCGGTCCAATAAGCCAAGTCATTAAGTACCGCTACATGCTAGATTTATAATAGTGAGTGCCCGAGCGTTAGCAACTAAAACACTCACCCCCTAATTCTTAAGTTCATCCAATCGGTAGGTGATCAGTTGGTCAAATCGCACAAGTAGAAAGGGTCGTCACTTGGTCATATCTTACCCTTCCCATCTCAGTCCGCTCACCTAAGGTCATTTGGTCATATCTCCTAGGCAACTGGCCTCTACCGCCATTCAAAACTACCAAAACAAGGGTAGCTACCAATAAACTATGCATGCATACACTTAGAAATAATTATGCGGAAGTAATGTAAACGCAAACAAAACAATTAAAGAATCATAACTAGGCAAGTACCAATAGGTGCTTAGCCGCTCATATTAACCATACAAATCAATTCAATATTCAAAGTTACGAAATACATAAATCGAAAGTAAAGAAAAGATAAAATGCTAATACTTATCGTAGGGGAGTGATTTCTCCTTGGAGACACTCAGATGCTCCTTTGGACCCGCTTTGGCTATTTCCCACGTTCTCGGTGGTTGTGTATGGAATGGGATGATTAGAAATGCCGAATTCGGGTATTTATAGGCGGATCCGGGTTACTACAGTAACTAATATAAGAGTTACGCCGTAACCATCAATTCCTTCGTATTTTGCACTAGATCTGCTGGTTACGGTGTAACCTTATTAGTGGTTACGTCGTAGTCTTCAATATACTTGGTTACACCGTAGTTGATGAAATAATTACAGCGTAGTTATCAGCGGCGTGGAACCTCATTTGACCTAATATAGTTACGTCGTAGCCTTAGGGGAGAGTTACGCCGTAACCTTCTGATGAGTTAGTTTTCTAAGTCACGCTTTAGCTACTTGTAATGTGAGAGAAGAGTTACGCGTAACTTCTTCAAAATCGACATACTATGATAAATCTTTTGATATTTCTCCGCCGCGCCTCTTTAGCTCCAATGCTCGTAATTTACCTGAAAGTGGAAAACAATAGAAAACAAGCGTAATTCCATATAAATGAAATAAATTACAAGCATTATCGGGGGAAATTGACACTTAATAATTAGGACTATTTGATGTTATCAATAATCTAGATGATTGGAACGCTTTTCCATGGGGTGAGCATATTTGGACTCATTTATACGACCAACTTCATACTGTATTTGATAAGCACACGGATGACCACCTTTAAGATTAAAGAAATATCCAAAGCATTGTCGACATACAAACCGTCTGGATTTGTGTTTGGTTTTCGTGTATCCATTTTCCAACTTAACATTTTTACCGATTTATATATTTAAAAAGTTTATGTTTCTTTATCTTTATTTTTTTTATTTGTATAGGTGTGGATCCTTGAGTCCTTTGAAAAATGTCATGTTTGGTGGATTAAATATCCAAACGTCATACCAAGAGCACTAGGCTGCTCTAGGAAGTCCATCTTTAAAATAACTGATCGTTCGAACCTTTTTTCAAAGGTAAGCCTGTTAAACTTGTGGTTATTTATTACTTGTTTTTAGGTAAAAGTAAACATAAACAGAAAAGTAGATGTTCCATTTCCACCTATCTAAGTCAAGGCATATGCATAAATACTAAAAAGATCTGAACAAATAGTCACAGCAGATTTCAGGTGCACATATTATAGATTAAACAGATAACAACCATTCAAGTTTTTTTTAGTACATCAACAAAGCACTAGATAAGGTAAACAGTAAACCTTAAGCCATTTTTATTTTCCCTTTTCCTTTGCCTTTGTCAGCCGCTCCTGTGACTGTCGAGGGTTTATTTATGCCAAATTTTTTCTCTTTAATATCAGCCCATGTTTGTTTATTTGCAAGTCCTATTACCTGAATCCTTTTACCCGAGAGGTTCCGACTTTGGGTATCACAAACTGAAGGCGTTTTTTCCTCAAAACTCATAAATGTTGCCCTTTTCAACAGACTGTCGCGATAAGCTACCACATCGGGTCTGTCAGAATAGTCACTTGAGCTGTAGCTAGAAAAATAGCTGGACATAGAGCTTGAATCACTTTCAGAGCTTTCAACGTTTGGGAAGTATGAATCCCATGGATTACATGGCTGCATTGTATCTGAAGTGCTTGAGGACATTTTTATGCTTGAATAAGAAGAGATTGTTATGATATCTACAAAATAAACAAACACTTTAAAGATGCTTGAAAACAAGCTTAGCATTAGCAAAATAATATTTACAGAAACAAAAACCCACCAGCTTTTTTTGTAGTCATTTTATTAGGATTTTGCATTGATATTTGATATGTGTGTAAAACTAGTGTCAATGTGTCCACCCAACCGCATTTCAATTTATGATCCGTATCGTGACTCTAAATCTCACTATAAAAGAAAGCCTCTACCTAACCGCATTTAAAAGCATTAACATCCTAATAAATGCTGGTTGTTGACCTTTATTACTTGGTCTTCATCACTGGCAGTATTAAGTTCCACTTGTAGTTTATGACTTTAATTACGGATCCCTTATAAAATGGTGTCTTATCTCAATATGTATTGTTTTTTTTAATGATAAGTAGTATTTTAATTTTTTTCACAAGATTGTATGCAAACTGTAGTTTTTTAACACATTATCAGCCAACGTTGCATCCTTATCTGTTTTTGGTTGTTTTTTATTCTTTTATCAATACAATCTACTAAAACATAAGCATCAGTTACAAATAACTCTAGTATTTGTCAAACACTAGCAGTAATTGTATGGCGAAAGCAATTGTAAGTCATATACTAGCAGCAGTTTACCACGTAGTGTATTCTGTAGATGATTCTAACAACAACCAACAGTAGTTCCAATACATTAGCAGTAGTTGAGAGTCTACTACCAGTAGGTGAGACTGGTAGACCATTTCCTTAGCAGCCCAAACTCATGAGGCAACATTGGTAATGTATGAGTTGAAAGCCTTTATATTACTTAATTTCATTAACTAAACAATATACTTTTTTTGGGTACCATTACTGAACTTTAGTAGTCAACTACAATTACTCATCAAGTTTCCTCTTAAAGCACATAACAACTTACTTGGAGGATGCTTCCAAACACTTATCAGGGTTAAGTATCTTTTTATATTTCCTTAGTAACATGCAAGCTTGGTCATCAAAGTCTTTTTGTAGTTTTAATTTACCGGGATGTAACATCTGAGTAATAACCTCTGGATGAGCATTCAGTTTAGGATAATCATTTTCTACCAACATATGAATAACCATTGCTGGAATGGTTAACACATGAACTCCACAAGACTGATATAGAAACCATCTTATAACCTTAACATTGTTTAGTACTTTCCATTCTCGTTCATCATAAGTGGGTTCAAACAAGATCTTCAAATTAGAATACATCACCCTCTCATGATAATCATCTGGACACACATCATTAAATTTGTCTTTGTACAGCTTCCAGATAGTCACCAAATCATCTCTATTCATGTAATGAAGCATTTTTGAAAATGTACTAAAACTATAAATCTCACCATTGGTTCTCTTAAACTTCCAACATCCTTCACTTCCATCTATGATTTCAAATGTGTACGAGACAATTAGATGTTGAACTACAAGAGGAACTGCATCTGACTCCATCTCTGTAGATAGCTTTGTAAGAACCATTAGTTTTTCCTTGTTTGCTTCCATGTCCTCTTGATCTCCGTATGCTCATTTCGCACTTTAATCTTTATCTACAGGTTTTGATTTATCAGCCATCCTCTTCTTTCTTCCATGAATCCTATCCTTGATTGCTAGTGGAGTTTCATAGTTAGCAATCTCTTCAGTAGCCTTAAGAGAAGGTTTTTCCTATTCTGCAACCTTCTTTTCTTAAGCAAGAACATCAGCATTCAATTCCTCATCTAACTTTTTAGCTTCCTCTTCATCATAGGCTTCTTCCTCTTCTCTACTCCCAAACTTCAAAGGTGGATCTTCTTCAATAACAACAGCTTTACCCTTTCCAAGATCCTTAGGTTCAGTAAATACTGGCTTGTTTACTGCCTCACCAATTCTAATACTTTTAGCTGTTGCTTTGTTTGAAGTTTTAGGTGCAGGTTTTGATGGTACTTCAATTGTCATGGGTTGAGATTGCTTTAAGTTAATCATCTTGTATAGCAATCTCATCTTTTGTTATTGTTGTGTCACAGATGAAACTTTTGAACTAGCAGTGGTTTGAGCGACACTAACAATGGTTCTTCGATTCAATAGTGGTTACATCCTTAGTTACTTGCTCCACTTCTTTTACATTCTCCACAACTGTAGTCTTTGTTGGATTATCTAACACTGCTTCATTCCCATCCTTATGAGCCACCAAGTAATCATTATCATTGTCACCACTATCAATCTCCATATCAACCAAAGCCTCCCCTGAATTCATGCTATCATTCGTCACCTATTTGGATGCATCCTCCAAACCTTGACCTTCAGAGGAGCTCACCGTTTGTGCAGTTGCCACCTTCATCATTCTTTTGAATTGTTTGACCTTTGGCTTTCTTTGGTTTCCCAAAACTCTAACTCTATGCTGCAACCTCTTGATAGTGGCAGCTCGAGAAGTTGTCATCTGTTGTAAGCCATTGATATGAGACTCCAATGTGGTACACATGTCCATCAATTCCTTTATAAGTTGCTTACTATCCTCTTCACTTCGACCTGTATTACCGGGTCCGAGAGGTGGGTCATTAGACTTGTCAGTTTGTACAATAATGTGATCCATCAATTTCTGTTGGTTTTCCATTCTACCCTCATCAGTAGGAGTTGGCATTGGTTGGGTCTTATTGATTTTATCATCGTTGATTCAGCCTACTAAGCTTGAGTTCGTAATGATAGCCCTTCAAATCATGTCACCTTCATCACCGTGACATGCTCATGAACTACACCACTAGCACCAGCCTTTAGGAAGCCTAGTGCCTTCTTCTTCCCACGTGTGACTAAAATGATTTGGGGTTGGGAAGTTGAAGGTGAAGGCTCGAGAGTTGTTGTAGGTGGTGGTGTGGTGGGGTAGCATTAGAAACCTCATGCTCGTGATGGTTGGTGTAGGTTGTGGTTCATCCTCCTCTTCATTCTCCGAATCATGTGGCAAATCAAGCATATGAGGAAAAAGAGAGTAACAAGATCAGAAACGATACTAGTTCTTTTCATGTTGGCAAAGAGTTTTGTAGTAATGAAAATAGATCAAACTTCCCCTGATGTGGTTTTGGGTCCACAATCTGACTATCAATGATCATCTGGATGAAACTAGGATATAGAAAATACTTGCCCTTATCCTTAATATTCTTTTGTAGAGCCTCAAATACCATTCTTGACCAATTATAGACTTTTTGTTGAGTAAGGCATATGAGAGCAGTAGCAATCTTGGAGGGAAATTCATTAAAGCCAGTGGTTTTGCTACTAAGGCACATAAGACAGGTATGTATCAAGAACTTCCATTGGGGGGAACACATACCTTTTTGAAAATTTAAACTGGTACCCCTTCTCTCATAACCCATTCTTTCCGCATCAAGAAGATCTCTCGAATCGCCCTACACCATCAAGATCTTGAAACTGTAGCACATTCCTAATAACCTTCTCATTAACCAAAATTTCCTTCTCATCAACCAAGGTTCTAATTGTTTCTACACCATCCCTTGTCACAATCTCAGTCGTCCTCCAAAATTGACGGGTGTAAGCCTTAAGAACAACAGGTGTAGCAGTCAAAGCATAAGAGATAGAGGTTTGTTTGATGAAATCAATCATCTCATGAAACCCTTTTGAAGCTTCATTCTTTTGTAAGTATGCAACCAAGTTGTGAGAAAATGAAAGTTCACTCGGCATTGTAAAAATTAGGGTTCGTGGGATTTTGGATAAGTACAATTGAGCAATTTGTGCGATTAGGGTTTGTGGTAAGATCAAAGTAAATGTGTTTGTGAGACCGATTGAATTACTGGCCATGATTTGGGGAATAATTACGTTATAATAAAAAGTTTCAAAACAGTCCCTCTAGTTTCACACTTCAGCATAAATGAGCTAGCAGTTATTTTCTCAATACCAGCAGTGATCCCATTATATCTAGCAGTAGAAACAGCTTTGCCCTCCGATCTTTCAACCAACTCCTTCTTTACAAATGATTTGGCAATTTAGTATATCATGCATATTTTTGAAGAAGAATACAACAAAATTTACATTTTTTTTAATTCTTTAAAACAATAAATGCTCCAGCAGCAAACTCCAAAAAATACTAGTGCTCATAAACAATCCAAGAAACTATATACAAATCTTCTTCAAAAACCCGCATGAGACAAACACAACTCAGAACTACACAAACTTTGTTAGGGTTAGACACTTAGCAGTTTTAAGTGTAACACAAGCACTAAAACATTATACGCACTACCAGGACTTAGCAAAAGGAACAAGCAGTGGAATCATATACACTAGCCGTACTAAGATTTCCAATAGCAGTACTACCTTTTACTTTTGCAAAAACATTTTGAGAATTAGAGATTGATCATACCTACAATAATTACTAAGTACCTAAAGCTCCCCACATCAAAAACTTTAGTGAGTAGGTCTTTACATTGTAATGAGTATGTTATTCACGACAAATTGTCAATCCAAGACCACATTGGCTCGACAACACTTTTATCAATCTGTTACCACATGTTAATCCCACCACCTTATGAATATAGATCTTGAATAGGTCTCAGATAACAAAATGTTTGAAACTATAAGTATTACGCGAATTTTATATGCTAAGTAGTCTTACAAGGTTACAATCATCTCCTAAACAATCGTATCTTGTCTATAAACAAACCGAACACGAGTAGTTTGGAAACCCAGCAAGCAGCTACCACTTGGCGTATTTTCATGATTCTCAATGGCACCACCAAGCAAGATATTTAGTACACTAGCAAGATTACACAAGCGGTAGTTATGCAATGGAGATAGCATGGTTAGCACCGAGAAGTTATGTCAAATTCACAAATATTTTGCTACAGTTTACAAGACCATGTTAACTCAAACAACACTTAAAGTATGTTTACGGTGGAGATGACCAATTTGCCTTGCAATTGGTCAACTCCACTCCATATTAGCAACAAGTTAAGTCAAATTCACCACATTAGTGACTTTTAACACAAAAACACGACAAATTGTATTCTTGTATATACCTTGACCACAATAATAAACGTCAATTTTATTAATTTTTACGTTGACTAACTATATCCTAATACACCACCAATTTTATTTTAGGTTTTAATTCACAACTAGATCGTTAAACATTGTTGTCTTGCCCAATTTAACATACCTACAAGAGTGGTAACATTCTATGATAGCGGCGACACGTGTGACTACGAGTCACGTGCATGGTATGTCCGTGTTAGGGAGTGCTTACAGTATCTTGTTATTATAACACAATCATATTCTTATGTGTTTTGTTTTTTGGGTTGAATTTGCATTATTATAACCAAGGATATAATACTGATTATGGACAACATTAACAAGTTTACTATCATATGTAGAAATCGATCTAACATTTTCCTCGCTTCTATCCAATACATTACTATATATACTAAAGATTGGGAGGTTGCTACAAAGAAATGTGATGTAGCATTAATTATTACCTATAGCAATTTGACAAAAATAGTCCCTAAGGTTTAGTCGTCTTTGAAAACTAAGTACTTTGTAGCATTAATTATTATGTATAACCATTTAACAAAAATAGTCCTTAAGGTTTAATTGCCTTTGCAAACTAGGTCCTTCGAGGACTAACGATGTAACATAATTAAACTTTAATGGACCGCTACATAAAAATATAATGGGGCCACAACACTTCTGCAACAACGCGCGGGATCACCCACTCGTATAATTACAATTATGGACAACACATACATAAATAAACTTATAATTTCTTATACTTTGTGACCATACACCATGCTTGTGACTAGTTGCCCATTATTTGTGTCTAGTTTCCCCATAACAAATTTATTGGTGGCCAAAGTTTCTTGGGTGTTGTGTTGTAGCAGTTTGACTTTGAGTTTTGTGGACACTAGTTCCCTTCAAGTACATGCCACTATTTACCACCATCATTTCCTTACATCTATTCACCATTAATAAACTGTCATAGTTTTTTTAAACCCCATTTTTTGTTTACCACAACCAACAATAGAGTATCTCAAAAACGTTTGTTCTACTTACATGTCGATATCAGTAACATAAAGGAGTACCTAGCATACACCTAAGAATAAACTGTGTTGGTTAACTAGAAGCAACCCCAAATAAACAACATAAATCTGCTTGCTTCCGTATTTAAACAATTTTTTTCCTGATTTTAATTTACGTTGTGTCTCGCCCAGTTGCCCATCGTATCTATGTTGTTGCCCAAAAAATATTACTTGTACTATTAACTTGTTAGACACATGTTTCATTGTACCTTTTTTTGCAATACTTAAACTTTAAAATTAATGGACATAAACAATTCAAGTACATGCCACTAGGCAGCACCATCATTTCAGTACGTCCTTTCCTCATTAATAACGTTTGTCCTACTTTTATGTATCCCCGATTTGGGTTTTTTCAAAACATCCATGCAATACTGAAGAAAGCACAGGCAAGTGCACACTTACTCAGAGTTTATGACATAAAATGTTAGTTCTATTATAGTAGTATATTGTTACAGAAAATATAAAGTAAATGTACACCTAATAATACCATATGTATGTTACTTGATGTAACCAAAACTAATCAACATAAACCTGTTTAATGGCTTGTATGTAAACAACAAACTTAAATATTAATTTTCCTAAGCCATACATAGCATAAAGTTATGGACCACGTGGCATACCTGACTAAAAATTGTTTGAATTGCAACTAAACAACAGGCTAACTGGTTTAGTTGCCCCCAAATTGTAACTAGTTGCCAAAATGGTTATCTTGTGGCCAGGAATCGTTTGAGTACTAGAGAAGCTTCATTAATTCCATTTGGGCTAATGTGCATTTTAATTACTTGACAAGACGCAAATATTCACCACTTGACTATCCACATTTAGTCATCTTGACTTAAATTCAAAATAAATTCCATGTCACCCCCACCCCATTTTGGTTATATAAACGGACACCATATATTCCATTTTCATACAACTTTTGTCAAGGGACACACACTACCCACAGCAACATTTACTACAACAGAAATGGATAACGTTCTTTACGACATGGTTAACACTTTGTTTGTGCGCGACAATGGATGTGACTTCAAGTTCATAAGTGACATGCATGCAAAGGTGATGGAGCTTACTCGTCGTTGCAGTGTGAGGGGTGAGAAGATCAAGCAGTTGGAGTGCGTGGTTGGGTCCAGTCTTGCCAGTGCTTGTTTGGAAATCCTGCGTGAAATTCAGGATGAGGAGCTTGAGAAAAACAGGACGCTGATGAGGCTCATCAGTGAGACGCAACTCCAAGTTCTCAATAAAACCTCCTTTCTGGCAAAGATGCGCAAAAAAATATTAAACCTCTACTCCTAGCTTGTTAGGTGCTCTCTCTCAAGTTCTGTCATTGTCATCTTTTTTTGTTTTGGTATCTTCATCAATGTTGTTGCTCGTCGCCTATTTTGTTATCTCTTAATGTAATGAAATGAAATCTATTATAAATAAAAATATATCGAAGCACTTGGCAAATGGTCGAACTTTGTATACGAATCACGAAAAAGGAACATATAATACTTTTGAACACATCTTGAATTAACAACAGTATACTACAACAAGATCACCCCTTTATTTTATGAATAATTTGGTGACAAACATGGGTATTTCGATTATAGAATAGTAACATTTTTGACAAACCTCCAACAAGATCACCCCTGTATGTATTTTAACAATTTCTGTTATTCTACAGGCCAAACTACCAGTTGTTCTAGAGCAAGCAAACGTTTTAGATAAGATTGGAATACATCCGAACGACTATAAGATTACATTTAGGCTAGCCGAAAACGTTCCTAAGCAAGGGGATTTTTGGTGATTGTGGTGTGTGGTTTTGTATATTTTTATACCGATTGGCACATGGTCTATCGTTGCAAGTTGATGATCCTGCTGACGTCGCGCTAGCATATCGCGAGAAGATGATTCGGTTTTTTTTATAGACATAGATTTTATCCTTTGTACTAACAATTTTTAACTTATCTCCAACAGCACTTTCATTGTTTTATCATGCACTATCGGATTTCAATATACGATATTGTATCAAATAAATTTTATAATCAAACATATAACATGCCTCATCCATTGATATATTCATTCACACATAAAACATTCATGACTAGATAATGGATTCATAACAAGTATTTACTACATTAAAGACGCTTGTAACATTCATACATAAACCAATAATCATACAATGCCTTGCATGCATCAACCTTGGATACGTGTAACATTCATTCAAAAAAACAACAATGGGAGACACGACGTAAAAGTATCTACACATGTTACATCTAAATTTGTTCAAGATCTAAATATCTTCTTTCTTTTTAAAAGTCAACAACTCTATTTCATTTATTCTTCATTTGGACGTCCATTTTATAAAAATAGACATTTGGACGTCCATTCCTTAAAAATAAAACAGGCCACGACTGGTTTGTCAACTAATTAACTCCCATATTATTACACAAACACACTACACATAAAAGCGTTAAACAAATAAAGTAACATTTATCCCTATTACTATTTCCATATCAAAATAAATGGATCATAAGTTTCATATAATATATAGGTACATTGTTAATAGTAAAATAATACTACCTTTGCTAATATATAGCAAATCTTCATCAAGATCACATTTGTTCATAAGTCATGATGCCTATCTCCAAACCATCTCTTTCATCAAAAAGTGCTTCTAAGCCTTTAGTTGCCTTATTTGATTTAAAACTAAGGTATGCATGCCATTACCCTTCCTAAAAATGTTGATATGTTACTGCGTGGTTCTTACTTGCCTTGACTAGATTTTTTTCCATACTTGCTATTCTTATTTGTATACATTTATATACCTTTATTACAGGACGCCACGCTCTGTAGCTGCGTATCCTGTATTTGAGATTCACTACGATGGTGAGTTCATTCGGTTGCCCAACTTAAGTTATGAGTATGGGCGAACCCTTATGCTAAGGTTTAGTAACTCCACAAGGATGAACTTTAATCAAATGCTTGACTTGTTGGCCTACAAGCTTGAGTGTGAGATACGGGCTTTGTATTTTTGTAAAGCCAAGATTTAGTCTTTCAACTGGTTTGACAATTGTTGAATGTGATAATGATATTAAAAGGCTGTATGAACTTGCAGAGGAATATGGGTTAATCGGCTTGTACATTACACATAAACCTGATAACTTATCATGTTTCTATTATCGTAACCTAACTTTTAGTCTTCTTGATGTGGAAACGCATGCAAAGCTTGCGATACATGATAAACTTGTGGAAATTGATACTTCTAAATCTTACTCTGATACTCTTGCATGGGAGGAGGAAGAAGGGCGTTCACCTCCCCTAAGAACCCCTCCTTTCCAACCTAGAAGTAAAGGAATTGAATTCCAAGGAAAGAATCTTTTCATGGATTTTTTGCATAGCGACAGTGTTCATGATGCCATTGAGTTCAGCGACGATGAATGGTTCTATTGGGGATTTTATGGGTCTTTAGCAATGTATGTTGGGTGGTCTACTTCCCCACCTTATAACTGGGTAATACGGGTTGTCGAATACGATGGTGCTACTTTAACGAATGCACTGACACCTTCTCTTCCAAATCAGGTTTTGTTGGATGCAGGATCTTCTTCCGTTCCACAAGAGGTTGGGACTAGTGTCAAGAACAGGTCTGGGCATAAGGTTTCGAGAAAACCGTATGCAAGGAGGCTCTGCTTTCAAACACCAAGACCGGGTTTACGGAAGTTCAAGATGTTGAGGCATTTCAAGGCTCTAACAAGAGACCGGTGTCGAGGAGGCGCAGGATTAAAACAAACTTGGTATTTAAGGAACGGAAGGTTGGAGTATAGGTATTGTTATGCAACATGCTCATGCTGTTGTTAACGTTTAGAAACTGTTGTGTTAACATAACTTTAAAGTCAAAAAAGATTGTCTAACTCTAGTCTAGCCTTTTTTGTAAGGCAATGTTATGTAATTGTTAAACATTTTTTTGTTGGTACTTCTTATGATTACCAAAAAAATGTTCAACAAATACATAATATTAAGATGTGATGTATTTGTGTAACCATCTGGTTTGGGGTAATCGTAGTATGCACGTGTTTTTTGATGTACGTTCGATGTGCGTTTACGTAATATTGTGTATGAAGGCTTTATATAATGAATATCTCTGCAACCAAAAAAAAAATGGAAACCTTGATGGGGCATCTTTATTTTTGGCTTGCACCCCTACAGGGCAACTTTATTTTTTGTGGGTTTGTAGATATAGAATTTTTTCCCTTTTAATAGTCAGCATTTTTTGTTGGGAGTATACGTGCTCAACTATGCATTGGCCACGTGCATGCTAACTATCTCTTCCTGGTATAGTGGTCTATCCATACTTGTTTGTATTTACCCACTTTGACTTTCTAAAAAGGCACCTAAAAAATGTATTTGACAGTTTTACAGCTTCATTATACATTTATGCATCTTGTTTATCAAGTGTTTGCATTTATCCATTATTTGCTAACTAAATAGGTTCTTGCATTGTCATAACATAACAAATACATTAACTTATATATATTATCAAATACAACATAACGAGAATAGGTCGTATCTCACTTGTTCAATGACTTGCTTGTGATTCGCTAGCTGTATCAACTGCATCTTGTTCAATTGGTCGTTCACTTATTATTCGACTTGCAAGTGGCTGGGTTTTTTCATCAATAATGTCACTGGGTTGGGTACACATAGAATCATGAATTTCATCGGGGTTGTTGTAGTCCCGTTCCTCTCGATACTCACCGAACCACCACCTCCGGTGATCCGCAACATGTAGCCCCATCACACCATCACCTCTGTAGTTGTGTTTTTCTATTCGTGGACCCTAGCATCAAAGGTCAAACCAACCTTTTTTTTCTTTCCAACCAAAGACGCAATGCATAGCATTTCACAACCGGTTTCCTCGCCATGGTGAAACTTGTTTGATGTTATGAATAAAGAATAGCATTGACGTATTATATAAGAACGCCTAATAGCATAACCATCTCGTATTTTTATCTTCATTTATTATACTTGAATGATGTGCCATACTAGTTGGTAGGAGAATTTAATTGAAGAGTAACATACAATATTTGTACACTATTGAATTAACTTGTGAGTAGTCAAATATAAGGTCACCACATTGAAATATACCAGTTTGGCTTTCTTATTATGAAGGCTAGGGGTACTAACTACCCACATTAACACACACACACACCTACCCAATTAATTAGCTTCGTTCACTGCTGCCAGTATAACATGCTTATACTGTACACAGACAGTTGTAACGTTAAGCATGCCTATATTTGTGATAGCAGCACTAACCTTAGACAACTTGTAGTAACAACATGTTTACATTAGTTGGTCTTCAGCACTAGCAGTACTAACGTGAACTAGCAGTTTTAAGTATTTATTCTAACGGTCGTAATATACTTGTAATATGTTTTGCATTAAATTTCATCACCGTGACTACCTTTACAAACAGCAGCAGCCACCAACGAGAGCAGCAGTTACAACATTATCATGAATTTGTCCGATTCACAACAGTCGTTATCATATCCAATGAAACCCTTTGTATACTTACAGAAAAAACTATAATACATCACAAACTTCGGGAAACGAGTTTCAGATTGTTGGTACTTTATGATTTGAACACTATATAATGTTGAATATGTATTCAAAAGATCTAAGCCTGAATCTGTTACTCCAGGGTATCCAGTTTATGTGATCTATGTTGCTACTTACATTATGAAAAGGTAATTTGTGCCGTATATATTTTGTTGTTCCGCTGTGCTTTACAATTTAACACTGAAAATAAAAACTTGCAACTTCTCCAAAAGTAAATTGCATATAATTAACCATATATAACTATTCCATTACATTACTTGGCTATTAACATACCAAGTCCAACACAAATAACTGACAAAGATCCTAACATAATGAAAAACAACCTATCATACAACTTCAACTTTGACTTTGCATCAGTCAACTCTTTGTCCAAGATTGACTTGTCCAAAGCAAGAGTATCAACCAAGTGTTCAATATCCACTGACTTCTTCGATCTTTTCTCCTTTTCAAAGAACCCATACACCAGATCTTTATAGTATTCACTTGGCGATCATCATCCAAAACCGATATATATCACAAATAGAGCATTTTATGAATCGCTTCTGTGGTTTGCCCTTGTTGTTGGCATCTTGATTGTTAGATTTAAGACCGATTTGCAAAAGTATTCAACTTTTCCACCAATTAGTCGGGTAGTAGCTGAAGTTCTGGAAGTCAAAATATATAGGTTTTTAATTTACAAGGTTGTGGAAAGTTGGAAAATGTTGACCGACAAATGGGGGTGGGGTGGTGGGTGGGGAGTTTATAAAAGTTGCAAAAAGGTAGTAGTACCTTTTATAACTTTATCGTTTCTGGCCCAACAAAACTTTATAGCCACATACATACAACATTTTTTGTTGTAAAAAGTAGAGGGACCTAGCATGACAAACACTTAAACCTTTTTACCCCACACATAACTTATCCTTATGGTCCCGACAATCAACATCCCCACATTCCTGCTTATACCCTAGGTCACTTTCATCGAAGAATCCAAAAAGAATCGGTGTCCTTTTCATATTTTTTAGAAACAAATCCGTGTTTGTTGTACTCTCCGTATGTACTTTCTTACCTTATTCGTTGATATATTTATATATGAATATAAATAACTGTGCAGCTTTATAATTTATATTCTATTATTAAATTTTTAATTAATTCATAGTTATTGAAATTGTTATTAGGGTTTATGTTTTATAGGTATGGTCAGTATACCCCTTTAAGTCTAGTGCTTACTTCTAATTATTATTAGGGTTTATGTTTTTTAGGACATGGCTGAAACCAAAGAAGTTATATTTAAAGTCCACCAGACCAAGAAATTTGAATTTCAGCCACTCCGCTATGTAGGCGGGCGCCTTGATGATGTCTGGTGTTTTAGCTCCACCAAGTGTGCATTTACCAAGGTGCTTGATTATGTTTTCAATGATATTGCAAGGGACAAATGGGCTTTATTTTATGATGCACCAAACAAGGCACTCGAAGATGGTTTACCTTTGTTGCACACGACAATGACGTTCGTCGGATGTATGACATTACGGATAAGAATGGACTTAGTAAATCCAGTATTAAAGTGTCGGTCACCTCAAGTATATGTAATTGTTAGAAAGCTCGTAGTCGTAGTGATTCTAGGATTAAGTAGTATTTAGTTAAGTAACACCGTGGAGGACTAACGGGTCTTTACCCATCGTATGCCCGATCCTGACCCGTCGGTGGCTTATGTAATGACTATAAATACTCTACCTCCCAAGGTAGAGAATTGAGCTCATAATAAGATTTTTCTTTTCTCACTAAAGTTCTCAAGTCTCTAACATTCTCTCTAAAACTCATCTTTGTACGCCCACTTTGGTTATGGTTTGATGTATGTGAAACCAATATGTTACAAATGGTATCAAGAGCCATGGTTAGATCATCTTACATATCTTTGGATTTCTAGTGGTTTTAGATGGTTTTGAGTTTGAAAAGTTTAGTGGTTTTGCATCATTTGTTTCATCTCTAGTGTTAAAGTTTGAATTTTGGGTGTACTTTTGTGTCTAGGATCATTGTATGTGCTTGGGTTTTGTTTTGGTAAGCTTGAATCAACGTGGTTGAGCTTGTTTTGGATTGAAAAGTGTGTTTTTAAAGTTTTTCTTGCTAGCAACTTGAGCCACGGAATGTTATTCTTGTTAGCGACTTGCTTTGTAAGTTGGTAGCGAGTTGTAGTTGAAGTTGTTAGCGATTTGGTCATAGCGACTTGCCTTTTGAGACAAGCCGAAAAACAGTACACTTAGTAGATTCTCCACTACGGGTAGCGACTTGGTAAGGTAGCGACTTGCTTTCAATTTTGATAGCGACTTGTTCTTAAGTTTCTTAGCGATTTGGTGCTAGCTATTTGGACCATAAGCGAGTTGCTATTTAGCGACTTGATATCTTAGCGACTTGGTGCATAGCGACTTGGTGTCAAAATTCATAGCGATTTGGAACTTAGCGACTTGTCTTAGCAACTTGGTTTTTAGCGACTTGATTCAAGGGTTCTTAGCGACTTGGTTGACTTTTGTTTGTGATACGGTTTCTCTTGATTTAGTAAAATCCCATGAAAGAATCTATTTCCGGTTTAATCATTGAGTTATAAAATCCGTGTAATCTTTAAACATGTCTACCAACGTACCTACAATCATCTCCATCGTTGTCGAGGATGTTCAAGCAAATGGTTCGGATACTCGCCCACCCATGCTTGATGTAAGCCGACTACGACTCTTGGGCTCAACGAATCAGATTGTACTATCTTGGAAAGGAAAATGGGGTCAACATTCTCAAATCGATTAATGAAGGACCTTATCGATTGAGACTACAAGAGACTTAATTGATACAGTGCGCAGATGGAACAATGATCTATGGAATAGATAGACCAAAGACATATGATGAGCTCGATGATAAGGAGAAAAGAGATTTGATCTCGATATCGTGGCTTCTAACATCATACTTCAAGGTCTTCCAAAAGATATCTACAAGTCGATCAATCACAACACAAGCCAAGGCGGTGTGGGATAATGTCAAGATGCTTCTCTCGGGTTCAACTAACTATGGAAGAGAGAATCACAACTCTATGATGAATTTGAGCACTTCAAGATGAAACCGGATGAGAGTGTCTATGAGTATTACGTGAGATTCCACAAGCTTGTTAACGACATGAGGAACATCGAATGACTATGCCAAACATTCAATTTGAACTCAAAGTTTGTGAACAACATGAATCCGAATGGCACAAGTTTGTCACCTCTGTGAAGTTAACCAAAGGATTGAAGAATACAAACTATGAGCAACTCTATGCCTTCCTTCTTCGTAATGAGAGACATGCTATGTTTGAAAAAGGATTCTTGATCGGTTCAAAACCAACGAGGGAGAAACAAGTTCATCAAATGATTCAACAAAGATTTTACACCAATGATGGAACCACTACCAAAGCATCTCAAGTCATTCAAGATCCATATTTCAAACAACCCGATGCCAATGCGGTCATGGAACACTTTATCAATAAAGCGGCTCTTATGGTTAAACAAAACTTAACCTTCTCTCCACATACCAACAGACTTCACACTAACAATGAAATCGGGATCGCATCCAATCTACATAACCATGCTTTTGTCGAGATGGAAAGGTTACAGTACAACCATTTCAAGGAAGACAATATGAACAAAGAAGAGGTGGAGTAGGAGGAGGGTATGTGGAAAATCGAATAGGGAAGGAATGGAAATCAAGGACAAGCAAAGCCGATCAAGTGTTACAAGCGTGGTGGTGAGGACATATTGCAAGGCGCACATCACCAAAACGCCTCGAGGCCGAGTACTTGTGGATAAGATGTTGCTTGTGCAAGCTCGGGATAATGGTGCAGCCTTGGATGAAGAGGAATTGTTGTTTCTTCGAGGAAATGCCAAGACATATGATGCGAGATGTGGATGAGTAGCCAATTCGGAGATAGGCCACAATCATCGAACGCCATTCAAGTTCTTGATTGTGAAGCATACGACCGACGTTGATAATGAACCTCGCACAAACAATTTTCATGGCTAGCATTTCTCCAATGGTCCCTTCTAAAGTCTCTTCATCACCACAAGCTGGTCCATCCAAAGACAAAATCATTTCGAGGTATTAAAACTATACGATGATCTTTGATGTGCAAAGATGCATGACAAAGTACAATCAACTGAAACTTTTGAGTCGATATTGAAAATATGGGTAATATCAATGTTGTCCCATATAATCAATATGTGAAACAAAGTGAAAGTGAGAGTGTACCAAGTGATGCATCTTGCAGACAATGATGACTATGTTTTGATGAATACACCGCATGTGCCTCGATGATTCTCGTTATCCACGAACTTAATGTCTATAAAGAACGAGTTGCCATTTATGAACAACGAGCTAAGTTTGAGTTAACCACTCGTGAGCGTGAAATGGATGACCAAATGCGTACAACTATTAGAAAAAGTAAGTTTAGAAGAAGTATTAAAACAAGAGTTAAACTCATTACAAGAAAAGCTTTCTAAAGCGCTAAGAAAAACAAAAACTTCAAGAAAATGTTAAAATGCTTAAGCAAGAATTCGATCTAAGGACTCAAAACTTTGAATGATTTTCTAATCTAAAACCTTGAAAAACAAGCTTGAAAATAAGTTGTACGTACAAGGAAATACCATTCGATTGCTTCACTTAATCACTAAGCACGAGTTTTGAGTGATAAGCATAGTACTCCCTTATTGAGGAACCAAATCCAGAGGTTGTTAAAAGGCTAGAGCGCCCATAATGTAATCAATGATGGCAATGAGATTCTTAAGCCTAGAGCGAAACCTAGTTGCATTGAGTGCGAGGAAGATAGAAAATTAGATGATGCATCTAGGAGAAAATGAATAAGAAGCTAAAAGATCCCGAATGTAAAAAGAATAACATAATGATAAAACCCCATGATTACAAGAAGGAAAACTGGATCTCCTTAAACAAATTTAAGCCTCAAACATTGTTAACACCGAACAAGTTTTTCGGAAAAAGGACTTAGATAAGCAAAAAGTCGAAAATCTGGTTGAAACAAACCTCCTCTTAGGAAAATGCTGCATGATTGTGTATCCTTCTAATACACCAATGCATTTAGTTCCTAGAACTATTGCCACTAAAAGCAAGACCTTAATCGGTCAATATGTTATTTTTCAACTATTTGTCGATTTTGAGAAAACTTGTAAGAAAAGGATCACACCCACTGGGATTCTTGAAGGGAAAGGGTTTTGAGCAAACAAAAGAATGCTATCTAACTTAGGTCATGCCTTTCTTTAAACAACTAAAAGATCAATTTGAGAGTCTTAAAAGTGGATAGATTCGGATATTAAAGGAATGGAAAATGAATTTGATGCAATGATAGTTGAGGTTAGTGACTATGAGCGAGCACTAAAATATAATGAGATTGAGAGGAAGAACTTGCATACATTGAATGAGACTCTTATTTCGAAAGTATTACTCAAGATGTGTTTTACATCGCTACGAATTGTTCCATTAATGCTTCTCGATTTCATGAATTATCATTGCTCGAAAGTCTCCCATGATCATGTCATTGAGCTTGAAAAAACTAACTCTAAACCGCATGATAAAGTTGAACATGATGATCATGATAATCTGGTAAAACAGTTTTCTAAATTGGAAGTTGAGCATCTTGCTTTGCAATTAAAATATCAACATCCGAAAGAAAATGTTAAAACCTCAAATATCAAGACATCTTTGGATGTTCACGAATTTGATGCGCTTTTGAAATTAGCAAGCGTGATGAGCAGATTCGAGCTCATTGTAACACGATCGAAAGTTGAAAGCCCAAATCTCTCATTTAAAGGGTGAAAAGAACAATGTATCGGCTCCCAAATGCCTCCTCCATTAGATTTTGAATTCTCAAAACTTTCATCTTCAAAACTTGGTTAATGTTTTACAAAAGGAAAATGAGGGTTTTCTAGAAGAAAATGAAAAGGTTAAACGTCATTTCAATGAGTTATTTGAGTCAATAAAAGTCACTCGTAACAAAATAATGAACAATTAACGTTGTAAAAGGAAATTGAGAATACAAGAGTCGTGTAAAGGGAAAATGCCAATGACCAATGGGGAGAATGGTGCATCAAAGGTGCATGGTTGTAATAAATATGCTTTGTCTGTGAAATATGTTCCTCCTCATCTTAGGAATAACAAACTTGCTATTCAAACATATTTCTCACACCTTAAGGACAGCCTAGAATGTCTCCGTGAGATTGTAGAAGAGGATAAGTTAGAGAAACCACTTGATAACGCAATTAGCCATGCATGCTTATATGCCAAATGATCTCAAGAACTTCTAGAATGCTTAATTACAATATGCCCTAAAAACTTAGGTGAGCAAGTCAATCCCTTGATACCTTGTTCTATGACTAGTGCCAAGCATACAAATCCTTCAATGTCCAATGTCATGAATGTGAACTCTAGTATGCCTTCAAGTAGTTCAGATCCCAAGACATCTAAACAGAAATGCAAAAGTAGCAAAACCAACTAATGTTTCCATTCCTCTACAGAGTAATGATGACATTAAAGCAAGCGGGTCAAAGTCTCAAGGCAATACAAGGAATGATAGGACCTTGCAAGCTAAGAATGTGCATTGGAAAAGAGTAGAAGATCACCCTAGGAACACTATGTCTCGAGTTGAATAAAGCGAATCGTGTTGATTCTAGTATTAGCTATAAGCGCATCTTGTAAGTAATTGAATCGCTACTATATGCAAACCTTGTAATGATATCTCGCTTGAATTACATTGCTAATCATGAATGTGGTATGAATGTTTTGTCTAATGTGTCATATGCCAGTTAAAATTGTTAATGCTAAAAATCATGCTAAAAAGGCTAAAAGGCAAAGACGTAAGAAAGTTAGAAAATAGTGGAAACCCATGGGAGAACATTTAGTAAGATAGGTTATCAATGGATACCTTTTGGTCATAAGATTAATCGATTACGCCCGTGAACTGATAAGACAATGCCCTCTAGAAAATGAATGCCTCTTGGTAGAACTATTCCCTTAAGAAGTGAACATACTTTGAATAGGTCAAATCGATACCAAAGATCGTGCATCTATTCCTAATGACTCCATTGTTTCTATTTATGATGTGGGTGTTCCAATCATCATTACTAACCAAATAGAACCCATTCTTGCATGGGGATCCCAATTATCCGATTATCCATTCTTATGCGTGTTCAACTGCAGATCGTTCAAATCGTTCTATGGTACCGGACTCGTGCTATTCCATGCATATATTTGGAGACGGTGTGGCTCATGAACTTTGTGAGTAAATTCATCGGGACAGTTAGATTCAGGAACGACCATTTTGGAGCCATTATGGGTTATGGAGATTATGTGGCTGGTAAAAGTGTAATTTTAAGGGTATATTATGTGGAATGTCTTGGTCATAATTTGTTCTCTGTTGGTCAATTCTGTGATTCCGATCTAGAAGTGGCTTTTAGAAAACATACTTGTTTCGTTAGAGAACTTGATGGTGTGGAATTATTAAGAGGTACTCGAGGTACAAACCTATACACCATCTCTATCGATGACATGATGAAGTCTTCACCAATCTGCTTGCTGACAAAGGCTTCTAAAACAAAGTCTTGGTTATGGCATCGTCGTCTCAATCACTTGAACTTCGGCACCATAAACAATCTTTCCGAAAGGATCTTGTCGAGGCTTACCCGGACTAAAATATGAAAAAGATCATCATGTTCGACTTGCCAAGCGGGAAAAAGCACGAAATATGCCTACAAACCAAAACCCACAAACTTAGTAATGGAAGTTCTTCATACCTTTCATATGGATCATGCGGACCAATGAGAGTTCAAACGATAAATGGGAAGAAATACATTCTAGTAGTTGTTGATGACTACTCTCGATTTACTTGGGCAAATTTTTGAGGACAAAGGATGAAACTCAAGATGTCATCATTAAACTAACCAAACGACGAGTTTGACTTAACAATACTGATGTAATTGTTCGAGCAGACAATGGCACGAGTTTGTTAACAAAGACTTAATTCGCTTTTATGAAAGTGTTGGAATCGGTCATCAAAGAAGTGTTTCATGAACTCCTCAATGTAACGGTGTAGTTGAAAGACGAAATCAAACTCTTGTAGAAGCCCATAAGAACAATGCTAATATTCAAAGGTTCCAATGTTTCTATGGGTGAAGCCATTTCCACCGCTTGCTACACCAAAATCATTCCCTTATACACACCTCTCATGGAAAAACTCCATATGAACTTGTTCATAAACGAAACCCGATCTCTCCTACCTTCGTGTGTTTGGTGCCTTGTGTTATCCAACGAATGACAGTCAAGACTTAGGAAAATTAAGAGCAAAGGAAGATATTGGAGTTTTAGTTGGTTATGCACCAAACAAGAAGGGCTACATAATCTACAACAAGAAACCCGAAACATCATGGAAACAATTCACGTTACGTTCGATGAGTCGACCGGTCAAATGGCTCTGGACAATCCATTCTGACCCGCACTTCAAATCGATCCCATTGGTTCATCCTTGTACCAAATTCCTCTCAAAGAACTCCATATGTACCTCCAACTAAAGATGATTTGAAGAAATTGTTTGATCCGATGTTTGATGAACACTATAAGCCATGTGCTAATGATCTATCAAATCCTACAACAGAGGTCGCCATATCCACGTGAATGAAGTCAATCCTTCCGCCTCAATATCATTAAGTCATGAAGCGCTGCTGGCGATCACTCTTCTCATCAACAAATCATCAATCTTCAAATGTACATCATGGAACCATTTCGCATCAATGATGATGTTAATCCTTCGCTACTCACGAAGATGCTCCATTTGAAACCATATTTGCTCTCGAATCATCATCGTAACCATCTTTAGGAGACATTGACTGCTACTTGGTTCCACAACAACAACCACATGAACACCTCGGAAAATGGACACATGATCATCCACCGGACAACATCATTGAAACCTCTCGTCCAAAGTATCCACAAGGAAACAACTTGCAACCGATGCCTTATGGTGCTTCTTCAACTTCATACTCTAAGATCGAACCTAAAGATGTTAAAGCGCCATGAATGAAGACAATTTGGTTCAATGCCATGCAAGAAGAAATTCATGAATTTGATCGATTAGATGTATGGGAATTAGTACCTGCTCCAGGCGTGCTATGATCATTGCTCTTAAGTGGATCTTCAAAGTGAAGCTTGATGAGCATGGAGATGTTCTGGAAAATAAGGCTAGATTAGTTGCAAAAGGATATCGTCAAGAGGAAGGTATTGAATTTGAGGAATCTTTTGCTCCTGTTGCTCGAAGTAAATTCTTTCTCTTGCCTCCGTGTGCAAAACGATTTCAAACATTTTGATGCACATGTTGAGGGGGAGCTCTTGTTCTAAAAATATCAAAAACAATTCAGGTACAAAATGCTTTGATATATCATAAGTATCTGGATTGATTTTCAAATGGGTTTCAATTGGTTCCAATGGCAGATGACAATACCAAATAGACCGACCAACTTTACTTTATGTATGGTGGTATAAGAATGATAAGGTTAGGTATTTGTTCCCATGATCCGCCAGAACTGGAGGGATCTACCCATGGACAATCCACTAGATAGTGTAGAAGTCCTTGGGTATATTGAAAAAGGAGAAAATGAGATATGGGAAGTGTGCGGATGAGACTAAGCTAGTCTTGGAATAAACCCAACAAGGTTCTAGCTATGAAGTCTCGGTAAGCAACTGAAGGGTTGAAGAATGAAAAAGAATTGAATGAGAAAGGGTGAAAACAAATAGCCCTCCAATTATTCAACCTTGGGGCGATACTGGGTTCAATTCATATGCTCTTGGTGGTTACCAAGGTAACATCGGTATTGAAGACAAGGCGTCATGGACGCGATGACGACTACACTTCAACTTCCCAAACCACTCAAGTTCCTCTTAAAAGGACTCGTTTCATTCTCACGGGAACCGACATTATCTATCGACTTTCTCTTGAGATTGTTGATATTGAAGAAGGAGACCTCTCCCTAGTCTCCGATATAGGATCCAAACATGCACAAATTGAGTCTAGAGCCACGAGATCATCAATAAATCTCATTAGGACACGTTCAATGAAGACTCTACATTTCACACAATGTGGAAAGAGATTATATCTTGAGTTCTACGTATTATCCTTGTGGTATTTCCGTAACATCCAGTGATATGTAAAAATATTCACAATAAAGATGGAAATCCTTCCGAGCCAACATCAAACAAGCTCACGGTGGGTGGCATGTGAGATCTATTCTATAGAACAACCATGTGACAAGCGAATGAGAAACAATGGGGCGATTCAATCTTTTGAATCAATCTCGTTCGAGTTATGGATTGACGGATACCTTTGAAAAACCAATCGTTGTGCTTAAAACTCTTTTCTTTAGCACATCGATCGTGTACGTAATATTTCAAATCAAAAGGTGTTTATGATTGATAATTGATCTTCATTAAAACCTTCGTTGTATTGTAAAACAATTTCTATTGAGCGATACATGATTATTTTTGAAATCTCGTTTATCAATCGGTGAATCTCAATTATTGGTTCACTCACTCCGTGTTGTCTTCTTTGAGACGTTCGGTTTGAGAACACTAGAGCGACGAAACCCGTCAAGGAAATTCTTGAATTATACTTGATCACGTGCAAGACATGTATCGATCAACGGGAACCGTGGGCGTGTACCTCAATTCAACGAAAGTGATCAAAGACACTTTCATGCACTTTATTGCTAACTGTTGTGTGCGGTACACCGACGTTCTGGTGATCAAAATGAAGCGGTCAATCCATAGCCGCATGCTCACTCAACACATTCATCTCGAAGAAATCATGATTAGTGCATCAATGACTCGATATTTTCACTCCATGCTTACGCTACGCTGTCGCCAATATCATGAATCAATAAAAGCTTCCGCTACTCGATGAGAATTTATCATGATCCGAATGTGAGCATGTCGGTCCAAATGTCACAACTTCACTTCATACCAACACCACAATGGATAAGTCGAGATTTACGTGGTGATGATCTTAAAGTCGGCTTAAAACACATTATCACGTGGATCAGTTAAAGACCTCCACTCAGATTATCCAAACATGCAAATATGAAGAATCAAAGTCTACGAGCTACAAAACAAAGAACATGAACAAGAATCCAAGAACAATCTCAATGTAATATCTGTTTGTATTCTATGTAATTTCAATGTGTGTTTGAGGTGACCTCCCTTAGGGGGAGATTTTTAGGATTTAGTAAATCCATGTATTAAAGTGTCGGTCACCTCAAGTATATGTAATCGTTAGAAAGCTCGTAGTCGTAGTGATTCTAAGATTAAGTAGTATTTAGTTAAGTAACACCGTGGAGGACAGACGGTCTTTACCCACTGTATGCACGATCCACACCCGTCGGTGGCGTTTATGTAATGACTATAAATACTCTACCTCCCAAGGTAGAGTTGGAGCTCATAATAAGATTTTCTTTCTCTCACTAAAGTTCCCAAGTCTCTAACTTCTCTCTAAAACTCATCTTTTGTACGCCCACTTTGGTTATGGTTTGATGTGTATGTGAAATCCTATATGTTACAAGAATGGATCCATGGACGTCTACATTGTGCACGAGCAACAGGGTTTGTCACAATTTTATTTAAAAAACATGGTATGGCAGGAAGAGGACGTTGGCATGCGTTGCGGTAGTGCAACTCCTTTCAAAAGAAGGAAGCTAACAAAGCATGTGTCTATCACGAAAACTGAAAGAGGGTTCGAGATCAGAGAAAAAGGGGGTAATGCACAACGAAACGAAAAAGTGTTGCAACAGGAGTGTATGGAACTCCAAACCGGAAATGCCACCGAGAAGGGAAAAGAGAAACTCTTTTATGAGGATGTTCATGAAAGCAAGCTCGGTCATGGGACTTCCAAAGGAAAAGAACCATTGTTGAGTAAGAGGGTGTGTCAAGAAGTGGAAAAGGGTTTCTATAACCACTTACGGAGGGCCATACGTAACGGAAAACGATTATGATGGAAGTCCCGGATGCCCGAACGATGGGTTGGTACGCTTATTGACTACGTTTTATATTCAAAGAATATGTTCATACCACACGGATGCACGACCACTATTAGCTAGCCACAACATGACACAAATAAGTAATAGTTTAAGATCCATCGGTTATTACAAAGCTAAATACACACTAACGTTATGCGTATACAAAACACACTATAGTATGACTTAGGCAATGAATGCATTAATAAAAACCATGTTCCCATAAAAAGTTTGTTTGGAGTAGGGAAATTGGATAGAAGATTGGTGTGTGGAGCGGACGAGCTTGGTTGTTCGGTGGTTTGACTTGAGTTGGGGTGATCGCCTCATTTATCACCCCATGATTAGAGTCTCCGTTTGGCTCCCTTTGGTCATTGCTAGTTAACTTAGATGATTCCCCATCATACGAGCCTTTTTTGCACCGATGTACCTGGCGTAGCCCTTCGTTTGTAACCAACCATTCTCTGTACATGTGTGCCAATACAGGGTATTTGCCAATTAACAAAAAAACCTTAAAGTTTTTTTAAAGTTGAACAAATACTTACTTTTCTTTTCACCATAGGTACTCTACATATTAGCCAGTTGTAGCCTTTTGTGCCACACCTTCCACAATAGTTTCTCTTTGGTGCCTCACCTTGAGATGGTATTCGGTCTTTATTTTTAGGCATGCCTGAATTACGCTTACCGATAACAGGGGGCAACATAACTTGTAAGTTCACTTCAGTGTCCCACATCGTCATATCTTTTAATGGATAAATGATGTCTTGGTATGTCACTTTAATAGTTGTATCATAAAACCAAGCTTTTGCCAATTTCTTAACTTTGGTCGTGCCCGCAAATCTACCCACAAAGACAAACATGTCCGCAAGGCAATCCTCGAAGTCGCCATTTGCAATAATCGCATTCACCGCTTACCAAATCAACAACATGATGTTTTTTGTGTCGTGTACTTCATACACTTTGTCATTAAGTATCCCAAAACCTTTTAGTTTGCACTTTTTCCATTCTATCTTTCACTTTGGTGATCACCCAGTCTGTAAGTTCGCCATCCAAGTGCATCTAACATTTACATATATTGACACATTTATGAATACGACTACATAATTATTGCTCATTAAACTATCCAGTAATAACAATATATGCTCTACCTGCATGTTTTGCTCTCCGTTCGTAATACCATATTTGAAGAAGACGTTTAAACCATTCCATCAACATCTTTATTGGGATCTTGCGCACATCCTTTGTTAAAGCATTGATCGATTCCACACTGTTTGAGGTCAGGTAGTTGTACATGTTTGCAGGGCAATGTGCCATCGACCATTTTTCAATACCTGCTGCAACTAGTTTTTTGTGAGATATCGGTCGTGCTACACGAATCTCAGACATTAGCTTTGCAAATTCGTCCCTTGTGTAAGCTTTGCACGTCTTCCAGTATAAACACTTTAGGCTATCGCTTTGCATACATGTATTCAACATCAGATGGCGACAACAATACCCGTGAAAGGCATTTGGAAAAACATTTTTACATGCAAGGGCTATTGCATGATGTCTCTCAGATATAATTTCCAAATTAGCAACTTCCCCTATGGATTCTTTCAGGTTTGTCAAAAACCATGTCCATGATTCACCACTTTCACCTTGCGAAACTCCGGTGGCAATCGGTATAATTTGATTATTTCCATCCATTCCCACGGCTACCAGGTTTGTCCCTATATAGGGCCCTTTAAGATGTGTCGCGTCGATTATGATCAGGGGCCGCATATAGCATTGGAAACTCTTAATCTGTAATTTATAAATAGGATTAGATACTGGATAACAACACATTGTATATCAAGGTAAAATCATCATAAACCATGTACTTAAGTGAACCTTGTATACTTTTCTAATGCATGGCTAAGTAAATTAATAACAAATAATTTGTTTTATGTTTGTCCTGACAGGTGCGCTGTGAAAGAGACAATAGTATAACCATGCGTAGATCCTATTCCGGATGTTTTTGTGCTTATCTGACATAAATCGTTAGATAGTTTGCTAGCATGCTCAACTTTTACAAGACAAGTAAAAACTAGTTTTATGTAACTATTTTATGGTTTTATGTATGTATAGAATTTTATATTCCATCTTGTATTGTATATAAGTATATTAATCTAAAACCACATGCTAAACTAAAAACCATGCCTATTGACCAACATACTTGTATGAAAAATGTATTATATATTAGACAAGAATTATTTAAAAATATTCAAGGCAATAAGCTTACCGCAGCACCGAAATATATAAAAAGGTTCTTAAACCGTCTTTGATAGTCTGTCTCAATGTGTGTAACAGTCCCCTCGTTTGCAAGCTTTAGGTTATGACAGTAGATTGAAGATATCCTGGGAAGACAAACGTCATGACCGCAGAGAAACTCAAGGATTTACTCATCAAGGCTTTTAGTGTTATTATTCCAACTACATAGGGAAGTGATGTAAGAGAAAGTTTTTGAAGATAAAAGAGGTACACAAGTGTGTGATGATTTCGATGCTATCGCAATCATCGGGGAGAGAGATTGTGTACATTAAGGATGCTCACCGTTTCACTTGAGTGCTTAATCGTGATTCGAGATATAATCACTTATTCCGAGTTGAAATCCACGAGATAGTCCTCCGCAGAGATAATCAATGATTCGCCCGCTTCTTCAATATTATCGGTTATTCTCTTTGGGTATTCGGTACTTGGGTTCTTGATCTTCATACACTTTCTTGAGGAGAGAGAAAAGTGTACATCGGGTTATTCTTTGGCTATTGGACTTAATCTGCTACTTGATGGTATAAGTTTCTCTATCTTGGTATATGTGTATTCGGGTTCGTGAGCTCTAGTCTAAGAGACCGACCGCATCAATTCATCTACTTGGGAAAGTGGTCTCTTGACACCTTTTGGAATGGATTGCTTGAGACTTGATGGAAAAGGAACTTGAGAAGATTATTTAAATGTGGGATGACACGTTGCTGTTGTTCATTTGGATGATATAACCCCGAACAAAGAATCTCGACTATCGTTCTTAAAAGGAGCAGCAAGATCGATAATAATGGGGTGCTTCTTTGTACACCTGGCTAAGGGAAGCTTGAAAGAAAGCTTTGAATCTGCTCAGCTAAAGGATTTTCGGTTTGGGGGGAAGTTGCCAAAGTCTCACTTTCAGATGGTTCAATTTCTTTCTTCAATACAAGAGCCTCGGAAGCTTTGGTGGTGAAAGTTTTAGGGATGATGACTTCTATCTTCTACAACGGGCAGCTCGATATCCTTATCTCGGTACTCGTATCATCATCTTCTTAAACTATATCATCTACTCTATCTTTGTAAATATTTATTAAAAGCAAAATACAAAAATATAAAACCAGCAAAACAAAATAGAAAAATATAAAACCAACAAAACCCTTAAAAAATAAGAAAATTTGAAAAAGACCAAAATATTGTTTTCTAAAGACATGTCTTCGGTATCGATAACATCTATGGTCTTAGAAATGTCATTCAATAATGG
This sequence comes from Chrysanthemum lavandulifolium, assembly GCA_022545495.1. Classification (NCBI taxonomy): domain Eukaryota; kingdom Viridiplantae; phylum Streptophyta; class Magnoliopsida; order Asterales; family Asteraceae; genus Chrysanthemum; species Chrysanthemum lavandulifolium. The sequence goes on from CM040245.1 coordinate 63,228,003, forward strand.
CACGGGACTTTAGATGAAGTTCGAGCGAGGAGGTGTAAATATTTCTTTTCAAAACATGTCTAAAATAATGGCTTACGATTATTTGATCGTAACCACGCTTCAAAAATGGCTTGCGCTACGCCGATCAGTAACCCGCTCTTCAAAACTATGGTTTGCTATTATTTTGATAGCAACCCACTCTTCAAGAAAGGAAAGTGTTGCGCTAAACCAATTTTCAAATATTTCGTGCACTTATCCTAAAAACATAAACAAGGAAAGCATGTCGTAAAAAGGTCATTTTTCTACTCAAATATTTTTCCTTCTAAAATTCTTCAAAAAATATTTGTTTTAACAAAATTGGTGGAAAATGAGTTGCTTGAAGTACAAACAAGATCGAATGTTCATAAAATTGAAAATTCAATCAATGACTTCAAAGACCTTTAAACTTTTCGTAAAATAAGTCATTGATTGAGGGAGAATGTTTTCAAATCTATATCATCTAACGAGCTTATCTAATTATCCTATATACTTAAATGTAAAACATGTTAACCTACGTTGAAGGACTAGGTGCCTAGGATATGATTGTTAGGATTAGATGATTAGAGTTTGATAAACACATTATTCCCATACCTTTTATGATATGACTGATATGTTTGATTGACTTTTATTAGTCGATTGCTGTTTGGGTGTTGTCGACCACCATATATCTGTTTGTATGTCTACTAACGTATGCTGATATAATGGATTATAAGAATGTTCCCGATCCGGATCCCACAATGATGATTGGATGCCGAAAGGAAAGGGTAACTATATCTTTGGTTGACAAATGAAGAAACGGAGCTTAATTTGACTTCTATGGAGAGTTAGCATTAAGAAATGCAACGTAAGAGGTCTCACTGCATCAGCAGATGGTTTTCTTCATCATCAAATGAAATAACGGAGCTTAATTTGACCTCAGTTGGCATGAAAAAATTCAACGTAAGAAGTCTTACTGCTTCAGCAGATGGTTTTCTTCCAAACCTACAACAACACCAACTGAAGCAGCTCAACCACCTAACGTATCTTGTGCAGGAAAAGTAGTGAATGATACCATTTTTCAAAATAATTGATAAAATTGTTTTGAAAATGGAAAAATATTGTTTTGAAAATAAGTTGGTCTTAATCTTGAAAATCACCGGACATCATTATATCAAAACTTAAGTCACTCAATCATCGACTACGGTCATCGATTGAGGGGGAGAGTGATTTTAAATAAAATATTTTCAAATGATATTTCTTCATAAAAAGTCCGTTTGTACAATAATAAGTGGTGATCTAAAGATTTAATGTTATGTCATGGTATGATTTTTTTAAACTCAAAGATCTTACAAAATGAAATTTTTCTATTCTTGTTTGATTGTGAAATTGTTTTATTTTACTTAAAGATCTCTTAAAACTTTCATACCGATACTAATAATCTTTAATGTCTTAAATGGTCCTTATCGTCATTTTCAAAAATCAAATCTTGCCACGCCTTTCCCAAAATTTTCTAAATGATTTAAATCAATTGGGATCACAAATCTCAATTAGTTTGATATTTTGATCTGGGAGAGATCATGATTTAAATCTCAAATGCTTTTAGTCCTTTAAAGGCACTCCGCCTCCATGTGCCAAACGATTTCAAGATCATATGCACATGATTAGAGGAGCATTTATTCAAAAACAAGATAAGTATTTAAACAAGGCCACATTTTCTCCCATGTTTTCTAAACCTTATTAAATCACTTGAGATCCAAAATCTCAATGGCTTTGATATTTTTGATCAGGGGAGAATTTGTGATTTAACTATGAAATTTGATAAAAGATGATTGTTTTGATTCAAAGTGCAAGTTCTCTCTAATATGTGCCAAACTCTTTCGTATATCGATGCACATATTGAGGGGAAGCGAATGGTTTCTATTGGCAATCGTGAAAAGGACTTCAAAAACCTCTTGCTTCTATGTGATAAAATGATTTAAAAGCACATATTGAGGGGGAAAATTTACCAAAGAATATCAAAAGGCTTTTTTACGAAAATTGTGATCAAGAAATTATTTCAAAGAGCTTTTGCCTCCACGTGCTAATCAATTTCAAGATCATATTCACATGTTGAGGGGGAGCATTTCTAAATGATCAAAACTATTAAGGTACAAAATGCTTTGATCTCGTATCACAAGTACCTTGATTGATTTTCCAAATGATTTTTCAATTGGTTTTAAGGAAGAATGAACTGTACCAAAAGACCGACCATTTTACTTTATGCATGGAGTTATAAGGATGGTGAGGTTAGGTATTAGTTCCCACGATCCGCCGAACAGGAAGGATCTACCCAGGATAATCCACTAGATAGTGTAGAGTCCTTAGGTATGATGAAAAAGGAGAAAAGTGAGAAATGGGAAGAGTGCGGATCGAGACATAGCTAGTAATTGGAATAAACCCAACAAGGTTCTAGTTATGAAGTCTCGGTAAGCAATGAAGGGGTGAAGAATGAAAAGAAATGAATGTGAAAAAGGGTGAAAAGAAATAGCCTCCAATAATTCAACCTTAGGCGTAAACCGGGTTCAATACATATGCTATTGGTGGTTACTAAGGTAACACCGGTATTGAAGACAAGACGTCATGGACCCAAAGGACGACCGCACTAAACTTCCCGTTAGCCTTAATAGTTTTTATTAGAAGTGATGGTCATTCACATTTAGGAACTTTGTAATGCGTGTTAGATATCGTGATAGAATAGTCAACGGGCTCGTGGATTGGGCTAAGCTAATTGGTTATTAGTTTAGTTAAGCTAGCCTTGTACAAGTTCATGTAACCCAATCCATGTCCAAGCCCATACGAGGCCCATGGCCAAGCCTTAGGGCATCCTTTGTCTTGTACTATATATACCCTCAAGTATGTCATTTGAGGGGTGTGCTTGAGTGTGTGTGTGTGTGTTTTCTTTGCAATATACATCATATTTATTGTCTTTTATCTTTTCTCTACACATATACACGATCCATATAACATCAAGTCACCATCTTTCTCATCTTTATTTCTTTCATCGCTTTGTTTGTGTTTGAGTTGAACGTGTTTGTGTTAACGTGATATACGTGTTGGGTTTGTGATAAGGTTGATAAAAGTAAGGTCCTACAATTGGTATCAATCGCCTAACAATGGTTTAGGAGTGTTTGTGTTTGTTTTGAAGTGTTACGCGAGCTTCGTTATCATATTTGTCACGCTTAAAGCTTTAATTTTGCACTTAAAATTCAAGATTCTTGTGGTTTAAGGTTTATTTGGTGCTAAAGTTTCGCTTTTTGCAAAAGTTCAAGCTTTACGTGTTTTTCTTCATTTTTAAGCTCGTATTTGGTTCATTGGTCATTTCTACTCGTAAGCTTTCTAAGCACTTTGGGTGAAAAAGGTCAACATTTTTGTGTTATTCGAGTGTTTTTAAGGCTATTTGTGCAAGAGAAATTGTTTGAATCATGGAAATTTTTACGCGAGGTCAAAACCCTAGTTCTACGCGTAAGAAAAGTCAACGTCATAAGGTTCTACGCATAAGCTTTTGGTGCGATTCTTCGAGCTATAACGATTACTCGGTGCTTCCTCACTTGGATAAGTTTGTGGAACACTTGACTTTTGGATATCTTTTACATCGTGATAGTGTAAAGGATTTTAGGCAAAACCCTAATCTTACGCATAAGCTTAGACTTACGCGTAGAACACTTTACTTTAAGTATTTTCTTACGCCTAAGCTTGTCTTACGATAACTAAATCTTACGCATAAGTTTTTCTACGCCTAACTTTAAACTTACGCATAAGCATTTCCACGCCTAAGGAATCCTACGCCTAAGCCATCCTACTCGTAACCATATCCTACTCAGTAACTTCATTGTCACGCCTAAGCTCTTTCTACGCAAAAAAAAAAAAAAAAAAAAAAAAAATTGAGTAAAATTTAAATTTTTGAGGAGACTAAACGTTCAATTTTTACGCGAAATTCAAATTTTGGTTTAACTTGAAAATTTTGGTCAAAATTCAAATTTTGGACCCAAATTCAAATTTTTTCGGTCAAATTTGGCGTCAAAATTGTCATAACTCAAAATTTTCATACGACCTTAGAATTGATTTTTATAGTGAATTTCAAATTTTGGGAGAAAATTTTTACGACCAAGGTTACGAGTACGACTTTCGAAAAACTTCACACCGAGCTTAATCTTCATCAAACACAACTCCTTTATCGTTGAATCGATCCTACATCAACTTTATCATAACATACCTTCATCAATGGCAACTCAACAAGACATTCATGCATCCGTGCCAAAACCGTCCTCCTATGTTGGCAAAAGGTGGTTATCTTCAATGGACAAGTCGTATGCTTCGTTACATAAAGACCAAACCTAATGGGAAACTCATGATTCAATCCATTCGAATGGACCCTTCAAGCCTCGACAAGTCCATGTCCCCTCGAAATGTTGATGCAACACCTCCCATCCCACCATCCTCTCGTCTTCAAAATGAATCGAATACATCAAGAGGATCAAGCAAGTCGATGCGATGACATGGCAATTCATATTATCCAACTGGGTTTACCAATAGACATCTTTTTCTTCTGAGACAGCCAGAAACCGCTTTGATATGTGGGAACGTGTTAGACGGCTTTGTCATGGAATAGAAATTGGTCAACAAGACATGGAGAACAAGTCGCTAATCGAATGGGAAAAGTTCACTTCAACCTGTGGAGAATCCATTGAATCCTACTATGGAAGGTTTTGTACTTTGATGAATGAGCTTATCGAAACAAGTTGACACCCGTAACTATCGTTCAAAACATCAAGTTCCCGAACAATCTTCCGTAAGAATGGGGACGATATGTCACTATTGTCAACCAAACAAAAGACTTACATCGTGAACTTTGATCAACTAAATGATTTTTCAAACAAAACCAAGTCAAGTGAATGAAGTCGAAAGAAAGATTGGCAAAGAATCAAGATCCATTGGCACTCATTGCAAAGACTCAAACTTCAAATGAATACACAACAACAAGCTTCATCATCTTCCACTAACAACAACTTGCAAGAATACATTCCACAACCACAAGTCGCTATCCTCAACAACAATTCTATCCACCGTAACAACAAGTCATTCAACAAGAACAAGATCCACAATATCGTGAACAAGGAATCACCGATCCTCAGTCGAACAAGAAGCGACCTGACAAGTATTTTCTTTATTGGGTAAAGCATTCAAGTCGCTATTCCACACCAACTAACAACAACCAAAGGATTTCATCAAACACTCGCAACAGAAAATTGCACGGTAGGGTGTGAATATGGGTAATCAAGGACAAATGGTTGGAGTTATTGGGAATCGCAGGATATGCTACCGATTTCGCATGGGTAATCAGCGGTTCGAATCGTGGTAATCGGGTCGAATGTTGGAAATGTTGGGAATAAAGCGGAATAGAGGTGGTAATCGAATGGGAATGTTGCGCCCAACCGTTGGGAATTATGGAAATGTGAATCGTGGTAATCAAAGTTAAGTGTTATAACTGTCAAGGAATGGGTCACATGGCACGAAACCGTCCCACTAAGCCGCACAAGAAGAATGCCGAATTTCTTGAAAGCTATGTCATAGCACGAAGCAAGAAGCGTGGATGCGGTTAGGTCGAGGAAAATGATTTCTTCGCTATTGTGGATGATTTGGAAGACCTCGAGGAACTCAATGTGAACCGCATCTTCATGGCAAATCTTCAGAGACTAAGTACGACACTCGACTCGACGCACCTCCCGCCTATGACGCCAACGCAAGATTCGAGGTACCAATCATTGATCCATGCTATAACAATGTCATATGTGATGTGTTTACTCATGATGAAAAAGATTTCGTGACATCCGCACCTACTTATGATACATACATGGACAATCCGAGTTGTAGCAATACTAACTCAAACTCCATATGTGGATCCTAATGGAGGTCGTGTGGCACAAAATATCGAGACCGATGAGGAAACACGTGCTTATTTTGAATCATTAATCAATAACCGTGGCATTGAAATTGAAAAGTTAGTAAGGTCAATCGCGAGGTTAAGGCCGCGAATAAAAATTGACCGAGCTTGAGAGTTACAAGGAGAACGCAAAGCTTTTGAATTTCATACAAACAAACTATCGTAATTAGAAATTGGTTATCGAGATTCTGCTTTAAGAGAAAACAATTGCAACTCAAGTATGACACACTTGATGTGAATTTGAACTTGAAAATAAAATCTTTAAACAAGGAAATTTCGATCTAAATGACCAACTTTCTAATAAAAAGCACTGCTTTTCGATCTTGAAAAGAGAAGAAACAGTTGATTGTCGATTTTTCAAAACGAGAAGATTCTCTTCTTGATGAAATTCGGATAAAATGAAACTATCAAAAATTGGATAATTTGCTTCTTACAACGGGTCATTCCGCTAAAACAAACAAGATGCTTTCTAATCAAGCAAATCCGATTTTTCACATCGCACATAAAATGGCTCTTGGTAACAACCTTCTTCGCTCCTCAAGAAAGCTCGTAAATCTCGAATGTGTTGAACAATGGAAAACCTTTGCATGAACCCATAATTGTTCGTGATTCTCTTGAAACGTTGGAACTATCTCGAGAGAGTAGATCAAAAATGAAACAAAAGAATCCGGATCTTAAACCGATTGATTATAATAAATGGAACAAAATTAATGGAATTACTTTTGTTAATCAAAAGAAAAGTCAAAGTTTTCCATCACACCAAGTGTTTCAAACAAAGTGTCAACACCGCCAAAATCCGCCAAAACCGTTGTAGTTTCCAAATCTCTTCGAAAATCGAACAAATGTCTTCAAACAATCCTTTTAACACAAGTGATGCTAGAAGCATTTTAGATGACGTTAAAACTAGAATTGGGTATCTTCAAGAGATCGTTAAAACTAAAACCAATATTACAACAAACATCCGGTTTAATAGTTTTGATATTGAACAGAAAAAGTTTTTGAAACTCAAATTGCCCTCAAATGAATAACATCAACTCAAGGGTAATTCATGTTGAACAAGCACTTTTGAAAGAAACAACCGACTTTGTCAAGGACCATAAACCGGTAAAGCAAGCTAATGAATGTTTTGAACACATCAAAGTTTTGGAAAATTTGAATGATTCTCTCTTCAAGATGTTATGACTACCGATATCATGTCCATTATTTTACAAACATATTCTGTTGAAGATCATGAAAGACTCATCCGAGACCTCCGCAATTGTTTCAAAATATGAAAAGCTCTTGAAAACTTGAAAAGAAAACGTGTCCTATTTTAAACAACTTGATCGAAAAACCGAGGAATGCAAGTATGACAAAGCGTCGTATGAGCATGCCTACAAGGACATGCAAGAGCAAAATGATCTTTTGAGAGTTCACCGAAAGTCTAAAAGGAAAGGTTGTGGATACTAAGTGTGCAAAACCATTGACCGAGGAGAAAACAAATGTTCCCAAACCGGTTTTCAAACCAAAATGTCTATTTCTCGCTTTGCTCCAAAAGTCAATGAGAAAATGATTTATCAAAAAATAGTCACCCACGCCTTTGCTTATCAAAAGAGAATTATCAAAGGTTTTGAAAACCCTGCTTTTGATAAAGAAAAGTGATTACACCGGCATTTCTAGGACTAGTACAAGGAATGTGACCAAAATCCAGTTAAAGAATATGTTGGTTCTAACAAAATGGTCAACAATCACTATCTAGAAGAAGCTAGGAAAAGGCATGACTCGAAAAGACGGAATTTTAGGTGCAACATCTAGGGTGATGAATTCTACAAGATTTCAAGGCATCGCTAGTAGTAGTAAACCATTACCTAGGAACACTCTACAAAAGACTAGGATTGGCTTGCATCTAAGAGTAGTTGCAAACGAAAATGCTATGCCCTTAGAAAACAACACTAGGAATTCTAAGTCTTTTTCGAACAAGAATCAATTTCAAAAGACCGTAGTGACAAAGTTAAAGTCGCTGTTTTAAACAAGAATATTGAATTTGTCTCACTACATGTAAAACATGTGTCTTTTCGCTAATCATGAGGCATGTGTCTCACAATATCTCAAGAAAGATAATTCTCATGCCAAGGCACAATCCACTAAGACACCAAATAGAAACAAGCCCGTTGATAAAATGTCAAACAAAAGAAACCTAATAGGTGGATCTCTTCAGACGTAGTTTTTCTAAACCGAGTCTTCCACGCATCCGATAAGAAAACAACTCCTAGATCTTACCTTAGGTGGATACCCACGGAAAAGTTTTCAACCAAGTTGGTCTTAGATGGATTCCCACAGAAAGATTTTGATACTTGCTCCAACACGATAATAGTGAAACTCATCAAGATAAGGAAGTCAAAACCACTACAACCGTTGATAGTAATCACCCTCACCGTGAGGAATCTTGTACTTCTAACATCGTTATTTGTGAAAACTCTTCTTCTTTGGTCGCAGTGAATCAAATATCTCGAACCCACTCATCGAGGGTTCCAATTCAGTAAACTCTTCTTCATCATTCTTTCTATCTTCTATTATTGATTTTCCATTTCTTTTATAAAACCAACAAAAGCAAAATATAAAATATAAAACTTTCAAAAATACAAAACAATATAAAATCAAAAATCCAAAAATATTCTTCTCACGACATGTCTCTCGATAATCGATATTTCAGACGCTTCTAGAAATGTCATTCAACAATGATACTGGTATGTACAGATGCTTGAGCGAGAGTTCTTTAAATGTTTTCTAAAACATGTCGCTTCTCAAAATTTCTTCAAAAAATAATGGCTTTGATACTTCAAGACGAAACACGGACTTCAAATTAATGGCTTTAAACACATCGGTTCAGACCCGCTTCAAAGAAAGGAAAGTGCTTAACCAAATCAAAGGTTTTAAATATTTTCAAGCACTATTCCTAAAACAATGGCTTTGCTATTACTTGATCAGAACCGATCTTTAAAGAAAGGAAAGTTCTACGCAAAATCGATTTTCATAAATATCGAGCACTTATCCTAAAACAAATGAAGATAATTCTTCTTCAATATCTTCAAAAGATTTTTAAAATCTTCATCTTATGTACCATTGATTCGAAATTTTTCAAAAGATTTTCAAAATCTCTCACATTTGGTACCAAGATAACTCCTCTAAACCCTTAATTGATTCTAAATTTTCGTATGAAAATATGCTTTCGTTATGGGGAGTATTAAACCAAAATTGTTCCAAAATTCATGCTAAATCGTTTGTCTCCAAATGCTTTTCTAAAACATATCTTTTAATCATTTTGTTTCAAAAACATCATAGATATGCTATTTTTGAGGGGAGAAACGTGATTAAAATGTGATCAAAAGGTTTAATGATCGTTGTTTGAATCTCAAAAGAGCTCGACTCGACTTGAAACCAATGAATTGACGAGAAATCAAAGTCGGAAATGTACCATTTTGAGAAACTTTCTATGGACTTGACCAGACGGGTAATAATTTCAAGCTAGTTCTCTAGTGATGTAAACGTGTCTCGAATCGGTCTTGTTCATTTAAAGTCGATCAATTCAAAAGTGCGAACTCTACCTCTATGTGTAGATTTAAGTTAAAACAATATAAGCACATGTGAAGGGGAGTGTTTCGAAAATATAAAACTCTCTGAGTGTTTCAAACATGTTTTCTATCATAAACACTGAGAGATTTTCAAGAAAATGGTTTTATGGCAACAATAGAGACAGTCATGGAGTTATAAGGTGACTAAGGATAGGAAATTGTCCTATGATCCGCCAGAGTCGGAGGGATCTACCCAAGGACATCACCAATAGTTAGAACTAGAAGTCCTTAGGAATGATTGAAAAAGGAGTAATGTGAGAAAGGAGAAAGAAGGGTTGAAGAATTAAAAGAAATGTAATGAAAAGGGTGAAAAGAAATAGCCCTCCATATTCAACCTTAGGCGTAAACCGGGTTCAATTCATCTGCCATCGGGTTGTCACTAGATGACACCGGTATTGAAGACAAAGACGTCATGGACCCAAAGGACGACCGCACTAAACCTTCTAGCCACTCAATTCCTCTTAAAAGGATTTGTTTCATTCTCACCGAACCCTACATAATCTATCGACTTTTTCTTAGAGATCGTTGGTATTGAAGAAGGAGACCTCTCCCTAGTCTCCGCCAGAAAACCAAAATGCACTTATTGAGTCTAGAGCCACGAGATTCATCAAAAGATCTCATAGGAACACTTGACATGACATCGCTTGTTGTTCATCAATAAGGACACAAGTGATATATTCTAGAGTCCCACGCAGATCTTAGCAATCCGCCGTAACATTTATGAGAAGTTTCACTCCGTGATCTTCAATGATTGAATGGAAACTCCCGCCGTGGTCAACATCAAGCAGCCCGACAAGCAGTCACTTCGGTAACTCCCGTGGATTACGCTTAGTGTGTCTCAAACGGTCTACAATCATGAGGTGATGCTTGGTGTACTTCAATGACTCATCCGAATCAGATGTACTTCGGTATATCGCGTTATCTCACTTGTGGGACTCAGTTCAGAACGGCCTCGTGAGAATTAGAGACGTGTTTTCACACTATGTTGTTAACACCCTCGAAATTCAAACTTGTAAGTGCCGGAATCCGCTTATTACTAACCTGTTTTTATGTTTTCTTCTTATGGAAGCTCCGGAGCGGATGGATCGTGCAGACTCGCCACATGCTCATACCAACAACACATGAAAGTTCTCATCAAAATCAAAGGCTACTCAAAGTTAAAGATGATTCTTCGTCAATGTCAAAGAATCTACAAAGTTTAAAGACTCGAGAACTACATCATTGGTAACCAAAAGACAAATAGAAGTGTGAGCATGGTGGAGAAAGGCTTGGAGACACCTAACCAACGAAGTTGACAATGATGACAACCACATTAACCGATCACAAAGCATGAAGGAACAAAGAATCAAGACTATTCTATATCTACACACAAAGTTCAAGCTCGAGAAAAGTAAAGACCTAATCAAGTGGAGCATCATTTGAATGACCACCCCTTAGGGGAGATTGTTAGCCTTAATAGTTTTTATTAGAAGTGATGGTCATTCACATTTAGGAACTTTGTAACGCGTGTTAGATATCGATAGAATAGTCAACGGCTCGTGGATTGGGCTAAGCTAATTGGTTATTAGTTTAGTTAAGCTAGCATTGTATAAGTTCATGTAACCCAATCCATGTCCAAGCCCACACGAGGCCCATGGCCAAGCCTTAGGGCATCCTTTGTCTTGTACTATATATACCCCTCAAGTATGTCATTTGAGGGTGTGAGTGTGTGTGTGTGTGTCCTTTTTTCAATATACAACTTATTGTTTTCATCTTCTACTCTTTGTCTCTAAAAACATTCATATCATCATTCAAGTCACCATATCTTTTCTTCATCTTTCTCCAGATAGGAACCAAATGTGCACAATTGAGTCTAGAGCCAAGAGATCATCCATAATATCTCATTAGGACACAAAGTTAATGAAGACTTGATGTTTCACATAATGTGGAAAGTAAGAATATTTTAAGAGTCCTATGCATTATCCTTGTGGTATTGCCAGAACATCTGAGTGATATGTAAAAATATTCACGATGAAGATGGAAATCCTTCTAGAGCCAACATCAAACAAGCTCTTGGTGGGTAACATGTGAGATCTTTTCTAAAGATCAAACTTGTGACAACTGGATAGAAACAATGGGGCGATTCACCGTGAATCAACCTTGTCCAGATTGGAATTGATGAATACTTTTGGAAAACCGCTCATGTGCAAACCTTCTTTTTCTAGCACGTCGAATGTGTATTCATGTTTTCAAACACAAAAAGTATCTCTGATTGAAAAAATACTTTTGGAAAAGCCGCTCGATGTGCAAATCTCTTCTTTTCTCTAGCACATCGAATGTGTACTCTTTACAAATACAAAAGGTATTTTTGATTGAAAATTGATCTTTCTCATAAAACCTTCGTCGTATTGCAAAACTCTTTCTTCTAAGCAATACGCTATTGTTTTCAAATGAATTTTTCATCAATCAGTAAATCTCAATTCGCTGATTCACTCACTCCGTGTTGTCTTCTTTGAGACGTTCCGGTTTAAGAACAGCTAGAACAGCTGTGAAACCCTGTCAAGGAGATTCTTCGGAATTGGAAATTCCATGTGAAAGTGTTGGTCACCCCAATTATGGTCTAGCATATGTTAGCTCATAGACTTGTAGTTATTTACGTTATTTAGTAGTTTATTAGTTAGTTTGTAGCATTGAATAGTTTAGAGTAACACCGTGGAGGAAGGACGGGTCTTTACCCATCAGATTCTCGATCTACAATCCGACAGGAGGACGAGTGTCTCAGAATTATAAATACCCCTTCCATCCTTGGAAGGGGTGGTGCTTCTCAATCTAACATTCCGTTATTTGTAAAGCAAGTCTCTACCAAGAACACCTCTCTCACACACCCCAAATTACTGCTTTTGCAATGAATGGAATTCTGTGGGTGATGTCATAGCATCAAAGTTATGAAGATATCGAACGACCTAAAGTGTCGTTTGGAAAATACATCGTTTGATTGAGTAAAATAATCAGAGTTTACAAAGTGTAGGTCTCAAATGAAAATCAACGTGTGCGGAAATAAGTTTGATACAAGCCAAACGATGTTTTTAAAGTGCATAAATCCCATGTGTGACGCGTCGTCACCACGACTCTATGATAAGTCCTTATGCATGCCATGAAGTATATGCCTTAGATACCTGAGATAAAACATGCTAAAAAGTGTCAACACAAAGGTTGAGTGAGTTCATAGAGTTTGTGTTGAAATGCAAAGCCTTTAAAGAATGTTCATGCAAAGAAAGGCATTGTAAATCCACTCGGCCCAAGTTCGCCCATACAAAACTTGCAACCTGTGTGTTTACAACCCACTGCCAAAATGTGTATAGTTTATGTTCAAGCGCATGATGTCAAATGAATTCACATAATAGTACATAACTTAATGTTTCAATATTCAATTGATATAACACATATGAGTGTTGTTTCAATTAATTCCAAGACCATCAGTTCATGATTGTACCAAGACCATCAGTTCAATGATTATACCAAGACCATCAGTTCAATGATTATACCAAGACCGCTAGCTCCAATGATTTATGATATAGAAATTCTAAGTATGACAATATTGTTAATTTGTATGACTAAAAATTCAGTTCAGTTAAACATGTAATTGCAAATAATCATAAATGTCATAAAAGTAGTTGAGCATGTATCTCCCCCAAAGAGTTTAATAAAAGCATTAAAACAATTGAAAATGGGGCTATGGAACTCACCTGATGCAATTATAATGATGACAAAAGTGGATACACTGAAATGCAGTGTAATATCAAACCGCGACCTATTATGAATGATATGTTCTAATGTAAATCATGAAACAATGTCGTGCATGCAAACTCATATGATATCCATACCACTTGTACATTTGAAAATAATGTTTATCGTCGAAATATATGTTTATGACATCTCGTCATATTATAAAATACTTTACAAGTATTTACGTTGAAACAACCTCCTACGATAGTCGTTTAGTGATTTATTAAGAATTTATAGCTTTTCGTCAAAGTTTAAGTGACCGTATATTATTCGTTACAACTCCGCTTGACGAACGGTTGGACATTTTGGAAAATATGCTAGGCGAACTTACTTTTACTAGAAGACATCATGTTATAAAAGTACTACATCCATGTTAAAAACGACCTCAACATGGTCCTTCGTGGGTCGTAATGTTTGTCTAATAGAAATATATTAGTTTTGCATATTTAATATAGTTACTGCAACTTTATTTAAAAGCGTAATTTAATCGTTATAAGTCCGTTTTCTACGTTTTATATGTCCTTAGCTTCGTATTAAAGTATACTAATATATTTTTGATAAGTCGCACACATTTTATAACGCTTAAGACCCATTTTTGACTCGTAAAAGGTAAAACAACATGCTGAATTTTTCGAATAAATAGTTTTCGCCGTTAAACTTGAAAATAGCATAACTTCTTCGTTATAACTCCGCTTTAACCCATTCAAGCGCCACGCTTTCGCTTTTAAAGTGTATATTCCAAATATCTAGCCCAAAAATTTTACAATCTGTCGAAAATTCCAGAATTCAAAAATATGATCAGACCTTTAAATAAAGTTGTTTAAATGAGTTTTCTCACAAGAAACCTATTGTAAACTAATTCAAACCAACGCGAAGTTATTCTAATCCTACCATACACCTTCTTAGGGTGTCATGGGTTCCTAGACATCACCAAAAGTGATATGTTTCAAGGAGTAATTATAGGATGATGAATAATAACACTTAAAAACAATAAAAAGTGGTATAGACATCAATATGACTTGCATGTTTTTCTCAAGCATGATGAAATGAACATAATATGAATATGAAAGATGAATATGAACATGAAATGCTTACTAGTTACTTGATGAGGTTAAATGAACAAGGGTTAATCCTAAACACCCTAGGTTTTTATTTCAAAACCTTACTTAAGAGTATGCTAGGGTTATATAATTAGCTTGACTTGAAAAATTATGATGATCTTCCTCGATCTTCCTTGTGGCCGGTTATGTGGAGAAGAGAGGAAGAGAGACTAGTTTGATTTTTCACTTAATGATATTGTGTAAGTATGTGTATATGTTTGAGTATTATATGATATAAATGAAAGATATTTAGCAAATTTTAAGTGACTCACCCCCTTGTGTCGACAAGGGGGTATTAATGTTAGCTAAAACATTTTATTATTATTATTATGTATTTAAATGTATAAGTGTAAGTAGATGTGAAGTTAATTGAAGATAAGTAGTAAATTGTATACACATTTGAGCATTTAGGGTAGCGTTAGCTAAAACTAAATTTTAACGAATCAAAATAAAATATATTGAATTCATAAAAATTATAAAAATACATTCCTTACAAAATTTGAGTAAAATAATAATTATCGTGTAGTTTTTACGGAAACCGTCATAATTAAATAAATATAACAATTTATATACAAAATAAATTTAAAACACTGGGTAAACTCATAATATTATTTTTATAATCTTAATATGAATATAAAAATATATCGGGATAATTTTTGGATGTATCGGATCAATTGTTCAAAATAATTAATTACACGATAGCGTTTATTTAACAAAAATTATACGTTTAATGAAAAATGCAAAACCATGCATGAACTAATATGATGATAATGATGCTAACGATATGTAGACTAAACCTAGTCTATATGAAATGTCCTGAAATTACGAGTTGTCACACTCTCACTCTTTCTCTCTCTAAAACATGGCATACTTGTATCATCATAATCCAAGGCCACCCGAATCATCTATAACACAATATTTGAGATCCTACAAGATCTTCATACCGCATAAACACCTTGCATCTCGCAACAGAGTTCATTACTTATTTTTGCAGATGTTATTTTGTTTTGATTAACGTTTTCTGCTGTTATTTGTTGAGTGAAGTAACACACCACATGGAAACTAGTGTTTATAAACCTTAATAATGTGTGCCAAAGTACATATATGATGCTATTCATATGAATTAAGGTTGCCCAACGTACAAGACATATTGACCATGTATGTTCTTAAGTTTCCCAGATTGCATCTAGGAGGTTGGCCTGCAGTACAAATTAAGTTGCCACTTGACACTAAAAGTTGTTGCCCAAAGTACATCTAAAAGTGTGGGCCACAATACTAATAAATGCTAAAGACCCATTCTACAATTTATTCTTTAAATATGTAAAGGTTGCCTAAAGTACTAACTTGGTAGCCCAAATAACAAAATTAGTTACCCAGATTACAACTAAAAAATGTGGATTGACGATAAACCAAAATCGCAACCAAAACGAAATATCGGTGCCATGTGTCGAATAGTCCAATAGGCCTCGTTTGTTCCTTTTTTTTATCCAAAAAATGTGTCACGAACACTTATAAATTATTGATTTCCTTATTAACAAAATCTAATAACAATTGTCTTTACAAGTAGTAATTTAACAATTGTTTTAATTTTTTATCTTTTAGTTGCTCCAAGTCGAGTGAATATCTAGTCGCAACAAAAGAGGTACTATTTATTTTCGAGTAACGGTCAAACAATTAATCCCTCGGCTCAATAATAATGAACCCGATTGTTTACCCTCGTGTTTAGTTTATTATCAATTCAAACTATAATCAACAATCCAATAATAATTTTTATTTTGGAAGTTTATTTTCCACAAAGCATGCGATACAACTAGTTATTGCATCAAGTATTGGCAAGCTTTTGGAGGAAGCTTAACATCTATTCCCGTTATTTATTTATTTTTTTGGCGCCTTTGGTCCCTTTTCCAGCCCAAAGTATTGGAAACCGTCCATCTACCTCCACAACTATAGCTATCGATTGTATACCAAAAAACGAGACACACATAATACATATTCCCTTCAAAAAATTACCACAACAATGGCTGCAAATGCTTTCTTTCAAAATGATGCAGAAGAGTATGCGTTTGTGTTAAACAACTATTTGTTGTTTGACGCGATGGTTGATGCTTTCGGGGAGGAACCCATTTCAGAATTTGGGTCCTATAGGGAGGTTGATACGAGGATGAGGAAAAATATTTTGAACTGGTGATCTGCGCAAAACCGTCGAGTTTTCTCACGCAAGCAAGAAACTTAAAATAGCTTTTAAGCACGATGCAATGAAGATCCGAGGAGTATAGGGTCTCCCGGTCGTTATGTCCCAAATGAGCTATGCAATGATTTATCAAACGACAAAGGATCGAGGAGTTTGAACGGAAAAAGGATTTGTTTGAGATAGATTATAACTACAGGAAAAGTCAACAAATAATAACAGCTTAAATGCAAATTAAAGGAAATTAAAAAGATAAAATCTATTAAATAAACGCTATCACTATAATTAAAATGATGTTTTTGTTTTTATGTTTTTATGAAACTGAAATAAAAATCTACGCGACGTACAAATTAAAAAGTGAAACTTAATCAATATTAACCCTAAAAATATGAAAATGATATTTTCACAAACCTAATGATAAAAGAAACTTTTTAGAAAAAGAAAATTATTTTTATAACTAATTATCTAATTATTATTAATTAAAACTATTTTAACTAATTAATAATAACCTAAAATGCAAGAAATTAGGAAATAAGGCTAGAAAAATAAAATTAAGACTTAGAAAAGTCTAAAATAACAAACTAGAATTTTCAAAGCTATTTTTGTATTTTTATGATTATTTTTCTATTTTCTAGGAATTTTAAACTATTAAAAACTAATTAAATTACTAAAAATTACCAAATAAACTATGAAAAATCTGGAAAATTACTTTTTTCACTTTTTATATTTATCTAAACCTAAGAAAATTGAAAAGTTATTTTTTTGAACCTTTTCTGAATTATTTTCAATAAAAGCTAATTAAAAATTGATTAAAATCTATTTAAATTGAGAAAATAGCAAATAAAGACCAAAAATTATGAAATCTTCAGGAAAATTCTAAATGAAATTATTAATCTATGAAAATGAAAACAAGCAGGTTATGTGTAGAAATTAAAAGATGTAGTGAAACCGATTAGAAATAAGTTTACTAAAGAAAAGCAAATAGCTAATAAGGCAACCAGACAAAGAACAAAGCTAACTTATACTAGAATAAGCTAATTGCAGCAAATTACATCTACCCTATCAAGTCCTAAGCTCGATTGAAGATCCGAATCAATCGCATTATATAAGCCAAACAATGTTCAGACCACCGTTAAAGTTATGCACAAGCTTATAGAATAAGCTAAACCAAAATCAAGCAAAGGCATCTATTACACCACCGACTACCACAACTAACCAAAATTACAAGTTCTAATTTCGATTTGAAGCCTATGCAACAGATGTAATATTGCCCGATTCACACTCAAGCGTGAACAGGCGATAGAGCTAATTGAGGAGCTTATTTGAAGCTCAAATGATAAACCCGATTTGGCAAAAAGTGATTATCGATCTAGACCAAGTGAAAATCAAGTATCCAAGGTTTGAAACATCAATCTCAAAGATGAATTAGAAATTGATGCACCGTGTTTTGGAAAACACAATTGACAGCTTTGACTATTTGAAGAATGACTTGCAATTTTGACCAAACCGAATTTTGATCCAAAACAATGAACCGATTAAGATGTTTTAACACTAATTATGATTACCAAAGGCTAGATCTACTAGATTCAAACCAATAAGCTAATTTGATACCCACTGATTATGACAGAAACAGCTTTTAGATCAAGATAAGAGATTGTTGACTTTTAAGTATAACTACTAAAACAAAGACCTCGAACATTATTAATTATCCTATCTAAGCTTGTATCAATTACCTCTATCTGTTCTACTAACCTTTAAAACAGTAATATAAGCTGAACCAAACACTAGTTATACTACTAAATATGAACTAGTTAACAGATAATCACTAGATAAGACTAAAAAAGCATCAAACAAAGATCAAACAGTATCAATGACAACTAATTAAAAGATGCAATCACAGAAATAATGATCAATAACAGATATGAGACTTACAAAATGCCTAGCCACTGTGGCTTGCCAAAGTTGAACCAAAGGGACTCTAACCTAACAACCCCTAATCCTAATCCAATTCCAGCTCAGTATTCAACCCATGTCCATGCCTGCATCAACCCTTTCCCATTTTCGCACCATTTTGCTTATGTTGACTTTTGTCGAAGGTTCTAAATCGCTTGTACTTTGATAACAAGCTTACGTAAAGCTATGTTAAGATTTTATGAGCTTGTTTGAAATTAAGATTGAGTCGCTAAAGGTTTTAACAACCAATTTAAAACTTAAAATTTCAACAAAGGACAATTCATATGGAAATTGACTTGAACTAAATTTGATACTTAAAGAAAGTTGACATACACTTAGAAACTGTTATTTGATACAAAATAAACTTGAAAATGCAATTACAAACTAGCTAAGACATGATACTAAGTAAAACGGCATACATTGTTGAAAAACTAAAACTAACTATCTTCTTCTTGCTTTTCTTGGCCTTTTATACACCCAAGTCTGTCTCTCTCCTCCTTTCGAATAATTCCCACCAACAACTGGACCCTAGGACGAGTAGAAGCAATCCTCGCCCTTTAAATGTTTTTGGCGCCAATTTAGTTTTAACAAATTGGGAGGTATGGGTAGGTACAAAGGTGCATTTAATGATCCCTTGGCTTCGTGTGTTTGGAGGGGTGTAGGTGATGATGGTCGAGTGTTAACAGATGATTGCAGGGGTGGTATGATGGCTATGGTGAACCCGTGAAGGAGAGGGAAAGGGTGGGTCAAATGGTTTGACCGGTATTTAATAATAGGGTGGGTTGGTTTCGGGTTTAAACCGGGTAAAGGTTTGGGCTGGGTAATTGGTTTGGGCCAAAGGTGATAAAAGGGTCCATTTGGCTAAGTAACAACACAAGGACCATAATTGCAATTTCCACAAAACCAAGGGACCAAACCTGTAATTTTGCAAAGGTGTTTTATGGACTGAAATTGACAAGTGTTGACATTACAAGGACCAAAGTTGCCATTTTCAATTTTTCCAGGGGCCATTTCTGCCAATTTGCAAACTTGAAGGACCAAATTGTAATTTTCTCAAACTTTTTTACATTTTTCATCAAAGGACCAAATTTGACAAGTTATGATTTAAAAAGGACCTTTGATGATTTTTCTTTGAAATTTTGACTCGTGGACTATTTTGACAATTTTAGAAACTTGGGGACTAAACCGCAATTTTGCAAATTTGATATGTTTTTCATCCGATTTTGATATTTTGCATTTAAAACACATAAAACAACGATTTGTGATATTTTGATCATTTTGATGTGTTTCGAAAGTGTTTTCAGATGATTTTGCGCTTTATTTTGTACAAAAATGATGAGTATTTAGACACTCATCAATCCCACATCGAGATATTGCTAGTCCCTAGCAATGATTTGAGAAAACATAATGGGTTTTAATCTCTTTACCAAAAGCCATCACTCGAGTAGCCAAATGTTTCGTTCAAGTAAGAACCTTGGTACATCGATAACCAAATGATTTTGAGCAAATCATGTCAGAACGGATTTGATTATGTCTTTACCAAGCCGCTTGCTCGGACTAGCCAACTCTTAGATAAATTATCAATATTATCTTTGGTGAGTGATTACCAATTATGGATTTTCCAACGCCTTTACCACAAGCCATAATCTTGCGGGCTAGCCAACTCTTCACTTTTTAGGATATGGTGAGTTGAGAACCACACAATTTTGGGCAAATTGCAAGTCGTATAAACGGATTTGATATATCTTTACCAAGAGCCGCTTGCTCTGGATTAGCCAATCCTTTAGTTTATCAAACATGGCGGATCGATAACCAAATGAGTAAGTGCAAAACACTTACTCCAAAAAATTTTGGCCAAAAACGGGAATTGGTATAATTATATGATAAAATTCGTGAGAATTCCCCCACACTTAGAAATGAATATTGCCCTCAATATTCAAAGTACCGGCGGTTATGCCGAAACAAAGAACGAAAAGGGAAATACTACGGCCATTATTTAGGAAGAAGATTTTTTTTTTTTTGAACATGCGGGCAACCTCCCCACCCTAGGGTGGTAGAAAGAGGTGAGAAGACGAAATATGGGTGAAAACCCATATGGCATGCTATCGTTTTTGATTACCGAGTCGCTAGCTTGACTCGATCCCCGCATTTATTGGTTCATGGGAAAGTTTGTAAACTGGGACAACCATGGATGGAATGTCCTCTCCAAAGTAATGCTTCACCGATGACCATTCACTTTAAAATTAGGACCATCGGGTTGAGATAACTCAATGGTACCATAAGGATAAACCTTAGCAATGGTAAATGGTCCGCACCAACGGGACTTGAGCTTTCCAGAAGATCTTCAATCTTGAGTTGAAAAGAAGGACTCGATCACCGACGTTGAAAACGCGGTTCTTGATTTTCGAGTCATGAATCTTCTTTGTCTTTGTTTATAGATC
The DNA here is from genome assembly GCA_022545495.1 of Chrysanthemum lavandulifolium. Lineage (NCBI taxonomy): Eukaryota > Viridiplantae > Streptophyta > Magnoliopsida > Asterales > Asteraceae > Chrysanthemum > Chrysanthemum lavandulifolium. Next base: position 63,249,038 of record CM040245.1, read on the forward strand.
AAAGAGTTCTCGTGAGGCTTGATCACGGAGTTCATTTAATTCATTCATTTGAACTTTCCGGTGATCACCAGCTGTCTCGAATATCAGTTAGCATGCTTCAAGGCCCAAGATGCCTTGTGCTCGAAGCTCAATCGGTAGATGACACGCCTTCCCGCACACCGCCTTGTATGGAGTGCACCGATGGGTGTTTTGTAAGTCGCACGGAAGCCCAGAGTGCGCCATCTAACCTATCCGACCAAGAGGCACGGTTTTCACCAACCGTCCTCTCCAAGATTCTTTAATCCCCAGGTTGGAAACTTCCACTTGCCCACTTGTTTGGGGTGGTACGCAGAGATGACGGTGAGTTACACCATACTTTTGCATGACTCTTTCAAATTGGTCATTGCAGAAATGCGTACCACGATCACTGATTATGGCTCGTGGAGTTCCAAACCTAGCAAATAAGGATTTTAAGAATTTCACCACAACTCGGGCATCGTTGGTGGGTAAAGCCTTAGCTTCAACCCATTTTGACAAGTAGTCAACGGCCACGAGTATGTATTTGTTACCATGGGAAGAAGGAAATGGCCCCATAAAGTCAATGCCCCAGATGTCAAAAATCTCACACACTTGAATGGCGTTTTGCATTTCATTCCTTTGTGAGATATTCCCGTGACGCTGACAAGCGCCACTGTGTTTCGACGAATTCATGGGCATCTTTGTAGATTAATGGGCCAATAGAATCCGGAATCAAACACCTTCTTGGCGGTGTAGTTGGGCTATGATGTCCCCAAGAGGTCCGAATGGCAAGGCTTGAGAATGTCAACGGCTTCCGACCATACACACATCGCCGGATGACTTGATCCGCACAAATTTTAAACAAGTAGGGTCGTCCCGTAAATAATGTTTCACATCCTTAAAGAATTTGTTTTTTCGTTGGGACGACATCCCTTTCACTACAAAGTTACCCGCATGGTAATTTGCAAAGTCAAGAAACCATGGGGTAGAAGAATCTCCGCGAAAAGAAACCACATTGAGTGTTTCGAGAGGAAATGTTTCATTAATTTCTTTTTCTCGAACACATTTTGGTGAGGGTTCTCTAATCGAAAGATGATCGCACCGTGTTCTCGACTCCTTTTTATCACGAATGATGATATCAAATTCTTGTAGGAGGAGAACCCAACGGAGCAATCTCGGCTTTGCATCTTGTTTTGCAAAGAGACATTTAAGTGCCGAGTGATCCGTATACACCACGCATTTGGTCAAGATAAGGTATGGTCGAAACTTCAAACGCATACACCACGCCTAATAATTCTTTTTCTCAGTGGTGTAATGGGTCCGAGCTTGACCATAGTTTTGCTAGTGGATTGGGCCGGAATGCTTGGTTTTTCGTTGCCCCAAGACCGCACCGATTGCAAAATCACTTGCATCGCACATGAGCTCAAAGGGTAAATCCCGATCGGGGCAACTAGAATGGGTGCTTCCGTGCTTTTTCTTAAGTGTTTCAAAAGCTTCGATGCACCGTGAGAGAAGATAAAAGGAGCATCTTTTTCGAGAAGATGGGTCATAGGCCGAAGCGATTTTAGAGAAATCTTGAATAAATCTACGATAAAACCCGCATGACCAAGAAAACTCCTAATACCTTTGACGGTAGTAGGATGAGGTAGTTTAGCAATAACATCAACTTTTGCTCTATCTACCTCAATCCCATTCTTGAAATCTTATGGCCAAGGACTATGCCTTCTTTGACCATAAAGTGGCTCTTCTCCCGCTTTAGACATAGATTGGTATCTTCACAACCGCTTAAGCATTTTGTCTAAGTGGAGAGACATGTTCAAACGAGTCCCCAATGACCGAGAAGTCATCCATAAACACCTCCATAGTTTCCGATCATGTCGTGGAAAATTGCCATCATACATCGTTGGAACGTGCGGGAGCATTACATAAGCCAAAAGGCATACGTCAGTAGGGCAAACGTCCCGTATGGGCGGTGAATGTGGTTTTCTCGATCCAACGGATCAATGGGGATCTGAAAGTAACCCGAGAAACCATCAAGGAAACAATAGTACTGCCTCGCTAATCTCTCAAGCATCCGGTCCATGAAGGGTAGAGGAAAATGGTCTTTACGGGTGGCTTCGTTTAACTTACGATAGTCAATACACACACGCCATCCCGTAACCAATCGAGTTGGAATTAACTCGCTTTCTTCATTCGTGACAACAAGAATGCCACCCTTTTTGGAACGCAATGAATGGGCTAACCCAAAGACTATCGGAGATCGGGTAAATCAAACCGCATCAAGAAGTTTGAGAACCTCTTGTTTGATAACCTCGTGAATCTTAGGATTCACCCTTCTCTACGATGTTGGATCACTGGTTTGAAGTCATCCTCCATTAAGATTTTGTGAGTACAAAATTGTGGTTGATACCCTTTATATCGAGAGTTTCCAAGCAATTGCTTGCTTGTGTGACTTCAAGACCTTTATGAGAGCGCTTTCTCCTCCTCGCTTAAGTCTTTAGCAATTATGACGGCAATTTATCATCACCCTCCAAGAATGCATACTCAAGATGAGGAGGTAGGTCCCTGTTCAACCTCGGAAATTCATCAAGATGTTTGTACCGATTTGATTTCCTCAATAGTGATCTCTTTCTGAGGAGGAAGGCAAAGGGTCTTCATTAAGCAATTGCTCAAGATAGAGAATATCCCCTCCGAATCATAAATACCATCAATTCCAGCGGAATTGATTCATCAAGAGCTAAGAATTCATCGATCTCTTCCGTAGGAAGTCACCTCCCTCAAACGGAGTGAGAGGGAAGAGTCGGCAACAATAGGTTGAGAAGATGTGGTGGAATTGGAATTCCCACCACGTAATTATGAAGATAACCAAGAAACTCTTGAGAGTACTCCTCTGAAGCAATGTCAATTAAATCGACTGATTAATTGATTCAAGATCATAGTTTGAGGAGTACCTCAAGTCCGATCGAGGTTAAAAGTAACGCCTTCGTTACCCACACGTAGAGTGATTTCTTGGTCAAATACATCTATAAGAGCACGGCCCGTCCTCAAAAATCCCCGCCCAACAATGAGGGAACTCGAGGATCAAGATCGAAATCAACACCACAAAGTCACCGAAATGGAACTTTCCTACTTTGACAATACATCCTCGGCGATGCCAAGAGGACGCGAGATAGATCGACCGCAAGCCCGTAGTCATGCGGTAGGAATAAGTTCGGAAGAGACAGTTTCTTCCATATTGAATACGACATCGATTGATGCTTGCACCAAGATCGGCAAGGGCAAAGCATTCAATCATCCGTGAAAAACACAAGGAAGAAGAAATTTTCCGGGATCTCCTAGCTTCTGGAAGCTTCTTTAACAAGACAACCGAGCAATTTTCATTCAAAGGAGTCTTAGCCGTTTCAAACAAACTTTTCTTTGTTGCTCAAAGATGTGTTTCGTAGTCGATGCAAATTTGGGCATTAACATGATGGCATCCGCGAAGCTTATGTCAAAGTGAAGTTCTTGGAAATTTTGAAAGAATTTTTCCATCCGATGACTAGCTTTCTCATGAGCTTTTGCTCATGTAAACGTGAGGGATAAGGAATAGAAGTTTTGGATTTAGGGTCAACAACTCGAGGTTCAAAACAACCTGTGTTTGGTGTTGAGTTTCGGACAACCCGAGGATGGACATTGTTGTTACCCCGTTATTAGTAGGAGTTCCTTGTCCTTTGTCGCCTCAGCTCACTTTCCACTACCTTCGGAGAGAGGAAGAAGAGGTAGTAGGAATAGCGGGTCCAGCATATGAAGCACCACTGGTTGTGATCGCTTTTGCATCGCCCTCTGATTAGCGATCGTGTTGCTAGGTAAAGTACCGAGCCCGAGGGTCGATCATTTAAAGACTTCTTGATGTCGAAATCTGTCGACCAACAACCGATTCATTTCCTCTTGGGATTTCATGAATTGTTTCAACAACTCATCGATGATGGGCCAGTTGGAACAATGGCTTCGAGTTTGCACAGAAAATTCTCGCCTCTATTGTTAGGATTAGGCCTTGATTCGAAAATTCCTTGATTGTTGGCATGAAAATACCCGGTTGAAATTTCCCGACTGGTTTCTATTGTAATTTCCTTGATGTTGGAAATTTTGATTCGATTTTGAAACCGTTATTTGGACCGAAATTACCTTGGTTTTGGAAACCTTGGTTTGGTCTGCTCGATTCGATTACGGTTTTGATTGAAACCGGAGGTCCGTAGTATTGTTAGACGGTGGTTCGGCCTCTGTGAGCACGATATTGATTGGCCTTGATTAGACATCCCGCCCACAAAGATTGGCTTCAAAGGGTTACCATCGGTGGCCATACAGCTTATAATAAGCATGGGGCCACCACAGTACTGAGACTTCCACTTTCTTAACTTCAAGATGAGGTGAAGTTTGTGGAAAGAGACTTTCTTTGATTGGAGAGAACCAAAGCTTGATAGCTTCCGTGAGTTTATCAATCTTAGCATCGGTGCTAGACCGACTCACGGGCGATGAAGAAGAAGAAGGACCAACACCGACTTGTGAAACAACCGCTTGCTTCTTCGCAAAGGCGGACTTTAGACTTGTTTTCGATAATTGCTAAAGCTTTTTGACGCTTTTGTTTAGGAAATTTCTCCTGCGGAGGAATTGAGAGAATCTTGATCGATTGACTCACCCATTGTAGAAAGTGTCGAGTTGCATCAACTCGAGAAACCGTGGTGAGGACATTTGCGAAGCAATTCCTTGAAACGATCCCACGATTCATCAAGGATTCATCAAACTTCGAATGAATTTGATGATTTCATTTTGAGACTCGTGGTTTTGGAAGGTGGATAGAATTCATTCACAAATTTCTTCACCGGATCTTCCCATGTCTCTATTGACCGAGGGGTTGTTTTTCAAGCCAAACCGGCTTGCCCTCGAGAGAAAATGGGAATGTAAGAAGCTTAACAATTTCAATGGGGACATTCTTATACTGATGGTAGATGCAATCTTATTAAACCATCTTATATGAGCATGAGGATCATCCCGCCAAAACCGTAGAACTCGATTTGAGGTTACAAGATTCAAGAACCCGGTCTTGAGTTCAAAATTTTCACCACGATGGTCGGTATAACGATAGCATCTCCATACCCGCCGATGGGTGCCCGGAGAAGCTCACACATAGGAATTTCATCCGCCATGATAGCGTAGTAGTGTGAATGGTCCGGATCTCGATCCGACCGATGGAGCAGAAGTTCGCGAACACGCCTTCTTGGAATCTTGACAAGCTCACGAAATGGGCTCACAGATCTAGAAGAGCGAAAAGATACACTAGAGTTAACTCTAAGGAAACTCGAGTTAAGGAGAGAAATGGAATTATGAAAATCTTTCGAGATGAGAATGAGAATTATGAAGACGTTTTATCAAAAATGGGGTGAGAAGAATCTTTATGGGTTTTCCGGTTCTCGAGACGCCGATATCACAACAAAATCAATTAACACAAAATCGAGGCAAAACAACAAAGGAACTTAACCAATAATCCAAGATGAATGGCTTCTTTGAAAAGGTACACCAATCACAAGGACACAAAGGCAAGTTTTAAATCTTTAGTTCGGGAACTTATTATGGTCGCACCCCGCTTAGGTAGTGCACCGCCTTGGTTTCGCGGTGGTAATCTTTTAAGTTGTTATTATTAAAGAAAACGACGAATCTTTTGTATTTTTATTATTTGATACATATATAGAAACAAAAGAAAATATTTTTGTGTTTTATCGTTTTTGCTTTTTGGGTTTTTGGATTTTTAGAAGAAAATATGGATATATATATACGAGATGGATGATGTAAATAAAGAGTGAGGATTCAAACAACTAACTGCTAGACGTAAGACAAATAGCACAGCTCCAAGCAATGGCGCTTAAAATTTGATCTCACAGAAACCGCCAAGTTTTCTCACGCAAGCAAGAAACTTAAAACAAATTTTAAGCACGATGCAATGAAGATCCGAGGAGTATAGGGTCTCCCGGTCGTTATGTCCCAAATGAGCTATGCAATGATTTATCAAACGACAAAGTGATCGAGGAGTTTGAACGGAAAAAGGATTTGTTTGAGATAGATTATAACTACAGAAAAGCCAACAAATAATAACAAATTAAATGCAAATTAAAGGAAATTAAAAGATAAAATCTATTAAATAAACGCTATCACTATAATTAAAATGATGTTTTGTTTTTATGTTTTATGAAACCGAAATAAAAATCTACGCGACGCATAAATTAAAAAGTGAAACTTAATCAATATTAACCCTAAAAATATGAAAATGATATTTTCACAAACCTAATGATAAAAGAAACTTTTTAGAAAAAGAAAATTATTTTTATAACTAATTATCTAATTATTATTAATTAAAAACTATTTTTAACTAATTAATAATAACCTAAAATGCAAGAAATTAGGAAATAAGGCTAGAAAAATAAAATTAAGACTTAGAAAAGTCTAAAATAACAAACTAGAATTTTCAAAGCTATTTTTGTATTTTTATGATTATTTTTCTATTTTCTAGGAATTTTAAACTATTAAAAACTAATTAAATTACTAAAAATTACCAAATAAACTATGAAAATCTGAAAATTACTTTTTTCACTTTTTATACTTATCTAAACCTAAGAAAATTGAAAAGTTATTTTTTTGAACCTTTTCTGAATTATTTTCAATAAAAGCTAATTAAAAATTGATTAAAATCTATTTAAATTGAGAAAAATAGCAAATAAAGACCAAAAATTATGAAATCTTCAGGAAAATTCTAAAATGAAATTATTAATCTATGAAAAATGAAAAACAAGCAGGTTATGTGTAGAAATTAAAAGATGTAGTGAAACTGATTAGGAAATAAGCTACCAAAGAAAAGCAAATAGGCTAATAAGGCAACCAGACAGTGAACAAAGCTAACTTATACTAGAATAAGCTAATTGCAGCAAATTACATCTACTCCTATCAAGTCCTAAGCTCAGATTGAAGATCTGAATCAACTGCTTATATAAGCCAAACAGTGGTTCAGGACCACTGTTAAAGCCTATGCACAAGCTTATAGAATAAGCTAAACCAAAATCAAGCAGTGCAGTCTATTACACCACCTGACCAGCTACAACTAACCAAAATTACAAGTTCTAATTCTCTGATTTGAAGCCTATGCAACAGATGCAATATTGCCTGATTCACACTCAAGTGTGAACAGGGCAGATAGTAGCTAATTGAGGAGCTTATTTGAAGCTCAAAATGATAAACTCAGATTTGGCAAAAAGTGATTATCAGATCTAGACCAAGTGAAAATCAAGTATCCAAGGTTTGAAACACTGAATCTCAAAGATGAATTAGAAATTGATGCACCGTGTTTGTGAAAAACCTGATTGATGCTTTTGACTATTTGAAGAACAGACTTGCAATTTGACCAAACCGAATTTTGATCCAAAACAATGAACCGATTAAGATGTTTTAACACTAATTATGATTACCAAAGGCTAGATCTACTAGATTCAAACCAATAAGCTAATTTGATACCCACCGATTATGATGTAAACAGCTTTTAGATCAAGATTAAGAGATTGTTGACTTTTAAGTATAACTACTAAAACAAAGACCCCGCCATTATTAATTATCCTATCTAAGCTTGTATCAATTACCTCTATCCTGCTCTACTAACCTTTAAAACAAGAATATAAGTTGAACCAAACACTAGTTATACTACTAAATATGAACTAGTTAATGATAATCACTAGATAAGACTAAAAAGCATCAAACAAAGATCAAACAAAGATCAATGACAACTAATTAAAAGATGCAATCACGTAAATAATGATCAATAATGATATGAGACTTACAAATGCCTAGCCACCATGGCTTGCCAAAGTTGAACCAAAGGGACTCTAACCTAACAACCCCTAATCCTAATCCAATTCCACCAAGATTCAACCCATGTCCATGCCTCGCATCAACCCTTTCCCATTTCGCACCATTTTTGCTTATGTTGATCGATGGCGCGTAAGCATAAGCTTTATCACACAAGCTCGCCACTTGTGAATGGCATCGAATAAGCTTAAACCGCTCGACACGAACTCAATGAAGATCCGAGGAGTATAGTGTTTCGGTCGTTATGTCCCAACGAGTTGTGCAATGGATTATCAAACGCTTAGCGATCGGGAAATTTGAACGGTAAAAGGATCAGATTATGATTATAACTACAGAAAAAGCCAACAAATAAAAAACGGCTTAAATGCAAATTAAAGAAAGTTAAAAAGATAAAATCTATTAAATAAACGCTATCACTATTTTTACAATGATGTTTTTGTTTTTATGTTTTTATAAAACTGAAATTAAAATCTACGTGACGTACAAATTAAAAAGTGAAACTTACACAATATTAACCCTAAAAATATGAAAATGATATTTTTATAAACCTAATGATAAAAGAAACTTTTTAGAAAAAGAAAACTATTTTTACAACTATTTAATTAATTATTATTAATTAAAAACTATTTTTAACTATTAAATAATTACCTAAAATACAAGAAAATAGGAAATAAAGCTAGAAAAATAAAATTAAGACTTAGAAAAGTCTAAAATATCAAAATAGACTTTTCAAAACTATTTTTGTATTTTTATGGTTATTTTTGGATTTTCTATGAATTAAAAACTATTAAAAACTAATTAAATTATCTAAAAATACAAATTTAACTAAGAAAAATCTAGAAAAATACTTTTTTGTCTTTTTATATTTATCTTAACTTAAAAAAAATGAAAAATTATTTTTTTGAACCTTTTCTGAATTAATTGGATTAAAAGCTATTTAAAAATTGCTAAAAATGGATTTAAATGCAGAAAAATAGCAAACAATGCTGGAAAAATATGAAAAATTCAGGGAAATACTAAAATAATGTTCTTAATCTAGGAAAAATATAAAAACATGGTGCTGTGTGTGAGAAATGGAATCTGTGGTGAGACTGCTTATGAATAAGCACTTAAAAATAAGCAATGTCCCACTACAGTTTACCAACTTATCACAGGTCCTAAAGTATGCTAAAACTACTTTGATGCAACCTAAATTAGCTCCTCTGAACCTCTGGAGATCATGAGACAAGCTTATGATGAATATTGCTCTTAAAAGCCAAATTAGTTTTTACCCCTGACTTACAGCTTAAAAATGAACTGCTGAATAAGCTAAATACCTAAAACCAGATGTGGGATCCTAGAGTAGACCTGGCAAGGGACAAGTAACCCAAAAATGAGCCACTCTCAAGCTCTTATGAACTTGTGGACAGGTCTGCAAAATCTTATCAAGAACCTGTGCAGTTATATGCCCTGCACAGGGCATATAAGTCCTAAATCACAAGCTTTTTTGAAGCTTTTAGAAATTTAACAAAATTATACTAAAATGACAGTAAGAAAATACACCAACAGAAGTTTTAAAAACTCAAAGTCTTACTTAGATTGGCTCAGAAATGAGCCCAAGAAAATTCCTTTCGGATCTGCTCAAAACTAATTTTTGTCCAATTTGACTTTTGATACAAAACTTGAAACTTGACTTTGGTGAGATTTGAACTAAATTTGTTGACTAACCTAGGTGTATTATGATGAAATGAGGTTAAAACAAGCTGTGTTCATGATATCTAAGCACGAGATCAGTACATACTTTCCCAAAATTGTAAATACCAAGACAAGGAAAAGATTTTATACCAAGTTGACTTTTAGTGTTTGCAGGCACAAGTTTAAGGCATATCTAAGCACCTATGAACTAACCAAGATTGAAGCTACAAGAGTTAATGCATTGAACTATTCTTAAGTACAGTTTGACATCAATTCCAAACACTCCTACACTAACTGATCTGGACTAAAATAATGAACAAGCTACTGAACCAACATGCTTTCTTGATCACATAAAGTCTAAATACCTTACTTAACTCTAAATAAACAAGTAGGAACTAGATTTAAACACAGGTGCATGTATAAGCTTATTATGCAAAATAGAACAACAAAAAAATGAAATGAGGCGGTGAATGCTCACAAGAGATCCGGTGGTGTTGCAGCTAAACCGGTCCCAATCCTAAGCTAACCTATTCTATCTCAACCAATCCAAGCCTCTGACCTCCCTTTTCCATTACTAAACCTCCATTGAGCTCCAGCTGACTTTTATTGACCAAATTACAAACCGCTTAAACTCGTAAAGCAAGCATACCAAACAATCGTAATAAGCTTAAATGAGCTTATTTGATGTTAACCATGAGCTTATTAGAAGCTTTGATATGTAATTTGAAATCGCAATATGAAACAAATGAACAATAAACTTGAGATTTGATGAAACTTTAAAATTGAAACTCAAAATTACAATACAATAATGTTTCCACTTAAATGAAATACCAATAAACTGAAATTACAATGTTTTGATTAAAACTAACTCATTAACTTAAAAAAACGACATTAAGATAAAACTTGTAAAACTAAAAACTAACTACTGCCTTAGCTACTCTCTTCCTCATCTTTTATACACCATTTGTCTTTCTCTCTCATAGATGAGCAGTTCCCACCATCATTTGAGGCCATAGGATGAGTTAAAGCCATCTTGGCCATTTATTTAGTTTTGGCGGGAAATGAGAATTTTTAACCTGTTGTGTGAGATTGAGTGAGATAAGGGAAGGAGTTATTGTTTCTTGGAAGGTTGTGTTTGGAGGGGGGACATGTGAAGGGATAAGGTGAGGAGGGGGTGGAGGTTGTGTGTTGAAGAGCTTTTGGCAGAAGCAGGTGGGAAAGGTGAAGGTTTTGGCGCGTGTTTGGGTGGTTTGACCACAGGGATTGACTGGTCTAATAATACAAAGGGGGTCCAAGTTAGGTTAATGACAGGGGTTCATAATTGGGTAAGGTCCAAAATGAGGTTTGACAAGGGATTAAATTCGAGGACCAATATTGTCAATTCTGAAAATTCAAGGACTAATCGCCATTTCATCAAAGTTACTTCAAGGACCATTAATGACAAGTTTCAAAAGCACAGGACCAAATCATCATTTTGCAATTTTCAGGGCCATTTCGCCAAATTTCAAACTGAAGGACCATTTTGTAATTTTTTCACACTTTTGATATTTTCACCAAAGGACTAAATTTGACAAGTTATGATTTAAAAGGACCTTTGGTGACTTTTCTTTGAAATTTTGACTCGTGGACCTGCTTTTGACAACTTTTGAAACTTGGGGACTAAACCGCAATTTTGCAAATTTGATATGTTTTTCATCCGATTTTGATATTTTGCATTTAAAACACATAAAACACCGATTTGTGATATTTTGATCATTTTGATGTGTTTCGGTGTTTTCGATGATTTTGCAGTTTATTTTGTACAAAATGATGAGTATTTAGACACTCATCAATCCCCACATCGAGATATTGCTAGTCCCTAGCAATGATTTGAGAAAACATAATGGGTTTTAATCTCTTTACCAAAAGCCATCACTACGGAGTAGCCAAATGTTTCATTCAAGTAAGAACCTTGGTACATCGATAACATGTGATTTTGAGCAAACCACCGCCTTTCAACGGATTTGATTTTGTCTTTACCGAAGCCGTTTGCTCTGGACTAGCCAACTCTTAGATAAATTATCAATATTATCTTTGGTGAGCTGATTACCAATTATGGTTTTTCCATCGCCTTTACCACAAGCCATAACCTTTAAGGCAGCCAACTCTTCACTTTTTAGGATATGGTGAATAATACCATACAATTTTGGGCAAATTGCAAGCCGTCAACGGATTTGAGATATCTTTACCAAGAGCCGTTTGCTCTCGGATTAGCCAATCCTTTAGTTTATCAAACATGGCGGACGATAACCAAATGAGAAAGTGAAAACACTTACTCCAAAAAAATTTTGGCCAAAACGGGAATTGGTATAATTATATGATAAAATTTGTGAGAATTCCCCACACTTAGAAATGAATATTGCCCTCAATATTCAAAGTACAGCGGTTATGCCGAAACAAAGAACGAAAAGGGAAATATTACGCCATTATTTAGAAAGAAGAGATTTTTTTTTTTTTTTTTTTTTTTTTTTTTTATGACATGTGGGCATCACCCCACACTTAGTGGTAGAAAGGGTGAGAAGTCGAATATGGGTGAAAACCCATATGGTTTGTGCATCGTTTTGGTTTCCGAGTCGCTAGCTTGACTCGACCCGCATTAATTTGTTCATGGGGAAGCAAAGTGGAAGAAACAATCTCCATCGGACTTTCATTCAAGATGTTTGGATAAACATATGAAGCACGCGAAAGTTCCACACCGACGAGATATACAGAGAAAGACAGACCCGGCTCACAGATGGTACATGAAAATGCCGGGATCAAAAATAGTATCCTCATTCCCGAAGGAGTGAAGAACAGGAGAAGTGACAGAATATATGAAGAAAAGAAAGAAAATCATGATAGAAATCATGACTAACTCTTCATCCTCAATAGGAGAATTCATAGTTTCATGAATCTCCTCGCTAAGCTTGCTTGATCAAGACATATTATGGGTGTGTCTAGATCAGTAGAAATTATCATACTCCGGCGGAGATATGATATGAGTGAGTTCATCCGAGAACTCCATGAAGGTGAATGAATCATATTCGAATTGATATGAGCGGGTTCACCGCGAACTCCTCAAAAGTAAATGATTCATGATCGGGAGAGAATTATGAGAAGTGGTACGCCACTAATCTTCTCTCCCATGCTATCAAACAGAGGCTTTCATTTCCGGAATAGAATCATCGGAAGAATGTCACTATCCTTAATGGGGATAGAGATGAAATAGGTTTCTCTTGAAAGCCTCGATTTTAGAAATGAGAAGACCGACATTCAATAATGTTGCTCAAGAGCTTCATCTTTGATTTCGATGTCGTGAATTTATCATTCTCTTCTTCTAAGCTAGCAAGCTCGGAAGGTGAATCTTCCACATAAATGATGTTCCACAAGATAACGAATCATCGCCATCGAATCGGAGGACATCTTAACATGATCATTTTGGAAGACAAGAGGAGGAGGGATATCACACATGATCAAGAATTCCTATGACTCTCTTGGGATTGGGACAAGGTCCTCAACACTAGACTTTATGAATTGCCTCGATTCCTTTTCGTGAACAGTGTCAAGATGCTCGTCCCCATAATAAGAGAGTGAGTGTGAATCTCGGTGTGATAGCGGTTGTTTGAGATGGAATCTCAACCGGAATATCAACCGATCGAGGGGTTGAGAAGTATTATCTATAAAAGGATAAAAACTATCCTCGTCATCATCATATAGAGCAGCCTTGAGAAATTGGGAACGCCTTAGAGCCGCTTGCTCTAGGATTAATGATTCTTCCCTAGATTTGCGAGCCTCGCTCTTCTCGCTCTTCGCCAAGAATTCTCCTATGGTCTTTTCACCACTCACTTGATTCTTAAAGTTTGAACCATATCATCAAGTGTTTTCATTATGGTTTCAAAATCTCGAGATTTCATGAGACAACGGCTCTGTGGAGTTTGAACCGTATGGTGCTTGTGGAGGTTGGAAATTATCAAACATGTGAGAGTCATGATTGTTACAAGGAACTGGGTTCCCTATTTGACAATCAGAGTGAAATGGGGACCTCCACATACTCACAACAAGAAAACTGCTGAGTCCGACAGTGAATCATATGGATTTTGGTCATAACCAAAGTTCGAGCATCACTGAAAACTGCTCATAGACAAACGTGTTTCGGATTGACACTCAAATCCTTGGTGAGGACCTCCACAAAATTCACAATGTAGTGTTGGTTGTATGAAGATAAGTCGGATGTGGTGGGTAATTGGAAAAATTAGAGGGTCGTTAAATGAGTTCGATTAGGATCATAATCAAATGAATTCCTTGAACCACAAAACAAACAACTCCGTTATGAATATCATTACCACATTGTACACAAGTACACCAACGATGTGGTGAACCATAAAGAGGCTCACCACAACCGACACAAGGAATAAACGATTGCATTTGAGAGTTATGAAGAGGAATCGGTTTATTCAAAGGATCAACAAAACCAACATGGTGATCCGAATGACTATTAAGTCTCGAAGAAAATTTTGAAAATCGGGAGGTGGGACAAGTGGTGTGCTCGAGAGCTAGCAATTTCCACCACTTCCGTTATGGTCTCCGATTCGGTTCTTGAGAAGCGTGAAGATTAGGCAAGTCATTCTTGCTAGTCACCGTGTTTGAACGGGTTCATCGTAATCAATTCTAATTCTTGACCTTTTTCATCGGTTTGAATTTGTTCGATTAGATTACGGGCTCTATCTTCAAAGAAAGTGTCCTCGTAATCCTCGATGGGTGCTTGGGGTAGCTCCGACGCTTGAACCGGTTTGTCAAGATTAAAATGTATTTCGTGTTGTGGCGGGTGGTCGAAATAACTTTGAAAAGCATTTTTGATGGATAATTCGACGAATTGCAAAATTCGCTTGAACTAGGCCTCCACACCGCTCACACACATTTCGACGATGAAGTTGATGAATGTTGACATAAGAATTAAACATATAGAGGATTAAGAAGAGAATCAAATGGTTGAGAGGATACGAAGAATAGAATTAAACCAGCGAAAAGAGGTAAGAGAAATAGAATCAACGAATAAGAGGAATGAGAAGAGTATTTTGGGGTTTTGGATAAGAAAATATAAACATATACGAGATGGATGGTATGAACAAAGAGTGAATATCCAAATTACTAATCTGCTAAACGTAGAATAATCACCACACTCCCGTGGCGCCAAAATTTGATCGCGCCAAACAATCAAGCTTTATCACACAAGCTCGCCACTTGTGAATGGCGACCGTAACAAGCTTAAACCGCCGATACCGAACTCAATGAAGATCCGAGGAGTATAGTGTTTCCGGTCGTTATGTCCCAAATGAGTTGTGCAATGGATTATCAAACGTTTAGCGATCGGGAAATTTGAACGGAAAAAGGATCGATTATGATTATAACTACGTAAAAGCCAACAAATAAAAATGGCTTAAATGCAAATTAAAGAAAGTTAAAAGATAAAATCTATTAAATAAACGCTATCACTACTTTTACAATGATGTTTTTGTTTTATGTTTTATAAAACCGAAATTAAAATCTACGCGACGACAAATTAAAAAGTGAAACTTACACAATATTAACCCTAAAATATGAAAATGATATTTTATAAACCTAATCATAAAAGAAACTTTTAGAAAAGAAAACTATTTTTACAACTATTTAATTAATTATTATTAATTAAAACTATTTTAACTATTAAATAATTACCTAAAATACAAGAAAATAGGAAATAAAGCTAGAAAAATAAAATTAAGACTTAGAAAAGTCTAAAATATCAAAATAGACTTTTCAAAACTATTTTGTATTTTTATGGTTATTTTTGGATTTTCTATGAATTAAAAACTATTAAAAACTAATTAAATTATCTAAAAATACAAATTTAACTAAGAAAAATCTAGAAAAATACTTTTTTGTCTTTTTATATTTATCTTAACTTAAAAAAATGAAAAATTATTTTTTTGAACCTTTTCTGAATTAATTGGATTAAAAGCTATTTAAAAATTGCTAAAAATGGATTTAAATGCAGAAAAATAGCAAACAATGCTGGAAAAATATGAAAAATTCAGGGAAATACTAAAATAATGTTCTTAATCTAGGAAAAATATAAAAACATGGTGCTGTGTGTGAGAAATGGAATCTGTGGTGAGACTGCTTATGAATAAGCACTTAAAAATAAGCAATGTCCCACTACAGTTTACCAACTTATCACAGGTCCTAAAGTATGCTAAAACTACTTTGATGCAACCTAAATTAGCTCCTCTGAACCTCTGGAGATCATGAGACAAGCTTATGATGAATATTGCTCTTAAAAGCCAAATTAGTTTTACCCACGACTTACGACTTAAAATGAAGCTATTGAATAAGCTAAATACCTAAAACCGGATGTGGGATCCTAGAGTAGACACTGCAAGGGACAAGTAACCCAAAATGAGCCACTCTCAAGCTCTTATGAACTTGTGGATGTGTCGCAAAATCTTATCAAGAACTCAGGTAGCTTATATGCCGCACAGGCATATAAGTCCTAAATCACAAGCTTTTTTGAAGCTTTTAGAAATTTAACAAAATTATACTAAAATGACAGTAAGAAAATACACCAACAGAAGTTTTAAAAACTCAAAGTCTTACTTAGATTGGCTCAGAAATGAGCCCAAGAAAATTCCTTTCGGATCTGCTCAAAACTAATTTTTGTCCAATTTGACTTTTGATACAAAACTTGAAACTTGACTTTGGTGAGATTTGAACTAAATTTGTTGACTAACCTAGGTGTATTATGATGAAATGAGGTTAAAACAAGCTGTGTTCATGATATCTAAGCACGAGATCAGTACATACTTTCCCAAAATTGTAACAGTCAAGACAGTGAAAAAGATTTTATACCAAGTTGACTTTTAGTGTTTGCAGGCACAAGTTTAAGGCATATCTAAGCACCTATGAACTAACCAAGATTGAAGCTACAAGAGTTAATGCATTGAACTATTCTTAAGTACAGTTTGACAGCAATTCCAAACACTCCTACACTAACTGATCTGAACTAAAATAATGAACAAGCTACTGAACCAACATGCTTTCTTGATCACATAAAGTCTAAATACCTTACTTAACTCTAAATAAACAAGTAGGAACTAGATTTAAACACAGGTACAGGTATAAGCTTATTATGCAAAATAGAACAACAAAAAAAATGAGAATGAGATGGTGAATGCTCACAAGAGATCCAATTGGTGTTGCGAGGCTAAACCACCCCAATCCTAAGCTAACCTATTCTATCTCAACCAATCCAAGCCTCGCACCTCCTTTTCCATTACCAAACCTCCATTGAGCTCCAGTTGACTTTTATTGACCAAATTACAAAGCGCTTAAAAGCTGTAAAGCAAGCATACCAAACAACTGTAATAAGCTTAAATGAGCTTATTTGATGTTAACCATGAGCTTATTAGAAGCTTTGATACGTAATTTGAAACGCAATATGAAACAAAGGAACAATAAACTTGAGATTTGATGAAACTTTAAAATTGAAACTCAAAATTACAATACAATAATGTTTCCACTTAAATGAAATACCAATAAACTCGAAATTACAATGTTTTGATTAAAACTAACTCATTAACTTAAAAACGACATTAAGATAAAACTTGTAAAACTAAAAACTAACTATCGCTTTAGCTACTCTCTTCCTCATCTTTTATACACCATTTGTCTTTCTCTCATAGATGAGCAGCCCCACCATCATTTGAGGCCATAGGATGAGTTAAAGCCATCTTGGCCATTTATTTAGTTTTGGCGGAAATGAGAATTTTAACTTTGTACAGTGAGATTGAGTGAGATAAGGGAAGGAGTTATTGTTTCTTGAAGGTTGTGTTTGGAGGGGACATGTGAAGGGATAAGGTGAGGAGGGGTGGAGGTTGTGTGTTCGAGCTTTGGCGTAAGCAAAGGGAAAGGTGAAGGTTTTGGCGCGTGTTTGGGTGGTTTGACCATTGTGGATTGATGGTCTAATAATACAAAGGGGTCCAAGTTAGGTTAATGCGTGGGTTCATAATTGGGTAAGGTCCAAAATGAGGTTCGATGAGGATTAAATTCAAGGACCAATATTGTCAATTCGAAAATTCAAGGACTAATCGCCATTTCATCAAAGTTACTTCAAGGGACCATTAATGACAAGTTTCAAAAGTATGAGGACCAAATCATCATTTTGCAATTTTCAGGGCCATTTCGCCAAATTTCAAACTTAAAGGACCATTTTGTAATTTTTCAAACTTTTGATATTTTTCACCAAAGGACTAAATTTGACAAGTTATGATTTAAAAGGACCTTTGGTGACTTTTCTTTGAAATTTTGACTCGGGTGGACTGCTTTTGACAACTTTGAAACTTGGGGACTAAACCGCAATTTTGAAAATTTGATATGTTTTCATCCGATTTTGATATTTTGCATTTAAAACACATAAAACAACGATTTGTGATATTTTGATCATTTTGATGTGTTTAAGAAGTGTTTTCGGATGATTTTGCAGGTTTATTTTGTACAAAATGATGAGTATTTAGACACTCATCAACTGGCTCCATATAAAAGACTTTATTGGGAAGAGGTTTATGGAACGAATGAGCTGGAAGAGGACGAAGAAGATGAAGATGATGAGGAGGATGGAGATGATGAGGATGATCAACAGGATGCAGAGGTGGCTCAAAGTGGGGTGGTGGATCAGCAGCCAAATGGGGTGGAGCAGCCAAATGTGGTAGTGCAGCAAAACCAGGGGGAGCAACAACATGGGTTTCAAGACCCTTATGATCTAGAAAACAGGATTAGCCGGCTTGAAATTTTTTTCAACGACTCAAAGCAAGGAAAGAAATGATGGAAAGCAGGGAAGAGAGTTTTGGTTCTAACAACTTGGTTTGAAATGGGGTGTAGCAGTTTACGATGATGGTGTTTTTTTTTTTTTTTGTTTTTTTTACTTTTTTTTATGTTTTGTTTTTAGGCCGGATAATTAGATGTATGGTTGCACCTATTATGAATGTTTTATGCCTTTAAAAAATATGAATGAAGAACTAGGAGTGGCAATTGAGATTCTGGTGCCAACCATGAGATAGTGCTTCTAAGCCTAACTTAGTGCTGTTAGGTTTATGCTGTTAAGTCTATCATTTATGATGATATGGTTAAGAATTATGGTTGCCCGATAGTACAAGACGTATTGCACAATTATGGCATTTAGTTGCCCAGATTTCAAATTAGAGGGTCGCCTTGGGTAGAAAAGAAATTGCCCAATTACATAAACTAGTTGCCCATATTACATGAAAAAGTTTCGCCTACAATGCTAAGCAACTCGAATGGTCCGACTATATTATTACAACATAAAAAGGTTGCCTGCGGTACAAAGCAGAAAAATGAGTTCAGTTTGGTTATGCTCATAATTGGATCGTAGTTCAAACAAGAAAAATGAGTTCAGTTCAATACAGTAGACCAAACATCTAAACCACAGTAATCCAGTGTCGTTGATAAGGTTACAATCATCTTCACAACTCAATTCAGTTACATATATAGCTGAAAATACATATATAATTCTTAGGATAATTACATAAAACTATACAAACAAGACCATAATAGATTATACTTGCATTAATTCCATTAAGAAAAATACATCGATTTAAGACCAGATACGACGTCCATTGACCCAAAATACAAAGTTGCAACACCGAGAAAAGCGAAAAATAACACCAACATTTAAGAAACTAAATCATACTTCCTAAGGTCGTTCATTTTAACCATCTAAAATATACTTCCTAAGCTCGTTCATGATAGATGACTTTTGAGCGGCACGGCACGAACTTACACAACGCCTTTTAATAAGCAAGGAAAGCTCCTCTATGTCCACCTTCTGCGCTAATACAAGCCGCGCCAAAGGTGCCGCTAGAACAGCATGGAAGCCATACTGTTCAAACTCCTTTATGATTGCATGTCTTTGCTCAACGCAATCCTCAATTTGCTCAATCAACTTCTCGAAACCTTTCTCGTCGTCTCGGTTACCATCTCTCTCTCGGCGAAACACGGTGTGGATCATGTCCTTCAAACTGTTTGAACCATTTTCTGCACATATTTGGTCTAAAATTGGTAACCCAATCGGCATGGTTATATGAACTAGGAGATTATTGTAGAACAGTTGTGGTTTTACAAAGTGACATTTGGTAATGAAGAAGGCTATTTAGGGAGAGTAGCTACTAATATACTAGTAATAAATAAATAAATAAAAAGCACTATAGTAAAGTACAAAAACAAGCTGCCCAACTATTGTAACCAGTTGCCCAACTGTACCAACTAGATGCAACAAATAAATAGTACATCCTTCCCCAACTTATTATTATCATACCCTTTATAAATTAAATACGAAGAAATGTGTTATCTACTTTTGTAAAGTTCAGTTTTTATTGGGGCCAATATACTAAAGTTAACCAAATGTACATACCATTACCAGCTGGTGAAGGATGCCAAGTTTTTTTCTTCTAAAACTGGTTGTCAAAAAGAACGTGTAACAAAACAATGAATACAAACTCCAAGAGTACACAAACATTAATGTAATTTTAAACTATCCATTTTTAATGTTTTTTTACAAAGAACAGCAGATGTAACCTGTTGGTCATGCCATGAATATTAACCAATGCAGCAGTTAGTTTGAATAGCAGCACTAATATTATGCGTAGCAGCCGATGTCTCATGAACCCAGCCAACCGTTGGTTAAAGTAATGTTACATTTGTGTTTCAGAAATTTACGTGGTTAAAATAAATATAATAAACAGTTACATATGCACAAGGCACATACATTAAGTGAAATACACTATTAGAGGTGGCCAATGTACAAAGAATTGTACATGTCGAATGTAAAATATTAGTTGTCCTGTTTGCCACAACTAGTTGCCCAATGTACTAAAATATTTGGAAACGTTTTGTAGCTAGTTGCCCAAAAAACACTGTAGCTTTGTGCACATGAATTGTTTGAGTATAAGACAAGCTTCATTAACTCAATAAGTAATAAATTCAAGTACTGACCACTTGGGCAAATTAAATCCATTCAACCCCCACCCCTTTTTGCATACATCACCACTTGACTAAAAGTACTATAGTAGTTGCCATGAGTACACTATTTAGTTGCCCAAGTACCATTTGCTAGCTATGAGCTAGCAAACTTAAAAAGGAAGATCTAAAAATAGTTTTAAAAAAGGAAGATATTATAAAAAAACAGTTATCTCTATTGTGGGTGGGTACTTATTTGGGGTTGTGATCCACTTGTCCATGGGAAAATGTTGCTTTACTTGATAATTGGCATAACTTGTTTATCAGAATTTTTGTGTCTCGATAATAGATAACGATAATGGTTGCGTTTGTTGATTATATATGAAACAGACAATTGGCATAACTAGTATATATTTGTGGAATGTTACTAGTATATAATATTTTGCGTAGTTATTCAATTGTTTGCGACATAGTAAGTCACGTTACAAAAATAAAAAACTTACTACTAAAGTACTAATATGGCCTCTTGACATGTACCCAAAAAATATTTATTTAATTAAAAAAGTCATAATGTGGGTATGTACTTGTTTGGGATTCTGAACAACATGTCAATGCATGGCAAAGAGACAATTCTAATAATGTGTTAGTCATAATTTTTGGCCCTCGATTATATAAGATGATGACGTGTTTAGTTGCATGTTATTTTTGTATTAAAATAATAATCCTTATTATATCATTAAAAAAGAGAGGTAATTAGAACATCACAATTGGGGATAAATACGCCTACAAATAGTAACAACTGCTACAAGTGTTAAAACTGTTACTTTGTAGTACATATTAATTTCCATTCAATTGGGGATAAAAACTCAATTAAGAGTTACAACTGCTAGCGAAAAACATAGTTTAGACCCACAAACAGCATAATTCAGAACCCCTAACAATCAGTTGCAATCAATTTCGAAATAAACAACAATGGCGCCCAAGTTTTTTGCTGCAACTCACAACATGGTTGCGTTTTTCGAAAAACCAAAGGAGGCTTTAGGGTTTGAACAAATTATTGATTTCTTGAATGCACACCCACTTAGGTATGCACTCACTGTGAAACCTGTTATATACGTTTCTCGTATCAAGCAGTTTTGGTCTACTGCAAAGACTAAAAATATTGGCGAGGAAGTACAAATCCATGCTAAGGTAGATGGCATGCAGATAATTATTACTGAGGCATCAATTAGGAGAGATCTTCTCCTAGATGATGCTGACGGTATTGTGTGTTTGGATAATGATACCATTTTTGAAACACTACCACTTTTGGGGTATGGAGGTGAATTAGGAACAAAATTAACATTTTATAAACCACTCTTCTCCCCACAATGGAAATTCTTGATCCATACCATATTGCAATGTCTAAGTCCAAAGACAACTTCCTTGAATGAGTTTAGTACAAACATAGCATCTTTTGTGATTTGTGTAGCTCTTAATGAGAAATTCAATTTTTCCAAAATGATATTTGATGGTTCAGTCAAGAACTTGTTGGATAAGCATGCAAAATATTATATGTATCTAAGGTTTTTACAACTGCTATTGGACAACTGTTTTGAGACACCACCCAAACATTCAAAAACTTGGCATGTCCGTTGTCAAACTCAAAAAATTTTGACTCACATGAGAAGGTAGGGCAATAACTTTGATGGGACAGTAACACCATTGTTCCCACACATGGTGCTGCTGCCTAAGAATTTGGGTGAAGGATAAGGAAGTCCCTCTGAATCCCCACACACACCCAGACGTTTGGCTTCAACATCCCAAACCAATAGAACTTCAGATTAATCAATTTTCAATGGAACAAGTTTTGATGATGGACCCAGCCAAGTGGAAAATATGGGGGATCTTTCTGGTCATGGTAGGCATGCGATGAGGTCTACACACCTCAATGATTCACCTCAGTCAGGAGTTAACACACATAGAAGTCAGGAGAGCAGTCTAAAAGTAAATCAATTGGTGAAAAAGTGTGATCAACTATGTAAACAGGTATGTGAATTAACAAAGAAAACTTCAGCATAAGATGCAGATATAAAATATTTGAAGAGGAAGGTTAAGCGGTTGGAGAAGAAAAAGGCAGGTACCACAAAGCTAAAACATTTGGTGAAGGTTCGAAAACATAAGGTAGTTGAGTCATCTTTAGAAGATGCAAGTGGTGATCGTGCGGAGAATGCAAAATTTTCAGTTCATATGGATGTCGATGGTTCAAGGGAGGCTGCTATTGCAGTGGAGAAGACAGTCGAAAGTAATAAAACTATTGACGATGTTAGTGCCTCATTTGAATATGAAAAAAGGTATGCGTGTCACTACAGGTATTAAGTATGTTCATATGTAAATGCATTGTTGTCGCTTGCCTTGACTAGCCCGTAATTGTACAGAACGACCGTAATGGATGAGGATGGTTCAGGGGAGGCTGCTATTGCAGTGGAGAAGACAGTTGAAAGTAATAAAACTTTTGACAATGTTAGTACCTCATTTGAGTATGAACAAAGGTATGCGTGTCATTACAGTTATTAAGTATGTTCATATGTAAATGCATTGTTGTCGCTTGCCTTGACTAGCCCGTAATTGTTCAGAACGACCGTGATGGATGTGGATGGTTCAGGGGAGGCTGCTATTGGAGGGGAGAAGACAGTTGAAAGTAATAAAACTGTTGACGATGTTAGTGCCTCATTTAAATATGAACAAAGGTATGTGTGTCATTACAGTTATTAAGTATGTTCATATGTAAATGCATTGTTTTCACTTGCCTTGACTAGCCCGGGATTGTATAGAAAGACCGTGATGGATGAGGATGGTTTAGGGGAGGTTGCTATTGCAGTGGAGAAGACAGTTGAAAGTAATAAAACTGTTACGATGTTAGTGCCTCATTTGAGTATGAACAAAGGTATGCGTGTCATTACAGTTATTAAGTATGTTCATATGTAAATGCATTATTGTCGCTTTCCTTGACTAGCCCGTAATTGTACAGAACGACCGTGATGGATGAGGATGGTTCAGGGAGGCTGATATTGCAGTGGAGAAGACAGTTGAAAGTAATAAAACTATTGACGATGTTAGTGTCTCATTTGAATATGAACAAAGGTATGCTTGTCATTACTGGTATTAAGTATGTTCATGTGTAAATGCATTGTTGTCGCTCGTTGTGACTAGCCCATAATTGTACAGAATGACCGTGATGGATGAGGATGGTTCAGGGGAGGCTCCAAATGGAGTGGAGAAGACAATTGAAACTAATAAAACTGTTCAAGGTGTTAGAGGCTCTTTTGATTCCAAATGAAGGTATGCGTGTCCTTACGCTTCGTAAGTTTGTTCATATGTAAATGCATGGTTGTCACTTGCCGTGACTAGTTTGTAATCGTACAGAAAGGTGGGGTTGGATGTGGATGGTGCAGCGGAGGATGATAATGCAGCGGAGAATACAGTTCAAACTAATAAGACTACTCAAGATGTCGGTGCCCCTTTTGGTTCCAAATTAAGGTACGAATGTCTTTACAGTTCTTAATTATGTTGATGTGCACATGCATGATTGTCACTTGGCTTGACTAGTCCATAATTAAACCCTTGCCTTGATAGTGGTGAAGCTGTTTGTGTTGTCCCTTCTAAACATTCTAGTGGCAGTACAAATGTGGAACCTCAATCTGCTGCCAGTACATATAATTCTGCTGCTAGTACAACAATACCAAAGATTATGTCCAAGTAACTGATGCTTGTAGATCTCTTTCGGACGTTACCAAAAGCGACAGAGATTGGTGACGAAAGTGAAAAGGATGTGAATGAACTGGGTACGACAGTTGAACATGACAATATTGGTGCAGTTGTTAGTGTTGTAATTCATAAATATTTTACTGCAAGTGGAAATGAGGAGTCTCCTCATGGTGAAACAAGTCAACCGCAAGCTGTTACTAATCGTTGTCAAGTGACTAGAAGCGTTGAATTGCCATTCAATGATGATGCTACCAAAGATCTTCTTCGGCCTATTACTCATGATGTGACAACAAAAAACACAACGGATGAAGGTGGAAATGCTCAAGCTGAAACTACTACTAGTGTCGCTACAACCACTGTTGCAACAAATGCTGAAACCACTGGTAGTACAACTCAAACCACTGTCACTAAACATGTGGAGCATGTTCTTAGTGCTGTCAATGAACAAGTTCATGCTGCACCCACAACAATTTTGAACGAAGGTACTGCTGCTTGTACATCTGTTTGTGCTGGTGCTACAGTTCAAAATGAATTTGCTAGTGTAGAAACAATTCAACCTGAAGATGTTACTAATGCTAGTGACGTGCATACAAGTTTTTAAGTACCAATAATGAAAGACACAGGTGATGAAAGCGCAAAGCTTACGACCGCAGTACTTGGCCTAGCATGTTTGAAACGCGCAAGGCCAAATGAGAGAGGAGCTACAATCATAGGATCAAGTGTTATGCAAGCTATTATTTCTACTGATTCAAAGGTCGGTGTTTCTGTTATAGGAAAGCGTCCGTTGCTTGAAGGAACCTACAAAAACGCTTTACTAAAAAAGAACAAACGAAGTCTGATCACGAAATAGCTGCTAAGATGCAGGATGAAATTTTAACCAAAAAAATAAAGATGACAAAGTCTTTCAATCGGATGCAGAATTAGCTGCTAAGATAGCTGCTGAAAATGTAATTGAAAAAGCAACAGCTGAAAAAGACCCTCGAGGTGCTCCCAATGCAAAAGACAGAGAAAGGGTTCAAAGGAAAAGAAAGGCGGATGTTGTAGCTAGACATCAAGCTGTGTGGGAAGATTGGCATTACGTTATGTCAACAGCTGAAGCTGATGAGATACTGGCATATAGGTTGCAGAACGAAGAAATTGAAAGCCTAACATGTGAATAGGCAAAATAAGCTCTTGATCATATAGTTGAAGAAAGGCAAATATTCTTTAGGCAAAAAAGAGCAGAAGAAAGTATGTCGAAGCCAGCCACGAAGAAAGAACAGAAAAGCTTCATGTGTCACTACTTGAAGAACATGGGAGCGTATAAACTAGATGCCTTGCAGAGGCTATCTTATGATAGACTGAAAGAAAAATTTGACATGTGTAGAATGAGGACTAATAAGTTCACTCCTATGAACAAAGATACAAGTCAGAGAGATGAAGGAAATTCCAAAAGAGCTGTTGATGATTTAGAGCAGGATCAGTCAAAGAGGCAGAGGATTGATCGAAACCAAAGGACCAAAAGGTTAAAGAGTTTGATGGTGCATGATACGACGGGACAAAGGCTTGGTACAGTTCATCCGACAACAACATATCCTGCATTAAATTTAATTTCACACATCTTGAACTATAATTAACATCACGTAGGTCGACGGGTTGAAAGTAAATTTAACAGCTTGGGTCAGTTGCTACATTTTATTGACAGACAAGATTTGGAAACTGTTTGGAGATGTGTTAAAGTTGGCTATGAGACAAGGCGGGCCACAGGTGATCTAGGAGTTGATTTGTGGTATGGGATGAAGTGCATGTTTGAGCTCGATAGAGAAGATTTTCATTGTAATGAAACACTGGTCACGAGTTGGATATTGTACGAAAACTGTAGAGTTCATGTGGTTACTACGCCGACAAGTTATTTGTACATGCTGGATGATGTAGATTACCCTCTAACACCAACTCTAGCTTCTAACATGTTGTTTCAGAAGGTGACTACAAATAAAATATGTGAAGTGGCATATGGGCTTCTTGAAAAGATTGAAGGAATAGCGCGTATGTAAACTTGAATAATGTATGCCATTTTTAAATGGAAACTTGCATATTTTGGACGCAAATATCAACTTTGTGTGTGTTGTTCAAATAATTTATATTCATAAATTCTCTAAAGTACAAAATGGTATTTGCGAATTAAAAGATTGACTAGTTAAATACAAACTGTTTATAATTATGGATAAGCCTTATCCAAATACCAAAAAGGAGAGAAAATCTGCAAGTACAGATTCACGTTCCTTCCCAAGAAATTTTATGTCAAATATAGCAGGAAAATTAGATGCCCAGGCTACAAGCAAACGCATGCAAGAACAGTAAATGAAAATTAATGCTAACGTGTGCAAGAACAGTAAAATGCTCGCTATAAATACGCGAGGTAAAGAAAGGTGAAAGGGCAGAAAAACCAAAAAAGGAACCATTCCTTCACCAACAAAAAGAGTTCCACATATACATCAGACAAACAAATAAATTTCAAAAACAACAAAGAGAAGTTGAAGATGTTATTCAAAAGAAGAACACGATGGTACACAATACAAAAAGAATACAACCGGCCATTAACAACAACGCGTTGCCCACGCACGGTTGTTTCCAAAAAGGCCATACATAGCCTAGACCTTTACCCTTTAAAAGAAAAACAAAAGCGCAAAGCAGATGCTGCGACAACTGAAACATGTTCTTAAATGACTACTAATAACAATTAGTCGTTCTAAAATGACGA
The DNA here is from genome assembly GCA_022545495.1 of Chrysanthemum lavandulifolium. Lineage (NCBI taxonomy): Eukaryota > Viridiplantae > Streptophyta > Magnoliopsida > Asterales > Asteraceae > Chrysanthemum > Chrysanthemum lavandulifolium. Next base: position 63,276,105 of record CM040245.1, read on the forward strand.
CTAATAACCCATCTCCACGACCATTCACATCACACCTTCACCCAAAACCCATGTCCATTGAAGTTGTGGTAGTCTTCCAGGACCACATGGCGTAACAAATGTGGGAGTTTAAACCGATTAAACTCTCATTAGCGATTAAGGATCTTGAAACTGCAGGCAGTTCCTTCTTAACCTCGGCGTTCCCGAGCGGAGAAGGAAATAAATCATGGGAGTGATAGAATGTGTTCAGCAGTTGGGTCCCTAGGGAAGGGCGACAAAAGGAAGGTAGGGGCAACGCAATACGTAAAGCAGCCCCTAATTGACAAGAAGCTTCCGTAAGAAGGGCAAACAACAGAGGATGAAAACTATGCCTTCATTCCTCTATTGATGCATCCCGGACCCCAAGCAAGTGTACGTCTACTAATCCAGGCATATCGGGTCGAATAGACTGGGTTTAAGGTAAAAATGACCAGCTTGTGGGCGCCGGGATAAAATAAAAGTTGCGCGTGTGGAAAAATACCCGCACCGGGAAAGCCAGCGGAAAATGACAATGTCAGCAAAAGCACATCCAGCCGGAACAATCCTTCAAGAAAGGAAATTACAACTATTATGAACAAGACAACCCATCACGGGTAACCACTGAAGCAAACTTCCGCAAGAACGAAGTAGTACAAAAAATCTTTATAATTAAGTCAATAAAATTTTCTAATTGTTAATACCTTCGACTACATTTTTATGTCAATGTAGGAAACTATTTTATAGACCATCACTTATTCTAAAAATATCAACATCTTCACTTTGACTTAAGCACACAAAGTCATCAGGTTATCAGATGTGTAGAGTTACATTCATTTGAGTTGATTATTTTGAGCTATATGCGACATTTCTAAACGTAAAAAAATGCTACACTGCTTTTATGCTCGATTACTTAAATTATAAATATCTCAAACTATAAACTGAATTGGTTGTATACTAACAACTGCTAGTAGTATACTTACAATTGATAGCTATTTTAACTACTGTTATTGATAGAAGACAGGTTGTATACTTACAGCTGCTAGTTATTTTTACTACCGCTAGTTATCTTTACTACTGCTAGTAAAACTAAATTGGTTGTATACTTACAACTGCTAGTAGTATACTTACAACTACTAGCTAATTTAACTACTGCTAGTGATAGAAGACAGGTTGTATACTTACAACTGCTAGTTATTTTTACTACCGCTAGTTACTTTTATTACTGCTAGTAAAACTGAATTGGTTGTGTACCTACAACTGCTAGTAGTATACTTACAACTGCTAGCTATTTTAACTACTGCTAGTGATAGAAGACAGGTTGTATACTTACAACTGCTAGTTATTTTTACTACCGCTAGTTACGTTTACTACTGCTAGTAAAACTGAATTGGTTGTATACTTACAACTGCTAGTAATATACTTACAATTGCTAGCTAGTTTAACTACTACTAGTGATAGAAGACAAGTTGTATACTTACAACTGCTAGTTATTTTTACTACTGCTAGGAAAACTGAATTGGTTGTATACTTACAATTTCTAGTAGTATACTTACAATTGCTAGCTATTTTAACTACCGCTAGTGTTCGAAGACAGGTTGTATACTTACAACTGCTAGTTATTTTTACTACCGCTAGTTACTTTTACTACTGCTAGTAAAACTGAATTGGTTGTATACTTACAACTGCTGGTAGAATACTTACAACTGCTAGCTATTTTAACTACTGCTAGTGATAGAAGACAGGTTGTATACTTACAACTGCTAGCTATTTTAACTACTACTAGTGATAGAAGACATCAACAAAACGATGAAACAGTTGTTAATGCTGTTGTGTATGGCCGTGTTTCTGGTGCCCTTGTGTAGGTGTTGCGCTTACTATTCTGGTCCTGAATAGGCACATAGTTGTTTAGTGCTGCTAGTATTATACTTACAACTGCTAGTTAAATTATACTAGTGTTGAATGTTAAATCTGTTTTTGGTAAGTGTGCATAGTTACTAGTTCGTAGTTATTAGTAGATTGTAGAATACGAATTGTTCAACTAGAAGGACTCCTTGCCCTATGTACAACAGTTAGTTGCCAAATTGATTGTGGTAACAACTGCTAGTTGCCAAGATGAAATAAAAATGGATAATGGGATTACACAATAGAGGAAATAGTAAATACGTTGACATACAACGTTTCAAACAGACAACCTACTACATATTACGATTACTACATAATTATAAGTTTAATGGTTACATATTATATAACCACTTAATTTATAACATTCAGCGAGTAGGAAGAAAAAGCTAACCACTTCATGCTTCCTTCCCATACAGACAGCGTACTAAAACCACAAAGCTTCATTCCCATTAAGCATGATCGCTAACTTCAGGAAAACAAACCTGTTGAAAATGCCCTTCATATATCATTAACAAGTAAAGTGATAATGTTTAAAAGGAATATCAATAGAATGGTAAGTTAAAAATAAAACATACTATACACAGCACGCTCTGTGTGATTTAACAAAAGAAGAGATTCTTTGTATGGGGCGATGTAGAAAGATCCAGCATCTCCTATCATTCCCATGGTGACAAATAATTCAAGTTCTTGGTTGTACATAAATATCGAGTGACCCACATGATTGCCGATGTACACTTCCACTATTGGAGCCTGATGCTTTGTAAACCCAAGCAAATGAACCGAAACTAGGCTAGGGATGGCGAATAGGCTTATAAATGATATTATGGAAGAACCATTCACGTCCAACAAACATCCGCAAAACAATGGCATACCTTCACCAATGATCATCCCAGAAATGACTAGAGAGGTTCCAAGATCGGAAACATAGAATGGAACTGGGAGTTCATTTTTTAAAATATGCGGTATGTCTATAACTTTAAATTGGCTAGTTACCAAATCAAAAGAAATCAACATATAAATCTTGTACATAACACCGTCCTCATTAATTAACTTTTCACTCCCAGTCCAATAGATAAAACGACTTACAACTGCCTGAGTTTTACGTTTCAATTTGATTGTTTCACGAGGGGGTGGAAATTTTCAAGGCGTGTCCACCTTAACGAGTTCAAAGAAAAGACAGACACATACCAGAACCCACTTTGGAAAACAGGATAGGAGACCTTCACGATTGTCGGGTCAAGAGTTTCCGGACGGACGCCAAAACCAAAACAAATCTTTTGACATTCAATTTGATGCGTGTAAAATGGAACAAATACTGCAAGTGATTTTTTGATTGACGGGTTCCAAATAACAGACATTAGATTAGAACCATAAACAAAACACGAAAGACCATTAGAATTGCCAACTGCAATCAAAGATGAAAGCATTAAATGTGTATGAAGTGGTGTAGCGATTAGCTGTTCATCTAAAGCTAACATAAAACCTTGCTGACCGTGATCGAATGTTAGCCTAAAAAAACACTCATCATTACAACGAACACCATAATTAAAGATGAAGCTTCCACAATCTATACTAGCCTTCCATGACTTGCAAACACTACGTAGCTGGAGTATAGACTTAGGAGGTAGCCTACGGATGATATCTAGTTGAACATCCAGTGTGATATTGTCAGACATTTTTGTTAAACAAAAGGAGAAAAATTGGGATAAAGATATGAAGTAAATAGACCAAAAGAAGAAAGAAAGATTTTGTTAAACGAAATAAGAAAGATTTGTATTGAAGAAAGAGATTGGGAACAAAAGACATTAAAGGACATGTACTGTGATGTACTTTAGGGCAACCAAATATTAAATTATGCTATATACCAAATATTAATAAAGTATACATAACCCATATAGAATTGGGCAAACCATAGGCCTTTTTGTGTATGTGCACAAGTATTAACAAAAGAAATGCCGTTGAGTTAAAAAAAATATATAATAATAGACTAATATTTAAAACAAGTAAAAATACCTATAGTAAAAGTTGAAAGAAAAATACTTCACAAGTCAAAATTTGACAATAATTATGGGTCAAACGGACATTAAGGATCGTACCTTGAAAGACCGCTAACATTTTTGGTATTCAACCTTGTGCTTCCAGAAGTATTCAAGCATCCATTCACGGTAAGCTAACTTGTTTGAAGAGGGTCGTCTACTTCGTGAGGCGGTTACGAGAAATCTGCAAAATAATGCACACCCATACTCCGCAATCGCCATATAAGTCGATTGTTGTTGGACTTTTGGACACTGGTATGTGATTATATAATCCCCCGGTGATATGCCCTTACTATGCAGTACCCCAGCCTTTGTTAGGTACAATTTAAGTTGTGTTTGTAATTTTAACTTCAAACCTCGCCACCACCGTCCACCTACTCCGGCTGACCCAAGAGAGTCATAAAGGTAAACAACTCCAGTGCGGATATGGAGCACACTGAGTACACAGTGTTTTTCAGTTTCATTAAAGGGAAAATACACCTGATATATAAATTAATTGCAGAATATTATAAGCTGTTTATATCAGTAGTGCTATATGTATGGTAAGAATTTGCCAAATTGACCTTTTCAACATATCGCCAAGCCACAGGTATGTTGTGCCATCTGAATAAGTGGTAGGCATTTTGCCATCTAGGATTTGAGTGCAGAAATTACACCCTGCCAAAGCCCAATCTGCATCGGCTGGTCTAAACAACCACATCAAATCAACCCATACATCCAAGTGCTGCGGACATATAAAGCAAATCAAAATTGTTAACATTCGGTTCTTAAGTAACAAAACAAAATAATAAACAAGTGTAGTAGACCATATAGGCATCAAGTTTACTCACTAAGTCATTAAGCCACCCGCCGGTGCAATCTTCAACACATGCCAAGGCTACCCAAAAACCCCTATAAGCAACAATGGCAACGGAGCCCCAAGGAAACGTATAAAGTAATGGTTTTTTTAGCTTGAAATAGTTGCGAAGGTAATCGTGCAAAGCAACCTTCTTCTTGTTGCATTTCGGTGTCGTAAAGTTCCTAAACAATATATATATATATATATATATATATATATATATATATATATATATATATATATATATATATATATATATTGAATAACATTAACCCAATGATAACGATGTTAGTGGATTAACAAACAGAACCTACCTCTACAAACGGTTCAATTGTGGGCGAATAGAAGTGAGTAACTGGACGCGTTTTGGGGTTTCCAGATGTTTCCTGAAAATATACTAAAAAAATAAGAAGACATACAAAAAATATTCGTTTCCGTTACAATTTAATAAGGTGCTTTCCATCTGAACCGGCAGCCAAGATAATAGCCTTGTTAATGACACCGTGTGATCTTGTAAGACTGCGGCAAGGAGTAGCTGATGTTTTTGATAGGTCATTTGGCGATTTGACAGACCCACCCAACTTCGTATAATGTTTTAGAAAGCCCTTTTTTTACTGAGATTGTCATTCAATTTAACTCTCTTTCTTTTGTTCGTATTCTTATCGGAGAGAAGTTCTTCCAATGGAGGTTTTTTATTAGGACCTACCACATTTACAAATGACACTTTGTTGGGTTCAACCTGAGATTCAGGGGCTTCAGTGTCTTTCTTGGTTGGTGTTTCTTCTTGGCTAACCACAACAACATCATTGTTACTGGATTGAAGGCCAACAAACGAATTTTTCTCAACCACATCCCCTTGTTGATCATCACAATCCATTAAATCTAATGACGAAACACACAATGTTTTATCGATGCTTTTGTTGAAAATATAGGTGTGTCATTTTGGCGGAACACACGATGTTTTCTCAACCAACATAGGTGTGTCATTCTGGCCAACCACATTTACATATGGCAGGTTGTTGTCTTTAAACTGAGATTTGAAAATATAGTATGTTAAAAACAGCACATTAAAATCTTTTATTTATCGGCGTCGTTTAACTGATAATGTAGATACCTCAAGAGCTTTGTTTGTTGGTGTTTCTTTTTCTGACTGCACACCAACAATATTGTTAACGGGTTCAGGTTCCCCAGCCAATTGTTTCTGAACCACATCTTGCTATTCATTATCACAATCCATTGCATCTACAGAATTATCACCCGAAAATTTATTATCGTTTATGTAAGATGACCAATTGTTACCACAATCCGGTTCCTGCTGAATTTTAAATATATATACATAAGTAGGGACATACGTTATATGATAAGGATTTAAAAGGTACACTTTTGAGGGGTCATTTAAGCCTTTAATCGACCACTTTTATATCCATTATTGCTTAATTATGTTCCTTTTCACTTTTTAGGTCTCCTGAAGGCAAAATGTTGGAATGACACTTATTTGGACGAAAAGGCGTGAATATATGAAGAAAATGGCCAAAGTCAAGATCGAGACACTCAAGCCGGAATTGAATGTGACGCATCACGATCAAAGGCGGCGTCGCCGCAACATGCTCCAAAATTGTGACGGCTCAAGAGCGAATTTGTTATTTGTACTGACGGCGTCAGCTTTGAAGAGTAGGCGTCACAACTCGGACGGCCTAGATTCGATTCGATGGCGCCGAAGATGAAGCCGACGACGTCACAACCACAAGGTGATGCCGTCACAAAGTTGATGTGGTCAAGACGAAACCCTAATGGCGGCGATCCGACGGCGTCACATTTAAAGAGTGACGCCGTCGCAGTTGTAACTCTATATATAAAACTCGAATTTTCATACTTTTTGGAGAGGTTGTTTTGTGGAGTAAAACCTAATAACGATTTTTGGCTGTCTTGGGCAGTATCTCAGGGTTCTCATACCCAATTTTACAACAAGATAAGTAATTTACTTCATTGATTCAATTATGTCTTCAATTGTATGTGTGTATGCTTGCATGTTCACCATGTCTGGCTAATTTATTTGTGTGTTTGCTTAGATCTATGAAACCTAGGTATTGAATATTGATTGGTTGTCTATTATCTTAATTTTAATTGGCCTAGGATTGCAATAGGCCATCGTTGTATTTTTAATGCTTGAGTAATCTTTGTGAACATTAGTTTATAATCGCCTAGAGTTGTTGTAGGCTAAAAATCCAAAGATAACCTTAGAGTTAGTTTATGAATCCTAGAGATTTTGTAGGCAATAACCTTAAGGTAGTCTCAAAGATTTAGGGAAGAAATCGTACCTACGACCTTAGAAGACACAACGTTAAGAATAAGGACGTGACAATTCAACCATCAATAGAGATAACTAGGAGTAATAGAATCTAGGTAAACACATCTTTAATCATTATAATAACACACATCAATTAGACATAGACTACCCTTAGCTTAGTTAATTAGAATAGATAATAGTAGAATAATTAGTAGGAATACCCCCTCCCCGAGATCCAATACCCGAGATGTTCCTTTCAACTTTCTAAAAATATATAAAAAAGATAAAAAATAATCTTCCTCAACCCCAACCTTAGCGTAGTAATTTCTCACTAGCACTCCTATTCCCCTAGAGAACGATATCAATCCCGAGGCTTACCCTAATACTACACTAAAGCGATTAGGTTCATTGCCTAGGTGGTTGAAAAACTTTCTCGAAGAAAAGGAAGTTTCTTTTGACCCCGAACGCGCGTTGTACGCGTATCATTATACTTGATATTTAAACTGTAAGTGAAAGCTAACATACAATAATGGGGTCACCGGTGTTTTTTCCTCGTTAGGTGCAACCGTTGAAGTTGAGTACTACCTTCACCTCCATATTCCATAGCGGGACATTTTGGGACATGGCACAAGCATCTACAAGAATCCCAAGGTTACATGGTTGCGTTTATTTAAGCCCATCATCATTGTCAATGTCCATTGCATGGTCCGCATCGACGACCTTATCCCCTTTAGGGCCTAAGATATGACATGACGTGGCCTGTAGCGACCAAGGTTTGATATAAGTGTAGACACGAACGATTATTTGGGTTTGGTATAAACATTGAAGGTAAACTGAAAAGTAAATACAAACCTTCGGATCATCAGGTTTAAAGCCAGAGTCGTTTGTGTTGGTACAACTTTTAGATTGATCAGGAAAAAAGGCAGCATCATTTTTAAGACCCAAAAGTTGATGTACTTTTGAAAGTCTGCTTTTCACAGTCATAAACACATCAAGTACAACCGGTGTGTTTCTGACCGAATGAATGACATTTTCTATCATCAAAAGTTTTTTATTCAAATCCACTAACTCACGAATTAGAGCCCCTGTTGAAAGAGTGGTCCCCGTTTGTGCACCATTTAAAGAAGGTGGTTGCTCAATGTTGAGATAAAGTGCGTTCTTAGATAACCCCTGCCGTTGACTTTCCATGCCCATGTGTAAATTGATATCATCCGCGAATCCATTCGAATGCTCTGCCGTCTTCTCAACAGCGTCTGTGTCTGGAACAGACAAACCATCTATAAATTGGGCACTAGCAATATACCACGGTTGCTTCATTTCAGCTTGTGTTGCAGAAAGTTCAGCAATGGGAGTTGAATCCTAACAACCAAAAAATATACAATTACTACTATTATGAAGAAAGTTTGGTACAAGTTAGTGTGGTCAGCATTGTAAGACTGTGTGATGCATACCGGTCCAAAGAGGTTACAACCGTCCGCATTCCGAAACTTTGAAAGTCCTGACCAAGCAAGACCACGTGGAATGACCTTATTGTCTTTCACCCACCAAAATGAGCTTTTAGGATAACTCTCCAAAATCCAAATTTGTAATAGCCACAACTGTCATCTTTAAAACGTGTAGTTATGCAAATATCGTTTTTGAAAATGTTTCAAGGTTTACCAAAGTAAAGGTCAACTGTTTAGGATGAAACAATACTTTTATGGTTACAATTAAAAAAAATCACAAACTAAAAAGTGTTATAACATTGTTGTAATCTAAATTACGGGTAACTTTTAAATTACTTGTATACAGAACAAAACACCAGCATTTCATAACAATAAAACAACAACATTATTTATAGGTACTTTTGAAATGAATAAGTAATAGCACAAAGTTAGACATTCATACATTAGTACAAACTAGTGAAAATTCTAACCTTGAAAGCCCAAGCGAACCCGTATAGATTGTATGTGGCACTGAACTTTGGGTTCTTTTTTAATTTTAACAGATGATCTTTTCTGTGTATATGAATAATATTGACAGTCCTTTGATAAAATTTATGCCACAATATTAACAGATGATTTTTCAAGTTGCTGGAATTGAAGGTGACGTCACGGTCAAAGCGGCGACGATGTCGCAACATGCTCCAAAATTGTGACGGCTCGATAGCGAATTTGCTATTTTGTACTGACGACGCCAGCTTTAAAAGTAGGCGTCACAACTCGGACGGCCTAGATTTAAATTCGACGGCGCCGAAGATGAAGCCGATGCGTCACAACCACAAGGTGACGTCGTCACAAAGTTGACGTGGTCAAGACGAAACCCTAATGGCGGCGATCGATGGTGTCACATTTAAAGAGTGACGCCGTCGCGCTTGTAACTCTATATATAGAATTGAATTTTAGACTTTTTGGAGAGGTAGTTTTGTGGAGTAAAACCTAATAACGAATTTTTGGCTGTCTTGGGCAGTATCTTAAGGTTCTCATACCCTATTTTACATCAAGATAAGTAATTTACTTCATTGATTCAATTATATCTTCAATTGTATGTGTGTATGCTTGCATGTTCACCATGTCCGGCTAATTTATTTGTGTGTTTGCTTAGATCTATGAAACCTAGGTATTGAATATTGATTGTTGTCTCTTATCTTAATTGTAATTGGCCTAGGATTGCAATAGGCAATCATTGTGTTTTTAATGCTTGAGTAATATTTGTGAACATTAGTTTATAATCGCTTAGATTTGTTGTAGGCTAAAAATCCAAAGATAACCTTAGAGTTAGTTTATGAATCCTAGAGATTTTGTAGGCAATAACCTTAAGGTAGTCTCAAAGAGTTAGGTGAGAAAGCATACCCTACGACCTTAGAAGACACAATGCGTTAAGAATAAGGATGTGACAATTCAACCATCAATAGGAGATAACTAGGGAGTAATAGCATCTAGATAAACACATTTTTAATCATCATACGAGCACACATCAATTAGATATATACTACCCGTTAGCTTAGTTAATTAGAATAGATAATAGTAGAGTAATTGGTAGAAATACCACCCCTCCCCCCACAAATCCAATACCCCGAGATTCGTACCTTTCAACTTTTTAACAAAATATAAAAAAGATAAAAAATAATCTTCCTCAACCCCAACCTTAGCATAGTAATTTCTCACTAGCATTCCTATTCCCATATAGAACGATATCAATCCCGAGGCTTACCCTAATACTACACTACAACAATTAGGTTCACCGCCTAGGTGGTTCAAAACTTGCTCAAGAAAAGGAAGTTTCCTTTGACCCGAACGCGCTGTTATGCGTATCAAGTTTTGGCGCACGCCGAGGAATAGAATAGCTAGTTAGGAGTCTATCTCGTTTAGGTTCTCTTGCTTGATTCCTATCAAGTAAGCTTTTTCTCATATTTTAGCTTTCTCGTACTCTATCCCCCTTCTTCGTGACCTTTGTTAGTAACCCCATCACCTTTAATTATGGAAGGTGATAACAAACCACCACTCATCAAACCACCACCAAATGACCCACCAAGAGGCCGTACTCTTGGTGAATACTCAAGACCAAGCCACCTAGGCTATAGGAACACCATTGAGCTTCCCGACCAAGCCCAAACTACGGCCCTTCGATCCGACACCATCCGATTGGTGCAAAACGGATGTGCATTCCATGGACTTCGTTCCGAAGATCCTAATTAGCATCTTAAGGATTTCCTTAAAATTGCCGATTCCATCGACCTCGATGCTACTACTCGAGAGACCACGCGCTTGCGTCTCTTCCAATTCTCTCTACGGGACCAAGCTAGTAATTGGCTTGAACGACTTCCGCCGGCTCCATCTCAAGTTGGGATGATCTCACCACTCGCTTCCTTGCCTAATTTTTCCCACCGGGGAGAACTACTAAGTTTAGGAATGAAATCTTGATGTTCCAACAACGTCAAGGTGAATCTCTCTACGAAGCATGGACTCGATTCAAGGACTTACTCCATAAAGTCCCTCATCACAACATTGATCTTTGGCTTCAAGTCTAACTCTTTTATGATCATGTCAACTTCCCAACTAAGCGATCCATCGACCAAGCGGCCAGTGGTAAACTTAGTGATCTCACCGCGGAAGAATCGTGGGGTATAATAGAGGACCTTGCTCTCTATGACAACGAAAGTTGCAATGACCCCCGTGAGTTGCCCAAAACCGTAAAGGCAATCTCGTTGCCTCCCATTGACTCACAACCTTCCGACCGTAGGATGCTCGAGCTTGAAGATCAAGTAAAATTCCTAATGAGATCCTACGAAAATCCTAAGTCTTCACGCCAAGTGAATAAAGTTTCTTCCTTTTGTGAGCTATGTAGTGGTCCTCATGACACTCGCACTTGCACAAGACTCCCCGAACAAGCTTCCGTTGACTACGCATCCTCATGTACCAATGGAACGGGAGGAAGATTCCCTAAAACACCCGGGCCTAGGACTTTAAATAATGCCCGAGATGCATGGAAGGGCAAACCCGACTTCTATTGGGGACAAACCAAAGAATTCACATCCAATGATTTCTCATGGCCCCCCTCTCACGGCCCTAGCCAACAAAACATAGAAGGGATGTTGCAACACCTAGTTACATCCCAAGAAACTAAAATAGCTAAGCTCTCGGACCGCTTTAACCAACAACAAGCCGAGATGGATAGGAAGATAGATAAATTTTTGAAAGCCATGACCAATAGTGATAGGAAGGTTAATGCCATCTCAACTCATTTTCCCGAAGCTTCTGGTGTAGAAATTAAGGACCCAAGTAAGTTAGCCAAGCACATTCAATTCGTCAATACCATCGCTTTAGTGAAACCTAATAGGACAAATGACGATGCGAACCATGAGATGGTACTTAAGGTTAGTGAAAACCCTAGGAATGAAATAACCGAGGAGGTAGATGAAGTAGGCGATGACTATTTCAATAAGTTTCTTACGAAATAAGAACTCTCTCGCCACCCACACATAGTACGCGACCTCCGTCACATGTATGTTAGGAGAAGCCCTAGGATCAAGTTTGGGAACCCTTGGAATCTTAACATACCATGTTGCATAGGACATCTTTTTGTGGCAAAGGCCTACATTGATTGCAAGTCCTCGATAAATATCATGACTAGCACCTACTATAATTGGGTAATGAAGAAGCCTATCCTAACTAGGGAAGATCCCGATAATCCTAGGGTTAGTTGTAATTTCCTTGGTAGAGTTAAGGGATTGCCCGTTTATGTAGGTAGTTTCACGTATCCTACGAATTTCATAATTGTGAATGATATTAGTACGACCATAGATCCTAGCTGGTCCCACGTTATTTTAGAAAAGCCTTTCATAGAAAACACCGGGATGACTTATGATCCGTCGTTAGGAATAGTGAGATTCAAGGATGAGACCGATGATGTAGCTTACCAAATGCCCTTCAAGATTGAGAAATTTTCATCATTATCCAATGATGAAAAAGAACTTAAGATATCGGTCTACTATAGGAATGAGGAGGATAAGGAGAAGGGAGTAGATTATGTGATGGATGAGATTTTCGGTTTCTATAAGGATTGCTTGAAACTAGGACCGGAATATAGAACCGATTGGAGAGAAGATGACTTCTTAGAAAGATGCATAATAGGGCATTACTATAACATGGAAAACCCTAATAGTAACCGTCATGAAGAAGAAGGTGACGGTAATGAAGTAACGTAGGGGCACGACTTCGAGTCTAGCTACAAGACTCATAAATAAAGAAAAGCGCTTCGTGGGAGGCAACCCATACTTAATTGTTTGCTTGTTTGTGTATCGTATATCTTTTTATTGATTGTTTATTCTCATGTTTGAATTTGTAAAAATGGTTTATTTTGTCTTTAACCTCGTCTTAATTACATATAAAGGTATTTTACAAAAGGGATAAGTGTAGGGAAGATTACACACGTTTTTAAAAGAACGTGAACATGAAAATTACGATTATTGAAAAGATATACATGTGTGTTTGTTAGAGTCAAATGCTTGTATCGAGTCATAATAGATGTTTTGCACAAATGTTTTCCAGATTCTAAAGATGTAATTTTTTCAGAATTTTTCCAGAAAATCATAGCAGACCAGTTTATGTCAGGATAACCTGACGGCGTCAGGAGGAGCAAAAACCACTTATCTTACTTTCTCTCATTTTCTGTGCTACTTATAAATTTTTGGAATTTTCCAAGTCTCAATTCTCCAAAAAATCTGCAAACATCCATTCCACAAGCATTATATCCTAGTTTAGTAGAGTTATATATAGTGTTACCGCTGATTTTACGCAAAGGTTTCGTTTGTTTTCTTAAAGTGTGCAGGTTTTATTTATCAAGAAGAAGATATATAAGATTGGAAGGAGCTTCTCACGCATATATTCTTCTTGAAAAAGAATTTAACCACTACTTCACACGGATCCTACCGAGCTAATCAGGGGAGTATTAGTTTCGTTCATTTTTAATTACCTTCCATTATCATAACTTTGATACTTTCATGGAACATTGGGGACAATGTTCAGTTTAAGTGTAGGGAGGGAAAATAAAATGGGAACTTTGAAAGTATGCTTATCATTGATTATTTTTCTTGTCCAATTTCATTTGTGTAATAAACCATGAGAAATATCGGCTAGGGTAATTTTGGCACCAAATTTAAAATTTTTCATGACATGTAGGAGTGGGCCATTAGTCTTAATAAAGCGTCTCATGGATAGGAAGTTATATGACTAGCATAAAACCCTTTAGCACTTAAATTCCACCCAAAAATGTGAGGATCACCCTTAGATTTGTAGGAATTAAAGCATTCATCTTTAATACTTCGAGAGTGTACCGGTAGTATAATGGATTCTAGAACTTGTTTTGTGATGCATCCCGAGATCACTAGTGAGACTAAACTTGTGTAGTTAGGAATAACTAAATGATAAGAGACATTAGGATAACCCTTGTTTGATACCGATTATAATTACTTCTTCCACATCGGTTGAGTAATTCCCCCACACCCTGCGTTGTACTCATCTTTAGTACACGATACCCCTAGTTAACCCCTCAAAGCCTATCCTTTTCGAGGTTCTCGTGATGTTTTGGTTTTCCGAATATCAATGAAGAGCATTGTTTACAATCCACCCCCAAATGTACACCCAAATCGCCTTAGCCTACCTTGTATGCACTCACTTTTAGTGCATTATTGTTATAAACCATTAGTTCAATAATCTAGTTACTTGCATAAGTTGCTAAGTCGAGTCATATCCTTTGTACACAGTTTTGGGACGATTGGGACTCATGAGAAAAGTTAAATTTTATGAAGTGACGGGAAGGAACGTTAAATTCAAATTTCCTTTATTTACGTAATAATGTACTCCAAGTGTTTTGATCTTTTCAATTCGGGTCAAATTAGTGTTAGAGTAAAAACTCAAGTGTGGGGATGTTCTTATAAATCCCTATTATTTTGATGTTATCGTAGAGGATGGTAGAGTAAAAGTGTATTGAAAAAAAAATCGAAAAAAAAAGAGAGTGTTAAAAAAAATGAAAAATTTGAAAAAATATACGGGCTACCATCCTACATCTATCTTTAAATTTATGTTTGTTTGTTTCAAGTTATCTAGAGTTTAGAGTGTCGAGTCTTGGCTTAGCAACGCCATTCTTCTCATGCTTGTAACATAAAGATTTTTGACTTGCCACCACTAAATCGCCTATCCAACCAAACCCTTTGTTTCCTACCTACCATAAGCCTTTAAAAACTCTTGGATATTTTTTCCTAGGTGCTTACGCCAAAGCGATGGAGGTTTGATCTAGTCTCAAGCCTATGGTAATCTATGTACTAGGCCGGTTAATGAGTGTTTATCTTCCATTTCCAAGATACACCGAGAGATGAGATTATCGAAACACCACTTGTGAGGTGCTAGTATGTAATTTCCGTGCTTGTTATGACTTTTATGGGCTTATACATGTTGTGAATTATGCTAAACCAATGCTTCATGACCCCTAACTTATAAATTAATTTGTTAAAGCACATTTGCTTGAAGACAAGCAAATACCAAGTGTAGGGATATTTGATAAGGATTTAAAGGTACACATTTGAGGGGTCATTTAAGCCCTTAATCGACCACTTTTATATCCGATATCGCTTAATTTCATTCCTTTTCACTTTTAGGTCTCTTAAAGGCAAAATCTTTGGAATGACAATCATTTGGACGAAAAGGCGTGAATATATGAAGAAATGGCCAAAGTCAAGATCGAGACACTCAAGCATTGGAATTGAATGTGACAAGCATCACGGCCAAAGGCGACGCCGCCGCAACATGCTCCAAAATTGTGACGGCTCGAGAGTTTAATTTGCTATTTGTACTGACGGTATCGAGCTTTGAAGAGTAGGGCGTCACAACTCAGACGGCCTAGATTCAGATTTCGACGGCGTCAGAAGATGAAGTCGACGGCATTACAACCACAAGGTGATGCCGTCACAAAGTTGACGTGGTCAAGACGAAACCCTAATGGCGGCGATCCGACGGCGTCACATTTAAAGAGTGACGTCGTCGCAGTTGTAACTCTATATATAGAACTCGAATTTTCATACTTTTTGAAGAGGTAGTTTTGTGGAGTAAAACCTAATAACGATTTTTGGCTGTCTTGGGCAGTATCTTAGGGTTATCATACCCTATTTTACAACAAGATAAGTAATTTACTTCATTGATTCAATTATGTCTTCAATTGTATGTGTGTATGCTTGCATGTTCACCATGTCCAGCTAATTTATTTGTGTGTTTGCTTAGATCTATGAAACCTAGGTATTGAATATTGATTGGTTGTCTCTTATCTTAATTGTAATTGGCCTAGGATTGCAATAGGCCATCGTTGTGTTTTTAATGCTTGAGTAATCTTTGTGAATATTAGTTTATAATCGCCTAGAGTTGTTGTAGGCTAAAAATCCAAAGATAACCTTAGAGTTAGTTTATGAATCCTAGAGATTTTGTAGGCACTAACCTAAAGGTAGTCTCAAAGAGTTGGGGAAGAAATCATACCCTACGACCTTAGAAGACACAACGCGTTAAGAATAAGGACGTGACAATTCAACCATCAATAGGAGATAGCTAGGGAGTAATAGCATCTAGGTAAACACATATTTAATCATTATACGAGCACACATCAATTAGACATAGACTACCCTTTAGCTTATTTAATTAGAATAGATAATAGTAGAATAATTGGTAGAAATTACCCCCCGAAATCCAATACCCCGAGATTCGTACCTTTCAACTTTTTTAAAAATATAAAAAAGATAAAAAATAATCTTCCTCAACCCCAACCTTTGCGTAGTAATTTATCGCTAGCACTCCTACTCCCCTAGAGAACGATATCAATCCCGAGGCTTACCCTAATACTACACTACAACGATTAGGTTCACTGCTTAGGTGGTTGAAAAACCTTCTCGAAGAAAAGGAAGTTTCCTTTGACCCCGAACGCGCGTTGTACGCGTATCATTATACTTGATATTTAAACTGTAAGTGAAAGCTAACATACAATAATGGGGTCACCGGGTGTTTTTTTTTTCCTCGTTAGGTGCAACTGGTTGAAGTTAAGTACTACCTTCACCTCCATATTCCATAGCCGGACATTTTTGGGACATGGCACAAGCATCTACAAGAATCCCAAGGTTACATGGTTGTGTTTCTTTAAGCCCATCATCTTTGTCAATGTCCATTGCATGGTCCGCATCGACGACCTTATCCCCGTTAGGGCCTAAGATATGACATGACGTGGCTGTGAGCGACCAAGGTTTGATATAAGTGTAGACACGAATGATTATTTGGGTTTGGTATAAACATTGAAGGTAAAGCGAAAAGTAAATACAAACCTTGGATCATCATGGTTAATGTCGAGTCGTTTGTATTGGCACAACTTTTAGATTGATCATGAAAAAGGCAACATCATTTTAAGACCCAAAAGTTGATGTACTTTTGAAAGTTCTTTTCACGGTCATAAACACATCAAGTACAACCGGTGTGTTTCGATCGAATGAATGCCATTTTCTATCATCAAAAATTTTTATTCAAATCCACTAACTCACAATTAGAGCCCTTGTTGAAAGAGTGGTCCCGTTTGTGCACCATTTAAAGAAGGTGGTTGGTCAATGTTGAGATAAAGTGGGTTCTCGATAACCCCGCCGTTGACTTTCCATGCCCATGTGTAAATTGATATCGTCGCGAATCCATTTGAATGCTCGCCATCTTCTCACCGTACGTGTTTGGAACAGACAAACCATCTATAAATTGGGCACTAGCAATATACCACGGTTGCTTCATTTCACTTGTGTTGTAGAAAGTTCAAGAATGGAGTTGAATCCTAACAACCAAAAATATACAATTCTTGATATTATGAAGAAAGTTTGGTACAAGTTAGTGTGGTCGACATTGTAAGGCGTGTGATGCATCTTGGTCCAAAGAGGTTACAACCGTCCGCATTCAAACTTTGAAAGTCCCGACCAAGCAAGACCACGTGGAATGACCTTATTGTCTTTCACCCACCAAAATGAGCTTTTAGGATAACTCTTCAAAATCCAAATTTGTAATAGCCACAACCGTCATCTTTAAACGTGTAGTTATGCAGATATCGATTTTGAAAATGTTTCAAGGTTTACCAAAGTAAAGGTCAACTGTTTAGGATGAAACAATACTTTTATGGTTACAATTAAAAAAATCACAAACTAAAAAGTTTTATAACATTGTTGTAATCTAAATTACGGGTAACTTTTATATTACTTGTATACAGAACAAAACACCAGCATTTCATAACAATAAAACAACAACATTATATATAGGTACTTTTGAAATGAATAAGTAATAGCACAAAGTTAGACATTCATACATTAGTACAAACTACTGAAAATTCTAACCTTGAAAGCCCAAGCGAACCCGTATAGATTGTATGTGGCACTGAACTTTGGGTTTTTTTCAATTTTAACAGATGATCTTTTCTGTGTATATGAACAATATTGACAGCCTTTGATAAAATTTATGCCACATATATTCACCCCAAGGAAATACATTCCAGGCTTTAAAATCGTCAACCAAGGTCAATAAGTGTTTATGAATGCAATTTATGTCTTCTTTTCCCATAAACACCGTGTCTGCGACTACCAATGACACACCCTAATAGCATCCTCATCGAAAGAGATAATCACTTTTTCCTTTTCCATCATGTACTTTTGTTATACCATTTTTTCATCATTAATCGCTAGATCGTTTAATCGGTTTTGAAAGTTTCAAAAGATCAATGGCATGTACTTTTGTTATACCATTACATATACCGATGTTTTTTAGAACGGAGTCATTATCGCACGAAATACAAATAGAGTTTAATATCTAGAAGCAATCAATGTAGAAAATCACGATCCGTGCTAGATCGTTCGGACACAAATGCAATGAAGATTAATCGGTTATTTGAAACTTTGCCAAATCAGAAAAGCCTATAATTTTAAATGCAAATTAAAGGAAAAAGATAAAAATATTAAATAAACGCTATCACTACAAAATTCTTTCCGTCAAAATGAAAATATGAAATTTAAACAATATAAATCCGTTAACGAATGATCTCCAATTTGGAATGTTAGTGGGGAATCTAATTAAATAGCTTAAAATACAAATTTAACTAAGAAAAATCTGGAAAAATATTTTTTGACCTTTTATATTTATCTAAACCTAAGAAAATGAAAATTATTTTTTGAAACTTTTCCGATTTAATTGTATTAAATGCTAATTAAAAAGATGTTAGAAACATATATTAGGAATCTAAGAAAAATAGAAAAGCAGGTGGTTGTGTGCAAGAATATGAAGCGCTATGCAAAGTGAACAACCAATGAACACCAATTCGAACACGAAGCTATAACGGTACTCAAAATTTCGCTCTAAACCACTGAATTGCTAACTACTTTGACTAAAAAGTTATGGGGCTACTTTGCATTTCAAGCACAAGCCACCCAAATAAGTTTAATATCTAGAAGCAACTTCAATGTAGAAAAATCTGCGATTTTACAATTGTACAACTTTAATTTAGTCAATTGAAGTTTATTTTTGAACCAAGAATGAATCAATGAAAAATCACTCCATTTGGACTCAATACAGATTTTAACTTTTGAATTTTAAGCAGTTATGAAGAAATTGACTTTTGTGAGATTTGAACTCAATTTACCAACCGAATATGATGTTAAGTGATGAAATGAAGCAAAGCTTTGTCTATAAATTATAAACACAAAACAAGTGATTGCTTTTAAAAATTCCAACAATGAAGAAGTTAAGGCAGTTAATGTGATATTTTGACTTTGAGAGTTGCGAGCACAATTTATTGACAGATATGAGTTCAAATGAGCTTAATAAACTTAAAACAACAATAATCTACCACCGAATAGACCTACATCACGGATAAAGCGACATATCCAAACACCCTTTAAACTACTTGATATGCAAATAAAACTAACAAACGCTAAACTAGCTAATCCTAGTGATCAAACCGAATTTAATTAACTTAAACACCACTTAATAAGCAGACTTGAACTATTTATAACTACAAATAAAGATCATGCCATGAAACCTTGAAAATAACTTACAATAGGTCCCAGCCACTATGGCTTGAAAATCAAAGAGCCAATGAACCACTAGCCTATATAAACCAACCCAATAGCTCTGAACCAACCCATTTCCATTTCTGCATCAACCATTTCCATTTCTGCATCAATTTTTGCCCCAGTTTGACTTTCATTGACCAATATCCAAAGTGACTTGAAACTTAAATATAAGCTTGTAAAAAGCTCTAATAAGCTTATAGAAGCTTGTTTGAGCTTAAAACTAAGCTACTTAAAGCCTTGACATAGGAGTTTGAAAATGAAAATTTCAACAGTTAACATAAAATATGAAATATGAACTAAAACTTGAATTGATACTTGATAAGAGTTTTAATATACGAAATTATACAATTTTGAAATTTGAAATTAATTAGGGTTAGATGGTTCTATGAATAAGATGATATTTTGATGTACGAGTGAGAGGTTGTGATGTATTTACACACTCATCGCTGCGATTTTACAATTGTACAACTTTAATTTAGTCATAGAAGGAATATGTTTAATTGTAGAATGTAGAAGGAATAGGTTTAATTGTAGGCATTAAGAAGATGTTTGATTGTGTGTGTGTGCGTGATGTTGTGTGAGTAAGTGTCTCGCTTATTAGTATTAGTTTTTTAATACAACCACTGTAAAATGACCATAATATCCTCGAGTATAAATACAAGTTGCCCAATAATATATAGTTGCCCGAAAATACATTTTGGTTGCCCAAAATACAATACCTTACAATACATGCCAAATACATTCAAAATATGTACTTCTGTCATACCTTTGTCGGACACGTGGCACCCCATGGTTGGCTCTAAGAAAATCGCTGGGCAACTAGCCCATTTTCATAATGCAAAAAAGCGTGGTCCGGAAAGTGATAAGCCTCATGGCGCGTGGTCTATTTGCCTCATTTTCCTTATATTAATTTTAAAAAATACACGTTTTGTATTTCAAAAAGCACACTTTTTGCATCAAGAGTCGAACTAAAATCACGATTTCATAAATATAATTATTTGCCTCTATACGCCGTTACTTTTGCACAGTATTCGTCTAGTTTGTATATATGGCACCATTTAGTCCATTATTAAACTCTTTTTTTTAGCAAACTTAACTAAAAACTAAAATACACTTTCATTTCTAATTAAAAACATTACATAAAAATTTAAAACATCACATATAAAAAAAACTTAAATTAAGGTTGAAAGGTGTTGGACCAAATCGGCACTAAGTCTTTGATGTGCATCTAAATTTTTTTCTGATAACTTCTAATGTTTGTTCGTGAGTACGTACGAGACTATCCTCACGATGTTCTTCCTCCAGATAAAATCCAGGAGATTTCATCTTTCCTTTGTGTCAACTCCACTTCCTCCTAAAACATCTCAATTTTTTTCCTTTTTCTTTTTATTGTCTGAATATTCAGGAGCTAAGACTATTCTAATGCCCCCTTTCGCCATGCATAAACTAAACCAATAATTAAAATAAGCACGAAAATTAAAGCTTCTACAAATACAGATACACCTAATACATCGAAACTCATTGCCCATGGATAAAGAAAAAATGTTTCAACATCAAAAACAACAAAAACTAGAGCAAACATATAATAGCGGATTATAAATTGTAACCAAGCGTCGCCTATTGTTTATATTTGTAGATGATGAATTAGTTGAAAGTCAACTTATTAAAAACCAAGTCAACTTAGATAATGACAAGGAAGATGAACCATTAAACAAAGAGATTGTCAACATTAAAGAATCTAAAAGTCACCTATTAGATAGTGTCATATAGGAAAAATAAATGAAAGAACCTTAAGGTCAAAAGTTTACATTCAAAGTAACAACGTTTGTTTTATGTCAACAATTATACCTAAAAATATAAACAAAGCCGTAAAAGATGAATCTTGGCTCATAGCTATGCAAGAAGAATTAAACCAATTTGTTAGAAACGACGTTTGGACTTTGGTACCCCAACAATCATATTATCTATATATGTACTACTTATAATGTAGGAATGAATCTCTTTCTTATTCTTAATTTAAAAGTCTTAATACTTATTGTAAACCACAAATAAAACTAAAAAAACCACACTCAATTAATATAATTAATACAAGAGTTAGGATCAAATAAGAAGGAATAAGAAGAATTATAACCGCAAATCCGAGATGCACCGATCTAAATTAGATGCATCTATATAATCTTAGATGCATTATAACGCATCATAGTGTGTTTTCTAGCTTTTAATCAGATGCATATACGTATATTAGATGCATTTCATGATTTCTCTTGTTTTTTGTTCTTCTACAAGTGCCGAAATCATGAAAATCAATTTGCACCATTTATACATCAAATTAACTTTCGAAACTCAAAATGTTGCATCTATATGAATAGAAATGCATCAAATGCAAGTCGTTGCATCTCAAATGCGTTGTTTTGGTCACTTCTCACCACTTCTTATTTTAATTTAGTTCTCACTAGATCCCTACTCATTAATACAATATTAAAAATACCCTTTCACCAAATAATACAACTATTCAATCATAATTTACAATCTAATGAAGCTATCTTCTATACTACATATAATAGAGGGATGACTCTCTCTCCAAATTTTAAGACTTACAAAAAAAGAAGCATAGTTTACAACACTTTAATGCAGATAATTTTCAAACGTACAAGACAAGAAGCATAACGTACACCACTTTATGCACATATTAAAAAAAACACCACAATAATGCTATTTAATGTAGTCAATTAATACTGGTCAATAAATACAATTAATATAGTTATTAAAATATGGGTGGTGATTTGCACACTCCGTTGATTGATTGGGACACTCTAATTTAGAGTGTATTGACACTTATACCCTCACATAATTTTTACTTATTTTCATCCTGTAAGGGTATAAATGTCAAGACACTTTAAATTAGATTTGACAAGTGTGCAAATCACCTCCCTTAAAATATTTCTTTCATAAGAAATACAAATTATCAAGCATATTGTACAACCAAATTAAACACAATTCCTGCATTAAATGTCACTAATACAAATAATAAGGCACATTATACAAATATTCAAGCTCGAATGGGCAACGGGCCAAATGGATTGAGCCCAAACGAGCGCAAGCCAAACGGGCACGAGCTAAACGAAATTCTTGAAATCTGTAAATTTATTATCAAATAGAACATGATAAACTAAAATACATGATTCACCGGAAAATTTTATTTCAGTGTATCCGCCGCCGCAACGCGCGGAAACCCTGCATTAAATGTCACTAATACAAATAATAAAGCACATTGTGAAAATATTCAAGCCCGAACGGTCAACGGGCTTAAGCCCGAATCGCGCGCAGCTTGGGCGGCCGAGCCCGAACGCATGCTCGAGGACAAGCAGGCACGGGCTAAACGAAATTCTTGATATCCGTAAATTTATTGTCAAAAAGAACATAATAAACTATAATACATGATTCACCGGAAAATTTTATTTCAGTGTACCCGCCGCCGCAACGCGCGGGTACCCTGCTAGTGTAATATGATGCATGTATACATCATACTCTTTATTTTATCAATAGACATCGCTCGTGCAGGCTTATCTATTATAGCCCTTTTTTCTTGAGAATCACGCTCGTTCCGCATCTTTCCTTGTCGCTCCATGCATTTGTGTATATTGTATACGCTTGTAGTCATTGTATTTTGGATGTTAAATCGACTTAAAAGGTGTCACCCATTCCGGATATATCACGTCCATAAGATAAAATCCCCGTTTTTAATTTACGTCGGTTGGCCAGGAACAGAATCTTTAGTGCTAGCCCGTCTGTGAGATCGTTGAATAAAGAAGATTAATGTATAATGTTGATGTCGTTGTTCGCCAAAAAACACCAAAGAAAGCATATCATATCTATAAGTCTTGTGATGCAACAAATTACAACAAAATGAATGGACTCAAACCATTATCATGTCTACAATATTGACCATAATATGCACTTAGACAACTTGCCCACTCTCAATTCGTGCAACCAAGGCTTTATAACTTTCCCGAAACCCCGTGCTTTTCTTAGTGAAACCGATAAAGTTTTTACACATCATTGTACGTAGGTTCTCGCAAATAATTTTATCCCCCGATATTTCCATAACAAACATACAAAAACACACAAGAGCATCACATGAAGTTTTTGAACCAATTTGAAAATATTCATCTAAGGCGTTAGGAACGGTGTCGTATGTTGCGGAGGTGCATTTCATCAATGCCGAACCGCCTTCTTTTCCGGTACAAT
This sequence comes from Chrysanthemum lavandulifolium, assembly GCA_022545495.1. Lineage (NCBI taxonomy): Eukaryota > Viridiplantae > Streptophyta > Magnoliopsida > Asterales > Asteraceae > Chrysanthemum > Chrysanthemum lavandulifolium. The sequence continues at coordinate 63,300,014 of CM040245.1, forward strand.
CAGTATTATTACGAAAGTTCTCACAATGATTAGTTACATCTTCAATTATGATTGTGAGTAGTTTTCGACTCGTTCGGAACCTCTTCAGGAGTGTATATGCATCGTACATCGGCTTCTCACTAAAATAAGCGGCGTTTAAACAATCATGAGCACCATAATGATCTCTACTTACGATGTTTCTTTTATTTCGCGAGCTTTCATCTTTTCGCTTATTCTTAATAGACAACGCCACACTTTTAAAAAATGCCAAGTTCATACTATTAGCTTTTTATTGTTCTTTTAATGAGTCAATGAACATAAATTATTCTAAGCCATTTGGAAAATTATGAATAAGAATATTTTGTTTAAGTTGTGTAGGTATTGAGAAACATAATGTTTTAAATTGTGAATAAAAATGATGGGTATGAGAGTATTTTTAGGTAAATTAAATGACAAGTTTTAAAATTAAAAAGTTTTTATTTTTATTTTTTACATTTCCAACATATATTCGTTGGGAGGTTATTTTATTTAATTATTTATTTATTTTTTAAGTTTGATGATAAAAAGGGTGCACTCGGTTAGGTAGTGGTGAGCACCAAACCCTCGTAAAAAACTACCGACCACGCGCGGTCATAATGAGTGTGTAATGGCCACTGCACGTGATGGTGTCAGGTGATGGTGCATCCATTACTCCCTGTCTAAGCAATTAAAAGCAAAAAAACAATTATAAAAATACCTAGATTAGACTAAGTACATATGAATCACAAACTCTTATTTTTTAGATAACTATTTGGTTGCCTCTATTTATATTGCTTTTTGAAAATATTACTAAAGTTTATTTTATTCTAAAATTATTTTTAGTAACTGCTGCGCGTACGAAGCGCGTTCGGGGTCAAAGGAACTTCTTTTTCTTCGAGCAAGTTTTTCAACACCCTAGACAGTGAACCTAATCGTTGTAGTGTATTATTGGGTAAGCCTCGGGGATTGATATCGTTCTCTAGGGGAATAGGAATGCTAGCAAGAAATATATTACGCTACGGTGGGGGTTGAGGATGATTATTTTTTTTATCTTTTATTGGTTTTTTAGAAAGCTAAGGGTAAAATCTCGGGGCAATTGGTTTGGGGGTGGTATTCTCTACGGATTACTCTACTATTCTAATTATCTATTACTACGGGTAGTCTTATGTCTATTGATGTGTGCTCGTATGATGATTAAAAATGTGTTTACCTAGATACTATTACTCCCTAGTTATCTTTTATTGATGGTTGAATTGTCACACCTTATCTAAACGCGTTGTGTTTCCTAAGGTCGTAGGGTGTGCCTTTGCCCTAACTCTTTGAGGTTACCTTTGGGTGTAGCCTACAAAATCCGCTAGATTATTCATAAGCCAACTTTAACAAAGATTATTCAAGCATTAAACACAACGAAAGCCTAGCTGCACTCCTAAGCCAATTACAATTAAGATAAGAGACAACCTAACAATAATTAATGACTAGGTTTCATAGATTTAAGCAAACACACAAGAAATTTAGCTAGACAAGTTAAACAAGCAAGCATACACACAATCAATGGAAGACATAATGATAATTTGGAAAACACTTATCTTGATGTGTAAAATAGGGTTTGGGACCCTAAGATACTGTCCAAGTCGGACTATAAACGTTTAGGGTTTTTACTCCAAAAGTCTACCTCTTTAAATGTAGAAAAATTGATTTCTATATATAGATTTACAAGTGCGACGGCATCGCCTTATAGGTGGGACGCCGTCAGATCGCCGTCATTATGGTTTTCGTCTTGGCTAAGTCATCAATGGGACGCGTCACCTTAGAGTTGTGGACGTCGGTCTTCAAGTGGGACGTCATCATGATTTTGGATCCGGGCCGTCGAGATGAAAAGTCCGAGTAACGCCTTTCTTCAAAGCTCGACGCCGTCAGTTGTATGAGCAAAAATTCCACCGAGCCATCGGTGCATGTTTTATCAAGTTTGTATAGAGGACGGCGCCGCCGCTATGGTTGGGACGTGTCAGTTCAAATTGAGACTTGAGTGGCTTCGATCTTGACTTTATCATTTTCTTCATTTATTCACTCCTTTTCGTCCAAATGTGCATAATTCCAGCATTTTGCTTCCAAGAGAACTAAAAAGTGAAAAGGAACGAAATTAAGCAGTAACGGATATAAAAGTGATCGATTAAGGGCTTAAATAACCCTTAAAAGTGTACTTTTAAATCCTTATCAGTAACACTTTTACTTTCTAATGTCTTATTAACCAAAGATTTTCAAAAAGTGAAAAAGTTATGTTGACCATTTAAAATTGAATTAATGTGAGTTACCTATTTTATCACGTGACAAAATTAAGCCTTCTCATTAGCTAATTAAAAGTCAAAAATGAATTTCCTTTGGTGAATCTTAAAAACACATGTAAGACAAAAATAATTATAAAAGTATAAGTGTTGATTTTGTAATAAAAAGATTAAAAAAAAGTTAATAGCTAAAACTTTAGTGATTGAAGTTTAAATAAATTATAAAACTTATCACTTTTCATGTTTTTTAAGACTTAAATATTTTTCTTAAAAAAACACAACTTATATGTTGTTGTTATTTTTAAATATTATTATCATTATAGATTAAATTAATATATATGCATGAGATTATAAATATCAAATAACAACACAAATTATTGTAATAAGTAAATAAATAAATAAAACTGTACATATACACACGACTCATGTTATTCATCTTTAAGAGTTTAATTAAGAATATCCTGGAAAAATTTATTATACTTGTTCAATAATGATTCATGTTATTCCTCTTTATAATTTTAACATGTGTGTACATGGGTCTTAAAATTAAAATACGACTATAGTTATTGTTAACGAGGAAATAAATATTAAAATAAAAGCACATGTGTTAATCAATATTAATACATGATGAAAAACTTATGTAAAAACTCGTGCGTATACGGTTATTATATCTATATGAGTATTAAATATTTTACATAATTTTATAAAAAATATGCACGGGATTAACAACTAGTACAACTAAAATTATTATTAATAGAAAAATAAATATCAAAATAAAAACAAGGACTATTATGATTTGAAAATGAATACACTTACAAACTACTTGTTAATAGAAATTTTAGAAGATGATAAATATTACTTTATATAATCATAATAAAAAAATGTAAAACCTTTTGCATTCGTGAGATATTATCACTAGTTAAACATCTAAAATTGCAATACAATGTTTAACCGCCTCAATTTTCACTAATCGGACTTATTAATCGGTTTGGTAAAAAATCAGTCAACATATTAATTAATCGGACAAAAATCGGCCAAATCGGATAAAATTCGGATAAATCGGCCAACTCGGTTACGGATAGAAATCGGTCAAATTAGGCATAAATCGGTCAAATCGGAAAGAAATCGGCTAGATCAACCTAATCGCGCATATAATTTCAAATTGTTATTATTTATATATAAAAAATCCAATCCGATTAATCCCCGCCTAACTGATTAATCGATAGGCGGTACCCGGCCGCCAAACTACCGTCTAATGATTTTTACAACATTGGTTTTTTTTACTCAGGATTATTACGAATTTAATTTAAATTCTATAAATTTGTGAGAAATAATAATAAATAGTCTTGTGGCATTATTTTGAGGATGTCGTTGAGTCAGCAAATTGTCCTTGGAACGAGAAGTTTGGTCCGGTCAACGTTGTCAGTTATCAATACTTTACAACAAGATTGTTGGATTAAAATCATATGAAGATAACGGAATAGAGTTTGTTTCGACTCGAAACCACCTCGTAAAGACACTCTTGTCACTCTTGTTAAAGAGATGAAAATCATGTCGCATTGTTGGATTAACAATAGGAATATGCGCATAGATCTCACTTGCCTTGATCGGATTAATGATTCAATTTTGACTTGTATAGCTACTAGTAATCCCTTTGTTTATAGATGCTTGGTAGCTGATGAAAATGCCATTCTAAAAAGAAAAAAAAAATAACATTATTAAAGTTTTTATTACATGTCTCCTTCCCTTTTCATTCTTGGAATTACATAACAAGTATATATATTAAACATGTAATTATAAAAAGCACGTAACAGAAGACTTCAACATAATATGCATAATTAATTAACCAAAACATAAAGTAAGCGTACCTTTAAGCAATCCAAGTAATCAAACGATCAAGAAACTCAAACCGTAAAAATTTAGGGTTTATGAAATCGATTTACACCTTAATCGATTTGGGCAAGAACAAAAATCTGTTGATCCCGGTTGAGCAAACGATCTAATATAGAAACCGACTTAAACACGTAACTTATCAAGTATTACGGAATTTAACACTTGATCTTAAGAAGAAGAACAATTAACTTTCAACACCTCAATATTATTTATTAATACGAATACTCTTACAGATTAGGGTTTTGCAACCTGAAGTGAAAAAACTTTAGATATCTAACACGATATCTAACCTAGCCAAAGACCTCCTTTTATAGGATAAGGAGTCCTATACAATATACAATACGTAACCTACAAGATAAATATCTTTTCCATATTTATACGATACAATAAACTAACCGACTCTATAGAACTAGGTGCTTACAAAACTATCGTAGCTACTCAATACTACTAGCCGCGGTTATCTTTATCGGTGGTTACTCTTCTTCCGTCGTGGTTATCTTCAAGCTTGTCCGCGGTTCCATCACTTAAAGTAATTCATCAAACAAGGAACCTAAAACCCAACAAAATCCAAAATAGGATTTATCTGTGTTCGTGTATACGTGTATTGATAGCGATTCAATGCGAATTCTAGGTTCTTGATCACAATAGATTAACCAAACACTTTAGTTACGCTTAAGGTCACTCGCAAATTCCTTCGTGGGGCTTAACTCGTCGACCAAGGAGTAAGAGGGGAGAGTAAAAGAAGTTTGGCCTTATATCTAGATCAAGTGTCCCAAAGAATGAATACATAGGGATGTTATATACCCTTATGATATAGATCAAGTTTACAAAGAGTTCCCATGTGGGATTCCTCTTGTTCGGTCGACTTCACAAGCCCAAGAGAGGTTCTAGAACCTTCTCTTGGCTTGTTTCCTTTTCTTCGTATCTCTTTGATGTTTAACGACTGTAGGTCACTTTCGTTAATCATTATTGTGAACTAATAATTAAAACATAACGTTTTATATTTAATTATTAAACATTGAATCTCATACGCAATGTGTGCAATCCCATAGTCTCGTGTTCGAATCCGGTCATACGTATATTAAATATATCCACAAACTAACAGCTCCCACTTGGAGATATTTTAATATAGGTAATGACATTGGTTAGCGTCTAGCAAACACGCCAATGCCCCCAGAATGATCCTGAATGTGGCTTCCTGCAAAACCTTTTAATGATTCATCATTATACTTATCCTTTCTTTTCTAATACCACGTTAAATATGGATATGGATCTTAGTCATTCAATTATTTAACTATTATGTTTCTCGTTATATCTGATTGAACATGATTACCAAATCATCTGAACATATTCCAGATAGATTTTGGGTACGGCCGTACAAACATTTTGTCAACCCTATGAGGGGCCTAGCATTATTATATTTCAAAACAAATTCGAAGGTACAAATTTTTTATTGACTACGAGCAAAACTCATGAATTTCACAAGACTTCTGAAAATAGCCCTTATTACTACCTGTTACGGATAGTGTTACACTATTTCACATAAATGGGCTACACCCATGACAATTTCCTGGTATCTCAAGTCCGAGGATAACTATTCATGATTTACTTGATGACAAAGATCCATAAATACAATCATGTAATTGAGATCAGTCATATTTTCAATTCATTGAATATCATATGAATTTGGCATGACCACGCATCAATATACATACGTATATTCTAACCAAAACTCATATTTGTCTTAATTCAGTCATATTCCCATATGATTGATAGACAATGGACTATGATAGAACTTATGCACGCCATCTTCTATAAGTTCTTAGGACCGTTTTGGACTCTAGGTTGTTTAGACCTTGATCTAGGATAAGCAATAAGCATGAATAACAATGATAAACATATAAAGAACACAGCGGAATAATCAAACTATCATTGTTATTATTAATGGTTCTTCGTCATCATCTCTAACACTACTAAAAACACTAACAACCCCAAATTCTATTCGATCACAATAGAACGTGTTACCACCTGTAACAGGGATCAAGGATTTGACCTTGAGGCTGAACAAAACATAAACAACCATACCCTAGGAGTTTTCCCTATAACTCCTATACACACACACACACTTTTGCTGGTGTTCACATCTTGACAAACTTAAACCTAAGTCCCATGTCCTCTTTATATACTAGAGGATTAGGGTTACAAATGACTACAAAGGACTAAATAATAAATTTTAACAAGTAAGTCCCTTGTGTTTTATTCTTCATTATTTGAAGAATTCTTCCTTTGTCTTTTTAAGTCCTTCATCTTTTACATGTTTTGTCTTATCAACTCAAATATTAGCCCCAACAGACTATTTAGAATAACACAAGTTATTAATGGATTTAAACATGCAAATATAGGATACAATCTATTATTAATGAAAACAAACGTACCAAGTACTTTAATTCATTATAAATAATAGTTGTTTAACATTTTTTATCCAAATAATAAATAGATCAATGCATGATAATTCTATTTAATGAATTATGCGTCAAGTCAGGACAATCATACTTATTGACAAGGCATAAATCAACTAACTTTGATCTACGAGAATTTTGAGAATATTTATTTTAAGAATTCAATAAGTGAAGTTCTTGTATGTGTGTACACATATCTCATCTCGATATTGACATAATATTTCATAAAGTGCGTGACATCCTCAACCACCTATTTATGATAATCATCTTTCAAACTTCAAAAGTTTAAAGTATTCTTATTCTTTAATGTATAATGTAACTAAGCTCTTAGTTGAGCATAACTAGTTTACATGGCCATTAACAAGGATGAAATCCCACCATGACTAGTATTGAGTGTTATCTCAATTAAATCAGCATCATTGTATACAAACAACAATATGCTCTTTAAAAATCCGTAAACTTTAATATATATCTGTGACAATCCATAAATTTCCCGGGTATTATTTTTAGTCATTTATGTCATAAATTTAGGATTATTTATTTTCTGATCATTATAACTCAAAAACGAGAAGTCATCTCGTGTTTTTCAAAGTCCTGTCACCACACGCATACCGACACCATGTTAGTATTGTCACAAAATTTAAATTCTAATATCAAGATAATAATAATACCGTATTAATTCACTCGTCAAAACGTTTCCAAAAAATATTAAAAAAAATTAATTACAGATACCCGGAAAGTATTTTAAGTAAAAATACGTTACTGATTACGGAACAATTATATAGCACGGGGTACACAGTATACATTTATTAATAATAATCATAATAAAACTAAAATAAATAAAACCTAACCTATCCCATCTCTATAACATACGCCACCCCCTACCTCCCTTTTTTAGTTTCTCAGCTTTTCCTTCATTTTTGGTCTCCTTCTCCTTTTTACTTTCACAGTTTTTGTCTTCTCCTCTTCTGGAAATATTACCCACGCCATCCTCATCCCAAATCCATCAGGTCCCTTTTTGGTGATTAACACTGATAACGCTACACGCGTCGTTCGGGGTCAAAGGAACTTCCTTTTCTTCGAGCAAGTTTTATAACACCCTAGGCAGTGAACCTAATCGTTGTAGTGTAGTAATTAGGGTAAGCCACGGGTATTGATATCGTTCTCTAGGAGAATAGGAATGCTAGTAGGGAGTTACTACGCTAAGGTTAAGGTTGAGGAAGATTATTTTTATCTTTTATATTTTATGAAAATGGAAAGGTACGAATCTCGGGTATTGGATTTGGGGGTTGGTATTTCTACCGATTACTCTACTATTATCTAATTATCTAAACTAAGGTTGTGGGAGTCTATGTCTAATTAATGTGTGCTCGTATGATAGTTTAAAGATGTGTTTACTTAGTTTGTATTACTCCTTAATTATCTCTATTGATGGTTGAGTGTCACGTCTTATTCCTAGTTGCGTTGTGTTTCTAAAGTTGTAGGGTATGCGTTTCTCCTAACTCTTTGAACTTACCAAAGGGTCTTGTCTACAAATCCACTTAGAGATTATAGACTACTACTCTAAGGCGCTCTTGGATGGTTTAGACTACAATCACTCGGTAATCATACTCTAGGGTTCACAAAGATGAATCAAGCATTAAGTACACAACGAATGACCTATCGCATTACTAGATCATTAATCAACTAAGATAAGAAACAACCAATCAATATTTAATAATTAAGTTTCATACTTCCTAATCAAACACACAAATAAATTAGCGGACATGGAGAACATGCAAGCATACACACAAATAATCAAAGACATAATTGAATTAATGAAGCAAAGACTTATCTTGGTGTAAGATAGGGTTAAAACCCTAAAATACGTGTACAAGACACCTTAGGTTCGGTTTTAGGTTTTACCCAAAGACTCTCCACACAAAGACCGAAAAATTCGGATTCTATATATAAGATTACAATTGCGACGGCGCCACCTTATGTTTAGTGACGCCGTGAGTGTCGCCGCCATTGTGGTTTCGTCTTGGCCACGTTAACCTTGCGACGGCGCCACCTTATGTCCGTGACGCCGTCCTCTTGACCGGCGTCGTGCGGATCGCATCTAGGCCGTCCGAGTAGCGACGGCCTACTCTTTCACAACTAGACGCCGTCTCTTGAAAACACGAGTTTTGAGTTCGACCGTCACAATAATTTTGGGACGGCGCAATAGCACTGACGCCGCCACCGTATACTTTCAAAGAACTGTGAGTGTCGATTTCGACTTTGGTCATTTTCTTCATATATTCGCGCCTTTCTCGTCCAAATAAGTGCCATTCCAGATTTTGCCTTCACGAGACCTAAAAGTGAAAAGGAACGATATTAAGCAATAACGGATACAAAGTGATCAAATAAGGACTTAAACGACCCTCAAATGGTACCTTTTAAAACCTTATCAAATATCCCTACACTTGTTATTTGCTTGTCCTCTAGCAAATGTGCTTTAGCCAATTAATTTATAAGTTAGGGGTCATTCAAAGATTAATTCAAAACGGTCCACAACACATATAAGCCCGCAAAAGTCATAACAAGCACGGAAATTACATACTAGCACCTCACATGGGGTGTTTGGATACTCACATCTCTCTCGGTGTATATGGAATATAACAAATTGGAAATGGAAGATAAACACTCATTAACCGGTCCTAGTACATAGATTACCATAGGCTTGAGAATAGATCAAACCTCCATCGCTTTGGCGTAAGCACCTAGGAAAGACTATCAAAGAGGTCTTTTAAAGGGTTGTAACGTTAGGCTTACGGTAGGGAAATAAGGGTTTGGTGGGATAGGCTATATAGTAGTGGTAAGTCAAAAATCTCTATGTTAAATGCATATGAAGAATGGCGTTGCTAAGCCAAGACTCGACACTCTAAAACTCTAGGTAACGGAAATAAACAAACATAAAATTAAAGGATAGATGTAGGATGGTAGCTGATGTATGTTTTTTTTTTTTTTACACTCTATTTTTTTTTTCTCTTTTCTATTTTTTTTCGATTTTTTTTTTTTTTCATACACTTTTACTCTACCATCCTCTACGGTAACATCAAACTACTAGGGATTTACAGGCATATCCCTACACTTGAGTTTTATTACTCTAACACTAATTTGACCCAAATTGAAAAGATCAAAACACTTGGGGTACATTATTACACAAACAAAGGGAATTTGAATTTAACGCCCTTCCGTCATTTCATAAACTTTAACTTTTCCCATGAATCCCAATCATCCCAAAAGCGTATACAAAGGATATGACTCGACTTAGCAACTTATGCAAGCAACTAGATAATTGAACTAAGGGTTTAGGGTGATAACAAATATTTGCGCTAAAAGTGAGTGCATAAGGGGTAGGCTAAGGCGATTTGGGTGTATATTTGGGGTGGGGTGTAAATAATGCTCTTCATTGATATTCGGAAAACGAAACATCACGAGAACCGCGAAAAGGATAGGCTCGAGGGGTTAACTAGGGTATCGTGTACTAAAGATGAGTACAACGCAAAGGGTGCGGGGAATTACTCAACCGATGTGGAAGAAGTAATTATATTACAGTATCAAACAAGGGTTATCCTAATGCCTCTTATCATTTAGTTATTCCTAACTACACAAGTGTAGCCTCACTGCGATCTCGAATGCATCACAAAACAAGTTCTAGAATCTAATATACTACCGGTTCACACTCTAAGCATTGAAGATGAATGCTTTAATTCCTACTAATCTAAGGGCGATCCTCGCATTTTGGTGGAATTTGGGTGGTAAAGGGTTTTGTGCTAGTCATGCAACTTCCTATCCATGAGACGCTTTTGTTAAGACTAATGGCCCACTCCTATATGTCATGAAAATTTTAAATTTGGTGCCAAAATTACCTAACCGATATTTCTCATGGTTTATTACACAATCACAATTGACAAAGCAAATAGTCAAGGATAAGCATAGTTTCAAAGTTCCCTTTTATTTTCCCTCCTACACTTAAACCGAACATTGTCCCCAATGTTCCCGAAAGTATCAAAGATATGATAAAATAAGGTAATTAAAACGAAGAAACTAATACTCCCACGATTAGCTCGGTAGGATCCGTGTAAAGTGGTGGTTAAATTCTTTTCAAGAAGAATTTATGCGTGAAAAGCTCCTTCCAATCTTATGTAACTTCTTCTTGACAAACTAAACCTCCACACTTGAAGAAAAGAAACGAAACCTTCGCGTAAAATCGGCGGTAATAATATATATAAGACTCGATTTAAACTAGGATATAATGCTTGTGGAATGAATGTTTACGAATTTCTAAGAAAATTAAGACACGAAAATTCCAAAAATTTTAAGTAGCTCGAAAACGAGAAAAAGTAATCGATGTTTTACTCCTTCCGACGCCGTCAGTTGTAATCTGACGCCAAAGTTATCCCGACAAAAAGCGGTCTGCGATTTTCCGGAAAAATTCGGAAAATTTACATCTTTAGAATCGGAAAAATTTCGCAAAACATCCATTATGACTCGATACAAGCATTTGACTCGAACAAACAAACATATATATCTTTTAGTTAATTGTTATTCTCATGTTTACGTTTCTTTTGAAAATGTGTGTAATCCTCCTACACTTATCCCTTATGTAAAATACCTTTATATGTAATTAAGACGAAGTTAAAAACAAAATAAAGCATTTTTACAAATTTAAACATGAGGATAAACAATTAATAAAAGATATATGACACTAACAAGCAAACAATTAAGCATGGGTTGCCTCCCACAAGCGCTTTTCTTTATTTAAGAGTCTTGTAGCTAGACTCATAGTCGTGTTCCCACGTTTCCTCACCACCGCCTCTTCATGGCCTCTAATGGGGATTCCACGCTGTAGAAGTGCCTAAAATGTGCTTCTCTAACAGTTCATCTTCTCCCCATTCGGTCCTGATTCGGTCCTAGGCTCAAACAATCCTTGTAGAATCCGAAAATCTTAGCCATAACATAATCAACACCTTTCTCCCTATCCTCATCATTCCTATAATAGACCGATAGTTTAAGTTCCTTTTCATCATTAGAGTGATGAAAATTTCTCAATCTTAAGCGGCATTTGGTAAGCTATGTCATCGGTCTTATTCTTGAATCGCACTACTCTAATGAGGGGTCATAGGTCATTCCGGTGCTTTCTATGAAAGGTTTTCCTAGAATAACATGGGACAAGCTAGGGTCTATGGCCGTGCTAATATCATCCACAATTATGAAATCCGTAGGAAACGTGAAACTACCTACATGAGCAGGCAATCCGTTAACTCTACCAAGAAAATTGCAGCTAACATTAGGATCATTGGGGTCTTGCCTAGTTGGAATAGGCTTCTTCAATATCCAATTGTAGTAGGTGCTAGTCATTATGTTGATTGGGGACTTGCGATCAATGTAAGCTTTTGCCACAAAAAGGTGTCCTATGACACATGGTATGTTAAGATTCCAAGGGTTCCCAAACTTAATTCGAGGACTTTTCCTAACATACATGTGACGGAGGTCACGCACTAAGTGAGGGTGGCGAGATAGTTCTTCTTCCGTAGGAAATTTGTCGAAATAGTTAATGTCTACTTCATCTACTTCCTCGGGTATTTCCTCATCCACTAGTGTATAGTCCTCTTCGTCATTTGTTTCATCAGGTTCAACTAAGGCGATGGTATTGACGAATTGGACATACTTTAGCTTGCTTGGATCCTTAATCTCTATGCCTGAAGGCTCGGGAGTTGAGATAGCACTAACCTTCTTATCACTAGCTATGGCTTTCAAAAGGTTGTCTATTTTCCTATCCACCTCGGCTTGTTGATTATTAAAGTGGTCCGAGAGCTTAGCCATTTGGGTTTCTTGGGATGCAACTAGGTTTTGCAACATCCCTTCGATGTTTTGTTGGTTAGGACCGTTAGGTGGGGTCCATGAGAAATCATTAGAAGTGAATTCTTTGGTTTGTCCCCAATAAAAGTCGGGCTTGTTTTTCCATGCTTCACGGGTTTCATTGAAATTCCTAGGTCCGGGTATTGTAGGGAATCTTCCTCCACTCCATTAATACGCGAGGATGCGTAGTCAATCAAGCATGTTCGGGGATCGGTGCTAGTGCACGCGTGCATGAGGATCACAAAGCGGCTCGCACGAGGAAGAAACTTTGTTCACATGATGTGAAGACTTAGGATTTTCGTAGGAACTCATGAGGAATTTAACTTGGTCTTCAAGTTCGATCATCCTACGGTCGGAAGGAGGCAAGGAGATTGCCTTGACGGTTTTGGGCGCTCACGGGGTCATCCTAACTTTCGTTGTCATAGAGGCGAGGTCCTCTATTATTTCCCATGATTCTTCTGCGGTGAAATCACTAAGTTTTCCACCGGCCGCTTGGTCAATGGATCGCTTAGTGGGAAAGTTGACATGATCATAAAAATTTGGACTTGGAGCCAAAGATCAATGCCGTGATGAGGACTTTATGAAGTAAGTCCTTGAATCGGGTCCATGCTTAGAGAGATTCACCTTGACGTTGTTGGAACATCAAGATGTCATTCCTAAGCTTAGTGGTTCTCCCGGTGGGAAAAATTGAGCAAGGAAGCGAGAGGTAAGATCATCCCAACTTGAGATGGAGCCATGGAAGTCGCTCAAGCCAATTACTAGCTTGGTCCCGGAGAGAATTGGAAGAGGCGCAGCGTGGTCTCCCGAGTAGTAGCATCAAGATCGATGGAATCGACAATTTTGAGAAATCCCTTAGATGTCGATTTGGATCTTGAACGAAGTCCATGGAATGCACATCCGCTTTGCACCAACCGGATGGTGTCGGATCGCAGGGCCGTAGTTTGGGCTTGGTCGGAAGCTCAATGGTGTTCCTATAGCCTAGGTGGCTTGGTCTCGAGTATTCACCAAGAGTACGGGCTCTTGGCGGGTCATTTGGTGGTGGGTTGATGAAGGGTAGTGGGTTGTCACCTTCCATGATGAAAAGTGATGGAATTACTAACAAAGGTTACGAAGAAGGGGATAGACTAAGAGAAATCTAAAATGAGAAAAAGTTTACTTGATAGGAATCAAGCAAAGAAACCTAAACGAGGTGGACTACTAACTAGCTATTCTATTCCCGGCGTGGCGCCTAAAACTTGATAACGCTACACGCGTCGTTCGGGGTCAAAAGAACTTCCTTTTCTTGAGCAAGTT
>CM040245.1:63313926-63613926 GCA_022545495.1 Chrysanthemum lavandulifolium
GTAAGCATCTCATATTCATTTTCATATTTCATATTTATTTTATATTCATTACATCATATTTGAGAAATCATGCAAGTCTCATGAGGTTTATACCACTTTTTCATTGATTTTAAGAGTTATGTATATATAAGTCATCCTATGATTACTCCTTGTTATATATTATTTTTGGTGATGTCTAGGAACCCATGACACCCTAAGAAGGTGTATGGTAGGTTTTGAATAGCTTCGGAGTTGTTTTGAATTGGTTAGAATAGGTTTCTGCGATAAAACTCATTTCGACAACTATATATATGGTCTGTCCATATTTTGAAAATCTGGAAAATCCGACAGTTTGTAAAATATTTTGGGCTAGATATTTAGAAAATACACTTTAAAACGAAAACGTGGCCGCTTGAATGGGTTAAAACGGACTATAACGAAGAAGTTATGCTATTTTCAAATTTGACGTTTAAAACTATAAAATCCAGAAAATTCAGCATGTATTCTCGACTTTTACGAGTCAAAATGAGTCTTAAGCGCTATAAAATGTGTCGACTTATCAAAAATATATTAGTATATATTATCACGATTCCGTGGATATAAAGAACGAGAAACGGACTTAAAACGAAGAAATTGTGGCCAATTAAAGTTTAACGAAACTTATATTTTTTGACAAGAACTTGTAAAATATATATGCTGATATGATTTTAAATCGAGGTTTTGAACCCTTTCGGGTCCGAATTGGTTTAAGTGTAAAACACGAAATTTGTCCGAAATGATGTTTCTTCTGTTAATCGCGAGATTTTAAGCTTAAAAGTGTAAGATGAGAGATTTAAGCATGGTCAAAGACGGACGATTTTCTGAAAAGTCAAAGTACCCATTGCTGATGGGAAATAAAGTTGGTGTTTTAAGCGTTTCGAGTCCGTTTGAGCTTTGAAAACTTTACCAAATGCTATTGTATCATCTATAAACTATTAGGGAACGTTAGAAACCTTATAAAACGATATTATATAAGCACAATGGTTTATCAAAATATAATGGAGTGTTTGGATTGCTTACTTAAATTACCCATTTTAGAGTCCATAAAGGAGCGTTTGGATCGGTGTTGTTTTAGCACACGAGGCTAATCCTATGGATAACTTGTTGTGGCTTAATGAACCGGATTGATATTTTTGAATGTGTAATTGTAATTGGGATAAGTTATAGCTATCGTACTTATTTTCACAAGTATTAACACTTATATATTTTCTACTAGACCAAAGTGGTTATCGCAAGTGACCATGTTTGGAGCCATTTTTCATAACGATAGAATACTTTTGAGAAAACGATGCCTTCTAGTAAAAGTGAGTTCACCTAGCCTATTTTCCAAAATGTCCAACCGTTCGTCAAGCGGAGTTGTAACGAATAATATACGGTCACTCAAACTTGGCCGAAAACCACCCTTAAACGATATTTTGGACTAAAGTACCATACTTAACCTATATTTTTCTTTGTGATCGAGACCTCTAGGATGGAAACTTAAACACTAAAACTTTGAGATAATGATACAAGCTTCCCAAAACCGTTGAGTTCGTTTCCTAACACTCGACGTGCACCATTTTACGACTAGCTTTTCAAGGCCGTTTAGTCACTTTCATGAACTTGTCAAATGACATTATTTTACGACGAAAAGTTATAATTTCATAATAAATCACTAAATGATTATCGTAGGATATCATTTCAACGTAAATACTTGTAAGTATTTTATTACATGACGAGACGTCATAAACATATATTTCGACGATAAATTCTATTTTCAAAAACGTACAAGTGGTATAGATTACATGTGGATTTGCATGCACAACATTGTTTCATGATTTACATTAGAACATATCATTCATAATAGGTCACGGTCGGAGGTTGCTCCTCATTTCAAGATTGCCATTATATCATCATAATCATTGCAACCGGTGAGTTTTCATAGCCCGATTTACTCAAGTTTTACTTATTTCAAACCTACGGGGAGAATACATTGCACATCATTTTTATTACGATGCCAAGTATATCAAATTCATTACATTGCTTAAGTTACCTCATGCCAATTGAATGTCCCCATTATATAACATGGGATTTATACACTTTAAAAACATAATTTATACTTGTGGTAGTCGTATTAAACATTTTCAACAACTCTATGAACTCACTCAACCATTGTGTTGAGACTTTTAGCAATGTATTTTCAGGTAACTAAGGCATTCACTTCATGGCATGCATGTGGACATATCATAGAGTCGCGGTGACGATGCGTCTCACATGGGATTTATACACTTTAAAAATATCGTTTGACTTGTACCAAGCTTATTTTCCGCACATAGTAACTTTCATTTGGGACCTATCTTTGTAACTCGAATGTTTTATTAAATCAAGCGATGTATTTTCTAAGCGACACTTTAGGTCGTTCAATATAACTGTGATTGTGATGCTATGATGATCAACCCCGAAATTCCATTCACGCAAAAGCAGTAATTTGGGGTGTGACCGGAAAGTAGTGGTTCTAGCTAACTGTGTGTTTAGATGATAGGGAAATTTATAATGGTTGTGAACATTTATTATCATCAATAAAATTTTGGTTGTTTATGTTACTGATCTATGTTTGGTTGTAAATTGCTAACTGGATAGTCTGCAAATGAACAAACTATTAGAAAGGAGGTGTTTGGCATGAGTGTATACATAACTCCTATTTAGCATTTGCAGTTTGTCTTTAGAAAGTCAAAATGCAATTGATAAATGGGAGTTCTGAGTTTTAACTACATTGGATAAAGGGGTGTTTGGCATGAGTGTATCCATGAGCATTTACACGATTTCCAGCGTAATACACACCTTACATACACTACATGACAATTGACTTTAGAATGTCAATGTAAGCAAACATACACTACATGACAATTGACTTTAGAATGTCAAAGTAACCATTCATTTCATTTGAATTTAATGTAACAGTTTCCTCCCAACTTCTCAATACATAACATGATTAAACAAAGATAGACACATAACATTGTTCAAAAGACATTAAAGACAAACATAGATCACTGCATAACAATTGAACAACTTGCAAGTTCATCAACTGACTTCTTCCTATTCTTTTGTAGCCTGTCAACTTGGGGTTTGTGAATAGGTGGTATTACTACTGTTTTCGACTCAGCTACTGGCCAAAATTCTCTGCCACTACAGCCATTGATCTTGAATGAGTATATATGTGCCCATGTTTCTAGTCTGTAAGTAACATTAACCCACTCTTCAAGTATACAAAATCGTCTTCCATTCTCATTCATGTGGTATATTGCAGCCACAACATGTTTACATGGTATTCCAGTCAGCTCCCACTTCTTACAACAACACTCCTTTCTATCCATGTTAACAAAACGTTGATCCTCGTAAGCCACATTTACTTGATATAAAGAGCCTCCATTCCAATCAAAAACACAGTCAATAGCTTCTTTTTAATAGCATCAAACATGGTTGTCACAGTAGGAAAACATTCTTTTCTATCACTTCCTGAACTACTACAATCCTCTTCATCAAGTACTCTCTGATATATTCAAGACAATGGATTGATATCTGACATCAAATAAGCGCATATTGAACACCTCATATATTGTTTAAGAGTAGACCACATTGGGCTCTTCACATTAAACAAATCACGACTATATAAGTATATGACCAATTATTACTATACTTTTGTCCAATGCAAGTTAGTTAATTACCTAAAAGCGTGATCGCTCCATTGTTTAATTTGGAATCTTGATCAACCAATCATAAGCAATGAATTGTAATACTTGAGATGAGCTATCTCTTTGTTGAATTCAACAACAGTAGTGGCTCTAGTTGCATTCCAAATCATGTCCTTATAAACACCTCCTTTAAACTGTGACTTCATATTCTCATGAATATGCTTAACATAAAACTTGTGTTCAGCACTTGGAAACACACTTGCAATGGCTTGTGTAAGTCCCTGTGAATAGTTAAGGTTAAGGATGGGGTTAAAATTTTATCTGTTCTTATTTTACATAAAACACATGACAAATTGTAGAATAAAATGTGTACCTTTTGCCTATCAAAAATGAAAGTGAAATTGCAGTTGGTTTTATACCAATATCCTCTCCAAGTAATTTCAAAAACCAACACCAAGATGCCTTATTTTGGGCATCAACTATAACATATGCTACTGGATAAATCCCATTGTTTGCATCAACCCCAACTCCTTTTAGTAATTGACCTGAAAAAGGACCTGACATGAAGCATCCATCTAATTATAAGAATTCTCTGCCACAAGCTTTGAGACCTTGTTTTAGAGCTCCTAAACGCACATACACCCTTCTAAAAGTCCTTGTTGAAGACTCTGTATTTGGTTCTAGTTGTACATCAATCATAACAGTTACGCTTGGATTTTGATTAACCAACTCCTGGGCATATTCTCTAAGCATTGAATAATATTCCGTAAAAACAGTTATACTTAAATCATGTTTAGTGTCTAGATTGACAATCAAATTAGACTTACTTACAGGAACATCTTTAAGTATATGCTCATCATCATCATCAAACACTTCATCATTCTTTGGATTATAGCCTAAATCCTCTGAACCACTCTCGACACTCTCTTATTATGTTTCATTATCCACCTCTACTACTTTTAAGTTTTTCTTAGGACCACCTACAATTATAAACCCATAACATTAACAATAAATGTACATTCTTTAAAAACCAAGAAAAAAATTGTAGTAAACAGGAAAATGCACTATGTTCTTACCGTATTGTGTCGAGGCAAGGACGATCGATGTAATATAACCGGAGCTATAAGTCAACGAGTAAAGTGGAATAAGATTGTGAGTAATTTGGTTACCTGCCAACTTAGGGTTTGTGAATAGGTGGTCAGGATAGTGTGGTAACGAGTTAGGGAGGCGGAGCCAATGAGGATTGTCTCTGAAGATGAAGGGGTATATTAGTCATTTAATATGTATTTGACCTTGACTAACGAGATAACTAACGGCCATTAAAAAAAGTGACTTTTAGTGGCTGTTTTGCAATAAATGTAAGCATTAGTGGCTGTTTTTGTGTAACATTAGGGACCAAATTGTCAATTTACCATATATATTGATATTTTGAATGCTGATAATTTTCAATTGATGTTTCTTGTTTTGTTACAATTATATATATCATAAATGCCAAGAAATTAACAATTTAAACACTAAGAATTTGAGCAATTGGATTTATCTTGTGAGAATAGACGCATCACGGGAAAAAAGAAAAATTGTTCAAATGTCTACAACTTCTGATCATGCAACGTGGATGGAGTGTGAAAAATATGTTTAGTTAAACTAGGGGTAATATCAAATGTTAATTTAAATTACAAGGAGCCAACCTAAATGTGTGGCTAATCTAAATGTGCAGGTTTCCGATTTTCAATATCTTCAAAAGCCTCATTCAGATTTCCTTTTCCTTTATCATCTACAAAGATAGCCAAAATAAAATACATAAGAGACTGTGTGGACTTGTGTTAATATAAATAAACCGTAAAAACGTTTATTAATATTTAGCGATCTCTTTGTGTTTTGTTGATAACAAATATAATGTTATCATAAGTAAAATTATAAGGATACATGTTATTTTTGTAAAGCATTTACATATAGTCATTTAATACAAATTGTTGTAATAGTTTATTAGGATGGGTAAAAACCACAACCCATGACCCATACCCATGAAGCATATCCATGACCCATGGTTTTAACCTATGATCCATTGACTAGATGCATTGCATCTATTAGATACATTGTATCTAAATAAATAACCATGGACCAACCCATGACCCATGACCCATAAACCAAAAACCCATGGGCAAAGAGGAGCGTCCCACGGATCCCTGGAGTTACACTAGATGGATCCTTTAAGCAAGGGATCCGTGCAACAGTGGCAAGAATTTGCCTACAAATAGAGAGCCATTTCTTCAATTTTACTCACCCCTCTTCTTACTAACTCTCTCATATATATTCTTACACTCTTCTAATAAAAGATCACTTGATCTAGAGAGTTGTTCTTCTTTCTTCTATTGTGATTCTCATATAGGTCCTTCTCTAAGGCGATATCACGAGCATTCTACAAGTCATCCAAGCAAGGGGTCCTTGATTGATTTGTTCATTCACAAGATTTATGTAGCGAAGATCTTGTATTTCATATTTCACATATTTGTTGTGTTATAGTAGTGTTGGTTTGGTCCTCCGTGTTACGGACTCCGGTATTTAGCTTTGTACCGAAAAAGGTGTAAGCAACGTTGTGAAGGCTTCTCGGCCAAGTTGAAGGGTTTGTTGACATAGTGCTTGAACTCTCGAGTCGGTGACTCGGGGTGGAGTAGGCAAGGAAGGTGTCATTGTAGCCGAACCACTATAAATCGGTTGTGTCATTTCTATCCTTTACTTTACTTACTTTACTTGCATTTTCATACGATTTCACATAACATCGAATCTAAAAGTTTTTGAAACTAACTTAAAATCGAAAAAACTATTCAACTCCCCCTTCTAGTTTTCCACAACTTGTTTATTTTTTTGGTAAACTGGTTAACATATGTATAGACCATTAAGGCAGATTGGCATTATCAAAATGAAATACACATTACATATACACACCACTATGACAGATTGACATCGTAATATGTGCAAACCATCACCTATCCTCCATAAGAATACCCCAAATAGCTTAGACTACATTTCCCTCAGGATACTTTATGTGCAGATCAATGTTGCTTCCTCTCCGCATTAGACTAGAGATTAAGCATCTATTAGGCCTCATTCAAACTAAAGGGATACCTATGGGCAATATTAGTTGACCACTAAATTATATGAAGCACATGAAGCTTAGACTACATTTCCTACAAGATACTTATGATAATTGACTATTAACCACATGAATCAGAGCAGTTATTAAGTTTAGTTGCCACTCTAAGTACCACTAAATTAGTAATCTAGTTATGGTGTTTGACTAAGGACTAACTTACACCATGTTCAAGAACTACATTTCCTTTAAATAAATTTTAGTAATCTACACATTAAAGCAAAGACTAAGATTCTATTAGGCATCATCCAACTAAAGAGATATCCTATAGGAAAAACTTCACATCTATTGGAAAAAATGAAATGCTTAGTACAAAATGGTAGCTACATCACTTTGCTATGTTTCTTGTGGTTCAATATGCAATTTAGTGGTTCATGAAACTTGACTACTTAACCACAAGAAACTTCATATACTGGAAGCCTACTTTACCTCACTTTACTGAACCACTAAACATCATATTGGTTGTATTATGTGCATTATTATGTGTGGAGACTTAATGCACAGACCCATGGACAGAGTTAATGCACTTTAGTTTTTTAGGTAAATGCTAAATACAACGCAACATAATACATTTCACCAATAAGCACTCAAATGAATTGTACACTAAGCTTTCACAACCTCCGGTTCGTTGTACGCTTTATTCCATAAGCCTTCGTGTATCACATCAGCCATTCCATTGTCTTCCTTCCAATTATTCCCATATTTAGCAAAAATATACTCCATGATATCATCACTTAGTTCCACTTTGCTCCAATCCTTACCTTTAGAAGAATCTGCCATTATACGAATGGTGTTTTTTGCAAAAATAATTAATAAAAAATTAAGGTTGTGAGGAGTGATTAGGTAGTGAGGAGTGTGCAAGGAGTGATAAAGTGTTAAAATGGAATATGATCGGGTTTAATTAGGTTAGGGTAAGTTTTTGACGGGAAAAGGACAAACGGTGCAATTATTGAATAATCACAAGGAAGAAATTTGTAAAAAAAACATAACGAAACGAGATGACCGTCCAAGGAGGTAAGTACGTGAAAATAATCGGCTATCAGCCGGTTTCATAATTTTAATAAGTCTTTTTCTTGTTGGTTATCCATTTTAGTCATTCGGAGTAAGTAGATATATCATCTTTAGCCTTTACCCAAACACACACACCAAAACTAGTTCATCCTTCGTCTCATCCATTAGCGGCAATTCATAACCAACAAAATAGTTACATCCATGTATTTTCCTTCGTCTCTTAAGTGAAAGATATCGTGTTTCATTGAGTCTCATTCTCACCGGGACAAACAAATACTAACAAAACCCTAATTGATCATGGGCTTTAGCCCGATCATAGGGAAGCGGGCCTACATATACATAATACAGATACATAATACTAACACACCCTCGCAGTTGGAGCGGGAGGACACCGAACAGTCAAACTGGAGCGAAATTCTTCCAATAAATCTAAAGGAAATCCCTTAGTAAAGATATCCGCAAACTGATAGCGAGAAGTTACATGAAGAACTCTGACTTGACCTGCTACCACCAAATCCTGAACAAAATGAATGTCAATCTCGATATGCTAGGTCCGTTGATGCTGAACCGGATTCGAGGACATGTAGACAGCACTAACATTATCGCAGTACACAAGTGTTGCTGAAGATACCAGAGTATGTAGCTCTCGAAGAAGATTCCGCAACTTACACGTTTCAGCAATAGCATTGGCAACCCCACGATATTCTTCCTCAGCACTAGAACGAGACAGTGTCGGTTGGCGCTTAGAAGACCATGGGAGTAAGTTGTTGCCAAGAAAAACACAATAGCCAGAAGCGGACCTTCGAGTAGTTGGGCAACCAGCCCAATCAGCATGATATGAAACCAGTGAGGTAGTAGAAGAAGAATACAAATCTAACCCGTAATCCAAAGTACCTCTAATGTAGCGCAAAATCCGTTTGAGAGCAAAGAAATGAGGCTCTCGCGGATCATGCATATGAAGGCACACCTGTTGTACATCATAAGAGATATCAGGGCGAGTGAATGTGAGGTACTGAAGTGACCCTGCAAGACTCGATATAACGTGGGATCGGATACCAAAATGCCATCATCGCGGTTTAGACTCGGTGTCAACCGGTCCGATCGGGATTACAATCAACCATGTGAGCACGCTCAAGGATCTCTATAGCATACTTTAACTGAGGCAAAAACATACCAGAAGAGTCACGTGTAACAGATATACCCAAAAAATAATTTAGTGATCCCAAATCTGTCATAGAGAACTCCTTATGTAAAGATGCAATAATACGCTGTAGTAATCCATTAAAAGAAGCGATCGATTACAATATCATCAACGTATAATAAAAGATAAACGATTATCGGTCCCGATGATAGATAAACAAGGAGGAGTCACGGCGTGTGTAAATCCAATCCTAAGAACATATGTAAAGCGGCAAACCAAGCCCGAGGAGCTTGTTTCAACCCATACAGTGATCTGCGTAACAAACATACATAATATGGATGCTCAGTTTCACGAAAACCAGGGGGCTGGTGCATGTAAATAGTCTCAGATAAATCCCCGTGCAAAAAAGCATTCTTAATATCAAGATGGTGAACCGGCCAATGTCTAGAAGCAGCCAAACTGATAACTGTACATATAGTGCAAGGTTTAACAACCGGGCTAAAGGTCTCATCAACATCAATCCCCTCTATCTGAGTGCTGCCATTCGCGAAAAGGCGAGCCTTGTAGCGACTGAGGGTACCATCCGCCAAGAACTTGTGACGAAATAACCACATACAACGAACAATATTGGTGTCCGTAGGACAGGGTACAAGAATCCAAGTGTTGTTTTTAATAAGAGCATTAACTTCATCATACATAGCATTTAACTAATTAGGACCGTGGAAAGCAGCGTTATAGGATCGGGGTAAAGGGGAAACCAAAGACACATGACAAGCGTAAAGAGGATTGGGACGGGTAGTCCCGACATGGGAACGTGTAACAATGGGATGAGCTGACGTCGTGGTCGGGGTAGGGTTAGCAATAGGGGGAGTTTGGGAAACGGAAACGGGGGACGGAGGCGGTATAGGAGGGTTGGTGAGTTGTGGGGAGGGAAGTATGTCTTGGGATGCCACAGTGGGAGAAGGTGGAGAGTCGAGTATGGGTGAAATGGGGGAAGTTGGTGGGGTGGTGGTTCAGGAACAGATGGGCGTGAGGATGGAGTTGGTGTTGGGGTGAGTTTTATGATGTTGGAAATGATATTAGGCGAATCATCCAAGAATTCGTAAGATGGTTTCACAGTGGGTGTGGTGGAACCAAAGGGAAAAACTGTCTCATCAAAGGTGACATGGCGAGATATAATAATTTTGATAGTGTTTAGGTCAAAGCGATGGTAGCCACGATGATTAGTGGCATGCCCAAAAAATATGGATGGTGTGGCTCGTGGCCCGAGTTTGTGGTTGGCATCAATGTGAAGGTAACAAAGACACCCAAAAACACATAAAATACGGTAGTCAGGTGGGGTGCCAAACATGCGTGTAAAGGGGATTTCATTATCAATGGCACGGGAGGGTAGGATATTTAAGAGGTAAACGACCATGTTGAGAACTTTGACCCAGTAGTTTGGGGGTAGGTGGGCTTGAAAAAGCAAGGTGCGGATAAAGCTTGTTAATGGTGCGAATCATCCGTTCAGATTTACCATTTGGTTAGGAGGTGCGGGGACATGAGAAACGAAATTGTATCTCATTGTTGTTAAATATTTTATGAAAAGCATGATTATCAAATTCACCACCATGGTCACACTGAAAAGACTTGATTTCACGATTAAATTGAGTTTTGACAAAGGTGCGAAATAATGTAAATTTGGACAAAACATCAGATTTGTTAACCAACGGATAAACCCATACAAACTGAGAATAATGATCCAGAAAAATAACATAATATTTGAAACCAGACAGACTCAGGATTGGGGAAGCCCATAAATCCAAGTGAACAATATCGAAACAACTTTGAATTAAAGTAGATGAACTAACACTACTACACAAACAGCTTTTTCCCACGGTAAAATCCGTGGGAAATCCCGTGGAAAAGGGCCTTTTTCCACAAATTTCACACGGAATTTTTCCGTGTGTAAAAACCCCGTGGGTAAATATTTTTCCACGGAATTTCCACAAGCGTTGACTATTTTCCCACAAATATTTATGTGGATAATCCGTGTATAAAGTTACCTCTTGATTTCCCCAGGACATTTTCCAATGAAATTCCGCAATTTTCTTGTGGCCATTTACCTCAGATTTTCACACGGTTAATTACCACAGATTTTACACAAATTCTTTTCCCATGGATTTTCCAGCTTTCTTTGTTAAATTTCTGGATAAATAATGTTGCTAATAAACAACCAAAACAAATAAGATATTGAAAGTGCTTAAATTAAATTAATATTCAACAATGACAAGTCTAGATAGTTTCATTCTACTACAGCCATACAATTTACACATTGCAACCAAAATGTCAACAAAAACAATTAAATATACTAGCCGCAAGGATTAAGGTCACAAGGTGATGGGATTAAGCTAACAATACACTTGGGCAAACACCAACTTATGGTTTACAATTGTATGCGTAGTCTCTATCTATGATGGCGAACGTGCTTTCATAAATGACCTCTCATCCTCCATCGATTATTCATGTCACAAAATACTCATGGAACTTCTCTTACAACCTTTGCACCTGCATATATTAAACATATATCAAAGATACACTAGTACTCCACTTATAAGAACCAATCACATCCATATGTAACTTGATATGACCAAACAACAGTTCAATTCTATCACAAGATGCAACAAAACAAGATATGGTATGAACTTGTAATTATTTCTTTGGGTTAAGACAACGCCTTGATAACACTAATCAAGTTGTGTATATATCTATTGCTGTCATTTTCTTAAATTTAAAAATTTGGTATGCATCAGTTTGGAACTATATGATTCCATTGAGGTTTCACAGAAGATAAAGAAGCATTAAGTTAGTTATACACACCTACATTCCAAAATAAAGTGCAATAGAATTGCTTAAGGAAAAATGCATCATATTTTGGCCATTGCAAACCTCACTTGGTAAAAACTTAAACCGAGATATAAATGGAGTTCCACATTGCACGATCATAAAGATGAAAATAATTCAAAAGCACTTATACTAAAACTATAATGGAAGAACATTTACAATTAGCAAGCAAAATTGGATACCATCATATACTCTTTCTACAGTTACATTAATGTTTAAACAGCATTTACAACTAGCTCGTCAACATTTGACAGAATGTGGTATTAGTTATAAGATCAATATAAGAAAATAATATTGTTATTAAGTATCCGTGATTATTACCAAGCATAACAATCATACATAAAGGTGACATTTTTATCTCGTTTTCTTTCTAAAACAAGTCGAGTTTGGTTATATCTATTACATTGCGACTCAACTGAACAAAGAACAAAACAGACAAAACAAGAGTAAATGGTCAGACCGTTTTAAAGCTATCCAAAGTGTATACAAATGCACAAAAACCTCTTAATCACTTTACTAAAAAGCTAAAATTATTTTTCTTATACCACTAGCACATGATCTATCCTATAGCTTATACTAATAACAATAAAAAAAATAACTTGTAAGTATTCCACTCAACAGTTTCCATAGCAAATTGAAAAAATCAATTTCCTCACATTAGACTCTTAATTGTAAAAAAATAAGGCCCAAATTACTATAAAAAAATAACAAGTATTCCAACATCTTAACCTGAATGCTTCGAACTGCAAGTCATGAAATGAAGTTGCTAAAGCCATCAAAACCTGTACAAGGCCAAACAAACAACAGACAAAACATAGAAAATACAAAATACGAGATAAGCAACTAATCAATTTAAAATAAATAATAGATAATTATAAAAAGGCATGTACTGTCGATGTTTGGTAGTGATGGCAAGATGGTGAGGTTATTCTGTGGTAGCAGATGCGTGGCGGAGAAAGTGGTCGGCTAAGGTTTGGTGCTGTGAAGGTTATTTTGTGGTGAAGGTTTGGTAGTGATGGTTAGATGGTGATGTAATTTTGTGAAGAAGGGTGCTTGGTGTTAGATTAGGTGTTATGTTATTAGGGTTCGGTGAGAAGAATTGAAGAGGCGGCTGAAAAGAGGGGTTTAGGAGGGGAGATTTTGATTTTGGTTGAAATTTAAGAGCGGGAAAAGAAATGTGGGAGTTTTTTTTTTTTTCATTTTTAGGAACTCTTTTAACAAAACATTATAAAGATTAATATTTACATATCATTATAAGCACACACTTTATTATACTATAATGTTGTTATGTATGATTGTTTTACGAAAAATAATAAAATGTAAGTGGTTCACTTTTTGGGTTATTTAATACATAAATAACCGATAATTGTGGATAATACGTACACGCACCTTATAGACATAAGTCTTTTCTATTACCGAATTACCAATCTGATTTATTTGGTTCATTATCTTATTCTTACACTGGGTTCTCGAGTTAAAATTATAAGAGAAAAGAAGAGAAAAGAAAGAAAACTAGAAAATTATTGTGTTCTTAAGATTTTTTTGATGAAGAAAAGAAAAGAGGAGAAGTGAAGTTTGGGGGAAAAAGGCGTTATATCTTCCGCCCATATTTGGGCAGAATTGGAGAGAAGTGAAAAATATTAACACTGCTACCTATGATTAATTACTAATATGCCCTTTCAATATAATACTACTTATCCTCTCTTTTTTAACACCACATGAGTCCTCATCTTCCACATCCATGAATCTTGACCATTCTCTCAAGTCTCAACTGGTACTATTTTTCTTCATCAATGTTTACGTATTATTTATTTTTGATATATGATTGTCTCGTTAGAATTGATGGTTAGTCACCACATAAATGAATGTTGTTATACCTTTTAAGATATACATTTGTCCATGATCTGAGACAATGAATATGCTTACTGTTAGCATGGATTTACAAGATTAAAAAAGAGAGTTTACTTGACAAAAAATAGAGATACAAAATTTGTTAATGCTACTTATTAGTGATATAATTCTTTTTTTCTTTTTCCACAATTGTAGGCTGTAAATGGGTCAAATAGATTTGGGTATATGCTTGACTGGAGTAGACTCGGTGGTGTTTTTATTTTTCCACAATTGTAGGCTTTTCTACATTGTTATTTGATTGTATTGTTTGAATTAAGCAGGTTCATGTATGACTTAAGTTACAAATGTTTGATTATTATGCATAAAGTAACAACTTCAAAAAGGGAGCTTCTTATTTGGACCACTCAAATGGATGTTGTGTTGATTGAAGAGATGATTAAGGAGCAAGAAAATGGTAACAGACCCGATGGCATATTCACTCCTA
The DNA here is from genome assembly GCA_022545495.1 of Chrysanthemum lavandulifolium. Lineage (NCBI taxonomy): Eukaryota > Viridiplantae > Streptophyta > Magnoliopsida > Asterales > Asteraceae > Chrysanthemum > Chrysanthemum lavandulifolium. Next base: position 63,328,137 of record CM040245.1, read on the forward strand.
AGGCATACACTAACATGGTGGAGGAGCTAAGCAAATTCAAAGCAGACATAAACAAAGAACACCTAAAGAATCGTATGAAAAGTCTTAAAGCAAACTTTTCTCGATACTATGAAATTTTTCAAGGATTAAATGGCTTTTTATGGAACCCGGTCAGAAAGTTAATAGAGGCAGAAGACGAGGTCTGGGAAAACCTTATTGAGGCAAAGCCTGAAGCTGCAAAGTGGAGGACAAAACCGATTAATCACTACAATGAGTTGCATAAGTTGTTTGGTAGATAAGGCTACGTGATGGCAGTCTCGATGCAACAACTCTTCTGAATTTAGTTCACTTTTGTGTTGATTATATTTGTGTTGGTGATGTATTTTGAAGCTAAATGATAAACGAGAAAGGCAATCGTTTGGTCTATAAGTTGGTTTGTGTATGAGTTTGCATGTCCTATTTCTTTCATAATGTTGGTTCGTGTCTGAATTTGGTTTACAAGTTACATGACAGGGGCAAAAATATAATTTTGTCACATTCTTTTCTTTTCTTTCGGACTAGAGAACATGAATCTTCTTTTCATTTCTTTTCTTTAGCTTCAATCTCAAGAACACACATAATACAATTTGTTGTCTCTTCTCTTCTCTTCTCTTCTTTAAATTTCTCTTCTTTTCCACTCATTAAAACTCGAGAACTGAGCGTTATACCAATGTAGTTGTAATATATAAATAAAGTGTTTCTATACTATACAGATATATAGAAAACACAAATATTCGGATCCTGAGATACCCAAACAAAGACCCTTCACTATGTCAAACCAAACACATGGCCACAAGGAAACCTCACATAGTCGAATAACGACAAGTCAGCCGAAGACAACTGGCTCCGCACAAGCTTAACCACACATAACTATCGTATTGATAACATATACAAGCATCAAGATCCGAAACCAACACAAGGCTAAAAAATCTATACCAAAGTCGACAATCGACTTGATAGGGAATCCTTTTAGGGATCTCGATCAACGAGCTAGAAGGGATGGGTCGAGTTTGGTTAGAGTGGGTATTGTAATAATATAGGTATTGTAAGTAAGTGAAAATGGAGAAACACGCACAATGATCTTTAAGTGAGAACTCCATGATTGATCACCAACGAAATTCCCACGGATTTATCAAATCGGTAGGTAAGCTGTGGGAAACTACCCACATATTTCTCACTGACATATTTGTTTTTAACATGTTTTAAAAATTCATACACATTCACGCTCTTGTATACATGCACTTTTTTGGATGACAATTTTGCACGCACATATGATATCTATCTCACATTATCTTACAAGTGTATCAAACGAGACATGAACCCACAATATCTTGGTTGATGGGAACACTCTCATACCACTAAACCAAACGACTTGGGTCTTGTATACATGCATTTAAAACCATATGCAAACACAACAAATGGAGAATCAGCTTATACCATATGTATATAGAAACATTCATGTATATGAAATGGTTCGTGTGGCACATGTTTACACAAATAAATATTAGATATACATACACAAATTTTTAGTACCCACACAAATGATTACATTAATGGAAACCACATAAAATATGAAACTACAAACATTTATAAAGACATACATACGTGGGAAATTGTAAGAAAATAAAAACACAAAAATTATATTATTTGTAGGAAATCGGTGGGTAATTACCTCACGGTTTCCATGAATTATCAAATCGGTGGATAATCCGTAGGAATTTTTTCAACCATAATAGGTGGTAAAACAATAGATAATTAGTGGGAAATTTGCTCTGATTTCTCATTTGAAAACTTGGTCAACACATTAGTGTGTAAATTGTCGCTAATCCGTGGAAAATTGCAACAACTTTCCCACGGAAATTTGGTCAGCCAATTGGTGTGAAAATTGTCGCTAATTCGTGGGAAATTTCCCACAACTTTTATTCCGTGGGAAAATTTCGGTGGGAAAAGACAGTTTTTTGTAGTAGTGTAACAAATGGAAGTCGCACGTGTTTGCCAAGCTGACAAGCATGACAAAGCACGAGAGATTTCTCTTTATTACATGAAATAGAATTATTAGAAATAACACGACGCAACACTTCACTTCCTGGATGACCAAGGCGTTGATGCCACGTATACTGACTTGTAAGGTAGGCTTGAGGAATGGGAGAAGGCTTGGTGAAAGGGTAGAGGTCGCGGTGCTATCACAAATGAGCAAAGACTGACGGGTTTGAAAGTCCTTAATGAAAAACCAAAAGGATCAAATTCAACAAAGGCAATAATTTTCACATACAAACTGATGCACAGAAATTAAGTTTTTAACAATATGAGGGGTGATTAGAACATTATTTACGTGAAGAGGTCGAAAAGGGGTCGGTAAAATGCTATGGCCAGAGTTGGTGACAGGAATAGTGTACCCGTCACCAACCGCAACAGATGAATAAATACTCGAATTAAATACATCACTAAGATTATTGACCGAGTCATTTAGATGAGAAGACGCCCCTGTATCCATATTCCAATTTCCGGGAGCGGGTTCATGAAGGGTGGGAGTGACAAATGCATGTGGTAGAATAGTCTCGTTACCCGAAACAACCCCTAAAGAACCTCCCGAAGCGTGTTGAACTGCCGGAGTAAACTGACCTGTCACCCCAATTTGAGCCGGTGCGAGTCCAAGGATTTCAGCTTGAGTATGAACCCGTAGGAAATGAACTGAATCGTGGTCGACCTGTAAATGGATGGTGAGCTCACTGCGTGATCTGCCGAACCGGTAAGTAGATGGTGAGCCGGCGATGTTGCACGACTAAACCGCCGGATTGGACTGGCCAGAATAGTGATATACCAATGGGTGGATTGTCATCCCATAGGATGAGGGGTCACGACCTGCTGAGGTGAAGGGACATATGATAGGCCAAAACCAGGTGGACTGGTGAAATAGGCAACATGGGTCGTTGGCTTAGAGGGAGCACTTTGATCAGCCAAAATAGTACCACTGTTGGGACCATTGCATCCCAATTTAGCTAAAAGGTGTTATAGGGTTTGCAAATCATTAGGTGATAAATTATTGGTTGATGATTGAGATTTAGGGGGACCACTACCATGCATACTATTGTGCAAAAACTTGCACGAAGCATCGAATCTGCAGGAACCTTTGCTCCAATTTAAACACGGCTAGTGGACTTTTTCCAAGGAGGAAGATGAACGACGTGAGTTGGAACCGGTGTTGGCTAATAACACCATCGGTGAGGATGATGTTGAATCGGACAAAGGGTCTTGAACACGAGCCTTTAACAGCATCTCCTCCGTTGTAAGCATGGACCTAACGGTTTTGAGATCGGGAAAGGGATCCCGATGAGAAATGATGGTGGCCACGTTATCATACCGTGCGGGCAACCCTTCCAATACAAATGTTACCACGTCGTCATCATCTAAAAGTGAGCCAAGACTATTTAGGATCATCGCAATGGATTCAATTTTCCGAAAATATGCATCAATGCCCATATCACCGAGTTTCAATGATCGTAACTCCGCTTTCAAAGCAATGGAGCGGGTCCTTTTGTTGTCGGAAAAGATCGCGACTAGAGTATCCCATGCCTCTTGAGCCGTTTTAGGGTTTGTAACAACTAATCGTTGTTGAAGTGTTTTAGACACCGTAACAAATATCCAAGAAAGGAGAATTGAATCAATTTTCAACCACTCCGCATCCGGAAGCGAAGAGGTACTTGGTGCATCTTGGCCACTCTTGGTTTCAAGATGATCCAACAGTAGGTTTCCGCGACAAAAATGGGTGAAGAAGTAAACCCATGATGAATAATTCATCTCATCTACGTCGAGTTGAACGAGAATGATGTTGTTGAGATTGGTGATTGCCATTAATTTATCGAAGAGGAGAATGGTAGGTTGTGGGGGGGGATCGATGACAGTCATGGTGTAGATAGATTAAGCAAGGAGAGTTGGATCGAATTGGAGGAGCAGTAAGGGGAGAGGGAAGTTTCGACAGAGGTGAGAGGGGAGAGGGATTGTAGCAGCGGAATGATTATGGTTTTTATGAGAGGCGTTTGTCTACTGATACCATGAAAGATATCATGTTTCATTGAGTCTCATTCTCAAAATCGGGACATACAAATACTAACAAAACCCTAGGAGATCATGGGCTTTTTAGCAGTTTATTTAAGATTTGATGCCAGAATCGTCGACATAGTTTGAACTTTACTAAATAAAGTTATAGTTTTCTAGAAAGCAATGTTACGCACTATATACCATATATTACATAAAGTTGTAGGTTTCTAGAAACTAAACTCTCACACATATATACTCTAGAATTTAGACACCAGCCTTAAAATAAAATAAATAAAAATAAAAATGTAGACACCAACCTTAGTTTGAATGGGTTAGAAACTAAATACTACATATTAATATTTTGAACGCTGATAATTTTCAATTGATGTTTCTTGCTTAGTTACAATTATATATATCATAAATGCCAAGCAATTAACAATTTAAACATTAAGAATTGGCAATTGAATTTCTCTTGTGAGAATAGGCACATCGAGAGAAAGGAAAAGCAAAATAAACATTTCCAATGTGTGGAGCTTTTGATCATGCAACGTGGATCGAGTGTGAAAAATATAATTACTTAATTTAGGGGTAATATTATATGTTAAGTTAAATTACAAGGAGCTAACCTATATGTGTGGCTAATCTAGAACCATATCTACGTAATAAATGTTATTTTAAAACACACATAATATGAAAAATTCTTGTTATTATATATATTTTACAAATTAATAAAAGAAACAAAGCTTCATACAATTTATATGCAAACAAGTTGATGGTGCATATAGTTTTACCGGACCGGACCAACAGATTCTACCGAAAACCGGAGTTGCCACCAGGTTCATCTAGCTAATAAAAGTCATCCGAAAATAATATAATTAAATTAATCAAGTTTCAAAATGTATACTAAATTACAATGATAAAAAATACTATTAAATAGGGCTGAGCGTCGGTCATAAACCGACCCGAACCGACCCGAGGACCGAAAACCGTGAAAAACGAGAACTAAAACCGAACCGAATGTTGTCGGTTCGGTTCGGTTCGGTTTTGTCGGTCTAGGTGTATTTTGGCATGTTTTTGTCGGTTTTGGGCGAACCGACCGACCCAAAACCGAAAGCATGTGGGACTGAAGCGAAACCGAACCGAAGCGGTACATCGGTCCGGTTCGGTTTTGTCGATTCGGTCGGTTCGTAGAGTCGGTTCGGTTTTGAACCTCGATGCTCAACCCTAGTTATATATATGACAGTGGCGGAATTTGACAATTTATTTTGGGGGCCGAATCAGAGATTTGTTTGTAACCTCCACTAAATTACCCCTAAAACCTATAACATTTACACTAGGTGCCGTAAATTTTGGTTGGGCCAGGACCCTCCACTGCCCTCATAAAGGTCCGCCATTGTCTATGAACATAAGCTAATCTATCTAAATTCGCTAGAGTACTACTTACAAGATCTTAATCAAACTTTGTATAATTGATTTCATAAAATACTATGCAAACAGTAGATAATTTCGTAGTATATATCATTCAATCGATCTTCTTACTAAATTGAAAATTATTGAGAGTGATTTTCAAAATAATTAATGCAAAGACTCTTCTGATCTATTCTCTCATACCTAAATCATTAATTCTTAAAAGGATTTTGGTTTCTGCATATACGTTTATATAAAGTTTCTTTTTAGTTCGTCATGACAAAAGTGTACACAGAGACCATTATCCCAATTGATGGACCCTCATCCAATCCAGTGGTCTTTACAGTTTGGAAGAAGTCTCTCGTATTCAATTGCGATGGATATACAGTGTATGATTCTAAAGGTGATCTTGTATATCGAGTAGACAACTATGTCGCGGGAGGAAATGGTGAGATCGTTCTCATGAATTCCGCTCTTTACCATCCAGCGCAAGGTATATATTTCATAATGTTTTTATGTACTAACCATGTCTTGAATTATAGTGTATATTTATTAATAAGGTGATTATTGTTATTAACAGAAGTTAAGCCTATCAGACACCTGGCTTATGTATGACGGAGAAACATTGGCACAACCAAGATTAATCGTAAGGAAGCGTCTGAACCGTCTCAATACCAAGTCACTGGCCTATGTGAGCCTAGCAGGATCGCCGTTAAAGTTTAACAATGTTGGGAATAATAGAAATGTCATTTATGAGATTGAACGATCATACACGCATAAATGTTGTGTAATCTATGATGACAAGCGACGGTGTGTTGCTGAGATCAGGCGCAAGGAAGCTAAAACAGGAGTTTCACTTGGGGGAGATGTTCTTCATCTGGTTGTACAACCTCTAATTGATCGCAACGTCGCCATGGCCTTGGTGATTGTCTTAGATCAAATGTTGGGTTCCTCTAAGCATTTTCTTACATAGAATTCAACTAAACAACTAACCCAAACAGTAGCTAGAGAAGATAAGGGATAAGTTACAACCCTGTGATTTAAATAAGCGGAAAAACGTTTAAAATTATTCATGTTGAATTTTAGGGCCTCGAAATCACCTTTTAGGTACAGATGAGCCAAAATATAATCTTGTGTATCCCACATTCATTATTGTCATAAGGAGCCGCCATTAAAATGTGCGAGTTATGCATATCATGTCAACATGTTTATCGTCGTTATTTCATGTTTGTAATCCTATTGAATTTAGAATCGAAAATCCATTTATATGCCAAGGAATTGTTTGGGAAGGGTTGCCATATAGTATATGATTAGTTATCTTATGATGTTACAATTAAGAAGTTCTATGAAAGCATGCATAATTCGGTTACTTTTGCCAATATATTATTTCTAACTTACCAGTAGGTTGATTTGTAAAGATGAGTAAATTTCATCTGATACGTTCTTATTTTGTCTACATCATTTAGATATGCTATTCAATGATGTTTACAACCAATCATTGATATGAGTTAAAGATATAAAATTGTAAAATTGCAAATTGAGTATTATTATTGGGAATATATTAACTACAATTAATTGTAGCCAATTGGCTACAATTTTGTACTAATAATGTAGGTCTCTGATTATTTTTGTGGGTCCTGATTTTTACTGTGGGTCCTGAATCATTGTTAGTGTATTTTTTATAAAGGATCGTAGCGAATTAGCTACAAAAATTATAGTCAAACTATCCCCATTATTATTGAGTGTCTTTTTTGATTACACAAGTATGACTACATGTGTATTTATATTTTATAGTGATAACATAGTTTATTGAAATAGTGATCATAATTTATCGTGTAACACTCCGTTGTAGTTAGAACGAGAGGTTTTTAGACACACAAACTTGATAAAATGTTAAAATTATCTTCTTGCTTTTTGTCTTCTTTTTAGTTTTGCACTTTGTTTTTTCTATTTTTTTTTTATTTGCTCGGGGGTAGAGAATTATTAGGCGGCAAAGTTATATATTGCTTGACACCTTCCTCTTTTTGTGATGTTTTATAGTTTTTTACGTCATGATTTGCTTTGCTTTTAAGCAGGAGCGGCATTTTTTTGAGCAACTATTTCGCATACAAAAATGATCTCCATTGTTTAAACAAAGCGTTATGTGGATGCACTAAATTAGTTGATTGGTGGCTAAATCACCATAATATTTGGGTGTGTTTATTTTCGGTAAAACGTTTTTACATCCGGTGAATATATTGCTTCAAAAAAATGTTTAATTTGACCATGGAAATTTATATCAAGCGCAACACAGAATGTCAGTTGCTCTTCAGTTAAATATTCATGATCATAGTCATCATACGGATCTTCATTATAATCCTCCTTCCAACACTTATACAAGCTCTTATTCCCAATACCACTTCCACCTTTCAAATTTTAAATTTGAAGCCATGAAGTTAGCAGTTTCGTCATATACGTCACGTCACTATCACTTTCTTCAACAACCTTATCAATTGACTTCCCGCTCTTATAAATCTGTCTTGATTAATTTTCAAGTTCCAAGCAAAATTTAATCCAAAGACGATTAGGCCAGCCCCCAAATCCTAAGTAACCCTACAAATGCTACTTCAGTCTAAAAATAGGTTAAGTCTATGATACAAAGCCTTGTCCAATGTTGATGCCAGTCCGATTTAAAGCCCATATAAGGCCCAGTTGGCAAGGTCTAGTTAAAGTCTTACAGAGAGATCGATCAAATCTCCTTGCACTTTCAAAATAATCTATGGCGAGTAAAAGTTGCATATTTATTAATTTACAATGCAAAGTGTATTGTAAATCAATTGCATGAGCTTAACATCGTTGTATGGAGCAATATATGTCGGGTACTTGTTGAAATTACTTTAATGAAACAACCATTTTTATAGTTCTTTCTCGAACTCCTTGTTAAGTAAGTATAGTAATGATAGATTAGCAAGAAGCTAAGAGTTACAACGACCTTAAAACTACGATTTCTAACAAAATACCCGACCCTACAAATTACAGCAACACAAACGATACTCCCGAGTAGGTTGCAATACTGATCATGTGAAATAGTATGACTTGTTACATAAGAGAATTTACACAAGTATAGGACTATAGGGTGTTATGACCAAATTAATTATATCTCTATGTAATTATGCAGGTTTCCACCTCTTTTTTAAGACGGTCAAGGGACTCAAGGCGAACGGAATTTAATTAAGTATGTAGAAAACTTCCTTTAGATATATGCATGGAACTCCTTACACAGTCAATGGCTAAAACATGTGAAATGCTGTAAGATTCTAAAGGGTATTCAACTCTTAATTAAGCCGCGTTAACTTAGTGCATGACCAAGTATTTTGATCATCAGTCTCATACAAGCATTGTCAACGGCATCTTGAAGTTGACGCTTCGAGACAACTTGCAAGCGAAAAATGGCGATTCTACTCAACAATAGCATTTAGTCGAGGCTCAATAGATCGACCAGAACAAGTGGAAAAGACGGTTGACTGGTTAGGTCGAGTTGTTGGTACCAGTTTAACATGTAGTGTGAGATGGATTTCAACACAAGAATGGGTCCATCATGTCACTTTGTCCCCTCTTAACACAAATATGTACAAATATTAATTCTCCAATTTGGTCGCTTTGGCCCTATTTTCTTCATTTCACCGACATACGTCCCACTATCTCGTATTTTCTATTTGTCTTACTTTTGACAATATAGGAATATTTTGGGATAAATTTGGAGAATAGTATTACTTTTATGTGTTATTGTCTTTATCTAAAGTATTTCTAGTCGTAATGAAATGTATATTTGTCCATATCTTGACTGATGTAAATTACAAGAAGTTAACTGAAAGTCAGGCTTTGAAAATTGAGAAATGCATGATATATATTTCTTTACCGCAAGCAAACGATGCCCAAAACGTTCAACGAATGATATTTAGTTACAAATTTATTCATTGGGGCGATTCATTCTATAACAAATATGATTAAATGCTTCAGCAACTATATATATCAGCATGTACCTTTCATGATTATGCCTCACGTGATTTGAAAGAAGAACCCGAAAACGAAATATGGGAATGGGCAAACATGGAGAGTCATGTGATGATGTGAATTTTAGGAATGTAACACATGGATATGATATGGTGGACCAACTTTTTAATGCTCTCATATGTTTGTGTTTTGTTTTCAGATATTTTTAACAGAGCGGTTTTATTTTTCTTTCTCTGTTAATTTGATCGTCTGTTGTAAATATTGTCTTTCATAATAACATGCAAGAATTGATTAATTAGCTGTTTTTTCTCCCTTTTCTTGAACGGAAAGGAAATCTATTGCAAAATATAAAACAATATACCAAAATTACATGAATGATAATATACAGACGAAGTCTGTGTTGACAATAAGAAAGTAAAAGATAAACCTTATTTACGCCGATTTTAAATTTAAACGGGCCAAAGTTTAAACGTTAATTACTTGTCGTGTTCTGCATGAAATGGTGCAAGTTGATAGTTTTGTCGTTTAGTAAATATGCCATTGCTAGCTTAATGAGTTAAGCAGCCATTATACATGTCACCCGTAAGTAACATGGGGATGTCTGTAAACTCGTATATGCAAGGACCAAAAACCGTGAAACATGTCAAGTATACACATACACTATTTTATGAGGACGATCATGTTACAAAATGGATTTGAAAGCAAAGAAAACAATATGATCGACAAGATACAAATATATCCATGGGGTACAAAAAAACTTGCTTCTTCGTGGGTGCACAAGATGAAACCAGACCACCAATTAAAGAACACAATGAGGTGTCTATCACTTGTTCTCTACCTGAACTTTTTTTTAAAGAAAGACAGACAGTAACACAAAAGGAGAAGCAAAGATCTGGTTTGTAAACAAAAAGCGAAGAATGTCTTGCCTGTAAATCTTGGATCGGTTTCCCCACTCACAACCACTAATGCCACCATACTATATATATATACTTCGTATGCTTTACTTCTATGAAATATTATATTAGCTCATTTTGAACTTTAGTAAGCCAGAATCTTTTGGTTACATATTATTTTAGAGAAAGTTACAAAATACCTGTTTTTACAACCACTTTTCATGAAATACTCTTTAAAGAGAAAAAAAAAAAAAAAAAAAAAAACATGAAATCGGCAAAATTTGAGGAACGTATACGAAATTTCAAATATTCACAAGGTTTTGTTGCAAAACTAGTCCCTGCAATTTATTTTGCGAAATTGGTCCCCATGATGTTTTTGCGAAAATAGTCTTTGTGTGATATTTTTGTAAGTCGTAATTTCGTATATATCTAAATTTCAAAATTACATGTATATCATTTTATCGGTTTTGATCGTATAAAGACAATCTTTTAATGCATCAAAAGGATATATATATATATGTAATATTTGAATTTTGCAAGGATATATATATAAATGCCCATTGGTTCTTATGTGCTTTTAATATTTTGTTGTTGATATTTTACAGAATATATATGTATACAACAAAAGGTTTACTCACACACGAAACAATTATAACATGACACATTTTATCTTTAAGTATATCTGCCAACATGTTTCACTTTTATAGTGAAAAGAAAAGTGTAAAATGACGTTATGTAATTATTTTTTTAGAGACACTGAAAAAATTAACCATTTTGTTTCTTTAGTAATTAACTTCTTATCAAACATTTAAAAAAGTTACATAACGACTAATTTTGCATAAAATATCACACAGGGACAAATTTTTTTGGTGAAATGGTGAACTTGTATTATCACAAATAAACCAGTAAATACAAAAAGCAGTATTAAGCCTGATAAGACATGCCTTATACAGACTCAAACAGCCAGAATCAGTGAAATACAATAGTTATACAAGCTGACTGCAATAGGTATATTCTTTCACCATTCTTCTAGACTAGTAATTGCATTAGTGATAGCAATTTCTAGCTCTAGGACTCTATGAAGAAACCCCAATCATGACTACATTTCCATCATACAAACACTTTACATGTGCTCACACTCGCCACAAAGGCTGTTATATGTGGCATCATCATGATTAGGTAAAAGTTCAGTTCCATTGAGTATCAACACATTAAGCTACATTTCCATCATACAACAATTAAATGCAACAGTCAATGCAGTTTCAATCCTCACATGAATGTGTGCATAGAATTGCCACATATGGCATCACTTGAATGATAGGAGGGACCCAAGGATACTTCCCCACCATGACTACATTTCCCATTACTAGCCCAAAAGCACTCACTTAGACACTTAAGGACTGAACAAGCATCATCAAGAGTAGCACCACCAATTCTTACCCATTTTGCAGGAAACTACCTTATGGTCTTACTAACTCAATGCTAAACAAGATCAACATTCAAGCTGATATGCAACTTCAACCACACATGAAAAGCTGAATGTGATGTCATTAAGATAAAGATTTCAGACCAAGATATTAGCCCTCTGCATAACCCATCGCACAATTCCACACTCATTATCCAAACACACTTTTTCCATTGACAACTATTGTTCCATTAGCTACCATTTGCAAAACATCTTCCAAACACACCTTATTCAGCTATATCTTTCTCAATCTCTTATAGACTGAAAACCTCTCTCACATTGGGAGAATTCATTACTTACAAGCTTGTCAATTTTAGTTTAACAGTATCTCCAATGGCTTTCCATAAGGTATCCATACTCTCTTCCCCATCTGAAATAATATCATATTTCTTTCTTGCCATAAGAAATACACACTGGAAACATAAAAAATTATCTTGCAATCATCATATGTTCCTCTTATTAGGCAATGCAACTAGTTCCTCTAACACCATCTTCTAACTGTTTGCCAAACACTTGATCCTGCTAATTTCGTTAGCAAACATTAACATAGTATTTGCAGTTAAAGAAGAGATGATCATGACTGTCATTAACTTCTCCACACAAAACACAACTCATACTTTTGTTAGGATCCCATTTAAGGATCCTATCTTGTGTGGCAAATTTTCTTGAATCGGCAGCCAGAGGATAAATGCATGCCTGGGAATAAATTTAGAGAGCCCTACCACGTTACACCATACCACTTTTTCATCTTTATTCCTTATGTCTTTCCATACTCTATTAATACTGAACTTCCCAAGGTTCTTATTATTTCTCATCCACTTTACCTCATCTGCAATGTTATTGTCTAACCAGGGAACTTTAATTTGATTAAATATACTATTTTGTTCCCTCCATTCATCAGGAAACCTTAGGGCACCATTCTCCACCATGTTCATCACAGTTGTATCATTAGACAGTTCTACATAAAAGACTTGTCTTCTTGTAACAATGTTGGATAAAGGACCAATCTCATTCCAGGTCTCATGCCATATGTTTGTAGATTTTTCATTACCCAAACAGTGTCATATATGAGGCCTCATATATTCTCTTAATTCCATTAACATCCTTCACCCCCAACTTGCATTACTAACAATAGGAATTTCTCAAATACTTCTCCCTTTAAGCCTATAAATGTTTATCCACTTCATCCATAGGGAGTCTTTTTTGCATGCCACATTTCATAAGTTCTTTACCATTAAAATAGTATTCCATTTTTCAAGTGGTTCGAATCCTAGACCATCACATTGCTTTAACTTGCACACATTTTCCCAAGAAATCTTAGTCTTCGCCTTTATCTCCTCTCCTTGACTCCATAGGAAATCTTTCAAAATTCTATCAATATCATTGACCACTTCCTTTGGAAGGAAAAAGACAGAAGACCAATAAGTTTTCATTGGTGATAAAATGGATGCAATCAGCTACATTCTTCCAGCCCAAGACAAATATTTATTCTTCCAATCACTGATTTTGCCCCTCACCCTTTCAATGAGACTCTTACAATCTATAACACTTAGCCTCCTTGTCACCAAAGGCACCCCCAAGTACATTACGCAACTTTCCCATTGAAAATGGAACAATTGCTAGGATCTCCCTCTTTACTTCCTCACTTATATTGCAGCAGAACATTGTACTTTTCCATATTTGGATGTAATTGATGCGCGCAAAACCGTCAAGTTCTCTCACGCAAGCGTAAGAAAACTTAAAGCAGCTTAAGCACGGAATCAATGAAGATCTGAGGAGTATAGAGTCTCCCCGGGTCGTTATGTCCCAGCGAGCTATGCAATGGATCAATCAACGTATAGTGATCGAGAAGTTTGAACGAAAATGGAATATGATTTGATTATTATAACTACAGAAATATCAAACAGATACAAAGGCTTAAATGCAAATGAGAGTAAATTAAAAAGATAAAATCTATTAAATAAACGCTATCACTAAAATTAAAATGATGTTTTTGTTTTTATGATTTACGAAACTGAAATTAAAATCTACGCGACGTACAAATTAAAAAGTGAAACTAAAGCAATATTAACCCTAAAAATATGAAAATGATGTTTTTACAAACCTAATGATATAATAAAATATTTAGAAAAATAAAATTATTTTTAAGACTAATTATCTAATTAAAAACTATATTTAACTATTAATTAATTACCTAAAATACAAGGAAATGTGAAATTAGGCTAGAAAAATAAAATTAAGACTTGGAAAAGTCTAAAATATCAAAATAGACTTTTCAAAACTATTTTTGTATTTTTATGACTATTTATCTATTTTCTATGAATTTTAAACTATTAAAACTAATTTAATTACTAAAATTACCAAATGAACTATGAAAATATGGAAAATTACTTTTTTTACTTTTTATATTTATCTAAGCCTAAGAAAAATGAAAACTTATTTTTTTGGACCTTTTCTGAATTTTTTGTATTAAATGCTATTTTAAAAGTGCTAAAAACTAGATTAAATTAAGAAAAATAGCAAAACAGCTTATAAAAATCTGAAAATTTCAGGAAAAATTCTAAAATGATATTGAGAAGCTATGAAAATTGGAAAAACAGTATGCTATGTGGAAGATAATGAAACTGATCAATCAAGTGCTTATCAAAATAAGCACTTGATAAGCAAATGAGCAAATAAGCTACCACACTGATCACAGAAGCTATGGAGTACTAAAAATGACCAAATGAAACAGAAATCAACAAGTTACAGCTACTGAATTGCAAGATACAAGGATTTGATGATTATGATATTAAGCTAAAAACAGAAATGGTATCAACTTTAAGTCAATAAATAAGTACTCAAATAAGCTATAAACTAAAAACTAATTATCAAGACTTAACCTAGACCTAAGTGACTGCTTATAACCAGAAAACCAAACCTTCAAAAGCTTTTATAAGCTCTGTACAAGGTTGCTCAAAAGCTGAGAAATCACTCAGTATTAACTGAGTGATGTGCAGGGCAACTGAGGCCTGATTGGAGCTTTTGCACAAGCTTGTCCAGAAAGCTTGAACTAAAAACAGTTACTAGGTCTTAAAGATCACCTATTGAACTACTTATAAACAAAAATTCGGACCTTGAAAACCTTTAATGGAACTGTGCAGATCTTTGAACATCTGCTCAAAACAAGTTTTGACATTTTGACTTTTTGAAAACAGATACAGTTGACTTTAGTGAACTTTGAGATCCAATGATTTACTGATTTTGATGTTATATGAGGTAAAGAACACAACGCAATCAATCTTTGAGACTTTTGAACACAAAACAAGGATTCACCAATCCTAAAATTCACAACAAAGAAGTCGTAAGAAGGATTTAGTTTAATTTTGACTTTAAGGGTGTAGCGAGGACAAAATAAGACAGAGAAAGACTAAGATGAACCAAGCAAAGATGTTATTACAAAGTTTAACCACCGAATATACCCAAAAGATGTAATAATTCAGCAGAGCCAAACACCCCTATATCCACTTATTTGCAAACCAAAGCTAGTCTAGACACTGAACCATCATGTAATTTTGATCAATCTAAACTAAAATCACCTAAATATTACTGTTTAAACAAGTTTGAACCAATTTTAATTACACTAGCAGGTTATGACATGAAACTTGAGATTGACTTACAACAGTCCACAGCCACTATGGCTAGCCAATACTGAAACCAAGAACCCTAACCTATCAAATTCAACCCACTGCTTCCATTTCAACCCATTTCCAATGCTGAATCAACCCATATCATTTCTGCACCCATTTTAGCTCCAAATTTGACTTTTGTTGACCAGTTGCACAAGTTGTATGAAATGTACAAATAAGCTTATACAAAGCTTTAACAAGCTTAGTGGAGCTTGTTTGAGCTTAAAACTGAGCTGCTGACAGATTTGACAATGAGTTTGATATTGAGAAAATGCAACAGTAAGCAAAAAAAAAAAATGGAAACTGAACTTGACTGAGATTGATACTTAATTATAATTGAAATACACTGGAATGCCTTTTCTGAGTACAACTAAACTTTAAAACATAACTGAAAACTACTTAAGATGCTACAAGCTTAAAAACGACATACAATTTTTAGAAAACTAAAACTAACTATGCTTCTGCCTTCCTTCTTGGACTCTTATAAGCTCCAAAGTCTTTTCTCTCACCTTCGATCAAATCCAGACAATCTTGACCTTAGGATGGCTAGAATCAATCCTAGCCATTAATCTTGTTTTTGGCGCCAAAAGCGGGTTGGATATCCGGACGGAAAAGTGATGCATTTAATGCATTTGCAAGGTTGGTGAGGAGGAGACAATTGGTGGTGTAGGGTGGTTTTAGGTGTGTTTGGAGGTGAGTGGTAGCGAGCAGGATGGTCGGGGACAGGGAAAGGCGGGTTTGATTATTTAAATCATGGGTTTGGGTGTCGGGTTGGGGTATTGGACCGGTAAAGATTTTGGGCCGGGGTGTTTAAGTTTTGGGCTTGGGTTTATATTAGGTCCGAATGGTTTGTTTAGGATTAATAAAACAAGGACCATATTTGCAACTTCTCAAACCAAAGGACCGAGCATGTAATTTATGAAGAAGCGGTCAAAGGGTTGTTGTTGCCAACTTTAAATAATCCAAGGGTTAATTTTGACATTTTGAAATTCCCAGGACTAATTTTGAACATTTTGGATTTTCGGGGACTAAACTGTAATTTTCTCAAAACTTTTAGATTTTCCACCAAAGGGCTAAATATGACAATTTATGATTTTAAAAGACCTTTGGTGACTTTTCTTTTGAAATTTGGCTCGGGGACTATTTTCGACAATTTTTGAAACTTGGGGACTAAAGCGCAATTTTGCAAATTTGATATGTTTTTCATCGATTTTGATATTTTTGCATTTAAAACACATAAAACACCGATTTGTGATATTTTGATCATTTTGATGTGTTTAGAGTGTTTTCGATGATTTTGCGCTTTATTTTGTACAAAATGATGAGTATTTACACACTCATCAATCCCCACATCGAGATATTGCTAGTCCTAGCAATGATTTGAGAAAACATAATGGATTTGAATCTCTTTACCAAAAGCCATTACTTCGGAGTAGCCAAATGTTTCGATTCAAGTAAGAACCATGGTACACCGATAACCATGTGATTTTGAGCAAACCACCGACTTCCAACGGATTTGATTTGTCTTTACCGTAGTACCCTTCGGACTAGCCAACTCTTAGATAAATTATCGATTATTATCTTTGGTGAGTGATTACCAATTATGGTTTTTCCACTTGCCTTTACCACAAGCC
The DNA here is from genome assembly GCA_022545495.1 of Chrysanthemum lavandulifolium. Lineage (NCBI taxonomy): Eukaryota > Viridiplantae > Streptophyta > Magnoliopsida > Asterales > Asteraceae > Chrysanthemum > Chrysanthemum lavandulifolium. The sequence goes on from CM040245.1 coordinate 63,345,253, forward strand.
ATAATCTTGCGGGCTAGCCAACTCTTCACTTTTTAGGATATGGTGAGTCGAATACCATACAATTTTGGGCAAATTGCAAGCCGTCAACGGATTTGAGATATCTTTACCAAGAGCCGTTTGCTCTGGATTAGCTAATCTTTTGTCTTACGTACATGGCGGATCGATAACGGATGAGAAAGTGTAGAACACTTTCTCCAAAAAAAATTTTGGCCAAAAGCGGGGATTAGGCGGTATAATTACATGATAAAATTCGTGAGAATCCCCACACTTAGAAATGAATATTGCCCTCAATATTCAAAGTACCGCGGTTATGCGAAACAAAGAACGTAAAGGGAAAGACTACGGCCATTATTTAGAAAGAAGATTTTTTTTTTTTTTTTTTTTACATGTGGCAACCCCCACACTAGGGTGGTAGAAAGAGGTAAGAAGACGTAAATATGGGTGAGAACCCATATGGTGTGTCTCTTGTTTTTGATTTCCAGTCGCTAGCTTGACTCGACCCAATTCATTTGTTCATGGGAAAGTAACGTGGAAAACCAATCTCGATCGGACTTTCGTTCACAATGTTAATGAACATATGAACATCGAAAGTTCCACACCGACGAGATATAACCGCGGTATTGTTTAATAGTAGGCACTATAAGGGATGATACGGGGTCAAAGATGGTGTCCTCATTCCGAAAGAGAAAAGGAAAGAGCAACCACACCATCTGTGAAGAATGGAATAAAGACGTACATGAGAATGCATGTCCATTCCTCGTGAGAGAGAAGCAAATCACCGCTTTGACATCTTTAAGCTTAAACTTGAAGCTTAGATGGTGATTGTCAAGAAGATGTCCGGGAGGAGGGTGGAAATGGTTCTTCAATCAACAAACTTTCCGAAAAGGATGTCTCCTCCGATCAAGGTAAGTGTTATCAATTCCGTTGGAATTGACTCATCACTAAGAAATGCATCGACTTCATTCCAAAGTTGTCATCTTCCTCATCGGGGTGAGAGAAGGAATGGAAGAGTCGGGAATAAGACTAGAGGATGATGGATCATTTTGAGCAATTCATCAATGGGAAGAATGTCTCCCATTGGATCACAAACATCATCATCCAACTCGGATGAAATGAAGAGAGTTTGGTTTCATCCACGGACTTAACAATCTCGATGCGACAAACGATGTCGGAGGTGGGACAAGTGGTGTGCTCTTAGAGCTAGCGGTTTCCACCACTTCCGATGAAGTCTCCGACTCTAGATCATCGTCATCATCAAGAACACTCTTGACTTCCACAGTGCGACTTTCAAACCATTTGTTTGAACCGGGGTAATTTTCAAAGCTTTGAGCTCAAAGACGTTTTGAAAACTCCTCTTAATCGTGAAGTTTGAGAGTGTTGCATTGAATCTTCGATTTTTGATCAATTGTAGCAACACTCTTTTTGTGCAGGTTTGGAGTTCGGTTGATATTTAACGTGAGCTCTTCGTTGTCAACCCGTATGGTCAACTCTTCAAAGAAACACATCGATCGAGCACGACTGTTCTCAAGAAAGCTCTCCCAAGATAAGGGAACTCTAGGATGCGCATCGAAGTCTACTACAACAAAGTCGGCATGAAAGTGAAACTTTCCTACTTTCATCACGACATCCTCGGCTATCCCAGTGGGCGAGTTACAGTGCGATCCGCTAGCTCGAGTGTCATACAGTGGATGAAAGTTCGGGAAGAGACAATTTCTTCCACACCGAGAGAGGCATGAGGTTAATGCTAGCGCCAAGATCGACCAAGGCGGAGCATTGAAACATCCCAAGAAATCACACGGATTAAGAACCGGCCGGGGTCTTCAAGCTTTTCGGAAGCTTATTAAGAATGGCACGAGCATTTGCTCATTTAGAGGGTTTTCACCATCTCGCACAACTTATCTTTGTTGCTCAAGAAGCCTTTAAGCGTAGATGCAAATTTAGGCATTAGAACGAGCATCAACGAAGCTTAAATCAAAGTGAAGCTCATTGAAGATTTGGAAAAATTTTCCATTTGCTCTTTGTTTTGTCTTTGAGCTTCTCATCATTCATTCTTGATGGGTAAGGAAGTCGACTAGACTTTTGAGCCGGGATGGAAGTGTTTTCGGCTCAAGATTTTCCTCGAACATCGGGTTCCGGACTTGAAGCTTGGACTACCGAAGGTGGGACGTGTCTTGATACTTTGTGGGCTTGAATAATGCACCTTGTCCGTTGTCTCCTTGGTAACTTGACTAAATGCCACGGGAGGAGGGGCATTGGAGTCGAAGGTCCATTGTGCGTCTTACCACTACAGTGGTGACGGCTTTCAACTCGGCATTAGGATTAGGAATAGTATTGCTCGGGAGTCCTCCGAAGATGATGAAGCTTTGTTCATATTCATGTTCATGAAACCGCTCATCATATTCTTTAACTCATTTGTCTGCCGAGACAGTGTTGTATCAATTTCCTTTTAGCTCACCTCTCATGTTATTGATCCGAGTTTGCATAGAGCGCATGTTTGACTCGATCATTTTCATGAAGTCATTTGGCATGGGAGCTTGAGGAGGTTGTTGATAGCTTTGATGATTAGGAGCTTGATATGGTTGAGGTTGGTTGAAATTGTTCCGGTTTTGATTGAAATTTTAGAGTTATTGAAATTTTGTCCTTGATTCGAACAAAGCGATTTTGATTGCCATGGTTTTGATTGCCATGGTTTTGCAGGAGGAAAACCGGTGGTGTCATACCGCTAGGTGCACGTAGTGAGGATCGGCATGTGGTCGGTATTGATTGTGGTTTACCGGCTACGGAGCTTGGTAAAGGAAGCATCGGTTGCTTGACAATCATAATACGCATGTGGACCACTACAAGTTTCACACACCTTGTTTACGGCTTTGATTGGTTCCGCTTATGAATTTCGCTTTTGATTTCCTTTACCTCTTTTATCATACAATGGATGATGTCCGTTAGAGCGACTAACGGAGCGGCTAACTCGGAAGAGTTACCGGATGAAGAAGCGAGTGTTCGGAACATTGACTTTGTTGCGAAATAGGAACTTTGATTTTTGCTCGCAAATCTCAATCACATCTTTAGGTTTACGATTCAAGATATTGCTGCTGCGGTGCATTCAAGGAATCTTGATCATTACCGTTCAACCCATTGTAAAAGATATTTACTTGTTGAAGCTCGTGAATTCATGATGGGGCATTTCACGAGGAGATCTTTGAATCTCTCCATGCCTCTCCAAAGTTTTCATCGAAATTTTGACGAAATCCGAAATTTCATTTTAAGATTAGTCGTCTTTGATGGAGGAAAAGTAATTCACAAACTTTTGAACAAGATCCTCCCAAGTTTCGATAGATCGAGGGGTTCTTTTCCGACCAAATCCGGTCGTCCCTCAAGAGAGAATGGAAAAAGCATCAACTTGATGACTTTTGTGGCACATCCTTGAAATTGATAGTTGAAGTCAACTTGTTAAACCAACGGATGTGTGCATACGGGTCCTCTCGATTAGACCCGCGGAATTGATTTGTAGACACAAGTTGGATCAAATGTGTCTTCAATTCAAAGTGATCGAATTGATAACGGGTAAACGATGGCATCTCCATAACCCTCGGTGGGTGCACGGAGCATTTCCGCCATAGTACGTTAAATGCGCCATGGTGTTGTTAGAAATAGTACGAATCTCGGGTTCGACTATTTGGGCAAAGACGCTCTGAAACGTCTCCTTGGAATTTCGCTAGATCACGCAAAGGACTCAATGATCTAGAAGAGCAGTGCGCATGCACTAGAGTTAACTCTAAGGAAACTCGAGCTAAGGAGAAATGGAATTATGAAGATATTTCGGATGAGAATGAGAATTATGAAGACGTTTTGTAAAATCGGTGAGAAGAATTTTTATGGGTTTTACGGTTCAAACGTCGATATCACAACAAAATCAATTAACACAAATCGAGGCAAAACAACGATGAACTTAACCAATAATCCAAGATGAATGGCTTCTTTGAAAAGGAACACCAATCACACGGACACAAAGGCAAGTTTTATATCTTTAGTTCGGGAACTTATTATGGTCGCACCCCAGTTAGGTAGTGCCTTTGCCTTGGTTTTCGGTGGTAATCTTTTAAGTTGTTAATTATTAAAGAAAACAGCGAATCTTTTTGTATTTTTATTTTTGATACATATATAGAAACAAAAGAAAAATATTTTTGTGTTTTATACGTTTTGGATGTTTTGGGTTTTGGATTTTTAGAAGAAAATATGGATATATATATATATATATATATATATATATATATATATATATAGAGATGGATGATATAAACAAAGAGTGAGGATTCAAACAACTAATGCTAGACGGAAAATAGATCAAGACAACTGACTCCCGCGGCGCCAAAAATTTGATCTTGTAGAAACTGTCAAGTTCTCTCACGCAAGCGTAAGAAAACTTAAAGCGACTTAAGCACGGAATCAATGAAGATCCGAGGAGTATAGAGTCTCCCGGTCGTTATGTCCCAATGAGCTATGCAATGGATCAATCAACGTATAGTGATCGAGAAGTTTGAACGAAAAGGGAATATGATTTGATTATTATAACTACAGAAATATCAAACAGATACAAAGGCTTAAATGCAAATGAGAGTAAATTAAAAAAATAAAATCTATTAAATAAACGCTATCACTAAAATTAAAATGATGTTTTTGTTTTTATGATTTACGAAACTGAAATTAAAATCTACGCGACGTACAAATTAAAAAGTGAAACGAAAGCAATATTAACCCTAAAAATATGAAAATGATGTTTTTACAAACCTAATGATATAAGAAAATATTTAGAAAAAGAAAATTATTTTTAAGACTAATCATCTAATTAAAAACTATATTTAACTATTAATTAATTACCTAAAATACAAGGAAATGTGAAATTAGGCTAGAAAAATAAAATTAAGACTTGGAAAAGTCTAAAATATCAAAATAGACTTTTCAAAACTATTTTTGTATTTTTATGACTATTTATCTATTTTCTATGAATTTTAAACTATTAAAAACTAATTTAATTACTAAAAATTACCAAATGAACTATGAAAAATATGGAAAATTACTTTTTTTACTTTTTATATTTATCTAAGCCTAAGAAAAATGAAAACTTATTTTTTTGGACCTTTTCTGAATTTTTTGTATTAAATGCTATTTTAAAAGTGCTAAAAACTAGATTAAATTAAGAAAAATAGCAAAACAGCTTATAAAAATCTGAAAATTTCAGGAAAATTCTAAAATGATATTGAGAAGCTATGAAAATTGGAAAAACAGTATGCTATGTGGAAGATAATGAAACTGATCAATCAAGTGCTTATCAAAATAAGCACTTGATAAGCAAATGAGCAAATAAGCTACCACACTGATCACAGAAGCTATGGAGTACTAAAAATGACCAAATGAAACAGAAATCAACAAGTTACAGCTACTGAATTACAAGATACAAGGATTTGATGATTATGATATTAAGCTAAAAACAGAAATGGTATCAACTTTAAGTCAATAAATAAGTACTCAAATAAGCTATAAACTAAAAACTAATTATCAAGACTTAACCTAGACCTAAGTGACTGCTTATAACCAGAAAACCAAACCTTCAAAAGCTTTTATAAGCTCTGTACAAGGTTGCTCAAAAGCTGAGAAATCACTCAGTATTAACTGAGTGATGTGCAGGGCAACTGAGGCCTGATTTGAGCTTTTGCACAAGCTTGTCCAGAAAGCTTGAACTAAAAACAGTTACTAGGTCTTAAAGATCACCTATTGAACTACTTATAAACAAAAATTCAGACCTTGAAAACCTTTAATGGAACCTGTGCAGATGCTGCAACATCTGCTCAAAACAAGTTTTTGACATTTTGACTTTTTTGAAAACAGATACACAGTTGACTTTAGTGAACTTTGAGATCCAATGATTTACTGATTTTGATGTTATATGAGGTAAAGAACACAACGCAATCAATCTTTGAGACTTTTTGAACACAAAACAAGGATTCACCAATCCTAAAATTCACAACAGTAAGCTGTAAGAAGGATTTAGTTTAATTTTGACTTTAAGGGTGTAGCAGGGACAAAATAAGACAGAGAAAGACTAAGATGAACCAAGCAAAGATGTTATTACAAAGTTTAACCACTGAATATACCCAAAAGACAGGTAATTCAGCAGAGCCAAACACCCCTATATCCACTTATTTGCAAACCAAAGCTAGTCTAGACACTGAACCATCATGTAATTTTGATCAATCTAAACTAAAATCACCTAAATATTCTTGTTTAAACAAGTTTGAACCAATTTTAATTACACTAGCGTGTTATGACATGAAACTTGAGATTGACTTACAACAGTCCACAGCCACTATGGCTAGCCAATACTGAAACCAAGAACCCTAACCTATCAAATTCAACCCACTGCTTCCATTTCAACCCATTTCCAATGCTGAATCAACCCATATCATTTCTGCACCCATTTTAGCTCCAAATTTGACTTTTGTTGACCAGTTGCACAAGTTGTATGAAATGTACAAATAAGCTTATACAAAGCTTTAACAAGCTTAGTGGAGCTTGTTTGAGCTTAAAACTGAGCTGCTGACAGATTTGAAAATGAGTTTGATATTGAGAAAATGCAACAGTAAGCAAAAAAAAATGGAAACTGAACTTGACTGAGATTGATACTTAATTATAATTGAAATACACTGGAATGCCTTTTCTGAGTACAACTAAACTTTAAAACATAACTGAAAACTACTTAAGATGCTACAAGCTTAAAAACGACATACAATTTTTAGAAAACTAAAACTAACTATGCTTCTGCCTTCCTTCTTGGACTCTTATAAGCTCCAAAGTCTTTTCTCTCACCTTCTGATCAAATCCCAGCAGCAATCTTGACCTTAGGATGGCTAGAATCAATCCTAGCCATTAATCTTGTTTTTGGCGCCAAAACTGGGTTGGATATCTGGGACAGGAAAAGTGATGCATTTAATGCATTTGCAAGGTTGGTGAGGAGGGGGGAGACAATTGGTGGTGTAGGGTGGTTTTTAGGTGTGTTTGGAGGCTGGAAGTGGTAGCAGACAGGATGGTCGGGGGACAGGGAAAGGCGGGTTTGATTATTTAAATCATGGGTTTGGGTGTCGGGTTGGGGTATTGGACCGGGTAAAGATTTTGGGCCAGGGGTGTTTAAGTTTTGGGCTTGGGTTTATATTAGGGTCCGAATGGTTTGTTTAGGATTAATAAAACAAGGACCATATTTGCAACTTCTCAAAACCAAAGGACCAGAACAGTAATTTATGAAGAGTAGTCAAAGGGTTGTTGTTGCCAACTTTAAATAATCCAAGGGTTAATTTTTGACATTTTTGAAATTCCCAAGGACTAATTTTGAACATTTTGGATTTTCAGGGACTAAACTGTAATTTTCTCAAAACTTTTAGATTTTCCACCAAAGGGCAAAATATGACAATTTATGATTTTAAAAAGACCTTTGGTGACTTTTCTTTTGAAATTTGGCTCGGGGACTATTTTGACAATTTTTGAAACTTGGGGACTAAAGCGCAATTTTGCAAATTTGATATGTTTTCATCGATTTTGATATTTTGCATTTAAAACACATAAAACACTGATTTGTGATATTTTGATCATTTTGATGTGTTTCTGAGTGTTTTCAGATGATTTTGCAGTTTATTTTGTACAAAAATGATGAGTATTTACACACTCATCAGTAATCCTAATACTTCACTAATTTCTTCCAAAGCTTGCTTAGTGACATGAACATAACTAGTATCTCTGTTGCACAGGATCCTTAGATTATCAGCAAAACATAAGATAGTTATCTTTAGTTCTGCACAATTGTGAAAAGGTATGAGGATATAGGATCCCCTTGACTAAGACCTTTAGCACCTCTAAAGTACCCAAAACTCTCACCATTTACACAAATTGAGAAGGTAGCGGTCTTAACACAAGTCAATACCCATCCAATAAACCTTTTAGGAAATCCAAATTCTTTTAGCACTTATTCCAAAAATAACCAGCTAACATAATCATAGGCTTTCATCATGTCAATTTTGAAAGCACATATTTCCTTTCCTTGCTTACATCCATAACCTTTCAATAGCTCTTGTGTCAAGAGAATATTATTTGTAATGTTCCTTACAGTGATAAAAGCACTTTGGTTCTGAGAGACAATTCTACATAAAACATTCTTTAATCTGTTTGTAAGAATCTTATTGATTATTTTATAGACCACATTGCAGCATGCAATTGGCCTAAAATCTGATACTTTAGAGGGCGTTTTAATCTTGGAAACCAGAGATATAATGGTTGCATTCATTTCACCAAGAAGCTTTCCAGTTTGAAAAAAAACTCGTTGATTACACTGCACACATCATCACCTACAATTTGCCAAGTTGCTTTGAAAAACTTTGATGTGTAACCATAAGGACCTGGTGCTTTATTTTCCTTAATGCTTTTCAAAGCTTCTTTTATTTCATCCACAATGACTTCATAACACATAGCCTCAGTTTCTTGATGTGACACTTGATAAGCAAATAACTCATTAGCACTTGTAATCTGCTTGGTATCAACTCTTATCCCAAGAAACTGTTAAAAATGTTTCACTATTTGAACTGGAACTTCCTCCCCCACATATATATACCCTGATCATCACAAATGTTATTAATAAATCTTCTACGTCTCTTTCCTCTTATGACCTGATGAAAATATGCCGAATTTTTATCCCGCTCCCTCAACCATTCAAACTTAGCTAGCTTATATAACATCTAACTTTCATCTATCACAACCTCATTGTATTCCTTTAAAACACTTGTAGCCTCTTGTCTTAGCTCACTATTATTCCCATATTTATGAACCTTTGCTTGCACATTTTCCAGCTTTTTCCTTAGTACTAACACCCTTTCAAATAGATTTTTCTTCTTACAACTGAGTTTTTTCAATGGCTTCTTTAAACTTTTTAATTTTTTTACTAGAATAAAAATTTTGTGTCCATAACAATCATCCTCCATTCTTGTGTAACCAAAGGGATAAATTCCTCTTTATCAGTAAGATAATTTGAGAATCTAAATGATTTATTTTTCTTCTTCAACTTTTTAGGAATCACCATGATTGCAGGTAGGGGTGTTATTCGGGTTGACCAGATCGGGTTCGGGTCAACTCGGGTCGGGTCAAATCGGGTCAAGCCTTAAAAAAAACATACCCGAACCCGACCTTATTTAGAACTCGGGTCAACTCAGGTCGAGTCAATTCGGTTTCAGGTCAAGTTAGGTCGGGTCAATTTGGGTTCGGGGTCAACCCGAGTATTTTTACATTGTAAAAGTGTTGTTGAGTCGGGTTCGGGTCGGGTCAAGGCTAAAAAATATACCCGAACCCGACCTTGTTTAGAACGCTGGTCAATTCGGGTTGACTCGATTGACCCGAATATATATATGAACCCGATTGACCCGACCTGAATTGACTCAGGTCGGGTCGGGTTCGAGTCAGGTCAGCCCGAATGACACCCCTAATTGCAGGGTTGTGGTCAGAGACCAGGTATGGCAAAAAACATGCTTGAGCTTCTGCAGACATACACCATTACCTATTACTCTGTCAAGTTTTTTGAGTGTATCAGTGTCAGGATTCAATAAGCTTTTAGTCCAGGTGAAGTGAAAGCCCACACTATTAATGCCCATCACTGTATTCATCATTTTTCAAAGTAACATTGTAATCTCCCATTATGCACTATGCATTATCACTAGTAATCTGTTTGTAGACTTCAAAATCCATCCACAATTCTCTCCCTTCTTTTCCAGCATTCTTTGCATAAATGAAAGTGTAGTACAATCTCACATTTGAATTCACATCTTCAATTAGGCACATCATTGACTGGCTATTACTAAGCAGAACCATAAACTAAATAAGATTCTGGTTCCATCCTATCATGATTCTACAACTATTTATAGACCATCTAGAGTTGGATACACATAACTAGTCCCCATATATTCTCCCACAAACTTCACTCACATTCCCTTTTTTAACATTGTTTCAAAATTGCACACACATTCAAATTTTCATTCTGAATTAAATTCCTTACTTATTTTTTCTTGGTACTCTTCCCCTGACCTCTCACATTCCAAGCATATATTTTAAGATCCATTTTCATGTCAGACATTAAACAGGCCCACATTTCCTTCCTCCATAAGCACATTCTTTCCATTATTCTTCACTTCATTTTTTATGAAACTACAAATCTCTGAGTAATCATCAAATACATCTTCCAATACTTCATTCTGAATTGCCTCATTTCATGTTTCCTTAGAACTCTTCACTTTAATCCATTGTTCCTTAAAGTAAATCTTCATATCATCACTCCATTTTTCATCTCATTATCACTTGGTTGTTCCTTTTTGTTAATGAAGTTATCCACAACCTTCTGTTTCTGTAGAGAGATTAAAGTGAGAAACTCATTTTCATACTCATTTTGCAGCACTGCATATTTATTTGAACTGCTTCTCAGTGATTCCATATTATCTTTACTAATACTCCATACTTTACTCTTCCCGCTTGACTTGTTCTGTTTCTCAGTAGATCCAACAGTTGCATTTTTGTTCACTCTTTATCAACATCACTGTTTGGCTGATTTCCACCATTCTCTTCCTCATTTTGCACTTCTTTGTTTACATTGATTTTGTTCTCTGGTTGATACATCATTTCAACTATTTTTTTATTCCCTTTGACTGCATCAAAATTCTTCTTCTCGGCCCTCACATTGACAAATCCTTCATTGTCACTTTCACTGTTATTCTTCTTCTTCTTTCTCAGTTCCATTTCAGCTTGAGTTCTAGGCCTCTTATTATAATTAATCATTCTGTGACCAAATACCTTGCATTGGTTAGAAGTTGTTGGTTTACAAGGTTACTCAACCTGCAAAGTCTTAGTTCTTGTTTTTCTCTTTTTATCATCACAATATTGTATCTCAAATTCTCAATACTATCCTGACAGCCTTGTGTTGCACATACTTCAATCAAAACTTTAGCATACCCAAACCTTTCAACACCTTGATAGCACATTTTAGCGGTTATTGCATCCATTAGTAATGGTCTACCCAGGCTACTAGCTAGAATACTTATGACTTTTTTAGTCCAGGCTTCCATAGAAATATTCATAATTTTAACCCAAATTGGCAAAACATTAGGCTCTCTTTTTGATAACGCTACACGCGTCGTTCGGGGTCAAAGGAACTTCCTTTTCTTCGAGCAAGTTTTATAACACCCTAGGCAGTGAACCTAATCGTTGTAGTGTAGTATTAGGGTAAGCCACGGGTATTGATATCGTTCTCTAGGGGAATAGGAATGCTAGTGAGAAGTTACTACGCTAAGGTTGGGGTTGGGAAGATTATTTTTATCTTTTATGTTTTTTTAGGAATTAGAAAGGTACGAATCTCGGGGTTTGGATTTGGGGGTTGGTATTTCTACCGATTACTCTACTTATCTAATTATCTAGTCTAAGGTGAATGTAGTCTATGTCAAATTATTGTGTGCTCGTATGATGGTTTAAAGATGTGTTCACTTAGGTTTTATTACTCCTTAATTATCTCCTATTGATGGTTGAATTGTTACGTCCTTATTCTTAATCGCGTTGTGTGTCTAAAGTCGTAGGGTATGCATTTGTCCCTAACTCTTTAAAACTACCAAAAGGTCTCGTCTACAAAATCTCTAGGAATTATAAACTCTAACTCTAAGGTACTCTTTGGATGGTTTAGCCTACAACTACTCTAGGTGTCATAGTCTAAGGTTCACAAAGATTAATCAAGCATTAACTACACAACGAATGACCTATCGCATTACTAGATCATTAACAATTAAGATAAGAGACAACCAATCAATATTCAATAATTAAGTTTCATATTCCCTACGCAAACACACAAGTAAATTAGCGGGACATGGAGAACATGCAAGCATACACACAAATAATCAAGACATAATTGAATTAATGAAGTAAAACACTTATCTTATGGTAAGATAGGGTTTGGAACCCTAAAATCTTGTACAAGACAAATTTTAGTTCGGTTTAGGTTTTTAATCCAAAAGACTACCCACTAAAACCGAAAAATTCGGATTCTATATATAAGATTACAATCGCGACGGCGTCACCTTATGATTTGTGACACCGTCGGTAGCCGTCATTAGGGTTTCGTCTTGGCCACGTTAGTCTTGTGACGGCGTCACCTTATGCTTGTGACGCCGTCCCTTCGATCTCCGACGCCGTCTGGATCAAATCTAGGCCGTGCGAGTTGCGACGGCCTACTCTTTCAAAGCCCGACACCGCCACTTGAAAATAAGCAATTTGGCTCTTGAGCGTCACAGAAGTGCTCCGACGGCGTCGCAATTAACACCGACGCCGTCCCTTGTATTTCAAAGACTTGAGTGTCTCGATTCTTGACTTTGGCCATTTTCTTCAGATATCCGCGCTTTTCGTCCAAATAAGTGCCATTCCAAAGAATTTGCCTTCAAGAGACCTAAAAGTGAAAATGAACGATATTAAGTAATAACGGATACAAAGTGATCAAATAAGGGCTTAAACGACCTCAAAAGGTACATTTTAAAACCTTATCAAATATCTCTACACTTGGTATTTGCTTGTCCTCAAGCAAATGTGCTTTTAGCCAATTAATTTATAAATTAGGGGTCATGAAGCATTGGTTTAGAACAATCCACAACACATATAAGCCCCGCAAAAGTCATAACAAGCACGGGAATTACATACTAGCACCTCACATGGGGTGTTTGGGTACTCACATCTCTCGGGTGTATATGAAATATAACAAGTTGGAAATGGAAGATAAACACTCATTAACCGGTCCTAGTACATAGATTACCATAGGCTTGAGAATAGATCAAACCTCCATCGCTTTGGCGTAAACATCTAGGAAAGACTATCAAAGAGGTCTTTAAAGGGTTGTAATATTAGGCTTACTGTAGGGAAACAAAAGGTTTGGTGGGATAGGGTATTTAGTGGTGGCAAGTCAAAAATCTTTATGTTACAAGCATATGAAGAATGGTGTTGCTAAGCCAAGACTCGACACTCTAAACTCTAGATAACTTGAAACAAACAAACATAAATTTAAATGATAGATGTAGGATGGTAGCCCGTATGTTTTTTTTTTCAACACTCTATTTTTTTTTTCTTTTTCTTTTCTATTTTTTTTCTATTTTTTTTTCATACACTTTTACTCTACCATCCTCTACGGTAACATCAAAATGATAGGGATTTATAGGCACATCCCTACACTTGAGTTTTTATTACTCTAACACTAATTTGACCCGAATTGAAAAGATCAAAACACTTGGAGTACATTATTACGCAAATAAGGGAATTTAACGTTCCCTTCCAGTCATTTCATAAACTTTAACTTTTCCCATGAGTCCCCAATCGTCCCAAAACTGTGTACAAAGGATATGACTCGACTTAGCAACTCATGCAAGCAACTAGATAATTGAACTAAGCTTTTGGGGTGATAACAATAATGCACAAAAATGAGTGCATACAAGGTAGGCTAAGGCGATTTGGGTGTACATTTGGGGGTGGGGTGTAAACAATGCTCTTCATTGATATTCCGGAAAAACCGAAACATCACGAGAACCACGAAAAGGATAGGCTTTGAGGGGTTAACTAGGGGTATCGTGTACTAAAGATGAGTACAACGCAAAGGTGTGGGGGAATTACTCAACCGATGTGGAAGAAGTAATTATATTACGGGTATCAAACAAGGGTTATCATAATGCCTCTTATCATTTAGTTATTCCTAACTACACAAGTGTAGTCTTACTAGCGATCTCGGGATGCATCACAAAACAAGTTATAGAATCTAATATACTACCGGTTCACACTCTAAGCATTAAAGATGAATGCTTTAATTCCTACTAATCTAAGGGTGATCCTCACATTTTGGGTGGAATTTAGGTGGTAAAGGGTTTTTGTGCTAGTCATGCAACTTCCTATCCGTGAGACGCTTTTGTTAAGACTAATGGCCCACTCCTATATGTCATGAAAAAATTTAAATTTGGTGCCAAAATTACCCTAACCGACATTTTCTCATGGTTTATTACACAAATACAATTGGACAAAGCAAATAATCAAGGATAAGCATAGTTTCAAAGTTCCCGTTTTATTTTCCCTCCCTACACTTAAACTGAACATTGTCCCCAATGTTATCCGAAAGTATCAAAGTTATGATAATAGAGGTAATGAAAAAAACGAAAGAAACTAATACTCCCCTGATTAGCTCGGTAGGATCCGTGTAAAGTAGTGGTTAAATCCTTTTCAAGAAGAATGTATGCGTGAAAAGCTCCTTCCAATCTTTTGTATCTTTTTCTTAATAAATTAAACCTGCACACTTGAAGAAAACAAACGAAACCTTCGCGTAAAATCGGCGGTAATAATATATATAAGACTCTATTAAACTAAGATATAATGCTTGTGGAATGGATGTTTGCTGAATTTCGGAAAATTAAGACCGAAAAATTCCAAAATTTATAAGTAGCTTAGAAAACGAGAAAAAGTAATCATTGTTTTACTCCTTCACGCCGTCAGTTGCGATCTGACGCGTCGAGTTATCCCGACAAAAAGCGGTGCGATTTTCTAGAAAAATTCGGAAAATTTACATCTTTAGAATCTAGAAAAATTTCTGCAAAACATCCATTATGACTCGATACAAGCATTTGAATCGAACAAACACACATATATATCTTTTAATTAATTGTAATTCTCATGTTTACGTTTCTTTTGAAAACGTGTGTAATCCTCCCTACACTTATCCTTTATGTAAAATACCTTTATATGCAATTAAGACGAGGTTAAAAACAAAATAAAGCATTTTTACAAATTTAAACATGAGAATAAACAATCAATAAAAGATATATGACACTAACAAGCAAACAATTAAACATGGATTGCCTACCACGAAGCGCTTTTCTTTATTTATGAGTCTTGTAGCTAGACTCGTAGTCATGCTCCTACGTTACATCATTACCGTCACCTTCTTCCTTCGCTTTCCCTTCATCGAAAGGGCGTAGACGTTGTATGCTTACCGTGGATTCCTTGCCAACGTCGTCAATTATGGTGACGGTTTTATCCTTTAGATTGGTTTCCTTTACTGTAAAAGGCCCAAACCATCTTGGTTTGTTTATACCTTGTAATGCCCTTATCCGTGATTTGTACAGAAGTACTTTTTCTCCCTTTAGAAATTCCTTAAGGTTCCTTTGTGCCTTTGGTATCGACGTGGGATTATTTCCTAACTTCTTATCGGGCTTCCACAATGTTGCATGCAATCCCTGAACCATAAAATCTCTAAGCCCTTTTTCCCAATCATTCATTTTTTTTCTTAACTATATTGCTAGGGACCTGTGGACTTTCACCCGTAATCTTCTCCATGATCTTAAGAGGATATATTGGAACGATGGGTATCCTAGCGTACCCTTTTCCGCTTTTAAGTATCATGATGCCCTCCCCGCATTTGATGGTTGCCTTGGCAGTGGCCAGAAATGGTGTCCCAAGAATGAGTGGCATGTTTCTATCTTCCTCAACATCTAGGATCACGAAATCTACCGGATAAACGATATTAGCCACCTCTATTAAAACATCCATCGCGATTCCTATGGGGTAGACATAGGTGTGATTAGCTAAGGAAATTCTAAGATCTGTCTTGGCTGGCTTCTCCTAGTCAACTTATTATAAATTGATAATGGCATTATGTTCACATCGGACCCGATCGCCTAAGGCATTTATATTATCAATATCACCTATGCTACATGGTATCACGAAGTTCCACATGGTGTCTCGTTTTTTGTTAATGGTTTTTAGAACCAACTCATACAGAGGTCTCATAGGCGGGCGTCATACTCTTCTTCCGTTATTTTTCCTTCAAGGGCTTCCCTAAGAATCTCATTGTACCTAAAGTTGTTTACTTGGTTTGCAATGGTTTTTCATTAATTTCGTGCTTAAGGTAGTACTCAATGGTCTCGGGCTCATCATTAGGTTCAAACTCCTCCTCTTGCTTTCCTCGGTTTTCTTCACCTCAACCTTTCCATCCTCGGGCATAATGGAAATGGCGTTAACAAACAAGTGGGAGGACAATCGTTGCTTCTTACTAGCACCTTTTCGGGAACTTTTGTTTTGGTATATTCTTTTACCAGGTTCATCATTTCCGTCGTTTTTGCTTGCATTTCCTCTCTCTGCCTATAAACCTCCTCTTCAAATTTGGCTAATCTCTCCGTGTGAGCTGCCATGTACTCCCTCATTTGTTCCTTAAAGCTTGGTGAGAGTGGTATTGGGGACGTAGAACGGAAGCTCCTCTCGGAATTGGGGTTTTGCTCACGACTTGGGGATTCCGAAAAAGGTGTTGGGTGGCTGGTGGAATTAGCGGAATTGACTGCTCCTCGAGGGATTTTTACGGGAGCTCTTTTATGCTTTTCCATAAGATAATCAATCCTTCTCTCAATAGCACTCATTTGCTCCTCGGTGATGTCGGAAGATTCAAGAGGAGTTGATATGGCATTAACCACGTTAACAGGGGTTTCAGGAGATTCATTCCAATCTTCGTAGGTTTGATCAGCAAGCTCTTTTATAATATCTCAAGATTTCTCTGCATTAAAGTCGCTGAGCCTTCCACCGGCGGCTTGATCAATGGATCGTCGAGTGATGAAATCAATATGGTCATAGAAGATTTGGATTTGAAGCCAAAGATCAATGCCATGATGGGGGAGTTTACGGAGTAGGTCCTTGAACCGAGTCAATGCTTTGTAGAGAGACTCACCTTGAAGTTGTTGAAACATTAAGATTTCTCGTCTAAGTTTAGTGGTTCTCCCCGGTGGGAAAAATTGAGCAAGGAAGCGAGAGGTGAGATCATCCCAACTTGAGATGGAGCCGGTTGGAAGTCGCTCAAGCCAATTACTAGCTTGGTCCCCGTAGAGAGAATTGGAAGAGACACAGGCGCGTGGTCTCCCGAGTAGTAGCATCAAGGTCGATGGAATCGACAATTTTAAGGAAATCCCTAAGATGCTGATTAGGATCTTCGGAATGAAGTCCATGGAATGCACATCCGTTTTGCACCAACCGGATGGTGTCGGATCGCAGGGCCGTAGTTTGGGCTTGGTCGGGAAGCTCAATGGTGTTCGTATAGCATAGGTGGCTTGGTCTCGAGTATTCACCAAGAGTATGTGCTCTTGGCGGGTCATTTGGTGGTAGGTTGATGAATGGTGGTTGGTTAACACCTTCCATGATGAAAAGTGATGGGATTACGAACAAAGGTCACGAAGAAGGGGGATGGACTATGAGAAAGCTAAAAATGAGAAAAATTTACTTGATAGGAATCAAGCAAAGAAACCTAAGCGAGGTGGACTACTAACTAGCTATTCTATTCCCGTGCGTGCGCCAAAACTTGATAACGCTACACGTCGTTCGGGTCAAAGGAACTTCCTTTTCTTGAGCAAGTTTTATAACACGCTAGCGGTGAACCTAATCGTTGTAGTGTAGTATTAGGGTAAGCCACGGGTATTGATATCGTTCTCAGGGAATAGGAATGCTAGTGAGAAGTTACTACGCTAAGGTTGGGGTTGAGGAAGATTATTTTTATCTTTTATGTTTTTAGGAATAAGAAAGGTACGAATCTCGGGGTTTGGATTTGGGGTTGGTATTTCACCGATTACTCTACTTATCTAATTATCTAGTCTAAGGTGTATGTAGTCTATGTCTAATTATTGTGTGCTCGTATGATGGTTTAAAGATGTGTTCACTTAGGTTTTATTACTCCTTAATTATCTCCTATTGATGGTTGAATTGTCACGTCCTTATTCTTAATCGCGTTGTGTGTCTAAAGTCGTAGGGTATGCGTTTGTCCCTAACTCTTTGAAACTACCAAAGGGTCTCGTCTATAAAATCTCTAGGAATTATAAACTCTAACTCTAAGGTACTCTTTAGATGGTTTAGCCTACAACTACTCTAGGTGTCATAGTCTAAGGTTCACAAAGATTAATCAAGCATTAACTACACAACGAATGACCTATCGCATTACTAGATCATTAACAATTAAGATAAAAGACAACCAATCAATATTCAATAATTAAGTTTCATATTCCCTAAGCAAACACACAAGTAAATTAGCCGGACATGGAGAACATGCAAGCATACACACAAATAATTGAAGACATAATTGAATTAATGAAGTAAAACACTTATCTTGTGGTAAGATAGAGTTTGGAACCCTAAAATCTTGTACAAGACAGTTTTGGTTTGGTTTAGGTTTTTACTCCAAAAGACTACCCACTAAAGCGAAAAATTGGATTCTATATATAAGATTACAATCGCGACGGCGTCACCTTATGATTTGTGGCGCGTCGGTAGCCGTCATTATGGTTTTGTCTTGGCCACGTTAGTCTTGTGGCGTCACCTTATGGTTGTGGCCGTCCCTTCGATCTCGACGCCGTCGGATCAAATCTAGGCCGTCCGAGTTGCGACGGCCTACTCTTTTAAAGCTGACACCGTCACTTGAAAATCGGCAATTTGGCTCTTGAGCCGTCACGAGAGTGCTCCGACGGCGTCTCAATTAACACCGACCGTCCCTTGTATTTCAAAGACTTGAGTGTCTCGATTCTTGACTTTGGTCATTTTCTTCAGATATCCGCCTTTTCGTCCAAATAAGTGTCATTCCAAAGAATTTGCCTTCAAGAGACCTAAAAAGTGAAAAGGAACGATATTAAGTAATAACGGATACAAAAGTGATCAAATAAGGCTTAAACGACCCCTCAAAAAGGTACATTTTAAAACTTTATCACTTTTCTCAATGTTTACTTCAGGATCCCACTGTTGAACTATCATAGGCTTATTGTTGATTATCCTAGGTCCATTTTCCACAATAAACTAAATGCCCTCTTCACTCTTAAATTTTAAAAAGTAGAATCCATGGCTATTTATGAATACCTTTTCTAGGTCATGTCTTCCCGACATTCTCCTAACATTATATTTAACCTCTGCTAAGGCCATTTGGGTTCCAACAAAATAATCACATACAATCTTCTGCTATTTTTAGCACCTTTCTCTAAATAATTCCTCTTCAAATATAACAACTGTATCACCTTTTTCATTAAGATCAGGGGGCACAAAGTCATGCTATAATTGTTTCTTTTGTAAATCAACTTCTTTTATTTGTACATGTACATTGGGTAAAGCATAAAAAAAAATTAATTTTTACATTATGACTAATTTTGCAAAAAATATCGCACAAGTACCATTTTTGCAAATAAACCGCAAGGTCCATTTTTCATAAAAATATATGCAAGGACCATTCCTGCAAAAAAAATCTCAAGAGACTACTTTTGTCACAAAACCGTGTGACTTTTTGAAATTCCATAGTGTCTGCAAATCATGCGAATTTCATAGGGTTTTTATTTTTTATTTATTTTGAAAAGTTGGTATTCGATGGAAAATGGTTGTGAAAATTTGTGTTTTTGTGATTATTCCACAATTATATTATGTTAAATTAGCACGAAGTAGAAGTTTAACCTAACAATTTAAGAAATTAGTAAGTGTCTATTATGATTCCTTAACCGTTTTTAGAAAGGTTGCATAAATGTCACCCCGAATTACATCTTTTTTAAGTTAATTGACAAGCAAACTATATAAATTATAAGGATGATGTTATACTAACGCCCCTTTATGTAACCAAATTTTCTTTTCTGTCTTTTAAATCTTGTAATAACGGCTCACTTAATACCATAATTGCATCCACGTACATAACAAGTCTAAAGGCTCTAGTCATTTTCAAATCAGATTTTTTTGCTTATCTTACTTAACTTCTCAACTATTGAGTGCGAATATGGGAATAAGATGGGTGGAAATAAATTAGCCCAAATTTAAATGCAAACGCATTCACAAAATTCTAAGGGCATGTGTAGCACCAAAAGTCAAGACCAAAGAAGAAGAATTTTTACTTTTTGCATTCAACGTGTATATCTTTTATGCGGTCTCTTTAAAAGCATCCTACTTACCCTTGGGTACACCTTTGACTAGTAGGAGTATTATTCTCTATATTCTCCATTTCTCATATCTCATTCATGTAAAATTAGGTATTGTGCATACAACATGTATGTAAATGTAAACTTGTACCACAAGTTAGCGATTGATAATATTCTCTATGTTTCAAGCATGAATAATATGATTATCCTAACTGTTTGAATCACGCAAATCTTATGATAATTTCAAGCATCGGATGGAAAGCTTCCATCCGCATGGAATAGTTAAGTTAAAAGGATAAATTGTTCCCAACGTTACGCTGTTTTTATTGGTTTTTTGCATCTAGGAATTACTTAAATGTACAGGATCTACAACAAGGTGAGTATGTTCAGTATTCTCTATGTACACGTTCATAAGTATTTTTGTTCAAAGGTCAAAATTGAAAATTAAAACATGGCCGACATGGAGAAATAGATGGGCCAGAGATGAGGCAGGTAGACCATTTGCATGGCAACGAGGCATGGTATGCATGCTCTTTTAGGGTTTTACCTTTCCCTTCAAGATTTTTTGTCGGAATTGGACTTTCATTACAAAACCCTACCACAACAAATTAGCATTTTGTACATATTTGTCAAATTATTCATGCTAACAAAAATTTAAACAATGCACTCATTTTAAGTTAGAAACAAGCTAGTCGGCTTTAATTTTGACTTAGATGTGTGTGAATGTTATTAAAGTGTTCACCAACTTCTTGGTCGTGGATCAAGTGCTGTGAAAAAAACAAATATGTAGGTTATTTTGGTTTTGTCGTTAAACAGATGTTCTTCATTGCTATAAATGTAAGAATGATGAACGTTGAATGCACTTCAAAGTTACATGTGTTCCAACAAAATTCTTTATAAAAAAAGTGGTTTACCTTAATTACACCATTATATATCTAGCGTACGGAAATAATGCTCACATAGACACGTATACCACCCACTATTTGATATTTTTATTTATACAAGTGTTGCATGGTTGCTTCATAATATTCTTTATATTTTTTTCGTATGGTTTTGTCATGCAAACTAAGCGAGATAGTGACTAAGGGTGAGTACAACTGTGTTTTGTATTAAATTAGGTTTTAAAGCAGTTTCATCACGATTTCCCTGCGCATATAGACGAAATGGATATTGAGAATCCGAATATTACAGCCTATTTGTTGAATTTTTTAAATCAAACTTGGAAATTTGTATCAAATGTAACATCTTGACTTCCAAAACACGGATATGAAATGTTTCATCTTCTAAATATTTATTTCATTATATGTTTATGACATTTAAAGACACATAAACTTTCATAAACAAAATTCAATTATACATTGCAAAATATTCATTAGTTTGTTAAAGATTCTATAAAAAAAAATATATCAAATAATATCTTTCACTTTTTAGAACTTTTTCTTAAAAAATTATAATATTTGGCAAGCGTACGTGTGATCAATTTTTTAAACAATTAAAAAGAAGAAAGAGGGAAACGTACTCTTGTCGTTTAAAAATTTCTAAATACGGATCTCAGGTCAACAATCTGATGTGGCATTCTTATTTTATTTATCATCTTTCAATCCAAAATATTTCTATATATATATATATGTTCACAAGCTAACCTCTCACTCAAACCAAATCATTCACACTTCTTTCTTTAAAACACACAAAGACCTAGTGAAAATGTTGTCTACAAAGATCACGTGCAATTCTCATGGCCAAGATTCATCCTACTTTCTTGGATGGGAGGCATACGAAAAAAATCCCTACGATCCAGTTAGCAATCCAAAAGGCATCATTCAAATGGGTCTTGCTGAGAATCAACTCTCGTTTGATCTTCTTGAATCATGGTTGCTAAGCAACCCTGATTCAGCTGGTTTCTCGGCTCAAAATCCATCACTTTTTAGAGAGCTTGCACTATTTCAAGACTATCATGGCCTTCCTGCTTTTAAGAATGTAAGTTTATCATTTCAGCCATTTTGTATTTACATCTTTTCATCTTGGTATTTCACATGATAACAGTAAATGTTTTCATCTTACAGGCATTAGTCGATTTCATGTCCGAGATTAGAGATAACAAAGTAACTTTTGATCCAAACAATCTTGTACTCACGGCGGGTGCTACCTCCGCTAATGAAACTCTAATGTTTTGCCTTGCTGGTTCCGGAGAAGCTTTCCTACTTCCTACACCATACTATCCAGGGTGAGTTCATATTCACGCGGTCATTAACAGAGCCAGTATATATAATTAACATGTTCTATTAAACTTATAGTACATAAATTAGATAGTTCTACGTGATTAAATTTGACCTCTAAAATCCATATGTGGTTCCGTCCTTAAATGAATATAGCAGTTACGTACTTCAATGTTGTTGAGAAAATTAAACTCATCAAATTTATCTTCTTGTTATATATAGGTTCGACAGAGATCTCAAGTGGCGAACAGAAGCCGAGATAGTACCAATTCACTGCTCGAGTTCAAATGGGTTCAGAATCACTGAATCGGCCCTAGAAGAAGCATATAAACAAGCACAAAAGCAGAACCTTAAAGTGAAAGGTGTACTAGTTACAAACCCCTCAAACCCATTAGGTACATCACTTAGCTTGCATGAGCTCGACCTCCTCGTTAGCTTCATCTCCTCCAAGAACATCCATCTCATTAGTGATGAAATATATTCCGGTACGGTTTTTTCTTCTCCTGGCTTCATTAGCATCATGGAGGTCCTTAAAAACAAAGACCTAATCAACACAGATGTCGGGAAACGAGTTCACATTGTCTATAGCCTTTCCAAGGATCTTGGTTTACCAGGTTTCCGAATTGGGGCCATTTACTCCAACGATAAAGTCGTGGTCTCAGCAGCAACAAAAATGTCTAGCTTCGGGTTAATTTCATCTCAAACTCAGTACTTACTATCACAAATTCTATCTGATAAAAAGTTTACAAAAAATTATCTATCAGAGAATCGTAGAAGGCTTAAACAAAGGCATGAAATGCTCGAAAATGCCCTACAAAAAAACGGTATCAAATGTCTAAAAAGCAATGCCGGTTTATTTAGTTGGGTTGATATGAGAGGACTTTTGACTTCACAAACATTTGAAGGGGAAATGGAGTTATGGAAGAAGATTGTGTATGAAGTAGGGTTGAACATTTCTCCCGGTTCATCATGTCATTGTAGCGAACCTGGTTGGTTTAGGGTTTGCTTTGCAAATATGTCTAAAGAAACCCTTGATCTCGCCATGCAACGGTTAAGTTCGTTTGTGGATTCCATGCCAAAGACAAAAGATCAAATCTGCCGTCTGAAGTCACTAAAGAAAGATCTAAGAAAAACTAAGTCGTTGCCCAAGTGGGTTTTTACGCTATCGTTCACCACCACAAGGTCGGGGATGGAGAGTATGTAGTTGGTCTAACATCGATTATCCACGTCAAATAATCAGTGTGTGATTGATATTTTTTTCTCAATATATGGTGTATTGAGTTCCTTAATGTTTTAGCCTATTGGGGCTTTTATTCATGCAGAAATTGCACTCAATGTATTTGTATGTCTTATTTATAATAAACATTTTTCACAATAGCTTAAAGGTTAAAATCTCATAACGTACAAATTTAGGGTGGTCAGGGAATGTATCAGAAACGATCGTGGTTTTAAAAAGCTGGCAAAGACGTAAGGCTTGGTTATGCCGTCACGTCATGTCACCACGCCGTCTTATGCCACATTTTTTTAAAACTCGATATATATGAAATATGATATAAATTTATAAATATTTTCATATTTTGTGCCGCCTTATACCACGATTTATAAACGCAAAAGCTTCGTCTTAACCGTAAAGGCGTGAGACTTGATCATGCCGCCACGCCACGTCTCAAGCTATTTATAACCTTGGAAACGATAACGGGAATATATCGCAAACATCTGAGTGAAAATACTTGTTTTCTCCAATCAAATAGTCTAATTAAACATGAAATTTCTTATCTGTTTCTTTTCTTATTGGAATGGAGGTGAGATCTATGCAAAACACCTCCTATCCAAAGAACAAATGATATCATCTCAACCATCCAATCTTTTTTCATCCAATGGTCCAGATTTCATCTGAAAATAACAAATATAGGCATATTATTAAAATCAAATATTACAATAAAAAGAAAAAAAAAATCTCAAATCCTGTCATTTAACATTCTAGTTTCTCTCTCATCAAACCCTAATTGACTTTCTCTCTCTATCATCCACCGTCGGAATCACATGAAACCGCCGTTATCACCATGAAAACACCGTCGACTTCATCACCATCGTATCAAACTGTCGTTTTGTCAATCAAACCACCGTCGCATTCGTCAGCATCCGCATCATATCAAATAGTGAAACCGCCGTCGGAATCACCTTCAAACCACAGTCTGAATATGTGGAATCACATAAAATCGTCTTCTCGGACGTTCATCTTATTCCGATTGACGGCAAAACACCGTCACCGCACCCGGTAGATGAAAGTGATTTAATCGAAGTTACAGGAGATGAACATGAAGCTGTGAAAGAAATTAGTGGTAAAAATCCTTTAGATTTAATTTTTGTTGTAAAAGTGAAAATCTCATGGGATTCCAAGTGAATCCCATGGGATTCAGTATGAAAACACATGAGATTTTGAAATGACTTGACATTTAGTTTTAAGTTGTGTGATGCTGTAACAACTCGCAATTTCAGGTCATTTTCAAAATTACTATTCATCTCGAAATTTACTATTCACGGTTACTATTCAAAATTTTACTATTCACCATTTTCAAGTCGAGTAATATTCGAGCGTGTTTCAAAATTTACTATTCACGAAACACTATTCATTCCCGGAGAAAATCACTATTCAAGTTTCACTATTTCATCATTTATCGTAAACTAGGTTTACGAGTATCAAATTCGCGTAACCTTAATGGTTTAGCTGTGAATTCATGATCATATCATCGAGGACATTTCATATAGACTAAGTTTAGTCTACATTTCGTTAGCATCATTATCATCATATTAGTTCACGCATGGTTTTGCATTTTACATTAAACGCATAATTTCCTATTAAATAAACGCTATCGCGTAATTAATTATTTTGAACATTTGATCCGTTACTTCCAAAAATTATCACAAAATATTTTTATACTCATATTAAGTTTATAAAAATAATATTATGAGTTTACCCAAGTTTTAAATTTATTTCAGATATAAATTGTTATATTTATATAATTACTGACGGTTTCATAAATTCAACACGATAATTATTATTTCACTCAAATTTTGCAAGAAATGTATTTTTATAATTTTTATGATATCAATATATTTTATTTTGACCCGTTAAAATTTATTTTTAACTAACGCTACCCTACAAGCTCAAATATTTATACAAGTTACCATTTATCCCTAAATAATTACACATTTACACTACCTAAATTACTAAATAAATAAAAAAAAATGCATCCTAGCTCATGAGATACACCCTTGTCGACAAGGGGATGTGTCACATAATAGTTTTACTAAATATCCTAACTTTATAATGTATTATACTCTTTCATATCAACACATACTCACAATTATATTAAGTGTAAAATCTCAAACACTCATCTCTTTCTCTCTTCACTACAAACCGGCAACCATAAGGGACCAAGAAGGAGGATCATCTAAAATTTCTAGTCAAGTTTTATACACTCTAGTTACACTCTTGATTAAGGTTGTGAAATAAAAACCTTGGGTGTTTAGGAATAATCCTTTGTTCATAAAACGTCATCAAGTAACTAGTAAGCATTTCATATTCATCATCATCTTTCATATTCATGTTGTGTTCATTTTATCATGTTTGAGTAAAGCATGCTATTTATATGGATGTTTATACCACTTAAATTGTTTTTAAGCACTATAAGTTTATATAAGTTATCCTATAATTATTCCTTGAAATATATCACTTTTGGTGATGCCTAGGAACCCATGACACCCTAAGAAGGTGTATGGTAGGATTAGAATAGCTTCGGAGTTGTTTTGAATGGGTTAGAATAGGTTTGGCGCGAGAAAAACTCATTTCGACAAGTTTTCAAAAGGGTTTGTCTTCATTTTTAAAATATGGAATTTTCGACAGTAGATAAAATTTTTTGGCCTAGAGATTTAGAAAATACACTTTAAAACGAAACCGTGGCCGCTTGAACGGATTAAAACGGAGTTATAACGAAGAAGTTATGAATTTTTCAAGTTAGCGGCGAAAACTATAATTTCGGAAATTTCAACATGTTATGTCAAATTTGTACGAGTCAAAAATGAAGCTTGGGCGTTGTAAATTATTTCGACTTATCAAAAATATTTGTAAGATATAACTTTTCACATACACATCATAACATTAACACAATGAGCACATAGATGGTTTTAGAGAGAAAGAGTGGGACATTCTAGTGAGAGAAACTAGTGGAATATTAGATTACCAAAGAACATCCAACCCTCTACCTTGCAAGGTAGAGGGTATTTATAGGTTACAAACTAAGCGACCTCTGACGGCTGTGGATCGGGGATACGGTGGGTAAAGACCGACCTTCTTCCACGGTGTTGCACTACACTATTTTCACTACAAACTAACTACATAAATCGTAACTAATGACCAATCTACGAGCTAACTTATGCTAGATAATAGTTGGGGTGACCGACTCTTTCAACCTTTGGAATTTTCTAATTCTAACAATCTCCCCAAGGAGGTCACCCCATATTTTACATTTCAAATCCTAGCATACTAGTCTTGACTTTGTTCTAGAGCTCGTAGTTTTCATACATCAACATCGTAAACTTGGTGCATAGGTGGTGCAACTTCAAAGTCTGCAAAGATTTGTACTTTATGTAGGAGGTCCATTTCGATTCACGAGATAGTAAATATGAGCCGACATTTGAGATCATCGACTATCAACAATCTCGACACATCCTTTGTGGTGTTGATATTATGTGATATTGTGACTTTAGGACCGACATGCTCACATTACGGATCATGATATCTTCTTATCGAGTAGCGGAAGCATTTGTTGAATCATGATATTGGCGGCGTAGCGAAGCTTGGTGTGAAAATATCGAGTCATTGATGCACTAATCATGATTTCTTTTGAGATGAATGTGTTAAGTGAGCATGCGGTGTGGATTGACCGCTTCATTACGATCGGTACGCAAGCGTCGGGCGTACACATACAACGATTAGCAACAAATCGCGCGAAAGTGTCTTTGATCACTTCGTTGAATTGAGTACCGGCCCCACGGTTCCCGTTGATCGATTACAAATCTTGCTGTGATCGGTAGGATTCCTAAGAATCTCCTTGACGGGGTTTCGCGGTGTTCTAGTTGTTCTCAAACCGGAACATCTCAAAGAAGACAACACGGAGTGAGTGAACCGTGAATTTTAAGTCCAGCGATTGATGAAAAGAGATTTGAAAAACAATCGTGTATTGCTCAATAGAAATTGTTTTGCAATACAACGAAGGTTTTATTGAAAATCAATTATCAATCATAAAAATACCTTTTGGTTTGAAAAATGAGTACACGGTCGATGTGCTAAAGAAAAGAGTTTATAAGCACAAAGACCGGTTTTCAAAGGTATCCGTCAATCCATAACTTAAACCGGGTTTGATTCAAGAGATTGAATCGCCCCATTGTTTACATTCGGTTGTCACATGGTTGATCTATAAAATAGATCTCACATGCCACCTACCGAGAGCTTGTTTGATGTTGGCTCGAAGGCTTTCCATCTTCATTGTGAATATGTAAACATATCACTCGGATGTTACGGCAATACCACAAGGATAATCGTGGGACTCAAGATATAATCTCTCTTTCACATTGTGTGAAGCAGAGAGTCTTCATTGAAAGTGTCCTAATGAGATTTATTGATGATCTCGTGGCTCTAGACTCAATTTGTGCATATTTGGATCCTATAACGGAGACTAGGGAGGGTCTCCTTCTTCAATATCAACCATCTCTAAGAGAAAGTCGATAGATAATGTCGGTTCCCGTGAGAATGAAACAAGTCCTTTTAAGAGGAACTTGAGTGGTTTGGGAAGTTGAAGTGCGGTCGTCCTTTGGGTCCATGACGTCTTGTCTTCAATACCGATGTTACCATCGGTAGCATATGAATTGAACCGGTTTACGCCTAAGGTTGAATAAATGGAGGCTATTTGTTTTCACCCTTTTCTCATTCAATTCTTTTAATTCTTCAACCCCTTGATTACTTACGAGACTTCATAGCTAGAACCTTGTTGGGTTTATTCGATTACTAGCTCGGTCTTAGTCCGCACTCTTCCCATATCTCATTTTCTCCTTTTATCATCATACCTAAGGACTTCTACACTAACTAGTGGATTGTCCTGGGTAGATCCCTCCGGTTACGGCGGATCATGGGAACCAATACCTAACCTTATCATCCTTATATCACCGTACATAAAGTAAAGTTGGTCGGTCAATTTGGTATTGTTCATTTGCCATTGGATCCAATTGAAAACCATTTGAAAATCAATTCGGATACTTGTGATATATTATCAAAGCTTTTGTACTGAATTGTTTTGATAATTTTAAACGAGAACTCCCCTCAACATGTGCATCAAGTATTTGAAAATGTTTTGCACACGGAGGCAAGAGAAAGAATTAACTTCTTTTGATTACCATTTTCTAAAAATATCAACATCACTTCCTCATCGGATCAAGTAGATATAGCATTTCCGGGAAGGATGAGGTTTCCATAAATTTGCTCCCCTCAATATGTGCCTCGTGTTTGAAAAGGGTTTTGCACATACTAGAGGAACCTTTTATCATCAAAGGATTAGAAGCCATGTGATCAAGGTACTTTAAAATATTTAAAGTGTGGTGTACCACGATGACTTGAATTTACAAAGAGTTCTCCCCTTAATATGTGCTTGAGATTCGAAAAAATTGTTTAGCACATATAAGGAGAAGTATGCACAAAATTGGTCATCTTATCTTTTACCATCTTTCATATTTATATCACATTTTCTCCCAGATCAAAATCTTAAATCCTTTGAGATTTTGGATCTCAAGTAATTAAATAAGTATGAGGTAAAATATTTGTAGGAGAAAAATGTGTCCGATTTTATATGATAAAGAAAAAGGACAACACGGATGTTTCCCCTTTTTCATAAGGAAACCATAGTACAAATCCTAGCACTATTACATGAATTACGAGTGTTCATATTTGTTACACCACATAATACACAAAGTTAACAAAACATAAGCGGTATTCGAAGAAGTCTTCATTCGGTTCTTTGAAGAAGTTTGTAGTGACCATCACGAGCCTTCCACCAACAAAGCTTTCAAGGTGCGGAAGATCCTTCGTGTCTTGAGTCTTCGTCGGATTGCGGCAATGAAATGTTCACATCTCTTCACGTCATCATCGGTCCGAAAAGTAGTTTTAACCCAAGATCTCATATCAAGTTTGGCTTCTTTCACTCGGTGTCAAGTTCTTCTTGACCATTTTGAGCGTACCATCACTAAACTTGTAAAGTTCACATAGGCGCATAAGCATCGCGATCCATATCTGTCGGTGAAGATGGCGGCTCTAGGGGTGTCAAGAACTTTGTATTCACGATGAAATTCATGCCCGCTGCACTCCATTGAGGACTTGTGAGGTTGACCTGGTTTGGTAGCTTTCAATGCCAAGTGAAGGTCCTCAACTCGTTTCGAATGACTAAGCCCACGATCCAAAGTGTGCAGTGCGAGAGGGCCTTTTCTCACGTCTGGTAAGTGCTCGGTGTCCTTGAAGATTTAAGAGATAGAGATCTTGAAATCATTGGGCGAAGATGTTTGAAGTCGTTCTCTTCAATGGTATACATTTTGAAATCGACTCTTTTAAGGACAATCTTCTTCAAGTACTCATATCCATACATCGGGAAGATCTCTACACGACAACGCTTAAGATTTGCGGTTTGATCGACATCATTGCGTCTTTATCGGCACCATGTGCATCAATGTAGAACTTCTTCTTTTGAACCACCGATGGGAAATACCATAAAATGACGCAATATCATACTTTTGTTCTTCATTTGCCCAAAATTGATCGGGAACCATCTGCTCAAGCCCACGATCGAGAATAGGTTCGACTTTCATCTTTGAAATAGATAGAGCGGGTCTTCTTTCCATGAGCGAGCACACAGATAGTCCAAGTCGAGATTGAAGAAGAATTCGGCTGAATGGTTATCGTCGGGTTCACCACCAAGAGGAAGAGATTTGTTGACATTGAAGCGGTGATTTGCTCACCGACTTGGTCATTCGACATCTTATGGCATTCTTCCATCGATATTGAAGATGGTTTGCATCGAAATGGAAGACTTTGACAATTTCGTGAAGCTTGACCTTCTAGATCTCTTGGTGTTATGGATGAGATACTCTTCCGCTCACAAAACCATCTAATAAAGCTTCCCATATCACCGGTGTAGTGCGAAGAGAGTCTTGGTGGGAACTTCATAGTTATTGGTGATAGCGATGCCCAATTGTTGTCGGGAATCATAGAGTCGATTACGGGATTGTCCATGTGGGTTACGGAGAAGGAGGTCTATCTTCCACAATGCGACTTTGAATTGTGTCTCTAGAAGGAGCTACCACGGATGTACTAGTGCGGTTCCAGCCATGTAATTGTCAAACCAATCTTGATGGCTTAGGAATATGTTTAAATCGATGCATCATCTTCATCGGTTACGAGTCGGCCATAACTTGAGACTCTTCGTGGACCACTTGATCATCGAGAATTGAAGTGGATGTGGAGGTGAATCTTGAATCGATCGTCGTCCGGTGATTTCTTCGAGTACCTGTTTGTTTGTAGAGTCGATTGATTGGACGGTTTTGGGGTTGATGATGGTGGGCGTGATGGAGGTGAATTGGGTGTTGACGAAGGATTCCCGGCTCGAAGTTCCAGCGCCTCACGGTGGTGGAGGATCTTCGCGATCTTTGAACCTTCATCAATGTTTCCATCACAATTGTCCTTCTTTTCTTTTAGCATCCTTTTCTCCGACTTCAATTTTAAAGCTGTTCATAATTGTCGAACTGATGGATTCTTCAAGTGCCTCATAAAGTTCTTGTGAACCTCATGCTTGTCCTCTTGACCTCATACATTCTTTCACACAGGCTGCTCTCATATCGGAGATGGGAGGTCCTTGAATCTTTTAAGTGGAGCCTCCATTGCCCATTCCACGCATCCTTGACTTCTCCTTCAATAGCATCGATGCTGACTTCATTGAAGTTGAGGTGCTCAATCTATGAACACGATCCACGGAGAATCTGATTTGGGAAGTTGCCTTTCGATGCTTCTATCCTTTTAATAGCTTTATCCGATGGTTGATCGGGCGTGAGAATCGTGGAGGGAAGGCGGTGGAGTCACTTCATCTGCAATTGTGAAGATGGGTTCGGAGTTGGTGGTGTTGTCGTTGGTGTTTATGCGGTTGGTTGAGCGAGGCAAGGGAGGTGGAAGTGCGATTGATAATGAAGATGCGGTCATTGGAGGAATGGTTGAAGTATCTTCTTTGAATCTTGACATCATACATGGATTGTGCGAGAATCTAAGGTTTTGTCATTAATGAATTGATCACCAAAGAAGAAGTCTTCATCAAGATTCTTAAGTGAAGGTAGAGAGTTAGTAGGCGATTTGGTTCATCCATCTTCAAGGTCTCGTCGGATCTTGTCCCAAGGTTCTCTGTGAGCCCTTTTGTAACAGTGTCAACATTCAACTCAGTTGAGTCTCACCAAGTGATAGAGATTCCTTAAGCGTTTGGGCACCACACGGATTGTTCCTTTTCATGAGGTGAATCATTTCTTCTCTTGACTCATATGGATTAGTGGTGCTAGAGGAGATGAAGAGATGGTTAAAAGCATGTGAGCGACTTGTTCATCACTTGCAACTCCTTTACCCTTGTCAAGTGTAATTGAGGATGTTTGTTGAGGTGGTTGAGAGGGTTCACTTAACACAACTCCACCTCTTGAACCTTCACATTTTGATCTTCAAGACTTTCTTTGAATACCAAGTTGTAGATCGGCGTCATCCTCATCAATTAACACGAAAGTATTCCTTGGCACCTCGGTGTTCTCATCTATTTCCTTTTCCACCTTCTTCTTCTTTTCTTTATGCTTTTGGATGAAGATTACGTGATGAGATCTTTCACGTCTCTTTTTAGGAAGAGGCATAGGATGCTTTAGAGTCGAGAGGTGGTCTTGGGAGCGATTGGTTGTAAAGGAGAGGTGTGACATTAGCGAGTGTTTGGTTGCACTTTTCATGTATTGCTTGAAGTAGTCCTTCTTCTTGATATCATCTGTGAGAAGATGATCGAGAATTGGCAATCAAATACTTCTTGATTCGAACCTCTAGGAACATATTTCAAGAATCCTAAAACAAATTCATGTTACGCTTTGTGTAGAGTTGATTCGAGACCTAGGAGTGAAGTTGTGAGTTTGATGCAAATCTTGGATGACAAGCTTGGAGAATCGATCTTTGGGAATTACAAGTTTGTTACGCTTCTTCGTCCTTGAACATTGTTCGGAAATAGGTTCTATCGAGATATGAAAGTGTTCATTGATAGCGAGAATTCTTCCCAAATACGATCGAGACATTCACATCAACCCTATTAAAGATTCCCATAGGATTTGCAAGATAGGAATTCTCACTTTATCGAACCACGAAGTTTTCCCGGATAAGCATAAGTTCGAATGGTTGTAATGGCTCTCGGGGTTGATACATGTGTCCGTGATGATGTCGGATGCTCTTGAAATCTTGTTACGATAGCCCAACCCAATAAAATACGATCGGATCGTCGGCACGGTGGAGATCGAGCGAGCGTCGGGGTCACATGATGTGATTCAAGAGCTTTGCTCGAAATATCGAAATCAATAGTGAACTCCATATTATCCGACTTGCAAGAGTATCGTGCGGTGATTTTATTCCATTGAGCGGTGTTCGAATTGTTGGATGTAGATGGTAGGAATTGAGCATTGCTTGGTAATAGCTCAGAAGAAGTTAGTGTTTTGAGGATGTCAATTGAAACTTTGAGTATCGGATTTTGTTGGAGCCTTTGTAGGTCCACATAACGATTGCTTTACCAATAGCGACCCATTGACTTTTGGGAAGGATTTCATCGTGCGAGAGAATTCGGATGATCCCGACGGGGTGGCGCTCTTTTAGGGATTGAACTTGCCATTGATGTTACGAGTAATCATACGATCAATAGTGATAGATGGGAGCAGGTTAGATAATAAGCGGTAAGTGAGACAACATTAACATGGAGATAGTAACTCGAGAATGAGTCCCAAAACACATCTGAGAGAAGGATTGAGTGGCATAGATTACAAATATATGACAACATTCGGTATATGATAACATTCATAAATGAGGTATATCAATGAAGTACATTCATACAAATAAATGATTACATGACGAGCTTCTAGGGACTTAAAGGACAAAAGAGTGCAATCTGAGTGAACATGACATGAATCAAGATACACATGACAAAGTGATATAACACATATGTATGAGGCAAAAAGTAACATTTGGCGGTCGTGAGAGAACCCAGTACCTTTTGCCTAAGCAGAGATGTCATAACAGTTTACATAGAGTAAGTTAATTCAACAAGCGAATTATGAGATCCTAGGAGTAGTGAGGCGAAATCATCTTTAGCAAAACTTAGAGCATTTTAAAATCCTTGACCCTAAGACTAATTCTCAATCATGAACATTTGTTATAAACTTGTAAAAACAAGTCGTCATCTAGAGCCACGGACAAGCCACAAAAGGATTAGCACTCTAAGTCGCTAAGCAAATAAGCTAACATGTAAGACCAAGTTGCCATGAATAAAACCTAAACCAAGTCGCTACAAGCGATCAACTAAGTCGCTAGGTAATTAAATTCGCTAACTTGAAAATACAAGTCGCTATCGCTAATTCGCTAACCAAGTCGCTAGGATAATTAGCTAGCTCGTAAAGTCAAGTCGCCATGTACGTTAACTAAGCCAAGTCGCTACAAAGAGGTTAACTAAGTCGCTGGGTTATTAATTAGCTAACTTGTAAATACAAGTCGCTAGTTACTAACTCGCTAACTAAGTCATTTGGAAATTAGTGAGCTAATTCATTGCGGTGGCGTATTCGCTATGTAGAGCTCTAACTCGCCATGAAGAACATTCATACTAAGTCGCTACCAAGAACAATCTAACTCGCCACCAAGAACATACCTAACTCAACCCATCGGTCGATCCATTTTACTCATCCATCAATGTATTCAACCAATATAGTCCAAACAATATAATCCAAACAATATATAACACGTTCAATCATTTTATAAGTAACACACATCGATTTACAAAGAAGATCCGAACCTAAGCGAGAGGTCAACAAATCACACAACGCGAGCAGAAGGATGCGGAAATAGTGATAAGTTAGACACTAGACACTAAAGCATAAGATAGTAACAATAAGAGGAATCAAAGCAAACCTTAAGCTAAGTCGCTAGTAAGAATGAGAAGGCGAAGAGAAAAAAAAAGCGAGAGAGAGAGAGAGAGACAAGGTAACTCGCTAATGGGTAACTCGCTAGGGTATACAACCTCACTTAGGCAATATGACACAATTGGTCCTTGTGGTTATGAACTAAGGTGGTAATCGCTAGTGCAACAAAACTTACACTATATGACAAGTTTGGTCCCTATGGTATTAGTGAATGAGTGGTAATAATATGCTAACACGGATAAGATAACGTCTCTAGCATTGATTATTACAGATCATCATGAAGCAATTCAATTCAACATTTCAACACATAGGCGGTTACAAAGCACACCTGAAAGTCTCATGAGCAAGATACAATCACGACCGGATATTTCAAAAGTATAACCAGTTAGTCACACAAGCAGGAAATCACCACATAGTACAAATAAACAAGCATCATACCCAGCACAGAAGCCAATGGTGTATAAAACAAATCTCCCCCTCAATCAATGTCAACACAGAACATTGATTGATATTACCCGAACCCATTAAACTACCAAGAATATATCATTTGTTCGAACTTCATCTATGATCCCGTGCCATTATTGAATGACATTTCTAGGATCGTAGATGTTATCGATAACAAGGAGTATATTCATTATTAGATTGTAAAAAAATGATAAAATGATAAAGTTTTGAAATTTTTTTTTTTTTTTTTTTTTTTTTTTTTTTTTTGATTTATACAAAGACATGAAAGGACGAGTCAGTTCGAAATGAATAGGAGTCAAAGTAAGAGGTACATCAACTCGGCAAGCTATAGCTCTGAATGAGCCATGTTCATATCGAGGGAACCAAGTCATGAAGTTCTGATTGAGTTGAGCATTGTACTGAAAAAGGCGAGAACACATTGTACTTGAAGCACATGTAGACTTGTACATTGAAGGGTTAGTGACATGTTTAGTCTCACATTTAGATTCAACACGGTATAATTCAGACGAATCATTAATGGGGATCTAATAGATTCTTCATTCTTGAAAAGTTTACCGTGGGAATCCACTTGAGGCATGATTTAGGAATGTAAGTTCGTTTAAGTCCGTATACTTAAATAGTGCGCGGTGGGAATCCATTTGAAGCCACGATGAGATGAACTAAATGAGTGCACACCCTTGTTATGACTATTTGTCTTTTGTGATCGAGAATTTCCTAGGGAATGATCATCGGACTATGTTTTGCATGATATCTAGTTAAGCTTATAGCATTTTTGACTTGTGGGTGATGTTCATTAGTCCTATGCGTGGGATTCATCATATCTGAATTAGGCAATGAAGTGACTGGTTTTGACAAAACAGACTTGTTGTCAACTTGGGAAGTAAGCTTAGATTTCAATGGTTTAGCTCTTTCAGACCTAAAGGCATTAGGTTGTTTAATCACTGTTCGTTTCAAGTGGTTCTGAACTGTTGACTTTCCCAAAGTTGAAGGTTTTGCAAACTTAGTGTTCATTCTATTTCCAGCATACTTCCTGAGCTCATTTTTTAGGGCAACAATATTGAAGCTCTTATTCTGAATTTGTTCTTTTAGGTCATCAATATCTTTCATCAAGAGATTAGATTGATTGACAGATTTAGAGTTTGTTTCCTCAAGGTTCTTTCTTAAAAGCTCATTTTCTCTTAGAAGGTTGGATACACATAGAGCTAGTTCAGAATTCCTAGATTCTAGTGTATCACTCATCTCATGTGATCATAATTACGGGCTTACGAAGAAGAGATTTGATTTCTTATGGTGAATCTTTGTCACGAATCGGGATTTTAAGCGATTTATTTCAAAAATTCTCTAAATTCGGAAGTTCAGTTACTACCTTTGTTTATTTGCATAAAACATTTCATCCTTATGTTGTATTTTAATTTGCAAAGAGATCTGATGTTTTCAAGACTTGAAAATTTGTTTGAAAGCTCATCATATACCCTTTTTCAATCATGTT
The DNA here is from genome assembly GCA_022545495.1 of Chrysanthemum lavandulifolium. Lineage (NCBI taxonomy): Eukaryota > Viridiplantae > Streptophyta > Magnoliopsida > Asterales > Asteraceae > Chrysanthemum > Chrysanthemum lavandulifolium. The sequence continues at coordinate 63,381,702 of CM040245.1, forward strand.
ACTTGCATCGATTCGAGACAAAACAAAGATTGATTCCACATTGTTTTGTTCGGGGTAAGAGTCATGTACCTTTTGTGAGAATAATTGTGATCGAGATAAAAGTACCTTGTTGGTTGATACCTTTTACGATTACGAGAATTTGAGATCGGTGTTGTTTTCTTCATCCTTTTCCATCATATCGAGATTACGCAATCGGTGTATTCTGTTTGGTTCAAGCGGGTGAAGCATGACACGTCACCATTGTTCCATGGGCACTCTTGACATTCATTTAATTCCTTGACTTGTTATTCTCTTTTGCGGCTTCATCGATGTATGTTTCCATTTTACTCATAAGTTGAATAAATGAGTTTACGAACTCATGAATTTCCATTCCGTGTGTTTCTTGAAAGACATTCCGGTCATGGTATCATCAAAATCGAGGAGTATTCTTCCGGATAAGTGGTTGAAATTGGTTGAAGATGGTTTGGAGGCGACATGAGAATCATCGGTTGAGATCTTTTCATTGTTAATTTGAAACCTCGATCGTTCTAAGTTGAGCAAGGCAGTTCTTGTTAAAGTGGGAAAGTCTGACGAAGAATGGCACAACTTGTTCGATCCATGGTTGTTGATAAGAGTAATTTGAGAAGTGGCGAGATGTTGAAGCGGCTCACGGTGCATTCCATAATCTTAGTATCATCGATGATATTAAGTGTGACTTATTTGAGTTGTTACGATTGGTTGATCTTGAATCATTAGGTGTGAGGCCTTGGATGGGCATTCGGTTTCACTATTCGGTCTTTGTGTCATAGAGAGCAAGTACTTTAGTGATAAAGGAATCCGTGATGGTGACATTGTGTTATTATGAATTACTCCCAAGTCTCTAGAGAATTAAGAATCAATTTGCTACTAGTACTAATCCTCAGTCGTTAACACTAATTCGCTACCACTCTAAGTCGCTAGCAATAAGTGTACTAAGTCGCTAGCCTTTAACTCGCTACACCCCTAATTAGCTAGGTGGTAACTCGCTACACAGAAACAAGTCGCTAACCAAATTTTGGCGACACTAAGTCTAGCCAAATTTGTGCGATGATTAGCTACACAAGTCGCTAGAGACACAAGTCGCTAAAGAGCAACTCGCTCTTGACCAATTCGCCACCACAAGTCGCTAACCGTGGTGGAGATTCCACTACTTGTCCTTTAACTCGCTAGCACTAACTCGCTAGCTTTTAACACCGTAAGTCGCTACAAAATAATGAAGCAAGTCGCTATGAAGAAATGTTATCTGAACTAACTCGCTACCATGAAAAACCATATAAACACCACTTTTCAATCCAAAACAACCCAACCAAGATGATTCAAGCTTACCAAATGAAAACCTAAACACTTTTGATGATTCTAAACACAAAAGTACCAACAAAATTCAAACTTTAACACAAGAAATCAACCAAATGATGCAAAAACCACTAAACTTTTCAAACTCAAAACCACCTAAAACCACTATAAATCCAAAGATGTGCAAGATATGATCTAACCATGGCTCTTGATACCAATTGTAAGATATAACTTTTCACATACACATCATAACATTAACACAATGAGCACATAGATGGTTTTAGAGAGAAAGAGTGGGACATTCTAGTGAGAGAAACTAGTGGAATATTAGATTACCAAGAACATCCAACCCTCTACCTTGCAAGGTAGAGGGTATTTATAGGTTACAAACTAAGCGACCTCTGACGGCTGTGGATCGGGGATACGGTGGGTAAAGACCGACCTTCTTCCACGGTGTTGCACTACACTATTAAGCACTACTAAACTAACTACATAAATCGTAACTAATGACCAATCTACGAGCTAACTTATACTAGATAATAGTTGGGGTGACCGACTCTTTCAACCTTTGGAATTTTCTAATTCCTAACATAACTACATCATCATAGTATCTCATCATTTCATCATAAGTGCATATTCACTTTACATGCGGTTTATACGTACATTTTTCGAGTTATTTACTTTCATTTCAAATCGATTGTCACATGGATGCCTTCAAATACCCATTCCATCATTCTTTCTTCATACTCCAATGTGGAGAATGCCTTGTCATGCCCTATCATAATTTTAACATCAGTTGACTCATCACCGATAACATCGGATGCCGAGACGAAGCCTTCAAAGAGGGTGAATCACTCTCACTCCCCTGTTTCACCATCAACATGTTGTGTTAGACGATATTCACACATTAAGTCACTACATCGTCATACATTTGAAGCACTTACGACATCTCATAACCCATATCCTAGGAATTCGTCAATCATTTTGAAAAATAACCTCAAACTTATCACCTCCTATCACATCTCTTTAGAGCGTTTATTCATAACATAGGACTTTGCTACGTCTCACTCTTCCCTCTTATTTTGAAGAGTTATGGCGCCGAAGAAAGCTGCACTAGAAATGACACAAGCTGCTATCCAAAAGTATGTAGAGGGTAGTATAGCCGAGGCACTAAGGAAAGAACGAGCAACAGTAGGCTGCTGCCCGAGGCCGCGACTTCTTCTTGAAAGTCGCTAGATTTCTTCTTTGCTGAGGGCTGCAGGAGGTCTGGAGTTCAAATTGTACATACAAGGACTTTAAGAACTGTGATCCCACAAAGTTCAAAGGCACAAAAGGAGCCATCGCTATGATTCGTTGGTTTGAAAAGATGGAGTCTCAGATTTCTTCTATGCAATTGCCAGGATGACCGCAAGGTAAAGTTCGCCACTGGTACACTCTTAGATGGCGCAATGTCATGGTGGAATTCGTGTCATGCACCCTATTGGTATCGAAAATGCTTACAAGCTCACGTGGGATCAATTCAAGAGGTTGTTGACAAAGAAATATTGTCCACGCACGGAGGTGAAGAAATTAGAAACGGAATTTTATGAGTTAGTGACTGTTGGTTATGACATCGAGACCTACATCAGGAGGTTTCAAGAATTGGATGCACTATGTCCATCAATGGTTTCGGACAATGAGAAACTACTGGAAAATTTCATTGGAGGACTTCCACAATGTATTCAAGGAGATGTAACTTCTTCCGATCCACAAACAATTGAAGAGACTATTAGGATAACTCAAAAACTCATGGCTCAAGTTGTGAAGGGGGAAAACATTATCAACAATAACCGCAACAACAACCACAATAAACAAACTAGCAACAACAAAAGGAAATGGGAAAATGACCAGGGAGGTTATAATAACAACAACCAAAACCGTAACACTAACCATCATCAACAGCAGAATAGAGGACAAGGAGCATGAATGGTTTATGTTCTTTGCACCAATAGAAAGCGAGAGGTTATCTTTGGAACCTACCCACTATGTAATCGATGTAAGTATCATCACTCGGGTCTTTGCCCTGTTAAGTGCTACAAGTGTCAAAAACTAGGACACCATGCCAGGGATTGTAGAGGTAAATCCATAGTCACATGCTTCGGATGTGGGGAGCAAGGACACTATCGGAACCAATGTCCTCGGAACCAAGGTCAACAAGTTGAAGGTGCTCATGGGAATACATACATGTTAGAAGGAGGAGAAGCTCGTCATGGTCTCAACAACGCGGAAGACTGAAAAAGTTTAGAAACTAACAGTCTCATTTTCCTTATGTACTATGTCGTACTAAGTTTATGTCTTCCATCGTATCCGGATCTTTATAACTTAAGATGTACTACTTTCTGATAAACCACTCGTTGTAAAATATTCTCATTTAGCGTACTTTCTTTTCCTTCTGATTCGTTATCACTTACAAGGTTTAGATCTCTGTAAACATCGAGAGTTATAACAACTAAACCGAACGTCACATTATCGTTCCTTAATTATACATAGCCTAGCTAACTATGTCTAATTCTGGAGGGATCATGTTATGTTGGGAGCAATTATTTATAAGTCTTAGTGCAAGCAGGGTTTTCACATATTCCAAAGTCAAAGTGATGCTCATCGAAGATATTCATCCAATATTTTCTTTACTACGATGTTTTGTACGCTCTCAATCATCGATAACCATAACGACACCACTTCATGTCTTCTTTCCTCGATGTTCATCAAAAACTCAAAAATTCGATAGACTAACACGAATTGAATTCAGGGACTGAATTCCTTTTTGGATGGGCGAATGTGACAACTCGCAATTTGAGGTCATTTTCAAAAATTACTATTCATCTCGAGAATTTACTATTCACCGGTTACTATTCAAAATTTTACTATTCACCGTTTTGAAGTCGAGTAATATTACGAGCGTGTTTCAAAATTTACTATTCACGAAACACTATTCATTCCGGAGAAAATCACTATTCAAGTTTCACTATTTCATCATTTATCGTAAACTAGGTTTACGAGTATCAAATTCGCGTAACCTTAATGGTTTAGCTGTGAATTCATGATCATTTCATCGAGGACATTTCATATAGACTAAGTTTAGTCTACATTTCATTAGCATCATTATCATCATATTAGTTCACGCATGGTTTTGCATTTTACATTAAACGCATAATTTCCTATTAAATAAACGCTATCGCGTAATTAATTATTTTGAACATTTGATCCGTTACTTCCAAAAATTATCACAAAATATTTTTATACTCATATTAAGTTTATAAAAATAATATTATGAGTTTACCCAGTGTTTTAAATTTATTTCGTATATAAATTGTTATATTTATATAATTACGACGGTTTTCATAAATTCAACACGATAATTATTATTTCACTCAAATTTTGCAAGAAATGTATTTTTATAATTTTTATGATATCAATATATTTTATTTTGACCCGTTAAAATTTATTTTTAACTAACGCTACCCTACAAGCTCAAATATTTATACAAGTTACCATTTATCCCTAAATAATTACACATTTACACTACCTAAATTACTAAATAAATAAAAAAATGCGTCCTAGCTCATGAGATACACCCTTGTCGACAAGGGGATGTGTCACACAATAGTTTTACTAAATATCCTAACTTTATAATGTATTATACTCTTTCATATCAACACATACTCACAATTATATTAAGTGTAAAATCTCAAACACTCATCTCTTTCTCTCTTCACTACAAACCGGCAACCATAAGGGACCAAGAAAGAGGATCATCAAAAATTTCTAGTCAAGTTTTATACACTCTAGTTACACTCTTGATTAAGGTTGTGAAATAAAAACCTTGGGTGTTTAGGAATAATCCTTTATTCATAAAACCTCATCAAGTAACTAGTAAGCATTTCATATTCATCATCATCTTTCATATTCATGTTGTGTTCATTTTATCATGTTTGAGTAAAGCATGCTATTTATATGGATGTTTATACCACTTAAATTGTTTTTAAGCACTATAAGTTTATATAAGTTATCCTATAACTATTCCTTGAAATATATCACTTTTGGTGATGCCTAGGAACCCATGACACCCTAAGAAGGTGTATGATAGGATTAGAATAGCTTCGGAGTTGTTTTGAATGGGTTAGAATAGGTTTGGCGCGAGAAAAACTCATTTCGACAAGTTTTCAAAAGGGTCTGTCTTCATTTTTAAAATCTGGAATTTTCGACAGTAGATAAAATTTTTTGGCCTAGAGATTTAGAAAATACACTTTAAAACGAAACCGTGGCCGCTTGAACGGATTAAAACGGAGTTATAACGAAGAAGTTATGAATTTTTCAAGTTAAGCGACGAAAACTATAATTTCTGGAAATTTCAGCATGTTATGTCAAATTTGTACGAGTCACAAATGAAGCTTGGGCGTTGTAAATTATTTCGACTTATCAAAAATATATTAGTATACTTTGATACGAAGCTAAGGACATATAAAACGTAGAAAACGGATTCGTAACGATTAAATTATACACGTTTTCACAAAGTTGCCGTAACTTTATTATATAAGAAAAACTATATTATTTCTAATAGGCAAATATTACGGCAAAACTAGAGACCATGTTGAAGGTTGTTTTTAACATTGATGTAGAACTTTTTATAAAGTGATGTCTTCTAATAAAAGTAAGTTCGCCAAGCATACTTTTCAAAATGTCCGACCGTTTGTCTAGCGGAGTTGTAATGAATTAAATATGGTCACTCAAACTTGGCCGAAAACCACTCTTAAACGATATTTTTGGACTAAAGTACCATACTTAACCTATATTTTTCTTTGTGATCGAGACCTCTAGGATGGAAACTTAAACACTAAAACTTTGAGATAATGATACGAGCTTCCCAGAACCGTTGAGTTTGTTTTCTAACGCTCGACGTGCACCATTTTACGACTAGATTTTAGAGGCCGTTTTAGTCACTTACATGGAAATTTCAACGATATTATTTTACGACGAAAAGTTATAATCACTAAATGATTATTGTCGGATATCATTTCAACATAAATACATGTAAGATAATTTAAAAATGGTCAAGACGTTAAAAGGTTATTTTTCGACGAAAAGGATTATTTCCAAAATTCATAAGTGGTATAAATATTATCCGAATTACATGCATAACATTACATTGTAACTTATCATATATCATATCATTCATAATAGGTTCAAGTTAGAGATTCACGCTACATTTCGGTGTACTCACTTTTGTCATCGCATCATTGTACCAAGTGAGTCATAGCCCCTACTCTTTTAATTGTTTTGAATTACTTTTGGAGGAGATACATGCTCAACAACTTTTATGACATTCATAATTATTTGAAAACTATATGTTTATCTGAACTGAATGTTTAGTCATATTCTATATCATAAATCATTGAGCTAAATGTCTTGGGATTATCATTGAGCTAAATGTCTTGGGATTATCATTGAACTAAATGTCTTGGTATAATTATGTCAAGTAACTATTGATACATAAAGTCATGTACTATTATGTAAATTCATTTGACATCATGCGCTTGAAAATAAACTATATCACATTTTGGCAATGGGTTGTAAACACACAGGTTGCAAGTTTTGTATGGGCGGAACTTGGGCCGAGTGGATTACAATGCCTTTCTTTGCATAAACGATTTTGAAAGACTTTACATTTCAACACAAACTCTATGAACTCACTCAACCTTTGTGTTGACACTTTTAGCATGTTTTATCTCGGTATCTAAGGCATTCACTTCATGGCATGCATATGGACATATCATAGAGTTGCGGAGACACGCGTCTTACTTGGGATTTATGCACTTTAAAACATCGTTTGAATTTGTAGCAAACTTATTTCCGCACAAGTTGATTTTCATTTGGGACCTATACTTTGTAAACTCGATTATTTTATTAAATCAAGCGATGTATTTTCCAAACGACACTTTAGGTCGTTCAATATAACTTGTGATTGTGATGCTATGATAATCAATCCCGTGAATTCCATTCATTGCAAAACAGGTAATTTGGGGGTGTGACAGATGCTATGACAAAAGTGTGAATCATAGTGTTTTAGTCATCCCAATCCCATGGGATTCTGTGTTAAATCACATGGGATTCAGCATTAAAAAATATATGTCTTCGTTGTGAATCCCATGGGATTCCAAGTGAATCCCATGGGATTCAGCATGAAAACACATGAGATTTTGAAATGACTTGACATTCAGTTTTAAGTTGTTTGGTGCTATTACAAAAGTGTGAATCATGGTGTTTTAGTCATCCCAATCCCATGGGATTCTTTGTTAAATCACATGGGATTCAGCATTAAAAAATATATGTCTTCGTTGTGAATCCCATGGGATTCAACATGAAAACACATGAGATTTTGAAGTGACTTGACATTCAGTTTTAAGTTGTGTGATGCTATAACAAAAGTGTGAATCATAGTGGTTTAGTCATCTCAGTCCCATGGGATCTTGTATTAAATCACATGGGATTCAGCATGAAAAAATATATGTCTTCATTGTAAATCACATGGGATTCATTGTAAATCCCATGGGATTCAGAATCAAAACACATGAGATTATGAAATTACTTGACATTTAGTTTTTTGTTGTTTAATGCTATGACAAAAGTGTGAATCACATTGTTTTAGCTATGTCAATCTCATGGTATTCTGTATAAAATTACATGGGATTCAGCATGAAAAAGATAGTTAACAATCCAACCAAGACAAGAAACAAAGGAAATATTACAGAAGCAGAACGGAATGAAAGGCGAAAGAGTGAAAGAGAAAAAGCAATTAAAGTTAAAAAGAAACAAATGAAGCCTTGTGGCCATTATGGAGAGAAGACAAACTTGCATACGAAAACAACTTGTCCGAAGAAGCCAAAGGCAAAACCAATTGATGGCGAAACCAATGATGTTTGAAAAAATTGAAGTTACTTATATTCTTGTTTTTTGTTAGTTCTTTTTTTCTTTACTTGAATATTTAGAATACTTGAATTCTTAGATCATTTGATGTTTGAACAAATTGATGTTTGGTTATTAGTGCTGCCAATACTTGTAACTGCTGTTACAATATTGCTTAATGCTGCCACGATTTTTTTAATATTGCCCGTTGTACTCGAATGAGAAGAAGTTAGTAATGTTGAATACTCGTTTATACTGCTCCCCGACTCTCAATTAAATCACATGGGATTTATAATGAATCTCATGGGATTTATATTATGTGTAAATCACATAACTAAAAAACATAAAAAATACAGATTTATTATGAATCCCATAGGATTCATAATGAATCCCATGGGATTTAATATAAATCTCATGGGATTTATAATGAATCCCAATGGAATTCTGTCTAAATCACATAAAGATAGGTGACAACTAACAAGCATAAAAAGAAGGATTTTAACAAAGTGATCATAAAGATCTTTGTACTAGTTAACAAAATATAATCACTAAAAATTTAGTTAGTTATGGAACTACTTAAGAAAACATAATCACTAAAAATTTAGTTATGGTACTACTTAACAAAAGACAATGTCTTAAAATTTCTACCATGGACATAAAGACTGTTCTAGAATTTTATTAAAAACTCATGTAACAAGATATTTGTAGCAAATTTAAATCTCAATCGCCGCAACATGTCCAATTGCTCTTTAGACTCAGGTACCAGCCCACAGTCCCATTTTGTAGCAGCTTCACCAGAATAACTTTCCATATATAACATAGTGAACACACCACAATCTTGGAAGTTTTTCGACATCCTCCACTAAAGTTTTGCGATTCTTGGTTTTACTTTGAGAATGTTAGCATGCTTTTTGTACCCATAAAGCTTAAGATGTTTGGCAAACAACTTCTTCTACAAAAATATTTTAAAAAAAAAAAGATAGCATAAATACTATATTTGGAGCATAAGATTCACATGTGATCTGTATGAATCCCATGGGATTCATACAGAATCCCATGGGATTCATACAGAATCCCATGAGATTCTTTAATGAATCCCATGAGATTCTGTATGAATCCCATATGATATGAATCCCATGGAGTTCTCTATAAAAATATTTAGTTCTCTATAAATATGTTGATCAACAAAATCCCATGGGATTGATATTGAATCCCATGAGATCAAAAACACATAAAAAAGACAAATTCTAAAAAGTATACTTTTTTGTAGCTTGACATTCACTTTTTTTTTACTCTCGTCTAATTTTGATAAAGACAAAACCTTTTTCCGCTTCACTTCATCTTTGGACTGAACTGGTTCAACAGATTGTGACTCTAGTTTATAGCTTATCATCGAAATCTACATAAAAAAGACATAATATAAATATATTGATCAAAAAAATCCCATGATACAATCCCATGGGATTCATAATAAATCCCATGACTCAATTCATTATAAAATTCAGCTTCTTAAACTACAAAATCCGAACCAAAAACATCTCGTTCTAACTCTTACTAAACATACAAAACCTAACAACACGTCAATATACTTCTTCGCCACAATTCTGTCAAATTCACCATTATAATCATTCACGCATATAAAACCGCAAAATTCGCATCAATCACGCCTAATTCTAACTCTCTAACAACCTAACTACTCATAAATCACCTAAAACTCAATGTTAATAATTGAATAAAAACAGAACCTCATATTCCCGTGTACAGGAAACTGGTTTTCCAAACAGATACCAACGCCAAGTGTTGTGTTAAAAGTTTATCATGTACATGGCCTACACGGCCTACACATAAATCACCTAAACTTCAATGTTAATAATTGAACAAACAACCCCCAATTGCTCCTGCACTACACTTGACACATTAAAGTAAAGGCTGTGAAAAAAAAAATTAGTACTGGATGCTAAACATAAAAGTTTCTATCAAATTTACTAACATTTTACAAACATATAGCAACGCCAAGTTTTGTGTTAAAAGTTTCTGATGTACGCGACCTACGCGCCAAAATGACAGGTTCAATACTTCAACTACATCACAACAAGAGGTTCAATACACATTTCAACTACATCTAATCAATCATGACGTCATCATAACCTAATCTAGCATCAAATCAATCAGTAAACCTAACCTAACATCAAAACTATGACGTCATCAACAAATAAGTCAAACATTACCTAACAAACTAACAAGAAGAGATCAAATTAAAGAAAATGTAACAGATAAAATTAACATATAAGTTAAAATATACCGAAATCCGATTTAGCCAACTGATTGAGTTTAGATGCTGCTATTTCATGGCGTACGTCCATTTAATTGTAATAAATGAGGGTTTGGCGGTTGTTTGGCGACGGTTTCCGGTGGTGAGAGCATTTTAGATCTGATTTGGGGGTGAGAGCATTTGAGAGTGAGTGTGTGTGTGTGTGTGTGTGTGTGTTACGTGACAGTTGTGAGAGTTTGAGGGCAATTGATCTAATTTTGAAAAGACTATAATACCCTTAAGTACCCTTAAGTATATTCTTTTATTTTAAAAGAGTAATTAATCTAAACCGTTGGATGGAAGGAAGATGGATGGCTGAGATCTTGTGATTTGTTCCTTAGATAAATCTTGTTTCGTATGAAACTTTTGTCATTGGAATGAGTATGTTTCAATTATGATTATCTGACAATTTAATTATTTAGTTTCCCAAATTATTAATTGCATGCTAGTTGCGTAAGAGCATCCGCGATGCTAAGTTTTAGAAAAGCTTTTTACTATTTGGCAAAGTCTTTCAAATGACTTGATAGCATTGGAGAAGATGACTTTTCTATGACTTGTTCATGAAAGACTTGGTCTGCACCAAGCGTTTGAAGGTTTTGTAAATATTTATATTTTAAGCATTTTTCACTTTTACTCTCACAGAGTTCTTTTCTTGATTGAATAAGAAAAGCTTTTTAAGTGTTTGTTTTATTGGAGAACCTATTTGACAATGACTTGTTGGTAACAAAACATTAATGAAAACATGACATGGCAAAAACTCCAAGTTGTTAAAAAGCATATGCATTGGGGTTGCTCTAAGCATTCTTTGCTGAATACATACATATATAATTCTCATCATGCATGTTTTCTTGACATGTTAAACTTGAGGGTAGAATTATATCACAGTTTATATTTTTTTTAGAACGACGATTTTTTTCACACCTATCCCACCTATCTCATATATATCCCACAAATGCTTTCAGCGAGGCTTTAATCCACAACCACTAGGTAGATGGGCAACTCACAGACCACCCAATCAAAAGTCTTGGGTACAATTATGTAATTTTTATTAACAAACATACTATCAGATATATAGTGGGATGTTATAGGCTTCACTATTCAGGTTTTGTGTTCTATATTGTGTACATTTCATAGCCCACCGTTATTTTTTTTATGTCATTCAGACATAAGTACGTGTTGAGGGTCAATTATGTTATACGTGTTCGTCTTCTCAAACTCCCGGGGATATCCCTATGCTTGCATCGAGAACCAACATGTTAGTGACAACCACGCCCTTCAACCATAACACTTGTGGTAGATGAATTGATGCAAATGAGATGATTTATCAGTTTGTAGCAACTTCTTTAGATGAAATTTTGTATCAGATTGTTTTTTTATATGTTTCGTGTGTAATCACGTTTGTTTTCTTAGTAGATCATGGTTCAGAGTAGTTATGTATCACTTTGATACTAAGAATGACACAATGTGTATCAGTTTGATAATAAAGAATGGTGCATCATGGCGATTGATTACGTCTAACATTTTCAAGTTTATATATACTAATACTTTAGTGATTTCTATTTGAAGTGTAGCATAAATAAAGCAATTGTGTTTCAATTTCGGAACATCTGTATCGTATTTATGTGTATCAAAATAAACTAAGGCTAGAAGGCAAGGAACCAACTCATTCACCTTACACCTCAGCGTCACGTCAGCTTTCTCTCTCTTATCTCTTTCACTCACTTCCACTTACCTTTTATGTGGACAAGGCACTGACTTTAGTCACCTTAACTTTTTTTTTTATTACACCACAAAAGAAATGGTCCTAAAAAAAACTCTTCATTCAAGAAGGTGAGTAACTCACCTTAAGTAACATAGAAGTGTGTGAGTGGCGCGTGAATTGAGACATGGGGCATGGGACTCACGAGTGAATTGCAATGTAAGGTGACTCAAAGTCACCCCTTGCCTTCCAGCCTAATCTATACTACCTTATAATGCATGTTGTACCTTCTCTCCTATTAATTTTTTAAAACTTTCTAATATAGATTTTTAGCAAATACAAGTAAAAAAATATACTCCTTCTGTCCCATTTTTATTGTACTTTGACTTTGACCGGTTTTTCTTGTTCAACTTTGACCATTAATAAATTTATTTGTATAATATAATACTTGATGAAAATTATACTAGTGAAAATACATTTAAAACCCAATACATTCATATATTTTTCGTCATATATTATATAACACAAACAAAAATAATAATGGTCAAAGTTGAAGAAGAAAGACTAAAAAAGTCAATATGGGACAATAATTTTGAGACGGAGAGAGTAATTTACAAGTATTTGAAGCATAAATAAAACTAAAAAAAATAATATTTAACACATATAATTAATACAATATTTAAATCACCCCTTCATGTACAACCATTTAACCATAAATGTACAATCTAATCAAGCTACTAAGACTTAAAAATAAAGCCACTAGGTTGCCCGCAATGGACGGTCGACTGGTTCAGTCGCTGTTGCGCACTTTTTTTTTGTATACTTATAGTTATAGTTCACATTCTTCGGCTCTACCCATGAATTATCCAGTAATAGGTTTGACTGAGTCGTCGTCACTGCAGCATGAAGGTTGAACTGGTCGGCCGACTTCAAAATTAATGAAGGTTTCATCCCCTCGACAGCTAACTGACTCTACTTAAAACATCATATTGCCAGAAATATAATAATAGGGTAACCGTTGTCACATCACACAAGTACCCTGCTAGTTATTATATAGTTGTAAATAAGTTATTCGATAAAAAAGCCTACGGTAGAAACGTGAAATGCTGAAGTCTACGTCTTGTAATTTAACATTCGATGGCTAGAAATCTTGACATATCAATGTAGTTATAAATAAGTTATCTTAACAAGGTATCTATGATGATTTGATTTGCTTTATGAAAATCAGTGTTCTAGAAGGCGTGTCAAGGCGTCGCTAGGGCGCGAAGCGTGGCCTCGGCATCACAAAATAAACCAAGGTGCGAGGTCTAGACGTCGTGTGAAAAGACGTGGGATAAAGCGCGAAAAGGCGTGAAAAGACCCGCTTTTTGGTAAGGCGTGACGTCATTTTTAAAAGCATTTAGAGTTCTGGTTGAGCTTGAATTTACAGTATTTGGATTATTTCCTTGCGCCTAAATAATTTGAAAACTTAATTCTACTTGAAACAGTATTTGGGCATGGCTATTTGGGATTTTGGTCTTAGTATTTGAAATTTCCCTTAAAAATGATATATAATTATAAATACATAAATCTATAAATATTTTTTACCGCTTTAAGCACGTCTTAAGAAACGTCAAAACCTCGCAAAGACTTATAAAACTTGAGGCATAGCTGTGCCGTCATGTCACGTCTCACGAATTTTAGAACATTGGTTATTAATCAAAACCGTTACGACACATCCAAGTTGTTTGGCCAACTAATAAAAAAGCATGAAAAACAAAAAAAAATTTATATATGAAAAATGAATGTCAACCTTATACACTACAAAAAGACACTAGCTAACAAATGTCAACAACTTTCAATTGGATTTACTGTTACTTCACCAGGAAGGCAATGACTCATATATGTGTTTTTTTTTATGGATAATGATTCTCTCATATTTGACGAGTCTCATATTTGAATATGAAAGTTAATGTTGTGTTTTAAGTGATTGTAAATTTGAATTAAAATAAAACAAATGTTTTACAAATAATAACAATGTACAATCACTTAAAAGATAACATTACCTCTCATATTTAAATAAACATAAAGGATCCTTATCTTTTTTTTATTACTTGCTCTCCCGACAACAAATTAAGCAATTTTGACCAAACACTCTGGTCAACCATAATTTTTTCAACCTTATAGATTACACGCTTTGAATTTTATTTTACATCATAGAAAATAATATTATGCCCGACTAAGAATCAGGTACGTGGGTGTCAAGTATCCATGCATGTGTGTGTGCTATGTAAAGTTACGTATCAACAAATCATGTACACATAAAATAGCATACATTTGGCGAGTTAGCTGTCACACTTTGAAATATTTGCTACAATAGGATAGAGCTTCACAAATATCACTAAACAACTCTATCGAATTTAGTGACATTATTTTTCTACTATAAATCCATGTAAAGACGAATTGTTTGGCGTCATGGAGTTTAAGCTCCTAGCTAGCTTCTTAAACATGAGTGGATTTCTTAGTTTCTCACTCAACCAATTTACAAGCTGTAAAATTTGCATGAGCAATTAAGAAAGAGGTTCTCCACTTGTCCTTTAATGTGGTATTTGATTTAGATATTCTTCGAAGTGTTAAAGAGTCAATGTCACTCATTTGTTGCTTGGATTAACACAAAGGAACTAGCTAGATGTTACGAAGTCTATTCATATGTTACATTATTCGAGATAACATCTTATTCATGAGATCAACTAACATGATGTAAACCTCGGAGATGAAGACATGCTGGATGAAGATGTCTAAATTCCCACACATTAGCACGTGTAGATGTAAATGCAAGGGAACCAAAACATTTGCCCAAACTTGTCAAGTAGTCATGTTATGACTTTACCTTATAGTATACACTGTAGACATATCTTCTAAATGATTTGTTTCACGGCTTAAAAATGGATTACCTTAGAAAATCATATGCACAAACGTTTAAGTTGCATAACAAATCATCCTAACATCTCATAGTACTGCATGTTTCACCTACATAATAGCTAGAACTATGAAGTTAACATACATTTGTTGAGTTTCCATTTCCACCTTGCTTGAACGAAGGGGTAGCCTTCAAGTCATTTGTTATAATCGCAAGTCAATGAAGGGGCAACATTGTAAGTATGGTCCTTTTTATGCATAATATGATGAGGACAAGATTGGACAAATTGAACATGACACTTTGTCTCATATTATTATGCCATCAACCCATACCATGAAGTTACTAAATAGGTCCACTAATCAAATAGTATTTGGTCCCTATTCTCTATTCCTCTTTCTCAATGTTACAATTATATAGCTGTATATGTTTATTTATTATGGGTGAAAAATCTTCAATACATTTATTTAAGGGGTCTTAGTAATCTTTGAAGATAAATAAGAAGATCATTAGAAGGTGGAGAACTTGATGTATTCATTTCTGAACATGTAAATGATAACTAACTAGTAAGGTTATCATATATTAAGTGGCTCTTTTGTTTAATTACAAATAAACAAAGAATTCGCATTAGTTGCATGACTATTCGGGTGCAAAGAATAGTTACATGCATGTTTTTTTTTTTCTTTTTTTTTTTTTTGGAACATATACATGCATGTTTGTTCAAAGTGAATTAAGTTGCGTGCTTGATTAATTCTTACAGAGTATGAATCAATGTTTCATTATCATTGTCAATATATACATTTGTAAACTTGTAATGAGGGTATCAAAATAACGGAACGGAACAGAACGGGGACACGACGGGTCCAAATGGAGCAGGATTATGTGGCGCGCTACAAAAACTACATGATATTTTTAGCTATTTACGGGGTTTTTATATGACAAACTATAATCAAATATGTAACAAACATTTAGCAATTTCCTTATAAAAAAATACCTATAAAAAAGTCTTTAGGTTGCAAATAAAATGAGTCTAATATTGAAATACTTTTTACTAATACTTTTTATTAACATACGATTTTATAAAAAATGTTAAAGTTTAACATATGTTAAATAAAATTACAGCACGTTACAAAAATTACCCAGTACTTTTAGTTAATTACGGTTTCGTTATATAACAAACTTTATTTATCAAATATTAACAGATATTTAGATTAAAATTACCGAAAAAAAGATATTTGAGTTATAATAAAATGAGCCAAAAACTGTACGTAGTATTACTTTTGAAAAATAATCATTTTATGCTTTGGCAATAGGACAAGTAATCCTTTTTATGGTTTTAGGGTTAATTGTATCACAAATTTTTATGCTTTGAGTTTTGGGCTAATTGTATCACAAATCTTGAAAGCCCAATATTCGTCCATCCAAAAGCTTACCCTAACGGCCTAACCCACCAGAACATGCACAAATATAAATAATGGCAATTAAATCAAATAGAAACAAGGATAATACTTGTGAAAATTAATACAATTTAACTACAAATGAAAATGCAATTGAAAATGATTATGATTTATGATTTTCCCCAAATCACTATTAGGGTTTAGAGTTGTAGAAGACAATATATGGGTAAAATTGATATTTTAGATTGAAAATATAATTATGCACATATTTTAAGGTTTTAAAAACTTCTAAATATTTATAAAATAATGTTTTTGATACATATGAAATTTCCAAGTTTTTAAAAAGATATATACGTAATTATTTATTTTGTTTGAATATATATACAATTATTGTTTTTTGAAAAGATATATATGTAATTATGTGAAAATGGAAAACACTATTTTTTAAACTTTCTCTTAACAAATGAAATATATATATATATATATCCAAATTTTGCATTACATTTATTGGCTGTTAAATTTTTTAAATTGTTTCATTAACAAAATTTTACATTTCTAAAATCAAATTTATTATTTTCGCTATCAACTACAATGACAAACAATCTATATTGAATACTATTTCTCAAGGTTTTTAAGATCGGGATTCTACCTAGGATTATTTTCGTCTTTGCAAGATCATGATCGTAAGATCATATCGGGATCTTAAGATCCTACTATAGTGTCATTCACATAATAGGCGTTGTAAAATTATGCAAATCTACATATTATTATATATAATATATCATGAAAATGTATGTCGATGTTATAATTATGAAGTATTTATTACAATTAGCCTCTTGTTTATTATTTTCTACAAAACTTAATACATAAATTCGTAGTTTTTTAGCTTGTGGTTCGAGAAACGTAAGATCGGATTGATCGTGTAGCAACTCGTAAATTTTCATAAGGCAAAATGACTAAATTTCCTTTGACTTTGACTTTTGACTATTTGACTTTTACTGTAACGTAAAAGTAAATACTGTAACTGGTAGTAACCGGTAATTTCCCAAGTTAAATAATTCACTCTGTTTCGAATTATTACACTCTGAACATTTCTTTGTTCACCTATGGCTATAAATAATTATTTAAAGTTATTACTTTATTAATTATGAAAGTTTAATCGTGTAAACTTTCCTCACGGTCAACACAAGACTACGATAAGTCTAGGAGTTCAAAATACTCTACTTTCACCAATAGTCATATTTTATATGAACTATTGCCACTTTGTTATTTTTACGTAAACATATTACTTTTTACGTAGGACACGTACTCAAGCCTACGTTATTAGGTTTTAACAACATGAATGCACCCTATTAGATTTATCACACTTTTAATATACTTAGTTGGAGTATATTGATAAGTTTTAACATTTTTGTAAGTATTATATTCTTATGTTACCCGGTTTTAAGTTTCGTGACTTAAGGGCTTAACATTAGTAATTACCGGGACCAAACTATACCCCGTAAATGAAAATTTATACAAGATAAGTTATAAACTTATCTATTCTCATCCATTTCCACGTCAAAGTGGTATGGGTGTTGTGTTCTCAAAGTTCTACACTTCCTAGTAACACATGTAATTTATCTTATGCATGTATTGACTAACACATATCTTCACACCTCATTTGATATAACAAATCTCACAAATTCATCTCTTCCTCCCCATTTTTGTCGTGAGTTTAAGCAAGCAAAAGCACCATTTCACTTTTATTTCAAGCTTCAAGTATTACAAGAAAGATGAAGAGTTTAGTAAGCCCTACAAGGTCTTAGAGTTGTTTCGTTGATTACAAGGGTGAATTAGAAGATATTCAAGGCATCAAGGGCTGAAGTAAAAGGGTTATTTTAAGGGTACGAAGGTTAGTAAAGTTGGGTTAGAAGGTTGAAGACAAGGGTTGAAGATTGAAAGAAGTTAGGCTTGATTATTTGTAACTACTCAACCCAACTTTGTAAGGTTTGAGTTTATTTTCATATTCATTCAATATGGTTGTAATAATCTCTATTATTATTGGATGTAATTTGATATAAGTAGTATATGTAATATGGCATGATTGATGTTGTACATGAAATTTGTAACATGAAAAGAAGTTAGAACAAGCCTTAAGTAGGTTTTATGAACCTGAAATTTACAACAGCCCCAAAGATTGATTAAACTGATCATCTCAGTAAACCTTGAGGTTAATTCAATAAGATAAGCTTGTAGAGCTATGTCTTATGGTCGTTTCTCCGGGTGGCGCACTTCATAACTCTTCCTCATGAGTAAATAAGAGCCAAAATGGCAAAACATGTCAAAATCGCACACAGTTTCATTTGGGAAAAAGCCATGGTTACGGTCATTTACGGAAGTCGACTCGGTTTTATGAAATGTAGCTAAGACATAAACTTGAAGTTTGGCGAAAGTCGGCGTGTCAAAAAGTTGTAGAACTCAACTTATGGTCGTTTTGGCAGGACTAAATGTGCTGCCAAACTTTCTGCAATGAAATATAAGTATATACTTGTAATTAGACTATTGATATAAGTAAACTTTGGAACTTGAACTTGATTAAGCTTGAGAAGCTGTTAGAGGAAGTAAAAACTAAAACTTGGGCTTTTGGATCACATAAAAAGGACTTTTGGTTAAAAAGTTATGCATAGTTAAGTGTTACTAGAGGCAAATATAGTGTTGGAATAAGAAAACTTGCTGAAACGATTTTAAAACGAGGTTTTGACCCTTTTCTGATCCGAATCAGCAAAAGTGTAAAACACGAAAGTTTCTCAGAATGACTTTTTCTACAAAAACTCAGGGGCACATAAGCAGAAAGTGAACGACAAATCCTAAAAGATATAAAACTAACGGACACATTGTATCTGAAAAACAACCATGGCTAAGAAACCTTAGTGTATTTTGATTCTTTGAGGCCAAAACAAAGCTAAGGTTAAGCCAAGGCTGATGTCTCAAGGTATTTTAACTTAAAAATAGCCATTAGGTGTGGACTTGATTGTTGTCTCAAATTGTTTAACCATAACTTAGCCGCACGGCTAGTTTGGGTTTGATAACCCGAAACTTGTTTTCAAAAATTTGGTTCATTGGATTAGACTTTGCTAGACTTTGACAAACTAAGTAATGACCGTATGGCATGTTAAACTACTTCACAACACACAACTTATATCATCATATCGTCACACAAGTCAATCAATAGTCTTTGACGAAACACGACACATGTATTATATAACATTTGTCTCGTCAAACATTTCACTTATAAATGACAAGTACTACAATAGTAAGAATTTCATTATCATAAGAGCCTCTTCGAGGTGTCGTGTCGACGAGTTGTGGATTCACGATTTAAAGTGTCACGGCTCCTCGTCGTTCACTACACGACCTCTTGATTTTGATAGCCCGAACAATGGTACGAGGTTATTTATAAAAGGGCTATAAGCGAAACAACATAAGGATACTTTAACAAGTTCATGTACAACATCATATTGAAAGCCAACAAACTACATATACTTGTATACTTATATCATACACTATACTAAAGCGAATACTATGCTTTCGTAGGTAATCGTTAAAGATCGTGATCTTGTCATACTCTGGTTGATAAACATTATATCGTTACACTCATTGCTGATCACTACGATTGAGTTTCATAGACTTTTGTTTAAGCTGTTTTATAAACTCTTTGGGGAGATACATACTCGCTTTTACTACATGCTAAAATGCTTTATTATGGACAATTACTTGCAAAATAAACGCCTTGATCAGTATTATTGCATGCCTAACTTGTTTTGCCAAAAGTCCCCAACATCATGGACCACTAATCACTGGGAGTGGCCTGAAATATTGTGGATATGCTTATTGGGATTGATGAACCGTCTATGTTATCGGAAATAACAAGCACTATATTTGAGATTATCTAGGTATAGGGCAAAATACCTACCCGGGGCAAGTTATTTATTTATATATATATATATATATATATATATATATATATATATATATATATATATATATATATATATATATATATATATATATATATATATATATATATATATATATATATATATATATATATATATATATATCGTGATATATATATATGACGGTCGATCGTGAGTGCTGTGAGCTTAGAGCGAATAATAACTATCGAAGATAATTGTACACATTGCAATTATACTACAAGCTATATTGTCCACTATTGTTTTCAAACCTAAGCGGTTTCTATCGTTTGTATTGACGGTTAGGCAATCAAAGCACTATGGGCGATATAACAACGTAGCTCACTACTTTCATAAACTTGATATCTTGTGATCAAGCTGTTTTGCTTACAAACCTATAATTCTCACTCAGCCTGTGTTGACACTTTTAACGATGTTATCTCGGGTTGAAAGGAATTAGGCGGCATGGCATGTGAAGGCATACGGAAAATATTTTGAAGACAATGCATATATTATCATTCGAAAACTTTATAACTTTTATGTTGTACTTTTATGATTGTACAAACTTGTGGGACCTCTGTTTGTAAACTACGATATTTTAATCGAATGATAATTTATTTAAAGCGTCTCGTTTAGAGTCGTTTTACGTAACTTATCTTGTGAGCTATGAGTAATACGTGTGACGATCTTGGTTGCGATAATTTTGGGGTTATTCGGATCGAAATCTTAAGATCGTATGGTTAAGATCGGGATCTTATTAAGATCCTATCTCGCAAAGAACCTATATAGGATCGGGATCGTTTTTTTACTTTGTAGTATCGTAAAATCGTAAAATCCTAGGATCAGGATCGAGATCTTAAAAACCATATTTCTACTTCAAATACCGGAAAAATAGAGATTTTTTATAAATCTGCAACACCGGGCGGACATTTTTACTCGCTTTTGTAACAAAAGTATATACTCATTACTCATTTCATTGATCATTTGATCGTGTTTGTGCACCAACAAACGTGTGTAACTTAAATACCTTACTTTTCTACGTCAACTATTACTATTGCTTCTCTATTCTATCAAGTATTTAGGCTTTTCATCCGGGAAAAAGTGTCTTTGCCTTAACTAAACGACGCAAAGCAAAAAGTTAATAATAATAAAAAGCATTAAAATGACGATTACCATTTATTAGGAAATTGGGTAAGTCTTAAATTGGTAAATTAGGAAAAGAAGTTAAGAACTGAAATGATATTTTAGTTATTGGGCTGCTGGGATAGATCATGAGATCATGGGCTGCTAATGATAATGCCCAAACTTATTCTTAGTATAGCTATATACTATATATCTTCTCTTGCGTTTCATACCAAAATTGCTAGTTATCAAACCCTATTTGTCACCACCAAATAGCAGCTTTCATCTTATTAATACGAGTATTAACATTGTATTGTATCTTATTTCAGATTTCCTGATTACGTTCTGTGTGCAAGCACGGATGGAGCCAGGAACAAATATGACCGGGTGCACAATTTTTTTTAACCGTAATTTAATAGAGTTTAAGATGCTAACTAAATAAGACTTAAAACACATTTTGATAGACCGGGGTCATTTAAGATGTATTTGAGAAAAATCGATGTTTTTCCTTAAAATTAACACTAATTTGAAAAATTTATAGGTGTCCCGGGCATCCACGGAACACCTCTTGGCTCCGTCTCTGTGTGCAAGTATAGGCCATAGAAGTGTCTTGTCAATGATAGTAATGTATTACACAAAATGATTAAAAGTATTTTAAAGTAACACATAACACGAATACTTTTGGAATATGAATAACTTGTTATTGGTGGAAATTAATGAGGTAACGTATGAGAAAGGTTAGGAAATAGGTGGTGGAGGTGGTCAAACGACATTGGACTAAATCGTTTAAAACAAAGACCATGACACAGATACTAACGTTGCGTTCTCGAGTTTGTTTTTGGAAGGAAAAGAAAGAAAATGAAAGAAAATAGAAAAATTGGTGTGTTCTCGAGTTTTTATCAAACATAAAGGAAAGGAAATAGGAAGGATTTGATTGGAAAATTAAGAGGTTTTCTACAAAATTTTCCTACCAAATATGTTGATTGGAAGAAACAAATTCTACATAAAATATTTGTTATAAACTAAGTTATATAACCTTCATTATTTTATATATCTTTTATTATAGATATATTTCTATGTTTAAAGGCATAATATAATTTTTCTTTCTTTTCAACTCGAAACACGACTTTGTTTATTTTAATTTCAGTTCGTTTCTTTAGCTAGAGCATGAAATATAAATCGCACTTTCTTTTCTTTCCACTTCTTTTCTTTTTTTTCTATCGTTTATTCACACAAAGATAAGCTAGAAACAGGCGTAAAGAAAGAAAAATGATTTTATGGCTAATTAGCAAGCCTACTATATCAATTTTCTATCTTCTTTATAATGCGTTTAGAGCCCAAAATTAGAAGCCTAAATTCAGATTTTAAAGTTCTTATTATGGAAATATCTACGCATAAAATAACACACTCATCTCTCTCTCTACTGCCTCATACCCCTCTTTCTCCTGAACCACCAGTCTTGACAAATTTTCCGTGAAATCTTTTCTTGCAGATTCGATGAGATCGGTTAACTTTCTGTCGTTCTTGAGATTTTGAGCCTCGGCTCCCACAGCGCCACCCACGTCTGCGCACCATTGTCATGGTAATCTCATCAGCATCATGGCTCAGAAATAGTCGTGGTCTGCTGCATGGCGTTCTTGTGGTCAGATGCTCTAATATAAGTAATTTATCAGCATATATGAATTTATGCATTAATTGTAGGCTTAAATAGCATCTAAAATAAAATATAAAACATAATTCCAAGAATGCTTCATTATTTTTGGCTAGTTAGTTATCTTGTGAAATATAGAACTAAAAAAATAACTGTGATTCCTAGGTTTATCAAATCATTCTATTGTTTATCATTTGGATCTTTAATTATCAAAAAGTACAACATTCCATAAGTTTTACGTCAAATTTTATTTTATAGAAAAGGGAAGGTTATAGATAATGAAAAGCAAATTGAAATTGAAAATGATATTCCTGAAAAATTGCTCAAAAAAAGATATATTCCTGAAAAAGAAAAAGGAAAAGGAAAAAAAAAAACCTATCATAGAATTCAAACCCACAATTATTGCCAACTTCTACGTACCATGATCATCGATCTCTCAATCTAATGTAATCCAACCAAATCATTTGTGGGTACCACATTTTTTATCTTTTATTTTAATGGAAATGAGAAATAAAGATTACATAAACGATCAGCTTACGTTTGGTTAAGATTTAATTTCAAATTTGTTGTTTTCTTATTAAGATTATGTTTGGCAAAATTAGTTATTGTTGTAATTGTAAGAGCAGGAGATATGGATGGCTGTTATCTTCATGCTGTCTACGGTCCTCAATCTCAAAAAAAGCTCACCATGTATCGAGCTGCTTGTACGTCTAATCTCTCAGCGTCGTTGATAACAGATACGTGTTTTCTTCTTTTTTTTTTTTTTGTGAATTGGTGAGCGTTATTAGCAACCATATAATAAAATACCCTATTTTTAAAATTTTACCCTTAAATACATTTTCATTGTCAATTTTTTTACTTTTCGATTTAATATCTACTTGATAATCTTAATTTTCTTTCAAATATGGATCAAACAATCCAACAACACTCCACTTTACGACCATTATGATGTTTATTTTCAAAGCGACCGAGCGATATATTTAGGGTTATCGCGACATGAACAATTTATAGGTATGTGTGATCAAAAGTCGGGGATCGGGATCGGCTATTAAGAGGACGAGGACATACATACTGCGTGAGCGAGAAGAGGCGGAACAACGTTTAATCGACTACTATTTTGGCGACGATGACACTCTTCCTAAGTATCCGGAAGAGAATTTTAGGCGAAGGTATCGTATGAGTTCTACACTTTTTAATAAAATAGTCGACGCTATTTTAAGTTATGATGTTCACCCTCTTCCCGAGTCCTGTAATTTTTTTAAAGAACGTTACAATGTTGTTGGTCGTAAAAGTTTAGGTCCTCTTTTGAAGTGAACATCCGTCATACGCCAACTGACGTATGGCACTGCGCCTGATGCGTTTGATGAGTACTTGCAAATTAGTGAACGTTGTTCACGACAATGTTTAGAGAACTTTACTAAATGCATACATGTTTTATACGTTGAAAAGTATTTAAGAAAGCCTACTTCAGCGAATGTTGAAAAAATATATGCATTGCACGAAAAAGAACATGGACTCCTGGGAATGCTCGGGAGTATTGGTTGTATGCATTGGGATTGGAAAAATTGTCCAAAGGCCTTACATGCTCAATTCAAAAGACGTGATCATAAATACCCAACTCTTATGTTATAAGCGGTTGCGAATCAAAAATTATGGATTTGGCATGCATATTTTGGGGTTCCGGGGGCAAATAATGATCTTAATGCGTTATATGGTTCCCCATTATTTGATGATGAACTTGCCGGTAGATCTCCGGAATGTCCATTTGTAGTAAACGGACATACATACAAGAAAGGTTACTATTTAGCCGACGACATTTATCCAACAAGGACTGAAAAAACGTTGAAATTTAAAGAGTTCGAAAGTTCTAGAAAGATATTGAACCGACTTTCGGTCCTCTGGTCGTTGAGGAATTATCGACAACCCACGCGTCTTACGAAATCAGCGCGTTGAAAAGAATTATGTATTGTTGTATAATGTTACATAACATGATATTGGAAGACGAAGGATTCAAAGTGAATTTAAGAGATTTGTTTGTTGATCCAAGGCCGAACATAACACATACTTGGATCGAAAAATGTGATTTACATGTTAGAAAGAGTAAAGAAATTTGAGATAGACAAGTGCACGACGATCTTCGACAAGATCTTGTGGAGCATTTATGAAACTTTAATCACTAGTTTGTAATTTTTATTTCTTGTTTACGTACTATGGTTTTAGTTTTATTTAATTTTTTTAAAAATTTTATCGATGTAATTATTATTTTTAATTCAATGAAGTTTATTTTAGTTAATATTGTGTATGTTTTATTTTATCTAAAAAAAAAGAAGGTGCCAAAGGGTTTCTAGTGTTAAGAGTGTTTTGTTGACGTGGCAACACTTTTTGGCCAACAACTCATGCGTACCCAGTGCTCTAAATGAAGTTCCAGATGGCGATGAAGCGGAAGGTTATAAATAAATATTTGTTTATAAACTACATGAAGTATAATTTGATTTTAAGAAATAATAAAATATTAGTTTTTTAAAATCTGTTATCACTTTTGTCTGTCAAACAAAACTTATATTGTAAGTAGTTTATTTTTTTTCAAAATTTAAGCATAATTTTCTCATAATCTAGTGTGTCAAACATGCTCTAAAGTACCAGTGATTAAAAGTTATTGTATTATAATTCTGATAAGCAATGTTCTTGAATCTTTAATACATTTGGTACTCATAGTTAAGAATTAAGACAACAATATGCATGCCATTTCATAGCACAACTAAAAAATATACATACAAAAATTCTCATATCTTCCAAGTAAACAAAACAGATAAAGTTGTCTATTTTGTGATTAGCCGAATAATGAAATGTAATCACAACCTCATACTTGTTTGGTAGGTCGTAAGTGACCAGATAGCCGCTTACTGATCACTTAGCGAAATAAAATGGAGTCGCAAGATCACTAGCAACGAAATGGAGGCTAAATTCGCCATGGACCGAGCGAAACTTGACCAATTCTATGCTTTTTTGTATTAAACAAAAAGGAGAATTCAATGTATTTTCCTCGTTTCATTTTATTTACTCCTTTAAACCCTAACGTGGAATTAACTTCACGATAATTGAATTGTAATAATTCTCATATATTAAAGAAGATGAACGAACTTTTTCAAACAAATATATAACTTTTAGAGTCACTTTCTCCAAAAAAAAAAATTCGAGCAAATTGCATGATATATGTATTCAACTTTATAGTATGTAGTCAACTTTATAAATCTCTACTATACGTGTTTTGTCTTATTATGTGTATTATGGTTAGATACATTAGGAATTTTTATGTAAAGTTGAATACGTTATGATGCAATTTAAAAAGAATCAAATAAACACAGTTCAGTACACAAAATAAAAAGCTTTGAAGATAACTTACAATTACAATTTTTGTTAAGTTACGTTGAATGCCCTATGACCTAATCTGCCTTTTTTTTTTTTTTTCAATATTGCTTTAAACAATTGGTTAAGACCAAGTAAATCTTGAAAGTCACAAAATTTTTATGAACCAAATTCAAACCATCATGTTTGAAAAACTTATTAAGAAATTATCAATTTGATTTGGTTGTACGATTCTTCAACCACTTAAAACTTACACAACCGTTGATTATATTTATTCCAGAAAAGGTCAAATACCTATCCACTCGAAAGTTCCATCTAATCATAATGAAGTGGACCACCATTTGTTCGTACGGCTAAAACCAAAACGAAAGCACTGATTCATTCTACAGTCATCTCATGTTTTTTAAAACAAAAATGATGATTGAATCATATCGCACATTCACTTTCTAGCTAGTTTCTAAACAGTTAGCTTTGAGTACTATCTCCGTCTTAAAATAATTGTTCAATATAACTTTTTTTTTAGTCTTTTTAGTTCAATTTTGACCATAAATAATTTTATTTGTGATATAATATTTAACGCAAAATATATGAATTGATTGGAGGTTAAAATGTATTTTCATTGTTATAATTTTCATCAAGGATTATATGACACGAATAAAAGTATTTATGGTTAAAGTTGAACAATAGAGACTCAAAAAAGTCAAACAGTACAATTATTTTGAGACGGAAGGAGTATATATATGTGACCACACGTACATCATGTTGAAAACATTACAAACACTGATAACAACATAAAAACACCAGATATATTATTATTATTAGTAGTGATTACTTTAATAATTTTTCTTTGAAAAAAAAAGTGTAAGAGTTTTATTATTAACTAATATGACTTATTTCTATTTTAAAATTATTTATATCGGTTTGGACATAATAGTAAACAGTTATTTTAATTTTAAACTAAATGAAATGAAATAGTAATGTGAACTAGTACTTACTTGTTTATGAAACTAGACAAACGTATTTGGACATAATATTTTTTGAAAGAAATATTATATACGTGTGACCTAACTTTATGATGTTGAAAACATATATGTGAGCCGACAATGCATTCTAATTGGACATGTCCTTTATTATATGTATCAAACTTCATACATTTAATCATGAAAGTTGGTCCCATTTGTAAGCTCCGGAAAATTTCAATGTACTTAACGTTTTAATCAAGAATTAAACACGATCTATTTAGTCATGAAATTTTCTAAACATCACTTTTGCATATCATATGACATATGCATGATCAACGCAGATTTGAGCGTTCATAAATATACCGTTGTGATCTAAATAAATTTCCCCGATCTTGATAACCTTAAAACACGCAATGAATACGTAAAATTTGTAAAATTACAATTAAATTATAATAAAAATATATAAAATTAAGTATTGGGCCACGGAACTCATTGGACTTTTCACCACTCAACCCGACTCGTTAATGGGCTTAGTAACGGGACCCAAAACTACACCATATTCTCGTTGGGCCTTGGCTAGCTCACGCATCACATAAGGGAGCCCAACTTCCCATCTTCCCTCCTTGATGGGCCTCGTTAAAGCGATCCAAAATCGAGCCCATAACCACCTAATAGCTAATATTCATGTTTTGTGTTTACGTTTTGTAACGAGACGAAAGCAAGAACCAAGAACGAACTAGGAACATAAAACTTTTATTTTATGTCACATATGTAGGAGAAATGGAGACAAAACTCATGCTTAGGCACCACAACAATAATATTAAACTAAACCTAGACAATTGACTCCATTTTGACTTGTTTAACCTTTGGATATTATGTTTAGTATTTCTTGTTTGTGTAACCGGATGAGAAACGAAAACAAACAAGCCTAAGTTACTATAACAAAAGTTATGCAAATCCTTGAACCATAACCGGTCGAGCAACAAACTAACCAAACTAAAAATCAAAACATTTCCCTTGATCTTGTGTTGTCGTGTAAGAGTGAACAAGAGGAGACCAAAAAAACACCTTTAGGACATCCTAAACAAATATAATACTACCTAAACTAGACTAAACATACTTTGACTCAATCAAGACTCTTATAACCATTGGACCTTATGTTTCTAATGAGTTGACAAGCCATTGCATGCTTGGGACTCATATCCCGCGTTAGCCACACTTCACAAATATGGCCTCATTCAAAGGAGCACATGACTAATAAGCCTAGAATTAGGGAGGCTATGGTAAAATATTAAGAAGACCATACTCTTTTCCTTTATATAAACTACTACAATCACTTAGCAAAGCCTCACCATTCACTAGCTCACATAAAATCCCACACTCACGAACACTCTCAACTCGTACAAGGCGTCCTTTGTGGAGCTCGAGTCAAGCAAAGAAGAAACACAAAGAGTTTAGCTCGTGTAGTTGGGTGTAGAAGAAAGGTTTAAGCTAGGAGAATACTTGGGTAAATAATAGCTCGAGTAACATTATAAGGAGAACAAGGGGGTTCTTGATTGATCACTTCTTCTCGTTCACTACTCACACGTAGCATCACCACTCACTCGAGTGTTTGTAAGTCACCTTGACACATTCTTACTTCCCCTTATTATTTCATTATCGCATGATGCTTAAGATGAGTACACATTTTATTAACAACTAGCTTTATAAACATGAAATAGTTGTATCACGACACAATGCCAATAGTTACAACATGCATGAAACAATTAGAAATACCACTCAAACACACAATAATCATTTGTTCACTTGTAAAACTCATGAGAATGACAACGGGCTGAAGCCCAGCCGAAAGCCAATAAGCCCTCGATAGGTCCAAGTTGAGTCGGCCCGGCCCAATGTGATCAAAATAAGCCAATAAGCTAAGAAATAAGCTAGAGATAAGCTTATACTAGTTTTGTGAAGTTTTCGTTATATCAAAAGGAGTTCGGATCAAATTTGCAAAATAAGCAATTTGGGTCAAAGGAACATAATTAAAAGTTAAAGGGTCACATAGTGAAACAAATATTTTGTAAAAGTCTAAGGGTTGAAAAGATCAATGTCGAAAGTAGAAGGGTAGCATGCGTGTGCATGTGCACATGGAAAAACTACAAGGATCGAATGTGTAATTAACTCAAACTAGTATTAATATAAGTTTTGGGTTAAATGTGACAAGTGTGGAAAGTAAAGGTTTACATCGTATAAACATAACTTGGAGGCTTGTTTTTGTAAATTCAGTTTGCCAAGGGTTAAAGATGCAATTTTGAAAGTTTCGGTATGAAATATAACTCGGGTAAAAGTGTCATTTTCTAAAAGTATAGGGACTAAACTTGTACTTTTTGTAACTCGAGGGTAAAAAGTGTAAATTTGAGAAAAGTTTAGTAAAACTTATGATTTCATTATAACTTCGTAAAAACAAGTATCTCGATCAAATAAGTATTTTATTTTCGGATAACGGTAAATGTATTACTTATATATATATTATAAGATTATAATTATATATATATGTCAAATCCGATAAAACACACGAATTTATTTCAATACGTTAAAATACTCAACAAATCTATTAAGATCTGGCGGAAACATTTCACTTATCGTAAGTGAGGATCATTAATTAAGGCAATGTAGCATTAACTTAAAAGCGTTAATCACGATCGCGCACTATTGGATTGGACAATCCAATGATCTATTGAATAAGAATATTCAATGCTCTATTATTTTGATCATGAACCAAAATGCTTATCTTGAGACTCGCCATCTCATCATTTTAGGTTTCGAGTTGGAACCTCCGCTACATTGTGCTTGATCTATTTTTGCGTGTGCATTATCATCAAGGTGAGTTCATAGCCTCGCTTTTACTTATTTTATAAACCCGAGAGGAGATACATGCTCTAAACTAGAACACAAGGGTTTTCATAAATGCTTGATCTTCTTGATTATTAGTCTTGCCTAAGTTGTTAGCCACAAGTCCCCGATCATGAACCATTAGTCACCGCGGTGAGCGTAGATATCGTGAATAGTACTATGGGGAATAACGAACCCGTTTGGTTATAGAGAAATAACAAGGCGCACCATATCGAATATCTTTAGGTAATTGGCTATTACCTCCTTTGGGGCATACTTACATTACTTTGGTAATTCGATTGTATGCGGTTGAGTTTTGGTTTCATGAGCTTAGCGCATAATAATCTGTGATATTTTCATTATGATATTGTTAGTTTACAATGATCATGATCTTATACTTGTGTTCAACTTATTTTAAACCTATGGACTTCACTCAACATTTTGTTGACCTTTTAAACATGTTATCTCGGTGTCGGTGAAGATTATGACCAAGGTGCGGAGCAGGGCATGGCAAGGCTTATTTGGTGGTGTAAAACATAAAGTTATCATTTCTTTCAAACTCATGATCTTTCTTTTGGGAAAAACACTTGATCTATTTACAATATTTTGTAACAAACTATGAGTTTTCGATGAATGATAACTATTTTAATAAAACCTCTCTTTTGAGTCGTTTTCTATAATTATTGACTATGATCTCCATTCAAGTAACACCGAATTAGTCTTCCATTGTCATTAAGATTTTCGGGGTGTTCTGATTAACATCGAGCCAAGGTTATAGAGAACCAAAGAGTTTTCAAAATCATTTGGACTATAACCGCACTTTTAAAGCGGGACTATTTTACACCAGCGCCTTCGCCCTTCCGTGACCGCTCTATGTATCGAGATTGATGCATCACTAGATCATAAGTAAATGGCATTCATTTTAAGTTAGGCATGGAGATTTGCTTAGCTAAGCGAAATAATTATATTATTTGGCATTTACTTACATTAATTTATGGGTTGTTCTGATACCATGTCGCATCTCACCCGATTGTTACGTCCTCGACACGAGATGGATGACACCATGTCCTCTGTTGTCACTATGCCGGCTCATCCAGATCTGTCATACCGGTCTTTGTTTGGACGGCCGAACCTTTGAAGAAGGTGAAGTTGCCGAACTCCTCTTGCTCGGCTATGTTGCTCATCCTCAAGAGTACAATGCTTTTGCTTCCATGACCCTAGATCGATTACTATGAGTCGCGACAATGGCTACACTTGAGATGTTCTTTGTGGATGATGAATCATCAAATCATCGAAGCTTGACTACCTTCATCGATTCTTGGATCATCTGCTCGAAGCTACCCGTCGGCCTTGACGTATGATTCGTGTTCTTAAGCATGATGAACTGAGCCGTTTGGAGTACCTTATAGGCGCATCCTAATGGTAAGACCTTGAAGCGCCTTTGCTAGGAAGCGTGTGCGACCCATCACCATGACTCATGTGATGCCACCACTCGATCGCCACCACTTTCGGTCACCACGATTACATCTCTTGTTCCACCTCGCTACTTCATCACCACGCCACTTCTGTGTTCTACCATCGGACTACTCTGTTCCTATTTCATCACCACCTCTGACATCACCTCCTTTGGACACTTTTAGTGAGCCAATTTTACCGCTCTGCATCAAATGCTATCCACCATCACTATCGATCTGAAAAGCCTACTCAAGTGGACAGCGGCGGGCGAGGAAGAAATCCGGTGCTAGAAGATGGTCATTCTTGATTCCTTTACTTAGGCGTTGGAGAGAAGGCGAAGGGCGCTAGTTCCTTTGAGCTTGGAGAAAGCTCGACTCTTGCACCGACTCGGTCATACACATTGCGGTGAACGGTGCACCACACTATTCCTCTGTTGGCTACGAGACTTATCGAGCACGAAGATCAATGAATGAACTCATGGCACATTATGATGAGATCCGCTAGTGAGGATAGAGAGCTTGGAAGAAGAAGTCGAGAACCTTGTGGTAGGGCGCTACTCCATCGAGATCGTGTTTGATATGATGAGTCGCAAATTATGGAGGCAAGGGAGGTTAACCAATTGACTCGGAGATTAGAGACTACGATTCGTGATGCTAGCGTTGAGAGAGCGCCTTGGGTCGAGAGAGTCCTACATCACGAGCTTGCATCTGCTCATGCTCGCTTTGCCATTTTGGAGGAGAGTTGATAACCTCGAGGCGAGACCAAGCTCGTGAGCGGCAGATTCGAGACACGACAACTATGGTCGAGGAGATTCGTCGTCGGGATGGCGCATCGGGAGATCGTAGATCCTAGTCATCTCTATCTTAGTGTGTGTCATAAAGCCGCCATATGAGGCATTAAGGCTTGTATCATTTTGGTTTGTAACCTTGGAACAAGTATTACGATGATGTAACTTATGGTTGTGAACAAACTATGTAACGATGTATTCCATGGTTGTATTTCTATTATTCTAATGTTATGTTATTATTCCTCGGTGATGTATGCGAACCAATCCTTATGTCCTTATATATATATTATGATTTGTGAGAAAAATCATATTCATATCATATCATTTATTTAAAGTGGTAATCGGACTATTATGAAATGTATGATATGAAATCAATTTATCATCGATCGATAATTTCTTAATCTTGGTATTTATTCTTGAAAATTTTAGAAAAATGGTCAGAAGAAAGCTACCTCATCCACCATCACTCCATGACTATTAGGAAAATGGTCATTTGAAAGTGTTAAGCTATAGCTCAACATGTCGTCGATCTTGCTAAAGCGAAGTGAGCATTGGTGAGCGACTTGCCCAAGAGGCACGTGTGTTGAAATTGCAAGGCAAGTTGAAATTGCAAGAGAAGGCGAGAATGCCGAGTTGCTCGAGAGGTTTGAAGGCGGCGTGTCGCTCAAGCGCGCGTGAAATTTGAAATTTCGCATTCTTGAAGAGAATCGTGTCGCGAGCTGCGTCTTCTTGAAATGGCAAACTCAAATGCAACTAACACTCCAACAAATCAAAGTGAGTCCACTTTAACTCATAAGTGTAATTACAAAGAGTTCATGAGCGCAAGCCGACATTCTTCAAGGGCCTGAAGGTGCTATTGGTCTACTTCATTGGTTTGAGAGGACCGGGGCGTATTTACGCTAAGTGGTTGCACAAATGATTGCAAAGTCAAGTTTGCAAGCTGGAACTTTGTTAGAAGATCGTTATCTTGGTGGAAGGCCACGCTCGACCAATTGGAATGGAAGAAGCTTGTAGATTTCATGGTCGGATCTGAAACAATGATTAATGAAACAGTGTTGCAGGGGCGAGATCAAGAAACTCGAAGATGAGTATTACCACTTGGTGCTAAAGGTAATGATCTCAAGACATACTTCAAGAGATTCCATGGTGAGAGCTCTATGTCCTCATCTATTTCCACCAATGAAAAACTTTTGGAAGCTATGATCGGAGGTTTACCTCGAAGCATCGAAGGAGATGTTATCGCTTGAAGCCAAAAGCTGATGAAGAAGTTGTCATCGTATCCACGCCTTATGGAACCAATACTAAAGCTTGCAAATACACAAAGCCCAAATGACAACAAAAGAAAGTTTGATGATCGGAAAACCTCAAATTCCAACCACTACCGATCCAACAACAACAATCGAACAACAACAATCAATATCACCACAACGAAATCAACACCACAATCGGCAAAACCGAAGGCAAGAAGCGCGAGGGCTTATCTTGCATCCTTCTTTGGAAAAGTGCGTGGGACCACATCCCGGTGTAACCGATGTTTGATGCACCATTACGGACCTTGTCTTGTGAAGTGCGATAAGTGCAACAAGGTAGGTCATCAAGGTAAGCATTGTCGAAACCACGGAAGAGGCAACAACATGACAAACATGAGCGCTATGGATGTGGAGAACACGGTCATTTCAAGAGTCAATGCCCAAAGTTAAATGTCGTTCAAACAAACAATGCGTGCAAGAGTGTACATGCTAGGAGATGGAGGCACCGTTGAACCACGACATTGTGGCAGTGCGTATTCTCTTAACAATCATTACGCAAAAATCTTGTTTGACTCTGGAGCCGATAAGAGTTTTGTATCTACTACTTTTGCACCATTACTTGAAATATCCCCAATCGCCTTAGATACAACTTACGAGATAGAACTTGCCGATGGGAAAATAATAGGAACCAACACCGTAATCCGTAATTGTCCTATTCTATTACAAGATCACTCGTTCCTCATAGATCTTTTGCCAATCAAGCTTGGAAGTTTCGATGTCGTAATTGGCATGGATTGGTTGTCCAAACACCGTGCTAGGATTGTTTGTGACGAGAAAACCGTTCATATCGATCAGCGGTGAAACATTAGTCATCGAGGAGATCAAAGTAGAAAGTACTTGAGTATCATATCTGTGCGAAAGTCAATAAAGTACATGGAAAAAGGATGTTATGCCTTCTTAGCTCAAGTAACGGAAAAGAAGTCGGAAGAAAGCGATTAGAGGATGTACACATAATCAAGGAATTTTACGAGGTGTTTCGGAAGATTTGCACGGACTTCCACTGCTCGACAAGTCGAATTTCAAATCGATCTTATTCACGGAGCTACTCACATGTACGAGCACCGTACCGTTTAGCGCCTCGAAATGCAAGAGTTATCCAAACAACTAGAAGAGCTATCGAGAAAGGATTCATTAGACCAAGTTCCTCACCACAGGAGCACGGTATTATTCGTTAAGAAGAAAGATGGATCATTCGGATGTGTATCGATTATAGAGAATTGAACAAGCTCACAATCAAAACCGCTATCCCTTACCAAGAATCGATGATCTGTTTGATCAATTACAAGGCTCAGTGTATACTCGAAAATTGATTAAGATCTGGATATCATCGATTCTGGGTAAGAGAAGAAGATATACCCAAAACCGCATTTAGAACTCGATATGGCCATTATGAATTCCAAGTAATGCCATTCGGTTTAACTAATACTTTCTTTGTATTATGGACCTCATGAATAGAGTCTGCAAACCATATCTGGATAAATTAGTCATTGTGTTCATCGGCGATATTCTTATATACTCGTAATAAAGAAGAACATGCGGAACATTTGAAGGCATCACGAAGTTACTTAAGGATGAAAAATTATGCATAAAGTTTTCCAAGTGTGATTTTGGATTGAGGCGGTCCAATTTCTTGGTCATGTGATTGTGATGAAGGAATCCATGTGGATCCATAAAGATTGAATCTGTTAGGCGGCGGTACCAGCTAATCCCAGCTGAAATTCGTCAATTCTTAGGACTTCTTTGGTTATTATCGAAGATTCATCGAAGGTTTCTCGAAAATAGCTAAACCAGCGGCCGAGTTAACCCGAGCGAAGAAATTCGAATGGGGAGGCGATCAAGAATCGACTTTTCAACTCACGAAGAACAAGCTTTGCGAAGCACCTATCTTGGCACTCTAGGAAGGAGCCGAAGATTTTGTAGTATATTGTGATGCTTCACACATGGGTTTAAGCGCTGTTCTCATGCAAAGGAACAAAGTGATTGCTTATGCGTCACGACAACTCAAAACTCATGAGAAGAATTATACTACTCACGATCTAGAACTTGGCGCCGTGGTATTTGCACTCAAATTATGGAGACATTATTTATGCGGAACCAAGTGTATAGTGTACAGCGATCACAAAAGTCTTCAACACATCTTAGATCAAAAGGAATTGAATATCGTCAGCGTCGGCGGCTTGAATTGCTTAGTGACTATATTGCGAGATCCGTTATCATCACGGAAAGGCAAATGTTGTTCTTAGATGCTTTAGCGAAAAAGATCGCCCTAAGCCACTTAGAGTGAGATCATTGGGAATGGTAATCAATTCACCTCTACCATCGAAAATTCTTGAAGCTCGGATCGAAGCCCTTAAGGAAGAAAATAGGCGAATGAGAAGATTTATGGCATCTTGGAGAATGAGAATGGATTTGTGAAGAGATCGGACGGACGCTATGTTTCAAAAATCGAAGTTGGATTCCACTCTTTGGAGTATCAGAGAACTCATCATGCATGAATCACATAAATCAGTATTCCATACATCTGGTCCCAACAAGATGTATCAAGATCTAAAGCTTTTGTCTTGGTGGCCTAATATGAAGGTGATATCATTGTATCGCCGATAAATGTTTGACATGCTTGAAAGTTAAAGTTTGAACATCAAAAGCCATCGGATTGCTAACTCGACGAACTTCCGTGTGGAAATGGGAAAGAATCACAATGGACTTTATAGCGAAGTTACCAAAAACTTCTAATGGTTTTGACACCATTTGGGTTATTGTGAACCGCCTTACAAAGTCCGCTCATTTCTTGCCAATCAAAGAGAACGACGAGATGATTACACTCGCTAGGCGTACATCAAAGAGATTGTTTCTCGTCACGGTGTACCAATCTCTATCATGTCGATCGTGATAGCCGATTCACCTCAAGATTTTGTAAGCGCTTCAAAAGCCATGGGTACCAACTTAGATATGAGTACAGCGTACCATCCTCAAACGGATGGACAAAGTGAAAGAGCGATCAAACTACGGAAGACATGCTAAGAGCATGTGTGATTGATTCGGAAAAGGATGGGATAAGCACTTGCCTCAGGTGAATTCTCTTACAATAACGATTATCATGCCGACATTAAAATTGCTCCTTTTGAAGCACTCTATGGAAGAAAATGCCGATCGCCCGGTTCTTTGGGCGGAAGTTGGAGAAGTACAACTTACAGGCCCGAAATTGTCAAGAGACAAGCGAAAAGATAATGCAAATTAGGCAAAGATTGCAAGCGACTCGAGATAGACAAAAGAGCTATCACGATGTTGAAGAAAACCAATGGAATTCCAAGTCGGAGACCGTGTAATGCTCAAAGTATCACCACAGAAAGGGATGGTCGATTTGGAAAGCGAGGAAAGCTCAAACCTCGTCGTCGGACCATTTAAAATTCTTCAAAGAATTGGTCGATGGCATATAAACTTGATCTTCCGAAGAACTTAGCCGAGTACATGATCGTTCCATGTCTCAAATCTTAAGAAGTGTCTTTCGGATGAAACTCTAGTCGTACCACTCAAGGACATCGACTCAGCGACAAACTTAGCTTTGTCGAAGAACGATCGAGATCATGGACGGAGAAGTTAAAGGCTTAAGCAAAGCCGCATTCCTATCGTTAAAGTTCGATGGAATCATAAGAAGCGAGGTCGAGTTCACACAGGGCCTTGAGGATATAATCGTTCCAAGTATCCCCACTGTTCATCTAGATCACCCATGACAACCTCTGCGAGTTTTAACAGCGGGCCT
The DNA here is from genome assembly GCA_022545495.1 of Chrysanthemum lavandulifolium. Lineage (NCBI taxonomy): Eukaryota > Viridiplantae > Streptophyta > Magnoliopsida > Asterales > Asteraceae > Chrysanthemum > Chrysanthemum lavandulifolium. Next base: position 63,419,507 of record CM040245.1, read on the forward strand.
TGTTCTCTTAAGGGTAGGTCTTGTAAGCTCCGGAAAATTTCAATGTACTTAACGTTTTAATCAAGAATTAAACACGATCTATTTCGTCATGAAATTTTCTAAACATCACTTTGCATATCATATGACATATGCATGATCAACATGATTTAGCGTTCATAAATATACCGTTGTGATCTAAATAAATTTCCCCACGATCTTGATAACCTTAAAACACGCAATGAATACGTAAAATTTGTAAAATTACAATTAAATTATAATAAAAATATATAAAATTAGTATTGGGCCACGGAACTCATTGGACTTTTCACCACTCAACCCGACTCGTTAATGGGCTTAGTAACGGACCCAAAACTACACCATATTCTCGTTGGGCCTTGGCTAGCTCACGCATCACATAAGGGGCCCAACTTCCCATCTTCCCTCCTTGATGGGCCTCGTTAAGCGATCCAAAATCCCAAGCCCATAACCACCTAATAGCTAATATTCATGTTTTGTGTTTACGTTTTGTAACGGACGAGAAGCAAGAACCAAGAACCAAACTAGGAACATAAAACTTTTATTTTATGTCACATATGTAGGAGAAATGGAGACAAAACTCATGCTTAGGCACCCTAACAATAATATTAAACTAAACCTAGACAATTGACTCCATTTTGACTTGTTTAACCTTTGGATATTATGTTTAGTATTTCTTGTTTGTGTAACGGGATGAAAGCGAAAACAAACAAGCCTAAGTTACTATAACAAAAGTTATGCAAATCCTTGAACCATAACGATCGAGCAACAAACTAACCAAACTAAAAATCAAAACATTTCCCTTGATCTTGTGTTGTCGTGTAAGAGTGAACAAGAGGAGACCAAAAAAAACACCTTTAGGACATCCTAAACAAATATAATACTACCTAAACTAGACTAAACATACTTTGACTCAATCAAGACTCTTATAACCATTGGACCTTATGTTTCTAATGAGTTGACAAGCCATTGCATGCTTGGGACTCATATCCCGTTAGCCACACTTCACAAATATGGCCTCATTCAAAGGAGCACATGACTAATAAGCCTAGAATTAGGGAGGCTATGAGTAAAATATTAAGAAGACCATACTCTTTTCCTTTATATAAACTACTCTAATCACTTAGCAAAGCCTCACCATTCACTAGCTCACATAAATCCTGACTCACGAACACTCTCAACTCGTACAAGGCGTCCTTTGTGGAGCTCGAGTCAAGCAAAGAAGAAACACAAAGAGTTTAGCTCGTGTAGTTGGGTGTAGAAGAAAGGTTTAAGCTAGGAGAATACTTGGGTAAATAATAGCTCGAGTAACATTATAAGGAGAACAAGGGGTTCTTGATTGATCACTTCTTCTCGTTCACTACTCACACGTAGCATCACCACTCACTCGAGTGTTTGTAAGTCGCCTTGACACATTCTTACTTCCCTTATTATTTCATTATCGCATGATGCTTAAGATGAGTACATTTTATTAACAACTAGCTTTATAAACATGAAATAGTTGTATCACGACACAATGCCAATAGTTACAACATGCATGAAACAATTAGAAATACCACTCAAACACACAATAATCATTTGTTCACTTGTAAAACTCATGAGAATGACAACGGGCTGAAGCCCAAACCGAAAGCCAATAAGCCCTCGATAGGTCCAAGTTGAGTCGAACCCGCCCAATGTGATCAAAATAAGCCAATAAGCTAAGAAATAAGCTAGAGATAAGCTTATACTAGTTTTGTGAAGTTTTCGTTATATCAAAAGGAGTTCGGATCAAATTTGCAAAATAAGCAATTTGGTCAAAGGAACATAATTAAAAGTTAAAGGGTCACATAGGTGAAACAAATATTTTGTAAAAGTCTAAGGGTTGAAAAGATCAATGTCGAAAGTAGAAGGGTAGCATGCTGCGTGTGCATGTGCACATGGAAAAACTACAAGGATCGAATGTGTAATTAACTCAAACTAGTATTAATATAAGTTTTGGGTTAAATGTGACAAGTGTGGAAAGTAAAGGTTTACATCGTATAAACATAACTTGGAGGGCTGTTATTGTAAATTCAGTTTTGCCAAGGGTTAAAGATGCAATTTTTGAAAGTTTCGGTATGAAATATAACTCGGGTAAAAAGTGTCATTTTCTAAAAGTATAGGGACTAAACTTGTACTTTTTGTAACTCGAGGGTAAAAAGTGTAAATTTGAGAAAAGTTTAGTAAAACTTATGATTTCATTATAACTTCGTAAAAACAAGTATCTCGATCAAATAAGTATTTTATTTTCGGATAACGGTAAATGTATTACTTATATATATATTATAAGATTATAATTATATATATATGTCAAATCCGATAAAACACACGAATTTATTTCAATACGTTAAAATACTCAACAAATCTATTAAGATCTGGCGGAAACATTTCACTTATGCGTAAGTGAGGATCATTAATTAAGGCAATGTAGCATTAACTTAAAAGCGTTAATCACGATCGCGCACTATTGGATTGGACAATCAATGATCTATTGAATAAGAATATTCAATGCTCTATTATTTTGGTCATGAACCAAAATGCTTATCTTGAGACTCGCCATCTCATCATTTTAGGTTTCGAGTTGGAACCTCCGCTACATTATGCTTGATCTATTTTTGCGTGTGCATTATCATCAAGGTGAGTTCATAGCCTCGCTTTTACTTATTTTATAAACCCATGAGGAGATACATGCTCTAAACTAGAACACAAGGGTTTTCATAAATGCTTGATCTTCTTGATTATTAGTCTTGCCTAAGTTGTTAGCCACAAGTCCCGATCATGAACCATTAGTCACATGAGTGAGCGTAGATATCGTGAATAGTACTATGGGGAATAACGAACCCGTTTGGTTATAGAGAAATAACAAGGCGCACCATATCGAATTTCTTTAGGTAATTGGCTATTACCTCCTTTGGGGCATACTTACATTACCTTGGTAATTCGATTGTATGCGGTTGAGTTTTGGTTTCATGAGCTTAGCGCATAATAATCTGTGATATTTTCATTATGATATTGTTAGTTTACAATGATCATGATCTTATACTTGTGTTCAACTTATTTTAAACCTATGGACTTCACTCAACATTTTGTTGACCTTTTTAAGCATGTTATCTCGGTGTCGGTGAAGATTATGACCAAGGTGCGGAGCAGGGCATGGCAAGGCTTATTTGGTGGTGTAAAACATAAAGTTATCATTTCTTTCAAACTCATGATCTTTCTTTTGGGGAAAAACACTTGATCTATTTACAATATTTTGTAACAAACTATGAGTTTTCGATGAATGATAACTATTTTAATAAAACCTCTCTTTTGTCGTTTTCTATAATTATTGACTATGATCTCCATTGAAGTAACACCGAATTAGTCTTCCATTGTCATTAAGATTTTCGGGGTTCTTTTGTGTATATGGGGCGAACAACGACATCAGCGATACATCAATCCCTTTATTCAACAATCTCAAAGATGAAAAGCACCAAAGATTCTGTTTGTGGATAACGACGTAACTTACCTATGGGGATACTGTCTTATTGACAGGATATATCCGAAATGGTCAACTTTTGTTAAGGTGATATGACAATCAGGCGTCGATGAACACAAGAGAGTACGGTTAAGCGAATGTATGAAACGGTAGAAAAGATGTGAAACGAGCATTTGGTATTCTAAAGAAGAAATGAGATGTATTAGCCAATCCCGCACTGTCGCATCGTAAAGAAAGATATAATGAATATGATGTGTACATGCATCATATTACATAATATGATTATAAAATACCAACGGGATGCGATATTTATGATTGGTATCTGGAAGAAGCACATCAACCGGACGACCTCTGAGTCATACGATCCCAAGAACAAACACATAGAGTTATCAGACAAATCAAATCGGCACAAGCGCATCAAAATTTTCGTGCCGGTTTGGTCAAACACGTTTCTCATAATATTTTCGGTTTTTAATATTTATGAGATGTTTTTATTTATTTTTTTATTATTTTTTATTTTTTTAGTGTAATATTTTTAATTTATAAATAATAGTTTTAGTTTTTAATAAATATAAAAATATGTTGAAAAATGAGGTGATATGATCATTGTGGGTGAAAGGTAAAAAAAAAGTAAAGGAAAATAAATGAATTGATGTGCTACTAAGTTAGAAGGTGAAGTAGTGTGACAATGCGGGTAGTTTTAAGTAGATATAAGTTGTCAATGACATAAATTTGTCAATACATGAATCAGTTAAAAGGGTTAAAAAAATAGATATCATGATAAATCATATATATCATATCCTACCCCACAACCACATTTATATATCATCCTCTTCCCTTCAAAATATGAAACTTAGCAAAAGAAGCAATATCAGAAGGGACACTTCATCTGGTCTCTCTCAAACTAGGAAAAAAAAAAAATTATTTGATTGATACTCGTCTTACTTACTAAAATCCAACTCAAATAAAGACACCACATTTCAAATTTAGACGTAAGTGTAGTTATATATGTGTAAGCAACTAACTTATAAGGTGATGTGGTCACATTCCCACCACCACTACTACCACCACCGCCAGTCCGCCACCCCCTCCTTCCCCCCAACACACACACACAAAATCCCACCTCATACACACACACACACACAAAAGGCAATGATTAGTGTGAGGTTTTTTTGGTATGTGAGTGATAAAGAGAAAAAAAAAAAAAAAATACAGAAATGACATGACGTGACATACATGTGTCTTATAGTTTTTTTTACCCGAGCCTCCGATGCTTTAAAATATACAACACGTATACATGTATATACATTCTCACTAAACCCAAGCTTTTGACATATGCGTATGTGAGTGTGCACACCATCTAAAAAGTTACTGTATGAGTTTAAGTTTCGATCATAAACATTTGTCATATATAAGATATAGTGTGAGATATACTATCCAAGTGTGTGATTGAAAAAAAAAAAAAAAAAAAAAACTCATGCTAAAAATGCAACTCTTTTACCCAAGAGTTACTCTATTAACAATAATGTGTATTGGTATGCATGTATGCATAATATTGATCTTTAATATTTTATGGACATGATGACATATGTTTGTCTGATCACTACATGCATACATATGTGTGTATATATACATGCACATAATATACTAATATACATACGTATACACTCACAAAATTTTCGTATATTCTTTTCTTTTTATCTCGAATTGGTTATATTCAATTTCTTTCCACACACCATATTCGTTTTTCTGCCATTCATTTCTTTCATTATTAATAATCATGACCACCAATTATTTTCTTATATTCTCCTCTTTTTCTCCTTCAAATTCATACCATTCTTAAAACCTATCATACCTTCTTTTTCTCCTCTTTCTACACCTAAATCAACCTTATACTATTTCACCTTTTGATCCATAAGACTCAAATGGGGCTCCATGGTTTTGCCAACACTGAAATCGCGCTCGAACTTTGTCTTAATTCAATATCATCCATGGCCAAAAACACAACCACTAAGGAACCTAACCCGAGTACCAATGATCACCATCTTAGGCCCTCTCTAACGTTAGCTTCTTCTAGTGATTCGTGTCGTCGTGGTAGTGGTTCGTTCTTTTCTAACGCTAGTACTGTCAAGAGGGAAAGAGATGTTGCAAGTGAAGAATCAGAAAGAATAATGGAAAACAACACTAGTGGTCACGAAGATGGTGATCACGACGAAGGAGATGGCGGTGCGAATAATAGAAAGAAGCTTAGATTAACCAAAGCTCAATCTGGACTACTTGAAGAAGCCTTTAAACTTCAGCCTACTCTAAATCCTGTTAGTTTTTTTTAGCTACATATATACTTTATATAGTCATAATCGTATCAGTTATATCGTTTTAAATCTAATAGAGATATATTGATGTTGAATATTAGCAGAAACAAAAGCAAAATCTTGCAAGGGACCTAAATCTAAGGCCAAGACAAGTTGAAGTTTGGTTCCAAAACAGGAGGGCCAGGTATTATTAGTATCTCTACTACATAATCTTTTGTCTTATTTTCTAATTAAGAAACCATAAAATCATTACAAAAGAAAGAAAAAAAAAAGCTGTATGATATGGACGTACACAGTGACGGAACCAGGGTGTGTCCCGGGGGTCCCTGGACGACCATAATTTTTTTCATAAATGCACCCGATTCAAAAAAATTGTGTATGTGATCTTTTTTTTATTTGCTCTAAGTGCACGTAGTGAATTTGTGTTATGGTTACATCTCTAAACGTACATACGCTTTTGTAGGTTCATTGATTATTACCAATAATTAGCGTCCCATGTTAACGAGTATTAGAAAATTCTATATTAGGTTACCAACTTTTATATCAGCAAACATACTTGTACTAATAAATTTGTATAACATCACTTAACAAACATATGTGGTTGTTTTTTATGCTGTTGATATATATAATTGAAGAACGAAACTAAAGCAAACGGAGGTCGATTGTGAGTACTTAAAGAGATGTTGCAAGACGTTAACAGACGAAAACCAAAGACTAAGGCAAGAGGTTCAACAACTAAGAGCACAAAAAATGTCGCAACCGTTGTACATGCAGCTGCCTGCGGCTGCACTCACCATGTGTCCTTCGTGTGAACAGATCGGAGACATCAATACCAATTCCGCCACCACGAAAACCAGTTTTACTAAACCATACTTTTTTAATACGTTCACTAGTTCGTCGGCAGCTTGTTAAATAGTTAGTTTTATATTTTATTTGACATATATGGAGTGTGTTGCTAAAATCACCCATGCATAGCCCTGGCCCTTTTTTAGAGCCAATCTTGCATATTAAGTGGTCATATAATTTTAATATACTACTGTTGTACATATTTTTAAATGTACTTGTGTTTTCTTGTAAATAATCTCTCCTGATTATAATATAGCGAAAACAAAAAATTGTTTCGTTTGTGTATATTTAATTGTTTGCTTGGACAAATGGACGACATATCTTCAATTCGCAGGTTTTGTGAGAGTAATTGAAAATGAAACTTTGTCACCCATTTGTTAGCATGTTTCTCATTATTTGTTAATTGTTATATTGAATTATTAGTAGACTATAGATATGGTAGTTTACTAGTTTATGTAAACAATGTTTTCTATGAGATGATGGACTTGCTAATAATATTATATGATATGACAAGCAACAATATAATTAAGAAGAGAAATGATGTTCATATAATATACAAACATAATAGAAAGTTGAAACAATGTTGAACAAGAAAGTTGCAACATGCCACTCCAACAAAAAGTAGAAGTTTTAAGTCAAGGCTTAATGTGAACAATCAGCTGATCGATTTAATAGGTATAAAGCTTGTTTTACTATGACATGGCATGCGTATATATGTTTTCATCTTAAAGCAAAAAAAATAGATGCCCTGAATTTCATGATGTCCCAAATCACTTATTGGCCGGTGACAAACTATCTGCTGATTAAGATTACATGTCTCCTCTTTATCTGACATCAATTGTGCTTTCATATGGAGCAACAATACTAGAATTTATTCATTACCTCAAAATTTATCTATGGATATATTTAATATACGTGTTATCGGATTCGAACATGAAACTATAAGATTGCACATATTGCGTATTAGATTCAATGTTTAATAATTAAATATAAAACGTTATGTTTTAATTATTAATTCACAATAATGATTAACGAAAGTGACTAACGGTCGTTAAATATCAAAGAAATACGAAAAAAATGAAACAAGCCAAGAGAAGGTTCTAGAACTTCTCTTGGGCTTGTGAAGTCGGCCGAACAAGAGGAATCCCATATGAGAACTCTTTCTAAACTTGATTTTTAATATAAAAGTGTAAATATATCCCCATATATTCATTCTTTGGAACACTTGATCTAGATAGAAGGCCAAACTTCTTTTATTCTCCCCTCTTACTCCTTGGTCGACGAGTGAAGCCCACTGAAGGGATTTGCGAGTGACCTTGAGCGCAACTAAAGTGTTTGGTTAATCTATTGTGTTCAAGAACCTAGCATTCACATTGAATCGCTATTAATACATGTGTACAAGACCATAGATAAATCCTAATTTTTGTTCTTGCCCAAATCGATTAAGGTGTAAATCGATTTCATAAACCCTAAATTATTAGGGTTTGAGTTTCTTGATTGTTTAATTGCTTGGATTGCTAAAAGGTACGCTTACTTAATGTTTTGGTTAATTAATTATGCATATTATGTTTAAGTCTTCCATTACGTTTTCTTTGTAATTACATGTTTAATATATATACTTGTTATGATTATTAAATTTCAACAGTGGTATCAGAGCCAGGTTAATATGGTGTAATTAATTACAAAACATATAAAAATCGAATCTTTTATAGATTGTTGCATGTTTTTTATTTCTAGGGTTTAGTTTTCAAAAAAAACCTAGTTTTTTTATATGGGTCGATTACCCATTAGTTAAGAAAATAAATTTTTAGGTTTTGTTAAAATTGTAGAAACCCTAGGTTGCATGCAATTTTTTATGTGGTTTATTAATGAATAATTTGTATTATGTCATTAATAGTAAGCGATCTCGTGACTTGGTTATATGATAATAGGTGCTATATGCGGGATCCATGATGCAAAAGTGCATGTTTTGTCATGGATCAATTGATATATATGCGTTAATTGTTAAGTGTTTGATTTGATATGCTAATTGTACAATATGTATTAAATTAATTAGGGTTATTAGTAATTTTCTAGTAATTAAATTGTATGACATGTTAATTTTCTAATAGGTTAATTAATCCTAAAATTGGGAAGACCCCATATGTATCATTTTATTTTATCAACTTTTGTGTGTTATTGTATATTTTAAACGTGAGACTTACGTAGTTGATTTATCGATGTATGTGATCCACTTGTACCTAGCTCAAACACAAGTGGGAGTCTTAGTTCAAAATATACATGTTAATTGATTTAATTTAGCATGTTCATTGTTATACAGAGACGGAGCCAGAATTTTGTATTAGGGGGGCTCAAATTTTTTTTTCTTCCGATAGTAACATAAACTTCTTTGTTTTAAAAGCTAGATTGAAGTTTGAATCGATCGACACACGTTTTAAACACCTATACGATTCATATAAACGTTGGAAAGAGTTGAACTTTTTTTTACGAGTAATTAAACAAGCAGATGATGCGAATTTTTTTTAGAAAATTAAAGATATACACTAATAGTCTTTTTTTTAACATATAAATAAACATTACTCCATAATACTTTGATAAAATTAAATTGTTAAAAAAACTTTTAATTTCACTGTTACCTAAACAATAAATATGTGACTCTTTCACTCTTACCTAAACAATAAATATGTGACCCACGTTGGGTCCTTAAATAATAAATATAAGGATTTATATATTCTCTTTTCTCTCTCCAGTGTGATCTTCTTCCTACACCTTGAACAACTGAGATATAGAAAATGAAAAGCTACACTTGATCATCTTCTTCCTACACTAATACACCATTATCATTAAAAACACAGACTACTTCTTCAGATTTTGTATTTATCTCATTATAACATGAATCCATTATTGCAGGCCCTGCACACAACCTCTGTCATTTAAACTCGCCGGAAAATAACAACAACACAACCCATCTCACTAGGTAGGCTGGCTTGACCAGTTGGGGGCACCTCTCTGGCTCCATCCCTGTTGTTATAGTTGGTTATTTTTATTATTTGCTTATTTTTTATTTATTGTTTGACAAGTTGTAAGCAAAGGGTAATCTTTGGATATAAAATAAACTTGACTAAATAATGGTGAAATTTGATTTGTTTTCAAGAGTTAAATCTTAAACTTTTATTCGGCTGATGTTTATTATACCAAATAGTTAGAAAGGCTTATCCATTATTGACAAACTATAAGAGAGGTATAAGGAAGGTACGCATTAAATTGTGACCTAAAAGAAGAAGGTTTTTAATACGCTTCGCGCTGACCCGCTTCTCCGCTTCTTTGTGCGTCAATATAGAGTTACATATGACTATTTAATGTGTAAAAACATCTTAAGGGTGAATTGACCTTAATTCCACGCGCCACTTTGTGGTAATTATCCGAATAACTTGAGTCTTTTGACTCATGCAGTATTACGATATAGTGGGCGATAATTAAAGGTAATTCTTTGATTGGTTTACCCAATACCTTGATTAAAACTTTTTTGATTTAATCTTAGTGAAAGAAACTAATGAGTACATTTTTGTTAAAACCTATGATACGAAGTTATTTGCATGCTTCTTTGTACATATTATTGATTACACACATCAAAATTAGTACCTTTAAAATTTAAGTTTATGCCATATAATTGAAGAAAAACTTGGAAGTTGCAATTTATGTTATGTGAGATCTTAGCTAGATTGGAATAACAAGGTGAATCTCCATATTGCGTGAGACCACAACTGGAATAAATTTACAGTTTCTAAATTAGACAACTTAATTGAGTTAGTTAGTGAGATCTGTGACTCAAGACATAAGACGAGATGAAACATGTTTACATTGCAACTTATTTGGCAATTGTCAATCCCATAATGATCTAGGAATTGAAAAATGTTTGTCAATTATTGTTCGACAATTACCTTATTGAATACTTTCATTACTAGCAGATCAACTGATGTAATGGAACTATGTCAATTAGGATTCTAGCTTTAAGAAAATTCTATGGTTTATATGAATATTAACCAATGGATATTTTATTTTCTTAAAGATTTAATTATCAAAAATAATAAAATTGAATTTTGTAATTCTTTTGAATGTTTTAATGCAACATTAAACCGTAAGCGTGGTTTGGTCTTTTATTGGTAAATTAATCCAGTTCTGCTTTCAAACAACTATTTGATCGAGAAAAATTTACTGAAAAGACAAACAATGTCTACTTTCCATGAGAGAAGAGTGAGACTCGGTCCCATTCCTTTTCATGATTGAGAAATGTATGATAGGAACATTAGAATTGTCTAAATTCTAATATAACTCGTAACAAACTTTAACAGTTAAGAGAATTGCACATTTTATTTTTCATGGAGATTTCATCACCCTCATTTGGTAATTGAATTCTTTTGTAACAAATATGACATTTGGTTAACTGGAAAATATGTATGATATTTTATGAGTTATTAAATTAGAAGCTAGACTGATTACCGCAAAATTGGTAAAAGGCAAACTAGCATAATTTATCTAGTTGTTTTGCTTTGACCCTTTAAAGGTGTTACATGCCATTGTGGAGATGGTAGACCTATTAAGGAAGAAATTGCATGCCTATTTTTTCAAGTTAATAGCATTGATGGATAGTCCATCATCTACATAGTAGAATACACTCTTTTAGTACCTAAGTAATTGTTACGTATGGGCTTTCAAAATTGTATAAAAGTAAATAGCACGCCATTTGATTTCACTGGTTATGAAACACTTACAATGTTGTCAAATTCAGTAGGAGCATTGTGTTTTACTACTGAATAAGGAATTATTGTAATGTTCTCTAATTCAGTGAGAACTAAAAGCTTTATTATCTTGGTAGTAACCCAAATTATCTTTAAAATGTCTCAAGATAATTATTTTCTAAATTGTAGCACTTATGTTTTTTAAGGATAGTCATGTGCGTTTCCTTACCAGACAATGTAGTCCTACATCTACTTGTTATGCTGACATCTATGACACAATCATATTGATCACATAAACAAGCGTGTGGCGTGTTGTTTATCTACTACATGAAGTTGTTCCATGCACAAGTGGGAGAAATCTTTATTGTGTGCAAGGTACAACACATAGAAATATGATTTAAAGGATTATATTGACCGCAAGGTAAGAGACTACCGTTCTAATATGACTTTTACACATCTAATGTGTGATTGCCCTATTTAGAACGTGTGTCAAGATAATAACAAAGACTACTTCATATATAATTTATGTATTATTGGAATGACATAAATAAATGAAGTAATCTAATACTACTTCAATTTAGATATTGTTGGGATATAAAGCCAAAGTACTGAAGAAAGTCAAAGTACTGCTTATTGAAAGTCAAAGTACTGCTTGTGTCAAAGTATTGCAAAGACTAAAGGACTGCTATGCAAAATCGTTTAAGGATTATTATGTAATTCTAGAATATTCTTAGTTTAAGATTAGTATTACTTGTCATACAAGGATTGTAATTGTAAACCAACTAGGGTACTCCTTATGCCTATAAACGGACCCCTAGATTGGCATTAGAGATACACAACATTATAGAATATTAGAGATACGACTTACATGCAAGTACAATATTAGAGTTATTAGGGTTGTTAGTGAATCTGTGTATCAAGCAGGTTCAAAGTTTTAATATAATCTTTAAAGTTTAAAGTTATTCTTCTTAGCTTTATTGAAGTAGTTTTCGCATACTATGGGCTGCTCTCAAGACAAGATTTGGAGGTAATGATGCTTCCAAGAAGATGCATAGAAATCTGTTGAAGCAACAGTTTAAAACATTCACTATTGGTGAAAGAGAAGGTCTTGATGCTGCCTATGACATATTCCAAAATCTTCTAAGTATGATAGAGTTATACAAAGCAAAGGTATCTGTTGAAGATGCAAACCTGAAGTTCTTAAGAAGTTTGCCATCCGTATGGCATGTGATTGCTACTATGATTAGAGGGCAACCTGGTTTGGACACTATGGACTTTGATGATCTCTACAACCATTTAAAGGTATATGAGCATGAGATGAATGGGTTCTTTGAACTGGACTTAATTACATTTAGATTGTTAATTTGAATGTAATTTGTTTTCTAATACATTTGCTAAAGCGGTTTAGTGTTTGTTCTTTGCGCTTAGCGGCTTGTTTAACAGTTACATATGTAGAGTCATATCGCCTATGTAGCAGGCGGAGGCATGGGATGTCGTCCATGTCAATTTTACTTCATTGAACTTTTGGATATATTCTACCTGGGTTTTAAGGCACTTTTACCCAAAAAAGCATGAGATGAATGGCGAACAAGTTCAAAATCTCACGATGTTGCTTTTGTGTCTTACGAAAGAAGCGATACTTCCACTAAAAGTCTTGCTTATCTACTCAAAATCTTGTTGCTCAAATTCTTTTGCTTATCCTACTCCTACCTCATCACCAACAAACACCATCCACTCACGATGAAGTTGTATGTTCCTTCTTCGCTCAACAAGCCACTTTACCATTACTTATGAAGAAGATTTGTCACAAATTGAAGAGGATGCTCTGAAGAAATTGACATAAGATGGCAAGTCGCCATGATCACGACAAGGATCAAAGAAGTTCATGAAGAAAAGCAGGAAGAGGCATTGACTTCAAACCCAAATAGGGTATCACGTTTGACAAATCCAAGATTGAATGCTTTAATTGTCAAAGGCACGGACACTTTGCAAGAGAATGCAAGTTGCTAAATATCATGTAAATAAAATGATTGAAAATCCAAGCTTGAACTAAAGGAAATTCCTATTCTTGAAACAAACCCAAAAGCTTTGGTTGCTCAAGAAAATCTATCGAGGTTGGTTGAGTCTTTGAATTTGATGATGAGCAGGTAACCCTCTTGTATGGTCATGATGGAAGAGTTTGATTGGAGCCTGACTTTTGATGAGGAACCGAGGATTATTTGCTTTGGAATCAAGAGATGGCCTTGGAAGCTTTGATTGGAGCATGGAAAGTGAAGAAGAACACATTACGCTTTCGCTATGGTAGCCACTTCACAAAGTTCACCTACTATCTACAAGTATGCTCTAAGTATAATGATTTTTATCAAAAGTACTTAAAGATTATGTGGTGAAAGAGATAATTGTAGAAGGGCTAGGTCTGAGGTAGCTGGTTATCAAATAACTTTAGAGTCATTGGAAGCCAAAATAATAACTCATAAAAATAATGAAATGGCTTGGGCAGAAAAATATGAGCAACAAGATTATCAATTAAAATTGAGTGAATGGAAGTTAGGATGTAAGGTTTCTGAACTTAAAAGATGACTAAAGAAAGGGATGAATTGTTAGAAAAGTTTGATGCTTGGAATGAATCTGGTCTTTCACATGTTAGTTTTGTTGAAAAACAGAAAAGAGCACACAATAAAAGCGGCCTAGGTTTTGGTATGGATTTTAGCGATCTGAAGAAAACCCACTTAGTGATTCGGAGGAGATAACTAGTGATGATGAACTCATTGGCTCGAGAGAAACACATCTAGTAATGAGGAATCAATTAGTCAAACACCTCACAATTTAAGAAAGATAAGGGTTATCATGCGGTTCCTCCACCAACTGGTAGTTTTCAACCACTTAGGACGGATGTTTCTTGTTTTGGAGTAGACAATTTAGAGTTTAGGAAAAAGCTTCTTGGTCGATCTAATTCGAGTCCATCTAGTTCGAATCCCCAAAAGCAGTTGAGAAACCTAAGGATGATAATGTTAAGATTTACTGCGGTACCTTCAACTCAAAGTCTTGCTAAACATTCGTGATACCTTCAAGAAAACTTATCAAAATACTGCTAAATCTTTTTGGGATAGTTTTGGTCAAGATAGTTTTCATCGTTCACCAAAAAGACAAGATAGTTTTGGTCATAGAACTAAAGGAAGAAATTTTGGGAGTATGGGTCAAAAATTATGTTTTGTTTGTTATAGTCACGATCATTTGATTAAGGGCTGTGGCTCACTTTCGAATATTTAAGCAAATTCCCAAGACCATATCTACCAACCATAAGCGAGGAGAATAAACCGGTTTGGAATCACTCATAGGGTTAACCATAGTAATTTCTCAAAAGACTATAGGTACCCTCACGGAAAAGACCTTTTTCCAAACCACCGGTACCTCGAGCACTTTTAAAAGTCTTGGTAAGACAAAGTTTTCTCAAGCGGTACCTTATCAAATCTTGCTAGGTTTTCACCCGATCAAGGTACTGCTAGCACTTTTTGGAATGAAAGCCCTAGGAGATCCAATTAATATCAACCTAGAAGGCATTACACCTCAAATAGAGTATCTAGATCAAAGAAATCTACACAAAAAGTTAAAACCAACTGGGTTAAGGAAGAAAGTACTAATGGGGAACAAATAGTACTTTCAGCAAGTAAGGGTGAAAAAGGGAATTTTGTTGAAAAAGAAAAAGAGAATTTTGATGAAAAAGAGTGTTTTGTTGAAAAACCACCACAAGTTTTGGAACAAACGAAAATAATTGATCATGTTTTCAAAAACAGTGGAGATTACATACTTAAAGAATTTAAGTATGTCACTCCTGAGGAACATAAGTCGATAATGGCTTGGGTTCCTAAAATTAACTAACTCTTTCATCTTTATGCAGGCAACCCAGAAGAGGAGCTTAAAGATCATTTAATTGTTGATAGTGGTTGCTCTGGAAGCATGGCAGGAGACAAAGAGATTCTGTCAGATTTTAGATCTTATTTTGGAGGAAGAGTTGCATTTGGTAATGATCCTAGTGGACGTAGAATTACTGGAAAAGGTACCATCAAGGCAGGAAGCATAGATTTTAAGAATGTTCGTTATGTGAAGGAGCTCAAGTTCAACCTTTTGTCAGTATCTCAGATCTATGACAAGAAGCACCCTGTGTTATTCAATGACACAGAATGTCTTATTCTTTCCCCTGAGTTCAAGCTTGTTGATGATCACTTGGTAACACTAAGAGTGCCAAGAACCAATGATGTGTACAGTCTAGATATGAAGAATATTAACTCTACTAAAAGAGCAACATGTTTAGTAGCAAAGGCAACACTTGAAGAAACACATCTATGGCATAGAAGATTAGGTCATGTGAATTTCAAGAATATCAACAAGTTGGTTAAAGGCAATTTAGTGAGAGGTTTACCTTCCAAAATATACAAGAATGATCATTCATGTTTGGCATGCAAGAAGGGTAAACAACACAAAGCTTCATGCAAGAAGATTGAGGAAAGAACTATTAGAGAACCTTTAGAACTGTTGCACATGCATCTGTTTGGACCTGTTTCAGTTGCAAGCTTAAACAAGAAGAAATCTTGCTTAGTTGTAACATATGATTGCGATAGATTTAGTTGGGTCTTTTCTTGGGATTTAAAGATGAAACCTTTGATGCTATTCTTGATCTTATAGTAGCCCTTGAAAATCAATTGAGACTCAAAGTAAGAGGTATTAGATGTGATAATGGGATGAATTCAAGAACAAGTTTATGGATGAATTTTGTGCCAAGAAAGGGATTAAGAGGAGTTTAGCATTGCTAGAACTCCACGACAAAATAATGTTGCGAGAGGAAGAACAGGAACCTTGATAAAGCAAACGAACAATGCTTCGCGATTTCCTATTACCTATTCAATTTTGGGTTTGAAGGCATAAATCTTGCTTGTTATGTGTTGAATAGAGTATCAGTCACTAAACCTCAAATGAAGACACCTTATGAGTTGCTTATGGGTAACAAACCCAATATTCGTTTTATGAAACCTTTTGGATGCCCTCTGACTATTCTCAATACTATTGATACTCTGGGCAAATTTGATGGCAAGTCAGATGAAGAATACTTATTGGGATATTGTACCAATAGCAAAGGATTTAGGGTGTACAACAAGGTTACCAAAAAGGTTTAAAATTGTCTTCATGTTGAATTTTTAGAAGATCAAGAAAATCAAAGGGTAAAGGTCACGATTGGATGTTTGATCTTGATGTTTTGACTCCTTCATGAACTATGTTCACGTCATAGATGAAAATCAAGTTGTTACAAAGAAGGCGATTTACGATTACATTGTTCATGGAGTCAATATTAGACCTAATGTTGTTCTGATGAAGAACCCATATCTATTGAAAAGGAGAAAATCTTTGTTGAACCAAAATCACAATATCGATGAAGATCAAGCTTCAAGATGAGCTTAATAGGATACTTTTCAAGAAACAATAGCACAATCTTATGAGGATGATCAAAGAAGAGCTTATGAAGAAGCAAAGAAAAGGGCAAGTCTGAGTTACTCTCAATACTTGGATCACGTTACTTTGGATAAAAGTCTTGCTACACCAATTAATGATGCCGATGATTTGCATGATCTAACATGCAGGTTAGAAGACATTGATGAATTAGATGATGAAGGTATTTTCTCAAATTCCAATGAAGGAGCTGATTTCACTAATTTGGGTGATGATATTGACGTTCCACAAACTCCTACATTAAGAGTTCATAAAGATCATCGTGCTTTGGTCAAATCATTGGACCTTGTATACGGGTGCTCGCAAGAACCAAAGCTAAAGGTTTCTCTAAGCCATAATGCTTTACTTAGCTTTGTTTATAAACAAAATAGGCTGAATAAGAAGAAGGAAAGCAAGGTGGTTCTACTATTCCGGGTCGAGGAGGTTTACTAAACTTTGTTATGGGTAGCGTTTTCAATATCAACCCAAAAGGCTCTCTCGAGCAGAAGAAAGTGGAAGTCACTAAGAAGAATGCTTACGATGTGGCTAGTTCGAGTGGTACTAAGATCTCTACATCTAACCGGTTTGATGCTCTTAATATGGAATCTCACGGATGTTTACGGTACTCTCTAATGACACCAACAAGGATGTGGATTACGGTGCGTACAAAGGAAGCTAATGAAGATAAGTCTACTAAGGCAGTGCGCATCACAAGAACCCACTTGGAGTGATTTGAAAGAGATGGAGTCGGAGTGGCTCCTGACTAGTGATTCTTATTCCGCCCTTTCTTCTACTAAGAGAGTTAACCCATTTTCTAAAGTGGGAGATATCGTGGTGTCACGATTACGAAGATGAGGTGATTGCTAACCCATTTGATGAGTCTGCTAATCTATTCGGAGGTGGCGAGTATGAAGATGAGTATGATGACTATGACTATGATGACTATCTGACGAGTTTACGATCTTAGGAATTTGGATGCCTTTAATGCTATGTATGGCACCAAGCTTGAGGACCTAGGAAGTAATTTGTTTTGTTATGTCCTATGTTATCATTTGAGTAGTGGTTTGTTTGTTTGTTTTCTTGTTTAAAAATAGGTAGTATCTCATTATGTAAGCTTTAAGCCTATGTAGCAGGCTAAGATATGAAGTTTCCTCATATCCATTGTACTTAAATGTATTTTGGTTAATATATTTACCGAGTGTGAGGATTACTCCCTTTACCCAAAAAATAGGTGAATCATAAGGATCAACAAACATGCTTGTTTACCGCTTTATCTCTCGAAGAACCCAAGAATGTAGCTCGAGCCTTAGCGAGAGTTGGGTTGAAGCCATGCAAGAAGAACTTCTTGATTCAAACTTCAAGATGTTTGGGTACTATGTGATTTACGATGGAAAAAAGGTCATTGGTACAAGATGGGTTTCGAGTTAAAAGAGATGAAAGAGGAATGTCATCAAGAACAAAGCAAGATTAGTTGCACAAGGATATAGACAAGAAGAAGGTGGACTATGATGAAGTATTTGCTCTGTAGCAAGTTGAAGCCATTAGATTATTCCTTTCTTTTTGCATCTTATATGGGATTTCACATTTATCAAATGGATGTCAAGAGTGCCTTTCTTTATGGCAAAATTACGGAGGAAGTATATAAAACAACCTCCTGGTTTTGAGGATCCTGCACATCCAGCAAAGTCTACAAAGTTATTAAAATATGTTAGAAACTATTAGTTCAAACCATTTACGTATTTTATTTGTTTCGTTAAAATGATTTTACATTTGTTATCGACAAAAATTAGAAGATCGTAAAATATAAATAAACGTTTTACTGCTTATTTGTATTAGCAATCTCCCTTTTGTTGATGACAAAACATAAAATTATTTTAAGGAAAACTAAAATTAAGTAAAGTTTGAATTTGTAGTTTTACTTTCTTCTCCCCCTTTTTGTCGAAACAAAAGAGCTTGAAGGAAACTAACACATTGTTTTAGGAAAAACATGTGAAGAAAAAAATAGAAAGCAAGTAAGGAGCGAATCTAGTCTTTTACTCCCCGACGAGTCCATCCCTATGTAAGGGTCAAGAAAGTAATACTAAGCTAGTTTGTTTGCAACTAAGTTTACAAAGATTTCGTCTAAGTGAATGTGCTCCCCTGATGATTGCAATTTTGCAAAGGGATGTCAGAAATGTAATCCTAATATTGCAAGTAATTTGCAATGTATTGTTTTGACACAAAGCTCCCCTAGCTTTAGGGTGTCAAAGGCTTCAAGTGTAGATTGAATAACTACAAAACAAAGGTTAGAAAACAAGTATAATGCACAATTTCCGATATGTGATCCAAGTTAGTAGAAAAATAGTTTTCGTCTCACGGATCCCAGTTCCCTCTAGTAGGGATCCGTCTAGGCATTTTACGAGGAATCAGTATGGCGATGATTAAATTCAGCAATGGTGATATAACAAGTAATGTTAACATCAAAATGAGATATGTATTCAACCAACAAACATATACTCAATGTAATATGGCAAGTAAACTATCATTCAATAAAACACAAGAGATGATCAACAAATCTCTAAAAACTAAGAGAATGATTTAGCCATATTCTACTAATATTAATAAGTGACCAAAGCTTAAGAAGCAACAATGTGCTTGAGTCTAGGGATGAGTAGACTTGTTGATTTGGTCCAATCTTTCAAGAACATGATTAAACATGAAATGCAACTCATTTCATACTTCTTGAACAAGTCCTTGGGTGATTAGACAATTAGAGCAATTATTGTCTTGATTAGGAACATGATGTTTTGAGGAGGTTCTACAAATGATGGTGGAGGTACATTGAGTAATTTAGGATGAGGTTCTACTAGGAATGAGAGTGGTGGTAATAGAAATTCCTTTATATGATCAAGTCCTTGGTGGTTCCTTGTTTCCAACGATGGACTAGTTGGTGATGTAGGTGGTTCCTATTTTAACGAGAAGGTTGGTGAATGGGAAGTTCTCGGTGGTGAATGATCTAATGAATAGAGAGGCTCGGTAAGGTGTAGTCCATTCTCTAGGAATGAAGGTTTAGAGCGTTTTGCTAGAACTAGGTACGTTTGGTTTAGAGCTCGATGATCCCTTTCTAACCTAAAGGTTTAATGCTAATTCTTGCGGTTCTTTTGGCAATTGTTGATTGGGTTTGTTGAGGTGGGATTCTAGCACTATTATCTCTTATGGGTGATGATTCGGTGGATGGGAAATCCTAGCATTTGTGGGTTTAACGGAGATGATTCGGTTGAGGAAATTTCATGTACAACACGAGCAAGTTTCTTGGTGGTTCTTGGGTGGATGAGTTAGCACTAGGAGCTTTCCTCATGATGAAATGTCTAAGGAAAAGGTTTCAAAATGCTGAGAATTATGTTGTGTTTGATGACTAAGGAGTTCTAACAAGATGACTTATAAAGGGAAGGATTTGGCAAGTGCATTCAAGACTAAGCTTCTAATATCCTTTGAATGTGATGATTATCATGCACAAGAGTCAACTTCGAGTTTGTCTTGATCTAGGAACTCATTTAAGATGAGATGGAGTGTATGAGTTAGAAAGATGAGTTGAAATGATTGTTTTAGCAAGATTTGACATGGCATCATCCGGATCACGGTTCCTCTCATAGGGATCCGTCTAGGCTAATCCTAGGGATCAGGCTCTCGGCGACTATGAAAGAGTGGAAATGATGTTTCTAAGATCTAAGATCTATATTACCTTGAGTGTTTCGTCCTCCTAAGTTCCTAAGATGAGGTACACTTGAATGATCAAGAGTAATGAGTGTTATAGCAAATGATTGCTTTTATGGAAGAAATGGAACTTTCATGAGTACAAATGAATGAGGAAGGTGACACTAAAATGAGAGTGTCAATTGAAGCTAAATGATCCTAGAGATCAGGTTGTGACTTGGGATAGTGTTTTGGAAAATATCCTAAAGGCTTTGAGATGGAAAACTAAAATTTGATCAACTTTGATCAATTTTGAGGTGAGATGATTTATGATCAATTTTGCCATAATCGAAAGATTTCTAAGACTAGATGTGAGGATCATGATGAGTGATCTAGAGCGGAATAGTAATGGGTTTAAGTAAAATGATAGATCTACAAGCGTCTTGAGTATGATCTAGGTGAGTTGAGTAGGAAAGGATGCCGCTTAACTTGATAAGGACTTAATTTGCCTTAAGACACTATATTTAGCTTAGTGTGAGGTGTTCTAAGGACAAGATTGAAATACAAAGATTGCAATTGTATTTTACATTTGCTTGGATCCACGGTTCCCAAAGTAGGGATCCGTCAGCAAAATTTTGGGATTCGTCTATCTCTAGCGAACCTTTACAAAAGGTATGCAATGACTTTGACAATGCATCATATTTCAAGTTTAAGAGGTTCTAACACTAATATATCAAATGAGATCGAGCTCACAAATAACAAAGAGGCTTATCAAACTTAACAAGCACTATTCAAGAAACTCAAAACATATTTCGATCTAGATTAGTAAATCATTTGTATTAACAATGGCGTGCGAGTAGATGATGGTGTTCAAGACAATAGGGTTGTTTTGGCCAACGGAAGCAATGAAGCGTGTATAGTCATTACGGATGGTGATTAGCATACAATGAACTTAGTCCATGAAGTCATGTAGCTCTTCTCGATCAAAGCAAGATAATCGCTTGATGAGGAAGTGGTTGTGATTAACTAAAGAAAATTTTATTTTACAACTTGTTTGATTAGTAATCCTAAGACAATGCAAAGTATTTCCATTTAAACTTACTTTAAGAAAACATGGAGTATAAATTTCCCAGTGAGAGAATGAATATGAGGTACTAGCGGCTCAATTACCTAAACACCATTTTTGGTGATTCCACATACCTATCAAGGAAGCAATTCACCGTTAGGTCAAATTGAGTTTCTAGTGCAATAAGTTCTCGATTCATTCTCAAGTTAGGAAAATTTATATTCCTACAATGGCCTATCAAAGTAACAATGATGATACTTTGCCGTTTAATATTATATTGAGACAACTATGGTGGAAAGGCGCATGTTAAAAACAAGTTTAAAAGTTGTCCATATGGTAAACAACAAAAATGGTTGGATGAGCTAAATCAACATATGTTGTTGGAAAGCTTTGAGTTTGGACTTTGGGATATGAACAATTATATTTGCGTTGCAAAATAATTTACTTAGTATATCGGATGAAATAATCAAGTTGTCAATCCTACTTGAAGCTTGGAAGCGATCATGAAAAGGAAAATGGATACATGATCAACATAAGTGAGGTTATGATCCGATGTACATTCTTGTTGTTTAGAAACGAACAAGAACAAAAGAAATCATATAACACATAAAACATTTTTTCCACATGACAAACTCAATAAAAATCCATTTAGTGTGTTATATGTTTTAAACATTTTCAACCTATATGACTTATCTAAGTATCTAAACTAACATTTTCAACACAACTAGATGTTATCCCAAAACTCCTTAAAAGCAATTGATTAGTAGAACATTACTAAATCGACAAACAAGAGAATGAATGAAGGTAAGGAAACCACATATGTTATTCAATCAAACAAGCCAAAAGCTATTTGAGATAAGCAAATAATCAAGTAATCAAAGAAGACAATTTATCATTTAGCATAGCATACGAAAGTTCTTTTCATCCTTTGTTTAAATATAAACATGTAAAAGCGATTAGTTTCTTTTATATTTATAAATATGATCAAAACTTTAATTTCAATAGGGACACATTGTTATTCAAAAGCGAGAACATCCGTCTCCATTAGATCAAAAGTTTGTGCAAAAGTTATGATCGAAAAAACTTTTATTATAAATCAATGATTCTGTAAATTATTGTTTTGAATCAGTTTTAAATCATTTTAAAGGAAAGAGACTCAAATACCTTTAAAACGATGGTGGCACACTTCAACGACTTACTTAAAAGTTATGAATTTTTGAACTTGCAAAACTCTTTATACGTTCCCCGGATCCCTTTTGGGATCCGCGAACTGAGGGATCCGCGGATCCGACGAATTACAAAATGCGTTTTGACCCGGCGAAAAGGTTTAGTCTTTGTAGACTTTTAGTGAAGTTATATTACCCATTTTTACCTTTATTCAAGCTTGATTAACAAGATATCTAACAACAAAACCAAAGAAAAAAAATTACTAAAACACTTTTCATATTATGCTTATTATAAGATAGAAGCATATATCACCATTTTGTCCAAAGCAATTTAACGTTTTGACAAAAAATTTTAACTAAGAAAACATACCTTTGTTGTATTTCCTTTGTTGGTTTTAGAAACCATAGGGCTTATGATCTTCAAGATACCCAGTCCTTTGCAATGTTCCCTTTTTGGTTTTAGAAACCATAGCAAATACTTCATGATCTTCTAAGATACCCAAATCCTAGTATGAAGAACTCCAAAAAAAAAAATTAGAATGAATTTCCCCAAATATGATGATTTTAAAACATGACTTTTTTTAAAAATTCCCTTTGTAGTTTTCAAAAACACGGATCGTTCAAGTTTTCAAAGTACAATATACTATAAAAACTTGGTAACGAAGCTCGATGCCAATTGGAAAACTAGAAGGGGGTTGAATAGTTTCCAATTTAAAACTTCCTTTAAATATTTAGATGACTTATTCTCTATTTGGGTTTATGTTGGACGTTGATAGATAGATATATAACGTGTAATGAAAGATCCAAAAGGTATGGCTTTTGGTAAAGACTTAACAAACCGTTGATAGTTGATGATTTGCTAAAAATCATATGGTTATCAATGTACCATGGTTTTACACACTTAAACATTGGCTACTCCGAGTTAATGGCTTTGGTAAAGAGACATCAATATCCATTAAATTTTCAATGATTCACCCTCACAGGAGTTTACACACCGGAAGTGATGAGAATAGTCCAAACTTTATGATCCGATGTACAATTTGCCATATATTACCGAGAAATCGAAAAGATGAAGGTTCTTGATAATGATTCTTGAAAAGGATTTCTTATAAAGACTACTTTGATGATAATAATACAAACACAGAGAGTACAAGACAAATATGAAGATAAAGACACAATCTTTCCTTGAAGACAAAGATGTTAAAGCTAAAGATACAAAGGAACTTGAAATCAAGCAAGTAGAATTCAAGTTAGGGGAGGATTGTTGGGATATAAAGCCAAAGTACTGAAGAAAGTCAAAGTACTGCTTAATGAAAGTCAAAGTACTGCTTGTGTCAAAGTACTGCAAAGACTAAAGGACTGCTATGCAAAATCATTTAAGGATTATTATGTAATTCTAGAATATTCTTTGTTTAAGATTAGTATTACTTGTCATACAAGGATTGTAATTGTAAACCGACTAGGGTACTCCTTATGCCTATAAAAGGACCCCTAGATTGGCATTAGAGATACGCAACATTAGAGAATATTAGAGATACGACTTACATGCAAGTAAAATATTAGAGTTATTAGGGTTGTTAGTGAATCTGTGTATCAAGCAGGTTCAAAGTTTTAATATAATCTTTAAAGTTTAAAGTTATTCTTCTTAGCTTTATTGAAGTAGTTTCCGCATACTTAATAGAGTAATATCAGTGTTTCATTGTTAGTGATTTAGGATTTATACAAGGTTGCTAAACCCTTACAAGCTACATAGTTAGTTTGGTCAGAGTACATCGGTCCAACATATATTTATGTATTCTTGGAATGGCATAAATAAATGAAGTAAATAAATTAACTTGAAATTACTATTGAAACCAAAGGGTGGTGTTTCCATGTTTATGTTTTATTGAAAGTCACAAACATGAAGTCTTTTAATTGCTACAAGACTTATAATATAAAGTAAAACGTTAAACTTGTTATGTTTTTTTTTTATTTAGACATATACATGAAGTCATTGGTAAATGACTTATAACGTATAATAAGATTATAGCTGTTTATGTCTTTTGATCTGGTCAAAGAGTACTTGTGTTATAAAGTATGCAATTGACTTGGAGATTCTATTATATCATTAAGTTAACTTACTTGGTAAATAGGTAAGGCAAAAGGAATATGTTTCTCTTATATATTGTTAGATTGTCTTATAATATTAATTCTAATGAAATACCACATGTTTATGGTATGTTCAGTTAGAAGAATCAAACTCTTGTTGTATCATTTGATTCAAGATAAATATGACTTCGTTTCTTCCAAAAGTTAATCAAGGTTAGAAAATTAAGTATGGACATGATATACTCAATAAGACTCTAACTTATAAATTTAATAAGATACCATTATATTATGGAATGTGATGAATCACATTAAGTCTTAAAATTGAAGTTCTGAATTTGATAAACGTCTTATTAAGCAGGATATTAACAACTAATGTCAGGAACTGTCAATGTGTATTTGTAATGTCCCAAAAGAGAACAATTTAGTGTTGCTCTACTTGCTAAGTATTTATAGATAGTCTCGAAATTACAAAAAGGCAAATGGGAGGTTTTATCTTGAAAAGATAAAATTACAAGATACATAATCTTCTAAAACATACTAGTAAATATCATGTTGAGGCTAAACATGTAAATGATAGACCTCAAGATTATGGAATTCTCATTCATAGACCCATCAAGGATATCTCAGACATTTGATTGATATGCTGAAGAATATGATTTACAGGATCATATTTAACCTGTTAATCATAATGAGGCATGGCTAAATATTAAATTCGGTAAATGACTCATACTATGAATGTTAAGATGTTTTCCATAAATATAATCAATTTTGGAAACTTGGTTTATCTTGAACTCTATGGTTAGACTAGAGAATGAAGATGAGTTTCTTCAAAGAGATGGAAAATCCTAGTGGTTTAAATCTTTGTGTAGAAATCATATGGACAATATTGTACACATATTAATGCATATCTTATGACAAGATTATTAATCATATTTAAGCAGTTAACTATGATTGAATATTCTTTCCTAGTCACATTAAATATATAAAGATAATAATTGTCATATTTATTTTCATTAATATGAAATTTGACAATGGAATATAAAAACTCTTTGTTATGTGATTACTTTTACGAGGACGATAAGTAATACAAAAAGGTTTATAATTTCATATAATCTTTGAAATTGTACAAAATGCAATAATCCAAGTATGGATAAATGCATGCATCTAGTAGATGAGTCTTATGTTTAAATATTAAGTTCAAGTTTTGATTTATAATTTAAATAAGATAACTCCTAATTATTCCTAAAAGCTAGTGGGAGTATTATGTTTATTTTCTTAAATCATATATGTTATATAACATATGGGCAGTAACATTCCATCTAAGTTAAATGTTAAGTTTTAGTTTGGAATGAAACTTCACTTGAAAATTTTAGAAAATAAGACATACAAACTTAGAATATATGTTTATTATGATAAACATGTGCGGTAGATGAATCTAATAGAACATGACATATCATTTAAATAGTCTAAATGGATATATATCTTCTGAAAAGATAGAACATTAATGAAATCTAAGTCTGACTCAAGGATTTTTCATGTACAACATGTTATTGTTGGATCATTGATGAGTCTCTAAATACTCATCATTTTTGTACAAAATAAACTGCAAAATCATCTGAAAACACTCAGAAACACATCAAAATGATCAAAATATCACAAATCAGTGTTTTATGTGTTTTAAATACAAAAACATCAAAATCGGATGAAAACATATCAAATTTGCAAAATTGCGCTTTAGTCCCCAAGTTTCAAAAGTTGTCAAAAACAATCCCCGAGCATATAATTTCAAAAGTAAAGTCACCAAAGGTCCTTTTAAAATCAAAAGTTGTCAAATTTAGTCCTTTGGTGAAAAATATGAAAAGTTTGAGAAAATTACAAAAATGGTCCTTCAAGTTTCAAAATTGGCAGAAATGGCCCCTGGAAAATTGCAAAATGGCAATTTTGGTCCTTATACTTTTGAAGGTTGTCACTTTTGGTCCCTTGTAACATCTTTGAAGAGTTGGCAGCCAAGGTCCTTGCAATTTCAGAATTTACACCTTAAGTCCCTCCAATTTAAAACCCTTTCACCTAATTTTGGACCCTTTCATAACCTTTGACCCCCTGTCATTTTGAATTGTGAACCCCCTTCCAATTATTAATACCTGGTCAATATTGGTCAAACAAGCCAACTTGGCGCCAAAGTCTTCCCATCTCAACTGCCTTCCTGCAACAGGCTACTATCCCATCCCCTTCCTCTCCAATCACTCTCCCATGTCCCCTCCACCTTAGCATACCTCCAAACTTCATTTAAAGCTTCCCTAACCCCTCACTCAACCCTCAATTTGCAGACAACCATTTTGGCGCCAAAATCATGTTTGAACGGTTGAGATTAATTTGAGCCATCCAATGGCTATGGATTGGTGGGAATTCATCAGAAGTGAGAGAAAATGCATTTGGTTATAAAAGACAGAGAAAGGAAGAAATGAAGGGAGGATTGTATTAGCTTAAAATTTCTTATTGTCGTTTTCTTGTCAATGTTCTAGTTTAAATTAAAAGTTGTAATCTCTTGTTCAAAGATGTTAAATTCAAGTTATATTTGGAGTATTTACAAGTTTTAATCAATGATTCTAAGTTTTTACCTATTATCAATTATTTACATAAGCTTGAAATTTTCAAAGTCTAAGTCTTGTTTAAAAGCTTCTTAATTCTCATCTATCAGTTTCAATAAGCTTTAATGAGCTTGTGAAAGCATTGTACAAGCTCCAATTCAAGTTTACATTCATTTTGTATCCGGGTCAACAAAAGTCAATGGGTGAGCAATTTGGTAATGGAAATGGTGAATGGGTGATTCAGAAGTTGAAATGGGTTGATTTAAGTTCATTTGGGTTGATAATTAGGTTAGTGGTACTTGGTTCACAGTTGCAAGCCATAGTGGCTAATGGACCACTTGTAAGTTAATTCCAAGTTCATAGCATAATCTGTTTTGTTGGTTTATAATAAGGTTTACCTGTTCAAAAAGTAGTAATTAGGGTACATTAACTTAGTTTGATCTATGGTTTGTGCTTGATAGTGTTAGAATAGTTTTTATCTTCACAACAGTCATAAACAAGGGTGTTTGGATTTGAGTCTTAAACTGCAATAGAAGCTAGCTCAGTGGTTCATATCTGTTGATGTATGTTTGTCATCTCTAAATAAACTCATTTTGGTCATTTAATTTGGTCTGCTAGTGCTAGAAGTCAACATCCATATCATTTGAATCCAACAGGTTCACTGTTGGATTTTTGAAGAGCAAATCACTCATTTTGTGATTAAAAGTCATAAACAAAGGTTGTAATAGCTTCATTACATCATAACAAATCATAATCAATCATCAAATTGGATCCAAAGTTGGCAAAAGTCAAAGTTCAACATTTCATCAAAAGTCAAAAATCCGTAAAACTGCTTTTGAGCCCAATTACAAGGAATTTTCATAAGTTCATCTTTGGGTTTTATCAAATGAAATTTGTAGTCTCATAAACTTCATCTGGTCCAGCTACTTATTAGCATTTTAGTTGAATTTTACCAAATTTTAAAAGCTTCAAACAAGCTCATCTTTCAAGCCCAACCGCCTGCACCACTGCCTCGGTTGGTCTTGAGCTTTCGAGCTAGATATTGAAGCTTGTGCAGGGGCTTATTAGAGCTCCCCATAGTCTGCTTTTGGTACACTTGATCTCACCCAGTCCTTTACAAGCTCCAATTCATAGTTTTAGTTTGGGCTTATTTATAAGCTCGTGCTTGTGCTTAAAGATAGTACCCGAACTGTTTTTTAGAAATAGCTCTCAACATCAAACTGATCTAGCTTGTGATTCAGAGGGTTTGGCCTGTTGATTCTCATTGCATTTTGGTCATTGTAGCATATTTAAGCTTCTGTAAACAGTTGGTTCCTTTTGGTGAGCTTTTGGCTTATCAAGTGCTTATTTCAATAAGCACTTCCATAGCAGTTGCTTAATCCTCCACACAAGCACCTGTTTTTCCATTTTTATTATATTCCTAATATTGTTTTAGACTTTTCCTGAAATTTTCAGATTTTTCTAAGCTTGTTTGCTATTTTTCTTAATTTAAATCATTTTTTAGCACTTTTTAAATAGCATTTAATATAAAAATTCTAAAAGCTTCAAAAAATAATTTTCAATTTTATTAAGTTTAGATAAATATAAAAGTAAAAAAGTAATTTTCCATATTTTCATAGTTTATTTTATAATTTTTAGCAATTTAATTAGTTTTAATAGTTTAAAATTCATAAAAATAGAAAAATAATCGAAAAATACAAAATAGTCTTGAAAATTCTAGTTTGATGTTTTAGACTTTTCATTTCATAATTTTATTTTCTAGCTTATTTCCTATTTTCTTGTATTTTAGGTAATTATTAAATAGGTAAAATAGTTTTAATTAATAATAATTAATTAAATAGTTATAAAAATAATTTTCTTTTTCTAAATATTTTCTTTTATCATTAGGTTCATAAAATATCATTTTCATATTTTTAGGGTTAATATTGCATAAGTTTCACTTTTTAATTTGACGTCGCGTAGATTTTTAATTCGCTTTATAAAACATAAAAACAAAACATCATTGTAAATATAGTGATAGCGTTTATTTAATAGGTTTTATCTTTTAACTTTCTTTAATTTGCATTTAAGCCGCTTTTAACTTATTGGCTTTTGTTGTAGTTATAATCATAATCGATCCTTTTCCGCTCAAATTTCCGATCACTAAACGTTTGATAATCTATTGCACAACTCATTTGGGACATAACGACCGGGAAACACTATACTCCTCGGATCTTCATTGCATACGTGCTTAAGCTGTTTTAAGTTTCTTGCTTGCGTGTGAGAACTTGACGGTTTTGTCGCATCAAAATTTTGGCGCACGCCGGAGTCAGGCTGATTATCTTCGCTCTAGCGATTAGTTGTTTGAATACTCACTCATTTGTTCATATCATCCTTATCCATCTATATATATATATCCATATTTTCTCATAAAAAAAATCCAAAACCCAAAACAAGCAAAACGTATAAAACACAAAAATATTTTTCCTTTTGTTTATATATATGTATCAAATAATAAAAATACAAAAGATTCGCTGCTTTTCTTTAATAATAACAACTTAAAAGATTACCACCGCAAAACCAAGGCGGTGCACTACCTAACTGGGGTGCGACCATAATAAGTTCCCGAACTAAAGATTTAAAACTTGCCTTTGTGTCCTTGTGATTGGTGTACCTTTTTCAAAGAAGCCATTCACATTGTGATTATTGGTTAAGTTCATCGTTGTTTTGCCTCGATTTTGTGTTAATTGATTTTGTTGTGATATCGACGTTTGAACCGAAAACCCATAAAGATTCTTCTCACCGATTTTATAAAACGCCTTCATAATTCTCATTCTCATCCGAAAGATTTTCATAATTCCATTTCTCTCCTTAACTCGAGATCCCTTAGAGTTATCTCTAGTGCATGCGCACTCGCTCTTCTAGATCATTGAGTCCTTTGCGTGATCTAGCGAAATTCCAAGAAGACGTTCTCGTGACGCGTCTTGCCCAATAGTCGAACCGAGATTCGTACTATTTCAAGCAACAACATGGCGAGACGAGCGTACTATGGCGAAATGCTCCAAGCACCCACCGAGGGTTATGGAGATGCCATCGTTTTACCGTTATCAATTCGATCACTTGAATTGAAGACACATTTGATCCAACTTGTGTCTACAATCAATTCCGCGGTCCGATCGAGACGACCAGATGCTCACATCCGTTGGTTCAACAAGTTGACTTCAACTATCAATTTCAAGGATGTGCCACAAAAGTGATCAAGTTGATGCTATTTCCATTCTCACTGAGGGGCGACCGGTTGGGTGGAAAAGAACCCCTCGATCCATCGAAACTTAGGAGGATCTTGTTCAAAAGTTTGTCAACTATTTCTTTCCTCCATCAAAGACGACTAACTCGAAAATGAAATTTATGGATTTCGTCAAAATTTCAATGAAAATTTTGGAGAGGCATGGGAGAGATTCAAAGATCTCCTCGGAAATGCCCCCATCATGAATTCACGGAGCTTCAACAAGTCAATATCTTTTACAATGGGTTGAACGGTAATGATCAAGATTCCTTGAATGCGGCCAAGCGAGCGCAATATCTTGAATCGTAAACCTAAAGA
Organism: Chrysanthemum lavandulifolium; assembly: GCA_022545495.1. Taxonomy (NCBI): domain Eukaryota; kingdom Viridiplantae; phylum Streptophyta; class Magnoliopsida; order Asterales; family Asteraceae; genus Chrysanthemum; species Chrysanthemum lavandulifolium. The sequence goes on from CM040245.1 coordinate 63,450,562, forward strand.
TGTGATTGAGATTTGCGAGCAAAATCAAAAGTTCCTATTTCTCGCAACAAAGTCAATGTTCGAACACTCGCTTCTTCATCCGGTAACTCTTCCGAGTTAGCGACTCCGATAGTGCTCTAACGGACATCATCCATTGTATGATAAAGAGGTAAAGGAAATCAAAAGCGAAATTCATAAGCCCGAACCGGTCAAAGCCGTAAACAAGGTGTGTGAAACTTGTAGTGGTCCACATGCGTATTATGATTGTCAAGCAACCGATGCTTCCTTTACCAAGCTCCGTAGCTTCGGTAAACCACAATCAATACCGACCACAGTCGATCCTCACTACTGCACCTAGCGGTATGACACCACCGTTTTCCTCCTGCAAAACCATGGCAATCGAATCGCTTTGTTCAATCAAGGACAAAATTTCAATAACTCTCCAAATTTCAATCAAACCGGAACAATTTCAACCAACCTCAACCATATCAAGCTCCAAATCATCAAAGTTATCAACCACCTCCTCAAGCTCCCATGCCAAATGACTTCATGAAAATGACCGAGGCAAACATGCGATCAATGCAAACTCGGATCAATAACATGAGAGGTGAGCTAAAAGGGAAATTGATACCACATTATCTCGGCAGACAAATGAGTTAAGGAATATGATGAGCGGTTTCATGAACATGAATATGAACAAAGCTTCGCCATCTTCCGGAGGACTCCCGTGCAATACTATTCCCAATCCTAATGCCGAGTTGAAAGCCGTCACCACTCGTAGTGGTAAGACGCACAATGGACCTAAGACCCTATGCCCCTCCTCCGTGGCATTTAGTCAAGTTACCAGGAGACAACGGACAAGGTGCATTATTCAAGTCACGGCACCGCACACGTCCCACCTTCGGTATTCCAAGCTTCAAGTCCGGAACCCGAAGTTCGAAGAAAAATCTTGAGCCGAAAACACTTCCATCCCGGCTCAAAAGTCTAATCGACTTCCTTACCCATCAAGAATGAATGATGAGAAGCTCAAAGACAAAACAAAGAGCAAATGGAAAAATTTTTCCAAATCTTCAATGAGCTTCACTTTGATATAAGCTTCGTTGATGCTCTCGTTCTAATGCCTAAATTTGCATCCACGCTTAAAGGCTTACTCACCAACAAAGATAAACTATCGAGATGGCGAAAACCCTCTAAATGAGCAATGCTCAGCACCATTCTTAATAAGCTTCCCGAAAAGCTTGAAGACCATGGCCGGTTCTTAATCCCGTGTGATTTCTTGGGATGTTTCAATGCTCCGCCTGGCCGATCTTGGCGCTAGCATTAACCTCATGCCTCTCTCGGTGGAAGAAACTGTCTCTTCCTCGAACTTTCATGCACTCGTATGACACTCGAGCTAGCGGATCGTCCGTAACTCGTCCACTTGGGATAGCCGAGGATGTCGTGATGAAAGTGGGAAAATTTCACTTTCATGTTGACTTTGTTGTAGTAGACTTGATGCGGATCCTAGAGTTCCCTCATCTTGGGAGAGCTTTCTTGAAAGCAGTCGTGCTCGATTGATGTGTTTGTCAAGAGTTGACCATACGGGTTGACAACGAAGAGCTCACGTTAAATATCAACGAACTCTAAACCTCAGACAAACAGAGTGTTGCCACAATTGATCAAAAATGCGAAAGAATCAATGCAACACTCTCAAATTTCACGGTTAAGAGTGTTCACCAAAAGCGTCTTGAGCTCAAAGCTTTGAAATTACCCTGGTTCAAGCAAATGGTTTGAAAGCTGTACTGTGGATGTCAAGAGTGTTCTTGATGATGACGATGATCTAGAATCGAGACTTCATCGGAGTGGTGGAAACTGCTAGCTCTAAGAGCACACCACTTGTCCCACCTCCCGCATCGGTTTGTCGCGATCGAGATTGTTAAGTCCGTGGATGAAACTAAACTCTTCGCCATCCGATTTGGATGATGATGTTTGTGATCCAATGGGAGACATTCTTCCCATGGATGAATTGCTCAAAAGAATCCATCATCTTCTAGTCTTATTCCGACTCTTCCATCCCTTCTCACTCTCGATGAGGAAGATGACAACTTTGGAATGAAGTCGAGGCCTTTCTTAGTGATGAGTCAATTCAATGGGAATTGATAACACTTACCTTGATCCGGAGGAGACATCCTTTTCCGGAAAGTCTGTTGATTGAAGAACCATTTCCCACCCTCCTCCCGGACATCTTCTTGACAATCACCATCTAAGCTTCAAGTTTAAGCTTAAAGATGTCAAAGCGGTGATTTGCTTCTCTCACGAGGAATGGACATGCATTCTCATGTACGTCTTTATTCCATTCTTCACAGATGGTGTGGTTGCTCTTTCCTTTTCTTTTCGGGAATGAGGACACCATCTTTGACCCCAGTATCATCCTTTATAGTTTCTACTATTAAACAATACCGAGGTTATATCTCGTCGGTGTGGAACTTTCGATGTTCATATGTTCATTAACATTGTGAACGAAAGTCCGATCGAGATTGGTTTTCCACGTTACTTTCCCCATGAACAAATGAATCCGGGTCGAGTCAAGCTAGCGACTCGGGAATCAAAACAAGAGCATACTATATGGGTTTTCACCCATATTTCGCTCTTCTTACCTCTTTCTACCACCCTAGTGTGGGGGTTGCCACATATTTAAAAAAAAAAAAAAAAAAAAAAAACTTCTAAATAATGGCGTAGTATTTCCCTTTTCGTTCTTTGTTTCGCATAACAGTAGGTACTTTGAATATTGAGGGCAATATTCATTTCTAAGTGTGGGGGATTCTCACGAATTTTGTTATATGTATTATACTACCCAATCCCTGCTTTTGGCCAAAATTTTTTTTGGAGTAAGTGTTTTACACTTACTCAATTGGTTATCGATCCGCCATGTCTCGTAAGACTAAAGGATTAGCTAATCCAGAGCAAACGGCTCTTGGTAAAGATTTCTCAAATCCGTTTATATGGCTTGCAATTTGCCCAAAATTGTATGGTATTCACTCACCATATCCTAAAAGTGAAGAGTTGGCTAGCCCGCAAGATTATGGCTTGTGGTAAAGGCGTTGGAAAACCATAATTGGTAATCACCACCAAAGATAATATTGATAATTTATCTAAGAGTTGGCTAGTCCGTAGGGTACGGCTCGGTAAAGACAAAATCAAATCCGTTGAAAGTGGTGGTTTGCTCAAAATCACATGGTTATCGATGTACCATGGTTCTTACTTGAACTGAAACATTTGGCTACTCCAAGTAATGGCTTTTGGTAAAGAGTTTAAAATCCATTATGTTTTCTCAAATCATTGCTAGGGACTAGCAATATCTCGATGTGGGGATTGATGAGTCTCTAAATACTCATCATTTTGTACAAAATAAACTGCAAAATCATCGAAAACACTCGAAACACATCAAAATGATCAAAATATCACAAATCGTTGTTTTATGTGTTTTAAATACAAAACATCAAAATCGATGAAAACATATCAAATTTGCAAAAATTGTAGTTTTAGTCCCCAAGTTTCAAAAGTTGTCAAAAACAGTCCACGAGCATATAATTTCAAAAGTAAAGTCACCAAAGGTCCTTTTAAAATCAAAAGTTGTCAAATTTAGTCCTTTGGTGAAAAATATGAAAAGTTTGAGAAAATTACAAAATGGTCCTTCAAGTTTCAAAATTGGCGAATGGCCCTGAAAATTGCAAAATGGCAATTTTGGTCCTTATACTTTGAAGGTTGTCACTTTTGGTCCCTTGTAACATCTTTGAAGAGTTGGCGACCAAGGTCCTTGCAATTTCGAATTTACACCTAAGTCCTCCAATTTAAAACCCTTTCACCTAATTTTGGACCCTTTCATAACCTTTGACCCACCGTCATTTTGAATTGTGAACCCCTTCCCATTATTAATACCGGGTCAATATTGGTCAAACAAGCCAACTTGGCGCCAAAGTCTTCCATCTCAACCGCCTTTCCCGCAACAGTATACTATCCCATCCCCTCCTCTCCAATCACTCTCCCATGTCCCTCCACCTTAGCATACCTCAAACTTCATTTAAAGCTTCCTAACCCCACTCAACCCTCAATTTGCGACAACCATTTTGGCGCCAAAATCATGTTTGAACGGTTGAGATTAATTTGAGCCATCCAATGGCTATGGATTGGTGGGAATTCATCAGAAGTGAGAGAAAATGCATTTGGTTATAAAAGACAGAGAAAGGAAGAAATGAAGGGAGGATTGTATTAGCTTAAAATTTCTTATTGTCGTTTTTCTTGTCAATGTTCTAGTTTAAATTAAAAGTTGTAATCTCTTGTTCAAAGATGTTAAATTCAAGTTATATTTGCAGTATTTACAAGTTTTAATCAATGATTCTAAGTTTTTACCTATTATCAATTATTTACATAACTGTTGAAATTTTCAAAGTCTAAGTCTTGTTTAAAAGCTTCTTAATTCTCATCTATCGCTTAATAAGCTTTAATGAGCTTGTGAAAGCATTGTACAAGCTCCAATTCAAGTTTACATTCATTTTGTATCCGGGTCAACAAAAGTCAACTGGGTGAGCAATTTGGTAATGGAAATGGTGAATGGGTGATTCAGAAGTTGAAATGGGTTGATTTAAGTTCATTTGGGTTGATAATTAGGTTAGTGGTACTTGGTTCACAGTTGCAAGCCATAGTGGCTAATGGACCACTTGTAAGTTAATTCCAAGTTCATAGCATAATCTGTTTTGTTGGTTTATAATAAGGTTTACCTGTTCAAAAAGTAGTAATTAGGGTACATTAACTTAGTTTGATCTATGGTTTGTGCTTGATAGTGTTAGAATAGTTTTTATCTTCACAACACTCATAAACAAGGGTGTTTGGATTTGAGTCTTAAACTGCAATAGAAGCTAGCTCAGTGGTTCATATCTGTTGATGTATGTTTGTCATCTCTAAATAAACTCATTTTGGTCATTTAATTTGGTCTGCTAGTGCTAGAAGTCAACATCCATATCATTTGAATCCAACGAGTTCAACGTTGGATTTTGAAAAGCAAATCACTCATTTTGTGATTAAAAGTCATAAACAAAGGTTGTAATAGCTTCATTACATCATAACAAATCATAATCAATCATCAAATTGGATCCAAAGTTGGCAAAAGTCAAAGTTCAACATTTCATCAAAAGTCAAAAATCCAGAAAATCTGTTTTGAGCCCAATTACAAGGAATTTTCATAAGTTCATCTTTGGGTTTTATCAAATGAAATTTGTAGTCTCATAAACTTCATCTGGTCCAGTTACTTATTAGCATTTTAGTTGAATTTTACCAAATTTTTACAAGCTTCAAACAAGCTCATCTTTCAAGCCCAACCGCCTGCACCACCGTCTCGGTTGGTCTTGAGCTTTCACGAGATATTGAAGCTTGTGCATGTGGCTTATTAGAGCTCCCCATAGTCCGATTTTTGGTACAATTGATCTCACCCAGGTCCTTTACAAGCTCCAATTCATAGTTTTAGTTTGGGCTTATTTATAAGCTCGTGCTTGTGCTTAAAGATAGTACCGAACTGTTTTAGAAATAGCTCTCAACATCAAATCTGATCTAGCTTGTGATTCAGAGGGTTTGGCCTGTTGATTCTCATTGCATTTTGGTCATTGTAGCATATTTAAGCTTCTGTAAACAGTTGGTTCCTTTTGGTGAGCTTTTGGCTTATCAAGTGCTTATTTCAATAAGCACTTCCATAGCAGTTGCTTAATCCTCCACACAAGCACCTATTTTTCTATTTTTCTTATATTCCTAATATTGTTTTAGACTTTTCCTGAAATTTTCAGATTTTTCTAAGCTTGTTTGCTATTTTTCTTAATTTAAATCATTTTTTAGCACTTTTTAATTAGCATTTAATATAAAAAATTAAGAAAAGCTTCAAAAAAATAATTTTTCAATTTTCTTAAGTTTAGATAAATATAAAAAGTAAAAAAAGTAATTTTCCATATTTTTCATAGTTTATTTTATAATTTTTAGCAATTTAATTAGTTTTTAATAGTTTAAAATTCATAAAAAATAGAAAAATAATCAGAAAAATACAAAAATAGTCTTGAAAATTCTAGTTTGATGTTTTAGACTTTTTCATTTCATAATTTTATTTTTCTAGCTTATTTCCTATTTTCTTGTATTTTAGGTAATTATTAAATAGGTAAAAATAGTTTTTAATTAATAATAATTAATTAAATAGTTATAAAAATAATTTTCTTTTTCTAAATATTTTATTTTATCATTAGGTTCATAAAAATATCATTTTCATATTTTTAGGGTTAATATTGCATAAGTTTCACTTTTTAATTTATGCGTCAGCGTAGATTTTTAATTCACTTTTATAAAACATAAAAACAAAAACATCATTGTAAATATAGTGATAGCGTTTATTTAATAGGTTTTATCTTTTTAACTTTCTTTAATTTGCATTTAAGCCGTTTTTAACTTATTGGCTTTTGTTGTAGTTATAATCATAATCTGATCCTTTTTCCGTTCAAATTTCCCGATCACTAAACGTTTGATAATCTATTGCACAACTCGTTGGGACATAACGACCCGGGGAAACACTATACTCCTCAGATCTTCATTGCATACGTGCTTAAGCTGTTTTAAGTTTCTTGCTTGCGTGTGAGAACTTGACGGTTTTGTGCGCATCAATCATGCTTGATTACAAGATGAGTTGACAACATTGATATCTAACTGAAAGTTATTAGATTTCTAGTGTAATTAAATAGAATATGTTTGGATTTAAAATTGCATTCCTCAGCCTGGAGTTGCTCCCAGATTCTATGGATGAACAATATGACAATTATTGCAAAATTGTTATAGCCGACAATAAAAACTTGAAAGTTTGAAAGGCATCATACATTTCACGATAGTGTCACACCCCGATAGAGGCGGAAACGTGAGGTGCAACATAATTAATATACATCGCAAAAGAGATATAGTACAATACCATATTTAAATTTAAGGAAATAGTAATGTTACAATATTGTTCAAGCCAACTTTGACAACAAAATCTTAAAACTTGGTTTTCAAAAGACATCTTCTTATACTTAATGACCGACGACACGTGAAGACTCCTTTATGCAAAAGACATCATAAATCATGCTTATTGACGATCACCTGAAATGCATGAGAAAACGGGTCAACTATAAAAATAGTTGGTGAGTACACAGGTTTTATGTATTACAAAAAGCCATTTTAATAAAAGTCCTTTTACATATTATAAAATCAAATTTTAAGAAAGTCTTTAAATAGTACAAAAACATTTTTGAGTATGTCTGCCATGTAGATGTCTTGTCAACTCACCATGTTACAAGTCCCACCCATACAAGACTTGTAACATATAAGTGGACATACATTTCCATATTTCAAGTGGCAAGTCTGGTAGTCAATACACCTATGGTCATAATAACGCCTCATATATAATAAAGTTATGCGGCAAAGCCCCTAAAAATAAATAATATGCATTCCATAGACAGGGGAACGAGAGGTTGACCGACCTCTAATAGCGCTATCCATACTACCTACTGCTCCGCACAAGGGAGCCGTACGTATAATTAGAGTGCGAACGACAAACCAATCAGGGACTAACAATGCGAATGTACGAACAGTACATTTGCAACAACTATTATATACTATCAATTAAGACTGCTCCGAACATGGGAGACTCGGCATTGCTCCGAACAGGGGAGACTTTAGGTCAAGGATGTACGGTCCATTAGGTCCAAACAAGTCATAAGTTCATAATTAAGTCCAAGAGTCTAAGGGTTCAAAATATATTAAATAGCCTAAATCAAGTCAAAATAGAGTTCAATATAAGTCAAGAGTTTCAAATATATTAAAGGGTTCAAATTAAGTCAAAAAAGGTTCAATATAAATCAAATGGTTCAAATATATTAAAAGGTTCTAATTCAGATAAAAACAATTTAAGTTTATGTTCATGCATTTCACCCCAAATAAGTAAAGCAAGAAAAAGGAGTCAGAATACTCACCTTGGCAAATAGCGGCATGAACGAGGGTCAAGTCGAGATAGTACAAGTGTGTGGCACCGACACGCAACCTAAATTAGCATGACAAGTCTCGCCTCGATTTCTTGTTAGATAAAGTCTTCTTTACTTTAAATTTACTGTGTGTTGTTGTTGTTTGTGTGGTGATGATTAATGTTTAATACAATTCGATAAGTATTGACTGGTATTGGCTTTTGGAAGTGCTTAAGCATATACATACAAATAACAAAGAGTATCGAGAACTGATAAGTCTTTGGTTCATCACTAACCGAAAGACGACGTACGGAAAATAATCACATATAAATAGTAGACAAATTTGGATTAAAGGACGTCGTAAAAAGTATATGTTCATATAATTATAGATGGTCATTAGTTAAGGATAGACGTGTATAGAAATTATATTTTAAGCGCGATTTTATTTAAAAGGGTTTGTATTTAACAAGAATATATATATATATATATATATATATATATATATATATATATATATATATATATATATATATATATATAAACACTTGTAGGTTGTAAAATTTGGGCATGACCCTTATATGCATTTTTATTTGCTTGTGGTGACTAACGCCAAAGTTTTATAATAGATTATACCAACTTTAAATACTCCAATTAAGAATTGTAAGTAAATGTCTAATTATTTTTAGCCATTTGGTTAGGAAGTATAAGAATATTATAGTTTAGTTATAAAAATATCCGCTTATATAGTAACTCTTATTTTATTAAATTATGTTTTCAAGTTTTGCTTAACGTTGATATTTACTTTATTGTTTTCGTGACATGAGTTGTTAATAATGTTAACGATATGGAGTGATAATGTAAGATGTGCCTTGGACGTAGGAGACAGACGATAGGAAATCAACGAGCCACGTGCTTAAAGGGTGTCGAGGAGTGGAGTCGAGATTTGTAAGTCGAGACATGACGGAAATTAAGTCGTGGAATACTCGAGACGACCCAAAACGAACCAAAGTACCCTTGTGGGCAGCCACGAAACAGACCTTTGTTGCATGGGCTTCGGCCCAAACATAATCAACAATTTACATATTATGAATTTGGGCTCTTGGCCTGTTTTATTTAAATTTTAACACCCTCCTTTTTCATTCTTGGGCTTCGGCCCAATGATTACACACTAACTCAATACCCAAACCCATTTTAATGTTCTGCAGCTTATATTTCATATTCCTGTGAAATTCTCCTTTTGACGCAAGACTTTTAAACCATCCAGATGATATTACAAGGACATCGAGACTCCGTTTAATTTAGCAAAAAAAAACTCACCCGAAGCCCACACGACTATTCTTGTGGTCTTTCGTTAAACGTGGGTAACAAACACCCTTCGGGGTATTTTCCCCTTGTGACCCAAAGCAACACAAACACCCCTTGGGTGTCTCCTGGTACCCCATAACTAGCATAACAATATAGCTAACGAAAATGCTTAGGGACTATAACTTAAAAGTTTATACTAGAATCAAGAAGTTTAGAGACTTTAACCGAGTCTAGCCTCACATCGGTAGTATACAACCTGTCTCGAGGACATGACTCGATCCACTCATACCTGTTGGGATATAAAAGACAAAGTACTGAAGAAAGTCAAAGTACTGCTTAATGAAGGTCAAAGTACTGCTCAACATCAAAGTACTGCAAAGCTAAAGAACTGCTATATCGTTTATGGAAAGCTTTGTAATTCTAGAATATTCTTAGTTTAGGATTAGTATTACTTGTCGTACAAGAATTGTAAACCACTAGGGTACTCCTTATGCCTATAAAAGGACCCCTAGATTGGCATTAGAGGTACGAATGCATACGCAATATTAGAGAATATTAGAGTTATTAGGGTTGTTAGTGAATCTGTGTATCAAGCAGATTCAAAGTATTAATAAAATCGTTGAAGTTTAAAGTTATTCTTCTTAGCTTTATTGAAGTAATTTCTGCATACTTAATAGAGTAAATTTAGTGTTTCATGGTTAGTAACTTAGGATTTATCCGAGGTTGCTAAGCCCTTACAAGCTACATAGTTAGTTTGGTCATAGTATATCGATCCAACAAGTGGTATCAAAGCTTGTGTGGAAACTATGATTAAGAAGAAACCCGTAAAACTGATTTAACTACAAACCCTAAAGATGTTGACTGAAGCTGCACCACCCCCATCCATCACCTCACTCAGAATTCCTATCATCAAGAAGGGAGAATATGATCTATGGAGCATTAAGATGAGGCAAGACATTGCTATTACTGCACCATGCATCGTGGAATGTAATTGTCAATGGTAATGAAGTTATTATGAGCACATTCTGAAGAAATCAAGAAAAGGCTCTCAATATCTCGTTGTCTACTATTCTTGATGGTCACCTACTCAAGTTCCATGATGCTAAGGATGCAAAACAACTATGGGCTGCTCAAGACAAGATTTAGAGGTAATGATGCTTCCAACAAGATGCATAGAAATCATTGAAGCAACAGCTTGAAACATTCATTGTTGGTGAAGGAGAAGGTCTTAATGTCGCCTATGATGATTCCAAAATCTCCTTAGTATGCTAGAGTTATACAAAGCGTATATCATTGAAGATGCAAACACAATTTCTTAAGAAGTTTGCCATCCAGATGGCATGTGATTGCTACAATGATCAGAAGATAACCTGGTTTGGACACTATGGACTTTGATGATCTTTACAACCAGTTAAAGGTGTATGAGCATGAGATGAATGGCCAAACAAGTTCAAAATCTCACAACATTGCTTTTGTGTCTTCTGAAAATAGAAGCAGTACTTCCACTAAAAGTACTGCTTATCCTGCTCAAAGTACTATTGGTGATAAATATCATATCTACACAACCATGACTATCCCCACCTCATCACCACCAAACACCATCCACTCTGATGAAGTTGCATGTTCATTCTTCGCTCAGCAAGCCAGTTTACCTGTTACTTATGAAGAAGATTTGTCACAAATTGAAGAGGATGCTCTTGAAGAAATTGATATAAGATGGCAAGTTGCTATAATCACTGCTAGGATCAAGAAGTTCATAAAGAAAACAGGAAGAGGCATTGACTTCAAACCCAAACAGGGTATAACGTTTGACAAGTCCAAGATTGAATGTTTTAATTGGCAAAGAACTGGACACTTTGCAAGAGAATGCAAGTTTGCTAAACATCAGGCAAATAGAATGATTGAGAAACCCAACCTTGAACTAAAGGAAATTCCTATTAGTGAAACAAAAGCTTTGGTTGCTCAAGAAAATCTATCGAGGTTGACCTGAGTCTTGAATTTGATGATGAACCAAGAACCTACTCTATGGTCGCAGATGGAAGAGTTTGATTGGAGCACAACTTTGATGAGGAACCGAGATTTGCCGCTTTGGGATCAAGAGATGGTCTTGGAAGCTTTGATTGGAGCATGGAAAGTGAAGAAGAACCTGTTCTGCTCGCTATGGTAGCTACTTCACCAAGTTCACCCACTATCTCTGAGGTATGCTCTAAATGTAATGATTTTTATCAAAAAGTGCTTAAAGATTATGTAACTAAAAGAGATGATTATAGAAGGACTAGGTCTGAGGTAGCTGATTATCAAATAACTTTAGAGTCAATGAAAGCCAAAATTATAACTCATGAAAATAATGAAATGGCTTGGGCAGAAAAATATGAGCAACATGATTATCAATTAAAACTAAGTGAATGGAAGTTAGGATGCAAGGTTTCTGAACTTGAAAAGATGAATAAAGAAAGGGATGAATTGCTTGGGGAGAATATGGTCTTTCACATGTTAGTTTTGTTGAAAAACATAAAAGAGCACACATTAAAACTGGCCTAGGTTTTGGTATGGAATTTAGAAGCACAGAAGAGAACCCACCTAGTGATATGGAACAACTTGATTCAGAGGAGATAACAACTAGTGATGATGAACTCATTAGCTCAGAAGAGAACACATCTAGTAATGAGGAATCAATTAGTCAGACACCTCCTGAATTTAAGAAAGAGAAGGGTTATCATGTAGTCCCTCATCCCACTGGTAGTTTCAACCACTTAGGACAGATGTTTCTTGTTTTGGAGTAGACAACTTAGAGTTTAGGAAAAAGCTTACTGGTCAATCTAATTCAGGTCCATCTAGTTCTGAAACCCCAAAAGAAACAGTTGAAAAACCTAAGGATGATAATGCTAAGAGTCAAGCAGTACCTTAAACTCAAAGTACTGCTAAGCATTTAGCAGTACCTTCAAGAAAAACTTTTCAAAATAATGCTAAACCTTTTTGGGATAATTTTGGTCAAAATAGTTTTCATCATTCACCAAAAACTCAGTATAGTTTTGGTCATAGAACTAAAGGAAGAAATTTTGGGAGTATGGGTCAAAAATTGTGTTTTTTTTGTTATAGTCCTGATCATTTGATTAAGGACTGTGACTTTCACTCAGAATATCTAAACAAATTCCCAAAGACCAGATCTACCAACCATAAACCAAGGGAGAATAAACCAGTTTGGAATCATTCACATAGGATAAACCATAGTAATTTCTCAAAATACTATAAGTACCCTCACCGAGAAGACCTTTTCAAACCACCGGTACCTTAAGCACTTTTCAAACGTCTTGGTAAGCAAAAGTTTCTCAAGCAATACCTTCTCAAAGTCTTGCTAGACTTTCACCCAATCAAGGTACTAATAGCACTTTTTGGAATGGAAGCCCAAGGAGATCCAATTACTATCAATCTAATAGGCATTACACCTCAAAAGAGTATCTAGATCAAAGAGATCTACACAAAAGTTAAAACCAATGGGTTAAGAAAGAAAGTCTTCGATGGGGAACAAACAAGACTTTCAAAGAAGTAAGAGGGAAACAAAGAATTTTGTTGAAAATAATAATGAGAATTTTGATGAAAAAGAGAGTTTTGTTGAAAAGCCAACACAAGTTTTAGAAGAACCAAAGATAATTGATCATGTGCTTAAAAACAGTGAAGATTACATACTTAAAGAATTTAAGTATGTCACTCCACAAGGGGAACACAAGTCAGTAATGGCTTGGGTTCCTAAAATTAACTAAGTCTTTCATCTTTGTGCAGGGCAACCCAAAAGAGGAGCTTAAAGATCATTTAATTGTTGATAGTGGTTGCTCTAGAAGTGTGACAAGATACAAAGAGATTCTGTCAGATTTTAGATCTTAGTTTGGAGGAAGAGTTGCATTTGGGAATGATCCTAGTGGAGGAAGAATTACTGGCAAAGGAACCATCAAGGCAGGAAGCATAGATTCTGAGAATGTTCGTTTGTCAGTCTCTCAGATCTGTGACAAGAAGCACCCTGTGTTATTCACTGACACACAATGTCTTATTCTTTCCCCTGAGTTTAAGCTTGTTGATGATAACTTGGTAATACTGAGAGTACTAAGAAACAATGATGTGTACAGTCTGGATATAAAGATTCTTAACTCTTCTGAAACAGCAACTTGTTTAGTAGCAAAGGCAACACTTGAAGAAGCACATCAATGGCATAGAAGATTAGGCCATGTGAATTTCAAGAATATCAACAAGTTGGTTAAATGAAATTTAGTTAGAGGTTTACCTTCCAAAACATACAAGAATGATCACTCATGTTTGGCGTGCAAGAAGAGTAAACAACACAAAGCATCATGCAAGAAGATTGATGAAAGAACAATTAGAGAACCTTTAGAGTTGCTGAACATGGATATGTTTGGATCTGTTTCTGTTGCAAGCCTAAACAAGAAGAAGTACTGCTTAGTTGTAACAGATGATTGTAGTAGATTCAGTTGGGTCTTTTTCTTAGGATTTAAAGATGAAACCTTTGATGCTATTCATGATCTTATAATAGCCCTTGAAAACCAATTGAGACTCAAAGTAAGAGGTATTAGATGTGATAATAGGACTGAATTCAAGAACAAGTTTATGGATGAATTTTGTGCCAAGAAAGAAATCAAGAGGGAGTTTAGCATTGCTAGAACTCCACAGCAGAATGGTGTTGCAGAAAGAAAGAACAAAACATTGATAGAAGCGGCAGAACAATGCTTGCAGTTTCCCTATTACCTATTCGATTTTAGGCTGAAGCTGTAAGTACTGCTTGTTATGTGTTGAATAGAATATCAGTCACTAAACCTCAGATGAAGTCACCTTATGAGTTGCTTATGTGAAACAAACCTAACATACGTTTTATGAAACCTTTTGGATGTCCTCTGACTATTCTTAATACTATTGATTCTTTGGGCAAATTTGATGGCAAGTCAGAATAAAGGATTCTTATTGGGTTATTGTACCAATAGTAAAGGATTTAGAGTATACAACAAGGTCACCAAAAAGGTTCAAGATTGTCTTCATGTTGAATTTTTAGAAGATCAAGAAAATCAAAAAGGTAAAGGTCCTGATTGGATGTTTGATCTTGATGTTTTGACTCCTTCTATGAACTATGTTCCTGTTAGAGACGATAATCAAGTTGTTCACAAAGAAGAAGATTTAAAGTACATTGTGTTCATGGAGTCAATATTAGACCTGATGCTGTTCCGGATGATATCTATTGAGAAGGAGATAAGTACTGATGTACCAAAATCCACTTTGTCTGCTAAAGATCAAGCTATTCAAGATGAACTTAATAGGATGCTTTTTCAAGAAACAATAGCACAATCTTATGAGGATGAACAAAGAAGAGCTTATGAAGAAACAAAGAAAAGGGTAAGTCTCTGATTTCCCTCACGAGTTTGGATCACGATGGTTTGGATCAAAGCATCTTGCACCAATTGATGATTTCGATGATTTGAATGATCCTAACATGCCCGGATTAGAAGGCATCGATGATGAATTAGATGATGAAGGTAGTTTCCCAAATCCCAATGAAGGAGCTGATTTCACAAATTTGGATGATGATCTTGAAGTTCCATAGACTCCTACATTAAGGATACATAAAGATCATCCTGCTGGTCAAATCATTGGACCTTCTACATCAGGGGTGCTCACAAGAACCAAAGCTAAAGGTTTTTCTAAACCACATAATGCTTTACTTAGCTTTGTGTATAAACAAAACAGGATGAATCATAAGGATCAACAAACGTGTTTATTCACTTGTTTTATCTCTCAAGAAGAACCCAAGACAGTAGCTCAAGCATCAACTAAAGAGAATTGGGTTGAAGCCATGCATGAAGAACTTCTTTAATTCAAACTTAAAGAAGTTTGGGTACTATGTGATCTACCAGATGGAAAGAAAGTCATTGGTACAAGATGGGTTTTCAGAGTTAAGAGAGATGAAAGAGGGAATGTCATCAAGAATAAAGCAAGATTAGTTGCACAAGGATATAGACAAGAAGAAGGAGTGGACTATAATGAAGTGTTTGCTCCTGTAGCAAGGATTGAAGCCATTAGAATATTCCTTGCTTTTGCATCCTATATTAGCTTTCCTGTTTATCAAATGGATGTCAAGAGTGCCTTTCTTTATGGCAAGACAGAGGAGGTCTATGTCAAACAACCTCCTGGTTTTGAGGATCCTGCACATCCAAACAAAGCCTACAAAGTTGTTAAAGCTCTGTATGGTCTTCATCAAGCACCTAGAGCTTGGTATGAAAGACTCTCCACTTTCTTATTGCACCATGGTTACAGGAGAGGAGCAATTGATAAGACTTTTTTTATCAAGAGAGACAAGAAGGATATCATGCTTGTTCAAGTCTATGTAGATGATATTATTTTGGAGCTACAAAACAGTCTATGGTGAAAGAATTTGAGAAGCTCATGCCTAAGTCGACTCAATGATTTTTCATATGTTATTGTTGGATCATGCTTTGATTACAAGATGAGTTGACAACATTGATATCTAACTGAAAGTTATTAGATTTCTAGTGTAATTAAATAGAATATGTTTGGATTTAAAATTGCATTCCTCAACCTGGAGTTGCTCCCAGATTCTATGGATGAACAATATGGCAATTATTGTGAAATTGTTATAGCCGACAATAAAAACTTGAAAGTTTGAAAGGCATCAAACATTACACGATAGTGTCACACCCCGCTAGAGGCGGAAACGCGAGGTGCAACATAATCAATATACATCGCAAAAGAGATATAGTACAATACCATATTTAAATTTAAGGAAATAGTAATGTTACAATATTGTTCAAGCGAACTTTGACAATAAAATCTTAAAACTTGGTTTTCAAAAGACATCTTCTTATACTTAAAGACTGACGACACGTGAAGACTCCTTTATGCAAAAGACTTCATAAATCATGCTTATTGACGATCACCTGAAATGCTTGAGAAAATGGGTCAACTATAAAAATAGTTGGTGAGTACACAGGTTTTATGTATTACAAAATGCCATTTTAATAAAAGTCCTTTTACATATTATAAAATCAAATTTTAAGAAAGTCTTTAAATAGTACAAAAACATTTTTGAGTATGTCTGCCATGTAGATGTCTTGTCAACTCACCATGTTACAAGTCCCGCCCATACAAGACTTGTAACATATAAGTTGACATACATTTCCATATTTCAAGTGGCAAGTCTGGTAGTCAATACACCTATGGTCATAATAACGCCTCATATATAATAAAGTTATGCGGCAAAGCCTCTAAAAATAAATAATATGTGTTCCGTAGACAGGGGAACGAGAGGTTGGCCGACCTCTAATAGCGCTATCCATACTACCCATCGCTCCGCAAGGGAGGCGTCACAATAGTACGTATAATTGGAGTCGAACGGCAAACCAATCGGGACTAACAATGCGAATGTACGAATAGTACATTCGCAACAACTATTATATACTATCAATTAAGACTGCTCCGAATATGGGAGACTCGGCATTGCTCCGAACAAGGGAGACTTTGCTTTGCTCCAAACAGGGGAGACTTTAGGTCAAGGATGTACGGTCCATTAGGTCCAAACAAGTCATAAGTTCATAATTAAGTCCAAGAGTCTAAGGGTTCAAAATATATTAAATAGCCTAAATCAAGTCAAAATAGAGTTCAATATAAGTCAAGGGTTTCAAATATATTAAAGGGTTCAAATTAAGTCAAAAAAAGGTTAAGTATAAATCAAATGGTTCAAATATATTAAAAGGTTCTAATTCAGATAAAAACAATTTAAGTTTATATTCATGCATTTCACCCCAAATAAGTAAAGCAGTAAAAAGGGGGCTGTGAATACTCACCTTGGCAAATAGCAGCATGAACGAGGGTCAAGTCAGATAGTACAAGTGTGTGGCACCGACACGCAACCTAAATTAGCATGACAAGTCTCAGTTCTGATTTCTTGTTAGATAAAGTCTTCTTTACTTTAAATTTACAGGTGTTGTTGTTGTTTGTGTGGTGATGATTAATGTTTAATACAATTCGATAAGTATTGACTGATATTGGCTTTTGGAAGTGCTTAAGCATATACATACAAATAACAAAGAGTATCGAGAACTGATAAGTCTTTGGTTCATCACTAACCGAAAGACGACGTACGGAAAATAATCACATATAAATAGTAGACAAATTTGGATTAAAGGACGTAAAAGTATATGTTCATATAATTATAGATGGTCATTAGTTAAGGATAGATGTGTATAGAAATTATATTTTAAGCGTCGATTTTATTTAAAAGGGTTTGTATTTAACAAGAATATATATATATATATATATATATATATATAAACACTTGTAGGTTGTAAAATTTGGGCATGACCCATATATGCATTTTTATTTGCTTGTGGTGACTAACGCCAAAGTTTTATAATAGATTATACCAACTTTAAATACTCCAATTAAGAATTGTAAGTAAATGTCTAAGTATTTTTAGCCATTTGGTTAGGAAGTATAAGAATATTATAGTTTAGTTATAAAAATATCCGCTTATATAGTAACTCTTATTTTATTAAATTATGTTTTTAAGTTTTGTTTAACGTTGATATTTACTTTATCGTTTTCGTGACATGAGTTGTTAATAATGTTAACGATATGGAGTAATAATGTAAGATGTGTCTTGGACGTAGGAGACAGACGATAGGAAATCAACGAGCCACGTGCTTAAAGGGTGTCGAGGAGTGGAGTCGAGATTTGTAAGTCGAGACATGATGGAAATTAAGTCGTGGAATACTCGAGACGACCCAAAACGAACCAAAGTACCCTTGTGGGCAGCCATGAAACAGACCTTTGTTGCATGGGCTTCGGCCCAAACATAACCAACAATTTACATATTATGAATTTGGGCCCTTGGCCTGTTTTATTTAAATTTTAACACCATCCTTTTTCATCCTTGGGCTTCGGCCCAATGATTACACACTAACTCAATACCCAAACCCATTTTAATGTTATGTAGCTTATATTTCATATTCCTGTGAAATTCTCCTTTTGACGCAAGACTTTTAAACCATCCGGATGATATTACAAGGACATCGAGACTCCGTTTAATTTAGCAAAACAAACTCACCCGAAGCCCACACGACCATTCTTGTGGTCTTTCATTAAACGTGGGTAACAAACACCCTTCGAGGTATTTTCCCCTTGTGACCCAAAGCAACACAAACGCCCCTTGGGTGTCTCCTGGTACCCCATAACTAGCATAATAATATAGCTAACGAAAATGCTTAGGGACTATAACTTAAAAGTTTATACTAGAATCAAGAAGTTTAGAGACTTTAACCGAGTCTAGCCTCACGTCGATAGTGTACAACCTGTCTCGAGGACATGACTCGATCCACTCATACCTGTAGGGATATAAAAGACAAAGTACTGAAAAAAGTCAAAGTGCTGAAGAAAGTCAAAGTACTGCTTAATGAAGGTCAAAGTACTGCTCAACATCAAAGTACTGCAAAGCTAAAGAACTGCTATATCTTTAAAGCTTTGTAATTCTAGAATATTCTTAGTTTAGGATTAGTATTACTTGTCGTACAAGAATTGTAAACCACTAGGGTACTCTTATGCCTATAAAAGGACCCTAGATTGGCATTAGAGGTACGAATGCATACGCAATATTAGAGAATATTAGAGTTATTAGGTTGTTAGTGAATACTGTATCAAGCGATTCAAAGTATTAATAAAATCGTTGAAGTTTAAAGTTATTCTTCTTAGCTTTATTGAAGTAATTTCGCATACTTAATAGAGTAAATTCGGTGTTTCATTGTTAGTAACTTAGGATTTATCCGAGGTTGCTAAGCCCCTACAAGCTACATAGTTAGTTTGGTCATAGTATATCGATCCAACAAGTGGTATCAAAGCTTGTGTGGAAACTATGATTAAGAAGAAACCCTTAAAACCGATTTAACTACAAACCCTAAAGATGTCGATCAAGTTGCACCACCCCATCCATCACCTCACCGAATTCCTATCATCAAGAAGGAGAATATGATCTATGTAGCATTAAGATGATGCGAGACATTGCTATTCTGCACCATGCATTGTGAAATGTAATTGTCAATGGTAATGAAGTTATTACCGGCACTACGAAGAAATCAAGAAAAGGCTCTCAACATACTTCGTTGTCTACTATTCTTGATGGTTACCTACTCAAGTTCCATGATGCTAAGGATGCAAAACAACTATGGGCTGCTCTCAAGACAAGATTTTGAGGTAATGATGCTTCCAAGAAGATGCATAGAAATCATTGAAGCAACAATTTGAAACATTCATTTGTTGGTGAAGGAGAAGGTCTTGATGTCGCCTATGACATATTCCAAAATCTCCTTAGTATGCTAGAGTTATACAAAGCGAAGTATTTGTTGAAGATGCAAACTGAATTTCTTAAGAAGTTTGCCATCCAGATGGCATGTGATTGCTACAATGATCGAAGACAACCTAGTTTGGACACTATGGACTTTGATGATCTTTACAACCAGTTAAAGATGTATGAGCATGAGATGAATGGCCAAACAAGTTTAAAATCTCACATCATTGCTTTTGTGTCTTCTGAAAATAGAAGCAGTACTTCCACTAAAAGTACTGCTTATCCTAGTCAAAGTACTGTTGGTGATAAACAACATATCTACACAACCATGACTACCCCACCTCATCACCACCAAACACCATCCACTCTGATGAAGTTGTATGTTCATTCTTCGCTCAGCAAGCCACTTTACCTGTTACTTATGAAGAAGATTTGTCACAAATTGAAGAGGATGCTCTTGAAGAAATTGATATAAGGTGGCAAGTTGCTATGATCACTGCTAGGATCAAGAAGTTCATGAAGAAAACAGGAAGAGGCATTGACTTCAAACCCAAACAGGGTATAACGTTTGACAAGTCCAAGATTGAATGTTTTATTTGTCAAAGAATTGGACACTTTGCAAGAGAATGCAAGTTTGCTAAATATCAGGAAAATAGAATGATTGAGAAACCCAAGCTTGAACTAAAGGAAATTCCTATTAGTGAAACAAAAGCTTTGGTTGCTCAAGAAAATCTATCGAGAGGTTGACCTGAGTCTCAATTTGATTATGAACCAAGAACCTACTCTATGGTCCCAGTGGAAGAGTTTGATTGGAGCACAACTTTTGATGAGGAACCGAGATTTGTCGCTTTGGGATCAAGAGATGGTCTTGGAAGCTTTGATTGGAGCATGGAAAGTGAAGAAGAACATGTTACTCGCTTCGCTATGGTAGCTACTTCACCAAGTTCACCCACTATCTCTGAGGTATGCTCTAAGTGTAATGATTTTTATCAAAAAGTGCTTAAAGATTATGTAACTGAAAGAGATGATTATAGAAGGGCTAGGTATGAGGTAGTCGTTATCAAATAACTTTAGAGTCAATGGAAGCCAAAATTATAACTCATGAAAATAATGAAATGGCTTGGGCGTAAAATATGAGCAACATGATTATCAATTAAAATTAAGTGAATGGAAGTTAGGATGCAAGGTTTCGAACTTGAAAAGATGACTAAAGAAAGGGATGAATTGTTAGAAAAATTTGGCCGGAGAATATGGTCTTTCACATGTTAGTTTTGATGAAAACATAAAAGAGCACACATTAAAAGCCGACCTAGGTTTTGGTATGGAATTTAGTAGCACAGAAGAGAACCCACCTAGTGATAAGGAACAACTTGATTCAGATGAGATAACAACTAGTGATGATGAACTCATTAGCTCGAAGAGAACACATCTAGTAATGAGGAATCAATTAGTCGACACCTCCCAATTTAAGAAAGACAAGGGTTATCATGTAGTCCTCATCCCACCGGTAGTTTTCAACCACTTAGGACGATGTTTCTTGTTTTGGAGTAGACAATTTAGAGTTTAGGAAAAGCTTCTTGGTCAATCTAATTCAGTCCATCTAGTTACGAAACCCCAAAAGAAACAGTTGAAAACCTAAGGATGATAATGCTAAGAGTCAAGCAAGTACCTTCAACTCAAAGTCTCGCTAAACATTCAGCAAGACCTTCAAGAAAACTTTTCAAAATAATGCTAAACCTTTTGGGATAATTTTGGTCAAAATAGTTTTCATCATTCACCAAAAAGTCAGTATAGTTTTGGTCATAGAAATAAAGGAAGAAATTTTGGGAGTATGGGTCAAAAATTATGTTTTGTTTGTTATAGTTCTGATCATTTGATTAAGGACTGTGACTTTCACTCAGAATATCTAAACAAATTCCCAAAGACCAGATCTACCAACCATAAACCAAGAGAGAATAAACCAGTTTAGAATCATTCACATAGGATAAACCATAGTAATTTCTCAAAATACTATAAGCACCCTCACCAGAGAAGACCTTTTTCAAAACCACCAGTACCCTCAAGCACTTTTCAAGGTACTGGTAAGCAAAAAGTTTCTCAAGCAATACCTTCTCAAAGTACTGCTAGATTTTCACCCAATCAAGGTACTAATAGCACTTTTTGGAATGGAAGCCCAAGGAGATCCAATTACTATCAATCTAATAGGCATTACACCTCAAAAGAGTATCTAGATCAAAGAGATCTACACAAAAAGTTAAAACCAACTGGGTTAAGAAAGAAAGTACTGATGGGGAACAAACAGTACTTTCAGCAAGTAAGAGGGAAACAAAGAATTTTGTTGAAAATAATAAAGAGAATTTTGATGAAAAAGAGAGTTTTGTTGAAAAGCCAACACAAGTTTTGGAACAACCAAAGATAATTGATCATGTGCTTAAAAAGCATGGAAGATTACCTACTTAAAGAATTTAAGTATGTCACTCCACAAGGGAACACAAGTCGATAATGTCTTGGGTTCCTAAAATTAACTAACCCTTTCATCTTTGTGCGGCAACCCAAAAGAGGAGCTTAAAGATCATTTAATTGTTGATAGTGGTTGCTCTAGAAGCATGACAAGAGACAAAGAGATTACATCGATTTTAGATCTTATTTTGGAGGAAGAGTTGCATTTGGGAATGATCCTAGTGGAGGAAGAATTACAGCAAAGGAACCATCAAGGCGGAAGCATAGATTTTGAGAATGTTCGTTTGTGAAGGAGCTCAAGTTCAACCTTTGTCGGCCTCTCGGATGACAAGAAGCACCTGTGTTATTCAACGACACAAAATGTCTTATTCTTTCCCACGAGTTCAAGCTTGTTGATGATAACTTGTAATACCGAGAGTACTAAGAACCAATGATGTGTACAAATCTAGATATGAAGATTCTTAACTCTTCCGAAGGCAACTTGTTTAGTAGCAAAGGCAACACTTGAAGAAGCACATCAATGGCATAGAAGATTAGGCCATGTGAATTTCAAGAATATCAACAAGTTGGTTAAAGGAAATTTGGTTAGAGGTTTACCTTCCAAAACATACAAGAATGATCACTCATGTTTGGCGTGCAAGAAGGGTAAACAACACAAAGCATCATGCAAGAAGATTGATGAAAGAACAATTAGAGAACCTTTAGAGTTGATGCACATGGATCTGTTTGGACCTGTTTCTGTTGCAAGCCTAAACAAGAAGAAGTACTGCTTAGTTGTAACAGATGATTGTAGTAGATTCAGTTGGGTCTTTTTCTTGGGATTTAAAGATGAAACCTTTGATGCTATTCATGATCTTATAATAGCCCTTGAAAACCAATTGAGAGTCAAAGTAAGAGGTATTAGATGTGATAATAGGACCGAATTCAAGAACAAGTTTATGGATGAATTTTGTGCCAAGAAAGGAATCAAGAGGAGTTTAGCATTGCTAGAACTCCACAAAGAATGGTGTTGCGAAAGAAAGAACAAAACATTGATAGAAGCGGCGGAACAATGCTTGCGATTCCTATTACCTATTCAATTTTGGTTTGATCAGTAAGTCTTGCTTGTTATGTGTTGAATAGAGTATCGACCACTAAACCTCGATGAAGTCACCTTATGAGTTGCTTATGGGAAACAAACCTAACATACGTTTTATGAAACCTTTTGGATGTCCTCTGACTATTCTTAATACTATTGATTCTTTGGGCAAATTTGATGGCAAGTCAGATGAAGGATTCTTATTGGGTAATTGTACCAATAGTAAAGGATTTAGAGTATACAACAAGGTCACAAAAAAGGTTCAAGATTGTCTTCATGTTAAATTTTTAGAAGATCAAGAAAATCAAAAAGGTAAAGGTCTTGATTGGATGTTTGATCTTGATGTTTTGACTCCTTCTAAGAACTATGTTCCTGTTAGAGATGAGAATCAAGTTGTTCACAAAGAAGAAGATTTACAATACATTGTTCATGGAGTCAATATTAGACCCGATGTCGTTCCTGGATGAAGAACCTATATCTATTGAGAAGGAGATAAGTATCGATGTACCAAAATCCACTTTGTTTCTAAAGATCAAGTTATTCAAGATGAACTTAATAGGATGCTTTTCAAGAAACAATAGCACAATCTTATGAGGATGAACAAAGAAGAGCTTATAAAGAAACAAAGAAAAGGGTAAGTCTACTGATTTCCTCAAGACTTTGGATCACGAGAGCTTTGGATCAAAGCATTGTTGCACCAATTGATGATTTCGATGATTTGAATGATCCTAACATTCCTGGATTAGAAGGCAATGATGATGAATTAGATGATGAAGGTATTTTCCCAAATCCCAATGAAGGAGCTGATTTCACAAATTTGGATGATGATCTTGAAGTTCCACAGACTCCTACATTAAGGATACATAAAGATCATCCTGCTGGTAAAATCATTGGACCTTCTACATCAGGGGTGCTCACAAGAACCAAAGTTAAAGGTTTTTCTAAACCACATAATGCTTTACTTAGCTTTGTGTATAAACAAAACATGATGAATCATAAGGATCAACAAACGTGTTTATTCACTTGTTTTATCTCTCAAGAAGAACCCAAGACAGTAGCTAAAGCATCAACTAAAGAGAGTTGGGTTGAAGCCATGAATGAAGAACTTCTTCAATACAAACTTAAAGAAGTTTGGGTACTATGTGATCTACTAGATGGAAAGAAAGTCATTGGTACAAGATGGGTTTTCAGAGTTAAGAGAGATGAAAGAGGGAATGTCATCAAGAACAAAGCAAGATTAGTTGCATAAGGATATAGACAAGAAGAAGGAGTGGACTATGATGAAGTGTTTGCTCCTGTAGCAAGGATTAAAGCCATTAGAATATTCCTTGCTTTTGCATCCTATATTAGCTTTCCTGTTTATCAAATGGATGTCAAGAGTGCCTTTCTTTATGGCAAGATTACAGAGGAGGTCTATGTCAAACAACCTCCTGGTTTTGAGGATCCTGCACATCCAAACAAAGTCTACAAAGTTGTTAAAGCTCTGTATGGTCTTCATCAAGCACCTAGAGCTTGGTATGAAAGACTCTCCACTTTCTTATTGCACCATGGTTACAGGAGATGAGCAATTGATAGGACTTTGTTTATCAAGAGAGACAAGAAGGATATCATGCTTGTTCAAGTCTATGTAGATGATATTATTTTTGGAGCTACAAAATAGTCTATGGTGAAAGAATTTGAGAAGCTCATGCAACATGAATTTCAAATGAGTTCTATGGGTGAATTAACTTTCTTTTTAGGGCTTCAAGTTAAACAATCGAAGGCTGGAATTTTCATTAGTCAAGACAAGTATGTCACTGACATTCTTAAGAAGTTTAACTTCGATGCTATGAAGCTTGTCACCACACCTATTAAAGCTATCAACTCATTGGGAAAGGATGAAGATGGACAAGTCAGTAGAAGTCAAGCTTTACGGATCTATGATTGGTCATCTTATGTACTTAATCGCATCTAGACCGATATCATGTTTGTTGTCCGCTTATGTGCAAGATATCAAGTCTCACATAAGGTCTCTCATCCGAATGCGCTTAAGAGGATTTTAGTTATTTGAAGCAACAACCTAAGTTAGGGTTGTGGTATCCAAAGGATTCACCTTTTCACTTGGAAGCTTTTTAGATAAAGGTGATTATGCGGTGATAATTATGATAGAAGATCAACCACCGGAGGATGCCGTGTCTTAGAAGAATATTAGTTTCATGGCAATGTAAGAAACAAACCATTGCGAAGAACATCATCCACCAGCGTAATAGGTTCTCGCCGCAAGTCATTGTGGACAAGTATTGTGGATGCGAGAATCAACTCTTGGATTATGGATTCAATTTTAAGAATACTCCTATCAACATTGATAATGAGAGTAAAATCTGCATTGTGAAGAATCCTGTTTATCATTCCAAGACCAAGCATATTCAGATTAGGCATCACTTTATTCAAGATTACTATGAGCATAGGCTCATTAATGTTGTCAAGGTCCACACAGATGACAATGTAGCTGATCTACTCACAAAAGGATTTGATGTTTCAAGGTTCAATCATCTGGTGGTGAGTATTGGTATGATTAACTATTAAGCTACAATTAAGGGGAGGACTTATTAGTTAGTTAGATAGTCCTATGCATTGTTTGAGGGGAGGCAATACAATGCTTTTTGATGTTTTTGCCATTGTGAAGAAGAGGGTGGAAAAGTACTGCTTATTGTTTATCTGAAAGTAATGCTCTTAAAATATTGTTTTGGAAACTACTACTCACGTGGAAAGCACTGCTAGTCTTGTCAACGTAGTGTTCCAACTGTCAAAAGATGGGGTAAAATTCAAACAACGGTAACTTTATTAATTGGGCTGTGATTTTTTCAAATCTTACCTATAAATAACTACTCTCCGATTTTCCCTCTCACTTTATACTTATCCATCCATATCTCTCTTCTCTTATTCACATTTACTATTAATCACACCAATTTTTCTTATAACAACATTCAATGGCGAATCATAATATAGTTAGTAAGCATAACATGGTGGCTAACTTGGACAAAACAACGTCCAATGTTCTTTTTCATGACATGATTGATTTTCTCACTGGATCATCAATCAATTATGCTCTTTTTGTCGAACCGGACATCATTGATCCGTGGATTCAACAATTTTGGGAAACTACTAGATCTCATATGGAAGATGATGAATCCTACATTCAAGCTAAGGTTGCTGGGAAGATAGTTAGAGTTAGTGAAGCTTCGATTAGGGAAGATTTACTATTTGATGATGAGGAAGGGGCTATTTGTTTTGACAAACAACTTCTTTGGGATACACTAAGGGATATTGGGTATGAAGGGTCTCTCACAGAAACAACTTTTCGGAAACCCTTGTTTAGTCCTCAATGGAAGTATCTTGTTCATGTATTACTTCATTGCATAAGTTCCAAGAGTACTTCATGGGAACAATTTGGTTCAAATATAGCATCTGCTTTGGTGGGATTAGCTACCAATCGCCTCTTTAAGTTTTCAAGATTAATTCTGGATGGTATGCTATCACACATCTCCAATAGTTCACCATTCCTCATGTATACCCTCGCTTTGTTCAAGTCTTCTTGAACAAACAGCTTAAGGATGTCCCAAAACCTTCAAGCTTGTTACCTGCTGTTGTACAAACACCAAAGGTGTTCACTTTCATGGCTAGGAAGAGTGACAAATTCTCTAGGAGGGATACACCCTTGACTCATCACATGATGGAAGTTGTACAAGCTGTTCGAGATGAAGCAGCCTCAGGTGAAGAACATGAGCCTTCTATTTCTAGGAAAGGTACTACTTCTCAACGTACTGCTTCACCACAAGGTACTGCATCTCAACAAGATATTGCTCATGGTGATTCAGAACCAACGGTAAACCCACCATCCTCTCCCAATGATTATACTTCCACAAATGGGTCTCAAACATCTGGAGGAGATGAGGGAGATATGGCTTATGACGGTCAAGTTCTAGATAACTATGCTTTGACAAGGGAGCTATTGAGGTTAAAGAAAGACTATGAAGTTCAAGCTGCACAACTGATGAAATTGAACAACAAATTTAGAAGATTGAAGAACTTTGTCTGGCCTTTAGTTCAACATCACAGGTTGTGGGTAAAGTCACAAAAGAAGCACGACAAGAAATTTAAAAAGGCTTTTAGAGGCAAGAAAATCCACAAGCAGTCTTCATTCCAATTGGGGAGGATATTGGAGCAAGAAAACTTGAATGAAGATGCTCAAGCTTAAGAAGATGCTGACACTTTTGATGATTCACAAAAAGAAGCTAAAGAAACTGAGCAAACTAAGCCTATTGAGCCTCAAAGTACTGGTGTACAAAGTACTGGAGATCAAGGTACTGATGATCAAGGTGCTGGTGATCAAGGTGCTGCTCTTCAAAGAACATATAGACAAGAGCTAATTACACCAAGGACCCTAAATTTTGAAGAAGAAGTTGGTCCTTCAACAGTCTTACATGAAGAAGAAGCTGGTCCGTCTAGTCCAATCCAACAAAAGGAGTACACTGCTAGTGATGATGAGACTGTTGCTCAGATATTGCAAAACTTGTCAAGACCAAGAGGTGTTAGTATTCCTGGAGTTGAAGAACAACCTCAAGCTTCTCAACATGTTTTAGATCCAAAGGATAAAGGAAAAGGTAAACTGGTAGAAACAAAGAAGAAGAAGAAGCTTACTTTGGCAGAATTAAGAGCTATTGAAGTGGCTAAGAATGAAGAAGCTGATAGGAAGCTACAAGCTCAATTGGATGTTGAAGTTGCTATACCAGAAAAGCCAGCTGTTATACCATAAATACCACCTAGTATTGCTAAGGAAAGGAATGCTATGATGGCCTATCTGAAGGGTAGAGGATATATAGGTCTGCATAAATTGAAATATATAGAGATGAAGGACCTGTATGATGTTGTTAGAGAAGCTTATCAAATGGAAGTGGCTGGTATTATTCCTTTTGATGATGAAGAACAAAATGAGGATGCAAGAAAAAGGAGCTTAAAGAGAAAAACAACAACTGAAGATGAACAACCATCAAAGAAGATAGAATTGAGAACATATACAGTTGATGAGCTGAGGAATTATCTTAGAGTTATAGATTTTGGCATCCTAAGTCCAAAGATGTTGTAGCAAAGAAGTCTAAGATGTCTACATTTGAAGTTGTAGAATCAAAGGATGGAGACTATCTGATGTTCCATAGAGAAGATGAAAGCTTTAGAGTATTTAATTTACTATGGGATATACTGCACATGATAGATAGAGATGATCTATTTCACCTATGTCAACTAGGGCAAGAGTATTTTGAGCATATTCCTTCATCCGAGTTGGCTTAGTCTTGGGAGATCCGATAACTATCTCGGGAGATGTAAGAGACAAGTACTAATGAAATCTGCAAAACCAAGAAGTTTGGGAGATTCCCAGCTGGAGATTCTTTGAAGAATCAGGAGTGCATGTTTTAGAGTTAGAAGATGGGACCATGATTCACATGCTAGCAGAAAGAAGATATCCACTGACAAGAGATCTTATGAGAAGAATGCTAGATCATGGTATGAAAGTTGAAGAGGAGAATGAAACAGCTCTAATGGTCATCGAATTGTTTATCAAATGGACAACTATGGCTGATGATGATGCATAAATAATGGTATGATTCATAATTGCATAAATTTTTGAAAAATCAAGACTTTATTCAAAGTATTCTTTGGACAAACAAGACTTTATCTCGAAAGTACCGCTGCGACAAAACCAAGAAGACTTTTAATAGAAAATAAGCAAACTTTTGTTAAGTGCAAAATATTTTGAAATAAAAGTTAACAAAGAACAAATGGTTTTTGAGATGGTTACAACAAAGGTTATCACCCACCATGTCTAACAAAAGGATGGCTAATCCATGAGCAAACGGCTCTGGTAAAGATATCTCAAATCCGTTGATGGTTGACAACTTGCAAATAAGTTGTATGGTAATCAACTCACCATATCTGCAAAAGTGAAGAGTTAGCTAGCCCACAAGAAAAATGGCTTGTGGTAAAGGCTGTGGAAAAACCATTTATATGGTAATTAGTTCACCATGGTTGCAAGAACTAACTAGTCCAAAAGGGTACGACTTTTGGTAAAGACTTAACAAATCCGTTGATAGCTGATGATTTGCTTAAAATCATATGATTATCAATGTACCATGGTTTTACACACCTAAACATTGGCTACTCCAGAGTTAATGGCTTTGGTAAAGAGACATCAAAATCCATTAAAATTTTCAATGATTCACCTCTTACAGGAGTTTACACACCTGGAAGTGATGAGAATAGACTAAAACTTTATGATCTGATGTACAATTTGTCATATGTTGTTTGAGTAGTGAAAAGATCAAGATTCTTGATAATGATTCTTTGAAAAGATTGCTTATAAAGACTACTTTGATAATGATAATACAAGCATAGAGAGTACAAGACAAATCTGAAGATAAAGACACAATCTTTCCTTGAAGACAAAGATGTTAAAGATAAAGATACAAAGGAACTTGAAATCAAGCAAGTAGAATTCAAGTTAGGGGAGGATTGTTGGGATATAAAAGATAAAGTACTGAAGAAAGTCAAAGTGCTGAAGAAAGTCAAAGTACTGCTTAATGAAGGTCAAAGTACTGCTCAACATCAAAGTACTGCAAAGATAAAGAACTGCTATATCGTTTATGGAAAGCTTTGTAATTCTAGAATATTCTTAGTTTAGGATTAGTAATACTTGTCGTACAAGAATTGTAAACCGACTAGGGTACTCCTTATGCCTATAAAAGGGCCCCTAGATTGGCATTAGAGGTACGAATGCATAAGCAATATTAGATAATGTTAGAGTTATTAGGGTTGTTAGTGAATCTGTGTATCAAGCAGATTCAAAGTATTAATAAAATCATTGAAGTTTAAAGTTATTCTTCTTAGCTTTATTGAAGTAATTTCCGCATACTTAATAGAGTAAATTCAGTGTTTCATTGTTAGTAACTTAGGATTTATCCGAGGTTGCTAATACCTTACAAGCTACATACTTAGTTTGGTCAGAGTATATCGATCCAACAATACCCATCATAGGTATTGTGATGGTACTGAAGACACAACACAAGTCAAACACACCCTCGGATGAGGTATCTTTGCAGTCGAATTCGTGGTCAACGAGCAAATAATCAAGTAAAAGACCAAAAGCCAGTACCATGTTTTTAAGAACTAATCTTTCTTAGACCCCTTTTTTCACACCATCGACACCAACAACATGTTTTCCAGAAAATTTTTATATATATGTACGATCAATACTAATAACTGAGTAATTAAAATAGTACATACCAATTCACTAACAAAACAATTAGCCAAAACTTAATTACATGAAGAATCAAATAATGAACCTTAACAAGAAGAATAAGAACTTGATTTGAACAACAAGAACACCACTCCAAATCCAAGCAGGAAAAAGGGTCACCACCGAATACTCTTTTAATGATAGAATGTTTGAAGTGAATCTCCTTCCTTTGGACTAGTTGGGGATTTAAAAGAAATAAATCAAGAAGCTTTTGACCTATCTTTTCTTGGCTCGATTTTGATGCTACCCCCATGGAAGAAAAGTAGCTTTCATGCCTCTATCTTTTATGTGTCTCGTGACCTCTATGGGAAGAGGGGAACTCCTCAGACAAGGATGGATCGGCTCATCTTTTGACTTAGGATAGTCAGTGCTCGAAGAGGGTGCAAGGTGTTAATCACCAAAAAGGGACCTGATGGATTTGGGATGAGGATGGCGTGGGTAATATTTCCAGAAGAGGAGAAGACAAAAATTATGAAAGTAAAAAGGAGAAGGAGACCAAAAATGAAGGAAAAACTGAGAAACTGAAAAAGGGAAGTAGGGGCGTATGTTATAGAGATGGGATAGGTTAGGTTTTATTTATTTTTTTAGTTTTATTATGATTATTATTAATAAATGTATACTGTGTACCCCGTGCTATATAATTGTTCCGTAATCATTAACGTATTTTTACTTAAAATACTTTCCGGGTATCTGTAATTGTTTTTTTTATATATTTTTTGGAAACGTTTTGACGAGTGAATTAATACGGTATTATAATTATCTTGATATTAGAATTTAAATTTCGTGCCAATACTATCATGGTGTCGGTATGCGTGTGGTGCCAGGACTTTGGAAAACATGAGATGACTTCTCGTTTTTGAGTTATAATGATCAGAAAATAAATAATCCTAAATTTATGACATAAATGACTAAAAATAATAGCCGGTAAATTTATGGATTGTCACAGATATATATTTAAGTTTACGGATTTTTAAAGAGCATATTTTTGTTTGTATACAATGATGCTGATTTAATTGAGATAACACTCAATACTAGTCATGGTGGGATTTCATCCTTGTTAATGGCCATGTAAACTAGTTATGCTCAACTAAGAGCATAGTTACATTATGCATTAAAGAATAAGAATACTTTAAACTTTTGAAGTTTGAAAGATGATTATCATAAATAGGTGGTTGAGGATGTCACGAAATTTATAAAATATTATGTCAATATCGAGATGAGATATGTGTACACACATACAAGAACTTCACTTATTGAATTCTTAAAATAAGTATTCTCAAAATTCTGGCAGATTAAAGTTAGTTGATTTATGCCTTGTCAATAAGTATGATTGTCCTGACTTGACGCATAATTCATTGAATAGAATTATCATCCATTGATCTATTTATTATTTGGATAAAAGATGTTAAACAACTATTATTTATAATGAATTAAAGTACTTGGTACGTTTGTTTTCATTAATAATAGATTGTATCCTATATTTGCATGTTTAAATCCATTAATAACTTGTGTTATTCTAAATAGTCTGTTGGGGCTAATATTTGAGTTGATAAGACAAAACATGTAAAAGATGAAGGACTTAAAAAGACAAAGGAAGAATTCTTCAAATAATGAAGAATAAAACACAAGGGACTTACTTGTTAAAATTTATTATTTAGTCCTTTGTAGTCATTTGTAACCCTAATCCTCTAGTATATAAAGAGAACATGGGACTTAGGTTTAAGTGTGTCAAGATGTGAACACCAGTAAAAGTGTGTGTGTGTGTATAAGAGTTAGAGGGAAAACTCCTAGGGTATGGTGGTTTATGTTTTGTTCAGCCTCAAGGTCAAATCCTTGATTCCTGTTACAGGTGGTAACACGTTCTATTGTGATCGAATAGAATTTGGGGTTGTTAGTGTTTGTAGTAGTGTTAGAGATGATGACGAAGAACCATTAATAATAACAATGATAGTTTGATATTCCGCTGTGTTCTTTATATGTTTATCATTGTTATTCATGCTTATTGCTTATCCTAGATCAAGGTCTAAACAACCTAGAGTCCAAAACGGTCCTAAGAACTTATAGAAGATGGCGTGCATAAGTTCTGTCATAGTCCATTGTCTATCAATCATATGGGAATATGACTGAATTAAGACAAATATGAGTTTTGGTTAGAATATACTTATGTATATTGATGCGTGGTCATGCCAAATTCATATGATATTTAATGAATTGAAAATAGGACTGATCTCAACTACATGATTGTATTTATGGATCTTTGTCATCAAGTAAATCATGAATAGTTATCCTCAGACTTGAGATACCAGGAAATTGTCATGGGTGTATCCCATTTATGTGAAATAGTCTAACACTATCCGTAACAGGTAGTAATAAGGGCTATTTTTAGAAGTCTTGTGAAATTCATGAGTTTTGCTCGTAGTCAATAAAGAATTTGTACCTTCGATTTTTTTTGAAATATAATAATGCTAGGCCCCTCGTAGGGTTGACAAGATGTTTGTACGGCCGTACCCAAAATCTATCTGGAATATGTTCAGATGATTTGGTAATCATGTTCAATCAGATATAACGAGAAACATAATAGTTAAATAATTGAATGACTAAGATCCATATCCATATTTAACGTGGTATTAGAAAAAAAAAGGATAAGTATAATGATGAATCATTAAAAGGTTTTGCGAGAAGCCACATCGTGGATCATTCTGGGGCATTGGCGTGTTTGCTAGATCGCTAACCAATGTCATTACCTATATTAAAATATCTCCAAGTGAGAGCTGTTAGTTTGTGGATATATTTAATATAGGTATGACCGGATTCGAACACGAGACTATGGGATTGCACACATTGCGTATGAGATTCAATGTTTAATAATTAAATATAAAACGTTATGTTTTAATTATTAGTTCACAATAATGATTAACGAAAGTGACCTACAGTCGTTAATTATCAAAGAGATACGAAGAAAAGGAAACAAGCTAAGAGAAGGTTCTAGAACCTCTCTTGGGCTTGTGAAGTCGACCGAACAAGAGGAATCCCACATGGGAACTTTTTGTAAACTTGATCTATATCATAAGGGTATATAACATCCCTATGTATTCATTCTTTGGGACACTTGATCTAGATATAAGGCCAAACTTCTTTTATTCTCCCCTCTTACTCCTTGGTCGACGAGTTAAGCCCCACGAAGGGATTTGCGAGTGACCTTAAGCGTAACTAAAGTGTTTGGTTAATCTATTGTGATCAAGAACCTATAATTCGCATTGAATCGCTATCAATACGCGTATACAAGACCACATATAAATCCTATTTTGGATTTTTGTTCTTGCCCAAATCGATTAAGGTGTAAATCGATTTCATAAACCCTAAATTATTACGGTTTGAGTTTCTTGATCGTTTGATTACTTGGATTGCTTAAAGGTACGCTTACTTTATGTTTTGGTTAATTAATTATCCATATTATGTTTAAGTCTTCTTGCGTGCTTTTATAATTACATGTTTAATATATATACTTGTTATGTAATTCCAAGAATGAAAAGGAAGGAGACATGTAATAAAAACTTGACTAAAATACACGGTTGGTCCCTAAACTTGGCATGGTGCATCGCGATGGGACGAAACTCGCCCTTTTCATCGTTTGGGGTCCCTATTTCAAGGTTTTCACTACTACAAGTCCTTTGACCAAGTCAACATCGATTTTTGTTTTGTAGTCGAGGGTATTTTAGTCCATACACATTTATACTTTTATAACACATTTATATTTTACCCCTTCATCTTTCATCCTCTTCATCATCTACCCAAATCATTCATCTCCCCAACATCATCATCTCCCCAACAATGTTCTTGCTGTTGGATCTTCTTCAGAATTATTTTGTCTTAACATAAGGTATACCATGTAATCTGATCAAAATGTAAACTTAAGAATTATAGTACATAGAATGTGTGTTTACGAACTAATTTAATTCCTGTGAATTGGAGAATCAAACTTAGATATTCAGCTCTTTCCTGTTATGGGTTGTTAGGTAAACAATTTCCTTCTTACTCGTCATCTGCATTTCCAAATCGACATTTTCGGGCCAAATAATCGAATTCATAAAATATAAAATTTTCACAATTATTTCTTTGTGTCTGATTAAAAGCGGTTCTTGATGCTTTATGTTGCAATACTCAAATTAGACACAACCAATCATGGTGATCGTTACCATGCGTGAGCCTCTTAGTACAAATTTCCTCTTTAACATGCATTCAAATTATACTTTTTGGTCTTGGTCGGGTTGTGGCGTGATAGATTTTGTTGGTGTACAAATCACCACATATTTATAAATATTTGACCCGCTTCCTTTTAAATTTTAAGATACTTATATTTTGACTGTTTGACCCATAAGAGATGGAATATAACCCGAATCCACCCATTCATGAGTAAATGGGTCAAATATCCACCTCTGACATAACCACTATACCTCAAAAGACATTCATCAACTTGAACACTTAGAAGGCTTAATCCTCCAACCTCTTGGAAGGGAGGATTTTAGTGCGATCTATGTGGGCGGCGCTTGCATAGAACTCCGTCTTTGTAGGGTACCCAAAGTGTCTATAACACAGTGTAAAAGTAGACACGGGTCCTCTAACCAAGTTAGCCAATCTAGTTCTATTATTAACCAATGAGAATTTTCAATCTTTATCGATGAGGGTAAAGAAGATTATGATCGTTTACTTATATAAGGTTCACAAAAATATGGATACAAGGAAACAAAGGAAGGAAAAAGAGTTCATTTGTGCTTGATTATCTTGCATTTTCAATCTCCGTTTTAGAGTTGTCACAAATGAGATGATAATGAAAATTTCCAATGATGCTCTTCTCATTCCTCCAGAAAAGACGTTATAAAATATCCCCTCTCATTCCCTTACCCTCAAAACAAACTCGAAAACACAACCTTTACCTTCCTTTCCTTGAAATTCAAACTCGAGAACATATACTCCGAATCAGAAAACTAGGCTTTGACCAAACCAGTCTCAATAATGCAAGTGTTTTCTATGTGATAAATGTACACTATGAACACCGACCAATTGTATGCTAGTGCTTTCCGATGGCATCATAACTTATTTTGCCATAACCCTTAAGTTAGATCGAAGCCATGTCGATTAATAACTTGGGATAACGAGAATAGGTATTAAACACAAACATTTACCAAAGGGAAAACTGCTTGATTAAATTAAATGATAATAATATACATAATTCCAAATTGAACAAAGAAACTTTGACTAAGAGTGGAGTCATTATATACCTCGGTGATCACCGGTGTGAGGTGGAACTGCGCCATAAATACATATTCTTGTGTAAAATTCTATGTACTATAATTCTTAAGTTTACATTTTGATCGAGTTACATGGTATACCTTATGTTAAGACAAAATAATTACGAAGAAGATCCAACAACCAAGAACATTGTTGGGAGATGATGATGTTAGATGAATGATTTGGGTAGATGATGAAGAGGATGAAAGATGAAGGGTAAAATATAAATGTGTTATAAAAGTATAAATGTGTATGGACTAAAATACCCCGACTACAAAACAAAAATCGGATGTTGACTTGGTCAAAGGGACTTGTAGCAGTGAAAACCTTGAAATAGGGACTGTGACGATGAATATGCCCGGTTTCGTCCCATCGCGATCCTCCGCTACAAGTTTAGGGACCAACGGTGTATTTTAGTCTAAAAACTTTAATAATGTTCTTTTTTTTTTTTTCTTTTTAAATGGCATTTTCATCAGCTACCAAGCAGCTATAAACAAAGGGATTACTAGTCGAAATTGAATCATTAATCCGATCAAGGCAAGTGAGATCTATGCGCCTATTCCTATTGTTAATCCAACAATGCGACATGATTTTCATCTCTTTAACAAGAGTGACAAGAGTGTCTTTACGAGGTGGTTTCAGTCGAAACAAACTCTATTCCGTTATCTTCATATGATTTTAATCCAACAATCTTGTTGTAAAGTATTGATAACGACAACGTTGACCGGACCAAACTTCGCGCCCAAGGACAATTTGTCGACTCAACGACATCCTCAAAATAATGCCACAAGACTATTTATTATTATTTCTCAAATTTATCGAATTTAAAATTAAATTGTAATAATCTGAGTAAAAAACCAATGTTGTAAAAATCATTAGGCGGTAGTTTGGCGGTCGAGTACCACCTATCGATTAATCGCTTAGGCGGGATTAATCGGATTGGATTTTATATATAAATAATAACAATTTGAAATTATATGCGCAATTAGGTCGATCTAGCCGATTTCTTTCCGATTTGACCGATTTATACCTAATTTGACCGATTTCTATCCGTGAATCGAGTTGGTCAATTTATCCAATTTTATCCGATTGGCCGATTTATTCCCGATTTGGCCGATTTTTGTCCGATTAATTGATATGTTGACTGATTTTTTACCAAACCGATTAATAAGTCCGATTAGTGAAAATTGGGGCGGTTAAACCCCGCCTAATGATTAATCATCGATTAATCGGCCGTCTAAGCCGATTTCTACAACACTGAAATAAACATTGTATTGCAATTTTAGATGTTTAACCAGTGATAATATCTCGCGAATGCAAAGGGTTTTACATTTTTTTATTATGATTATATAAAGTAATATTTATCATCTTCTAAAATTTCTATTAATAAGTAGTTTGTAAGTGTATTCATTTTCAAATCATAATAGTCCCTGTTTTTATTTTGATATTTATTTTCCTATTAATAATAATTTTAGTTGTACTAGTTGTTAATCCCGTGCATATTTTTTTATAAAATTATGTAAAATATTTAATACTCATATAGATATAATAACCGTAGACGCACGAGTTTTTACATAAGTTTTTCATTATGTATTAATATTGATTAACACATGTGCTTTTATTTTAATATTTATTTCCTCGTTAACAATAACTATAGTCGTATTTTAATTTTAAGACCCATGTACACACATGTTAAAATTATAAAGAGGAATAACATGAATCATTATTGAACAAGGATAATAAATTTTTAGTGATATTCTTAATTAAACTCTTAAAGATGAATAACATGAGTCGTGTGTATATGTACAATTTTATTTATTTATTCACTTATTACAATAATTTGTGTTGTTATTTGATATTTATAATCTCATGCATATATATTAATTTAATCTATAATGATAATAATATTTAAAAATAACAACAACATATAAGTTGTGTTTTTTTAAGAAAAATATTTAAGTCTTAAAAAACATGAAAAGTGATAAGTTTTATAATTTATTTAAACTTCAATCACTAAAGTTTTAGCTATTAACCTTTTTTTTTAATCTTTTTATTACAAAATCAACACTTATACTTTTATAATTATTTTTGTCTTACACGTGTTTTTAAGTTTCACCAAAGGAAATTCATTTTTGACTTTTAATTAGCTAATGAGAAGGCTTAATTTTGTCACGTGATAAAATAGGTAACTCACATTAATTCAATTTTAAATGGTCAACATAACTTTTTCACTTTTTGAAAATCTTTGATTAATAAGACATTAGAAAGTAAAAGTGTTACTGATAAGGATTTAAAAGTACACTTTTAAGGGTCATTTAAGCCCTTAATCGATCACTTTTATATTCAATTCTACTAATTTTGTTCCTTTTCACTTTTTAGGTCTCTTGGAAGCAAAATCTTGGAATGATGCACATTTGGACGAAAAGGAGTGAATAAATGAAGAAAATGGCAAAGTCAAGATCGAAGCCACTCAAGCGCTCAATTTGAACTGACGTCCCAACCAAAGCGCGCCGTCCCTACTATACAAACTTGATAAAAACATGCACCGATGGTTCGGTGGAATTTTTGCTCATACAACCGACGTCGAGCTTTGAAGAAGAAGCGTCACTCGGACTTTTCATCTCGACGGCCCAAATCCGTAATCATGACGACGTCCCACTTGAAGACCGGCGTCACAACTCTAAGGTGACGTCGTCCCATTGATGACTCGCCAAGACGAAAACCATAATGACGGCGATCGGCGTCCACTATAAATAAGCTGCGACTTGTAAATCTATATATAAAATCGATTTTTCTACAATTAAAGAGGTAGACTTTTGGAGTAAAACCCTAACGTTTGTAGCGACTTGACAAGATGATCTTAGGGTCCCAACCCTATTTTACACATCAAGATAAGTGTTTTCCAAATTATCATTATGTCTTCCATTGATTGTGTGTATGCTAGCTTGTTTAACATGTCTAGCTAAATTTTTTGTGTGTTTGCTTAAATCTATGAAACCTAGTCATTAATTATTGTTAGGTTGTCTCTTATCTTAATTGTAATTGGCTTAGGAGTGCAGCTAGGCTTTCGTTGTGTTTAATGCTTGAATAATCTTTGTGAAAGTTGGCTTATGAATAATCTAGCGGATTTTGTAGGCTAAACCCAAAGGTAACCTCAAAGAGTTAGGGCAAAGGCACACCCTACGACCTTAGGAAACACAACGCGTTAAGATAAGGTGTGACAATTCAACCATCAATAAAAGATAACTAGGGAGTAATAGTATCTAGGCAAACACATTTTTAATCATCATACGAGCACACATCAATAGACATAAGACTACCCGTAGTAATAGATAATTAGAATAGTAGAGTAATCGATAGAATACCACCCCAAACCAATTGCCCGAGATTTTACCCTTAGCTTTCTAAAAACCAATAAAAGATAAAAAAGAATCATCCTCAACCCCACCTTAGCGTAATATATTTCTTGCTAGCATTCATATTCCCTAGAGAACGATATCAATCCCGAGGCTTACCCAATACTACACTACAACGATTAGGTTCACCTGTCTAGGGTGTTGAAAAACTTGCTCGAAGAAAAAAAGTTCCTTTGACCCCGAGCAGCGCCAGACGCGCATCAGTTACTAAAAATAATTTTAGAATAAAATAAACTTTAGTAATATTTTCAAAAAGCAATATAAATAGAGGCAACCAAATAGTTATCTTAAAAATAAGAGTTTGTGATTCATATGTACTTAGTCTAATCTAGGTATTTTATAATTATTTTTTTGCTTTTAATTGCTTAGACAGGGAGTAATGGATGCACCATCACGACACCATCACGTGCGATGGCCATTACACACTCATTATGACCGCGTGGTCGGTGGTTTTCTGACGGTTTGGTGCTCACCACCACCTAACCGAGTGCACCCTTTTATCATCAAACTTAAAAATAAATAAATAAATAAATAAATAAAATAACCTCCCAACGAATATATGTTGGAAATGTAAAAATAAAAATAAAAACTTTTAATTTTAAAACTTGTCATTTAATTTACCTAAAAATACTCTCATACCCATCATTTTTATTCATAATTTAAAACATTATCGTTCTCAATACCTACACAACTTAAACAAAATATTCTTATTCATAATTTTCCAAATGGCTTCAATAATTTATGTTCATTGACTCATTAAAAGAACAATAAAAAGCTAATAGTATGAACTTGGCATTTTTTAAAAGTGTGGCGTTGTCTATTAAGAATAAGCGAAAAGATGAAAGCTCGAAATAAAAGAAACATCATAAGTAGAGATCATTATGGTGCTCATGATTATTTAAACGCTTATTTTAGTGAGAAGCCGATGTACGATGCATATACTCTCAAGAGGTTTCGAGCAGTCGAAAACTACTCACAATCATAATTGAAGATGTAACTAATCATTGTGAATACTTTCGTAATAATCCGATTGTACCGAAAAGAAGGCGTGTCGGCGTTGATGAAATGCACCTCCACAACATACGACACCGCTCCTTACGCCTTAGATGAATATTTTCAAATTGGTTCAAAAACTTCCGTGATGCTCTTATGTGTTTTTGTATGTCTGTTATGGAAATATCGAGGGATTAAATTATTTGCGAGAACCTACTTACAATGATATGTAAAAACTTTATCGGTTTCACTAAGAAAAGCACGGGGTTCCGGGAAAGTTATAAAGCCTTGGTTGCACGAATTGAGAGTGGGCAAGTTGTCTAAGTGCATATTATGGTCAATATTGTAGACATGATAATGGTTTGAGTCCATTCATTTTGTTGGAATTTGTTGCATCACAAGACTTGTAGATATGATATGCTTTCTTTGGTGTTTTTGGGCGAACAACGACATCAACGTTATACATTAATCTTCTTTATTCAACGATCTCACAGACGGGCTAGCACTAAAGATTCTGATTCTGGCCAACCGACGTAAATTAAAAACGGGGATTTTATCTTATGGACGTGATATATCCGGAATGGGTGACACCTTTTAAGTTGATTTAACATCCAAAATACAATGACTACAAGCGTATACAGTATACACAAATGCATGGAGCGACAAGGAAAGATGCGGAACGAGCGTGATTCTCAAGACAAAAAGGGCTATAATAGATAATCCTGCACGAGCGATGTCTATTGATAAAATAAAGAGTATGATGTATACATGCATCATATTACACTAGCAGGGTACCCGCGCGTTGCGGCGGCGGGTACACTGAAATAAAATTTTTCGATGAATCATGTATTATAGTTTATTATGTTCTTTTTGAAAATAAATTTACGGATATCAAGAATTTCGTTTAGCCCGTGCCCGTTTGGGCTCGAGCATCTTGGCCCGTGCCCGTTCGGGCCCAAGCCCTTTAACTGCGCTTGATTCGCTTAAGCCCGCTGACCGCTCGGGCTTGAATATTTGCATAATGTGCTTTATTATTTGTATTAGTGACATTTAATGCGGGGTTCCGCAGCGTTCTGTGGCGCGGATACATGAAATAAAATTTTCGGTAAATCATGTATTTTAGTTTATCATGTTCTATTTGATAATAAATTCTGATTTCAAAATTTCGTTTAGCTCGTGCTGTTTGGCTTGCGCTCGTTTGGGCTCAAGCCATTTGGCCCATTGCTGCTCGAGCTTGAATATTTGTATAATGTGCCTTATTATTTGTATTAGTGACATTTAATGCGTGAATTGTGTTTAATTTGGTTGTACAATATGCTTGATAATTTGTATTTCTTATGGAAGAGATATTTTAAGGGAGGTGATTTGCACACTTGTCAAATCTAATTTAAAGTGTCTTGACATTTATACCCTTACAGGATGAAAGTAAGTAAAAATTATGAGAGGGTATAAGTGTCAATACACTCTAAATTAGAGTGTCCCAATCAATCAACGGAGTGTGCAAATCACCACCCATATTTTAATAACTATATTAATTGTATTTATTGACCAGTATTAATTGACTACATTAAATAGCATTATTGTGGTGTTTTTTATATGTGCATAACGTGTGTACGTTATGCTTCTTGCCTTGTACGTCTCGAAAATTATGTGCATTAAAGTGTTGTAAAATATGCTTCTTTTCTTGTAAGTCTTAAAATTTGGAGAGAGTCATCCTCTATTATATGTAGTATAGAAGATAGCTTCATTAGATTGTAAATTGTGATTGAATAGTTGTATTATTTGGTGAAAGGGTATTTTAATATTGTATTAATGAGTAGGGATCTAGTGAGAAGTAAATTAAAATAAGAAGTGAGAAGTGACCAAAACAACGCATCCGAGATGCAACGACTTGCATTAGATGCATTTCTATTCATATAGATGCAACATTTTGAGTTTCGAAAGTTAATTTGATGTATAAATGGTGCAAATTGATTTTCATGATTTCGCACTTGTAGAAGAACAAAAACAAGAGAAATCGATATCGTGATATGCATCCGATTAAAAGCTAGAAAACACACTATGATGCGTTATAATGCATCTAAGATTATAGGATGCATCTAATTTAGATCGGTGCATCTCGGATTTGCGGTTATAGTTCTTCTTATTCCTTCTTATTTTAAATAATCTTCTTATTGATCCTAACTCTTGTATTAATTATATTAAATGAGTGTGGTTTTTTAGTTTTATTTGTGCTTTGTGTATTGTACAATAAGTATTATGACTTTTAAATTAAGAATAAGAGGAGAGATTCATTCCTACATTATAAGTAGTACATATATAGATAATATGATTGTTGAGGTACCAAAGTCCAAACGTCGTTTCTAACAAATTGGTTTAAATCTTCTTGCATAGCTATGAGCCAAGATTCATCTTTACGGCTTTGTTTATATTTTTAGGTATAATTTTGACATAAAACAAACGTTGTTACTTGAATGTAAACTTTTGACCTTAAGGTTCTTTAATTTATTTTTCCTATGACACTATCTAATAGGTGACTTTTAGATTCTTTAATGTTGACAATCTCTTTATTTAATGGTTCATCTTCTTTGTCATTATCTAAGTTGACTTGGTTTTTAATAAGTTGACTTTCAACTAATTCATCGTCTACAAATAGAACCAATAGGCGACGCTTGGTTACAATTTAGAATCCGCTATTATATGTTTGCTCTAGTTTTTGTTGTTTTTGATGTTGAAACAGTTTTTCTTTATCCATGGGCAATGAGTTTCGATGTATTAGGTGTATCTGTATTTGTAGAAGCTTTAATTTTCGTGCTTATTTTAATTATTGGTTTAGTTTATGCATGGCGAAAGGGGGCATTAGAATGGTCTTAGCTCCTGAATATTCAGACAATAAAAAGAAAAAGGAAAAAAATTGAGATGTTTTAGGAGGAAGTGGAATTGACACAAAGGAAAGATGAAATCTCCGGATTTTATCCGAGGAAGAACATCGTGAGGACAGGTCTCGACGTACTCACGAACAAACATTAGATGTTATCGAAAAAATGTTAGATGCACATCAAAGACTTAGTGCCGATTTGGTCCAACACCTTTCCCATGAACCTTAATTTAAGTTTTTTTACATGTGATGTTTTAAATTTTATGTAATGTTTTTAATTAGAAATGAAAGTGTATTTTAGTTTTAATTAAGTTTGCTAAAAAAGAGTTTAATAATGGACTAAATGGTGCCATATACAAATTAGACGAATACTATGCAAAAGTAACACAGATAGAGGCAAATAATTATATTTAATAAATCGTGATTTTAGTTCGACTCTTGATGCAAAAAGTGTGCTTTTGAAATACAAACGTGTATTTTTAAAATTAATGTAAGGAAAAATGAGGCAATAGACCACGCTACGAGGCTTATCACTTTCCGGACCATGCTTTTTGCATTATGAAAATGGGCCATTGTCAAATGATTTTCTTAGAGCCAACCATGGGGTGCCACGTGTCCGACAAAGGTATGATGTATACATATTTTAAATGTATTTGGCATGTATTGTAAGGTATTGTATTTTGGCAACCAAAATGTATTTTCGAACAACTATATATTATTGGGCAATTTGTATTTATACTCGAGGATATTATGGTCATTTTACGTGGTTGTATTAAAAACTAATACTAATAACCGAGACACTTACTCACACAACATCACGCCACACACACACAATCAAACATTTTCTTGTACAATTAAAATTAATGACTTCTACGTCATTACCTATATTAAAATATCTCCAGTGAGAGTCATAGTTTGTGGATATATTTAATATAGGTATGACCGATTCGAACATCTAGACTATGGGATTGCACACATTGCGTATGAGATTCAATGTTTAATAATTAAATATAAAACGTTATGTTTTAATTATTAGTTCACAATAATGATTAACGA
Source organism: Chrysanthemum lavandulifolium (assembly GCA_022545495.1). NCBI lineage: Eukaryota > Viridiplantae > Streptophyta > Magnoliopsida > Asterales > Asteraceae > Chrysanthemum > Chrysanthemum lavandulifolium. Next base: position 63,494,700 of record CM040245.1, read on the forward strand.
AAGTGACCTCAATCGTTAATTATCAAAGAGATACTGAAGAAAAGGAAACAAGCTAAGAAGGTTCTAGAACCTCTCTGGGCTTGTGAAGTCGACCGAACAAGAGGAATCCCACATGGGAACTTTTGTAAACTTGATCTATATCATAAGGGTATATAACATCCCTATGTATTCATTCTTTGGGACACTTGATCTAGATATAAGGCCAAACTTCTTTTATTCTCCCTCTTACTCCTTGGTCGACGAGTTAAGCCCCACGAAGGATTCATGAGTGACCTTAAGCGTAACTAAAGTGTTTGGTTAATCTATTGTGATCAAGAACCTATAATTCGCATTGAATCGCTATCAATACGCGTATACAAGACCACATATAAATCCTATTTTGGATTTTTGTTCTTGCCCAAATCGATTAAGGTGTAAATCGATTTCATAAACCCTAAATTATTACGGTTTGAGTTTCTTGATCGTTTGATTACTTGGATTGCTTAAAGGTACGCTTACTTTATGTTTTGGTTAATTAATTATCCATATTATGTTTAAGTCTTCTGTTGCGTGCTCTTTATAATTACATGTTTAATATATATACTTGTTATGTAATTCCAAGAATGAAAAGGGAAGGAGACATGTAATAAAAACTTGACTAAAATACACGGTTGGTCCCTAAACTTGGCATGGTGCATCGCGATGGGACGAAACTCGCCCTTTTCATCGTCGGGGGTCCCTATTTCAAGGTTTTCACTCGCTACAAGTCCTTTGACCAAGTCAACATCTGATTTTTGTTTTGTAGTCGAGGGTATTTTAGTCCATACACATTTATACTTTTATAACACATTTATATTTTACCCCTTCATCTTTCATCCTCTTCATCATCTACCCAAATCATTCATCTCCCCAACATCATCATCTCCCCAACAATGTTCTTGTTGTATTGGATCTTCTTCGTAATTATTTTGTCTTAACATAAGGTATACCATGTAATCGATCAAATGTAAACTTAAGAATTATAGTACATAGAATGTGTGTTTACTGAACTAATTTAATTCTGTGAATTGGAGAATCAAACTTAGATATTCAGCTCTTTCTGTTATGGGTTGTTAGGTAAACAATTTCCTTCTTACGTCATCTCCATTTCCAACCGACATTTTCGGGCCAAATAATCGAATTCATAAAATATAAAATTTTCACAATTATTTCTTTGTAATACGCTTAAAACGGTTCTTGATGCTTTATGTTGCAATACTCAAATTAGACGACAACCAATCATGGTGATCGTTACCATGCGTGAGGCCTCTTAGTACAAATTTCCTCTTTAACATGCATTCAAATTATACTTTTTGGTACTTGGTCGGGTTGTAGTGCGATAGATTTTGTTTGGTGTACAAATCACCACATATTTATAAATATTTGACCCGCTTCCTTTTAAATTTTAAGATACTTATATTTTGACTGTTTGACCCATAAGAGATGGAATATAACCTGAATCCACCCATTCATGAGTAAATGGGTCAAATATCCACCTCTAGACATAACCACTATACCTCAAAAGACATTCATCAACTTCGAACACTTAGAAGGCTTAATCCTCCAACCTCTTGGAAGGGAGGATTTTAGTGCGATCTATGTGGGCGCTTGCATAGAACTCCGTCTTTGTAGGGTACCCAAAGTGTCTATAACACGTGTAAAACAGACACGGGTCCTCTAACCAAGTTAGCCAATCTAGTTCTCGTTATTAACCAATGAGAATGCTTTCAATCTTTATCGATGAGGGTAAAGAAGATTATGATCGTTTACTTATATAAGGTTCACAAAAATATGGATACAAGGAAACAAAGGAAGGAAAAAAGAGTTCATTTGTGCTTGATTATACTGCATTTTCAATCTCCCGTTTTAGAGTTGTCACAAATGAGATGATAAACTGAAAATTTCCAATGATGCTCTTCTCATTCCTCCCGAAAAGACGTTATAAAATATCCCCCCTCTCATTCCCTTACCCTCAAAACAAACTCGAAAACACAACCTTTTACCTTCCTTTCCTTCGAAATTCAAACTCGAGAACATATACTCCGGAATCTGTAAAACTAGGCTTTGACCAAACCAGTCTCAATAATGCAAGTGTTTTTCTATGTGATAAATGTACACTATGAACACTGACCAATTGTATGCTAGTGCTTTCCGATGGCATCATAACTTATTTTGCCATAACCCTTAAGAAGTTAGATCAAGCCAAGATCGATTAATAACTGGGATAACAGAATAGGTATTAAACACAAACATTTACCAAAGGGAAAACTGCTTGATTAAATTAAATGATAATAATATACATAATTCCAAATTGAACAAAGAAACTTTGACTAAGAGTGGAGTCATATATACCTCGGTGATCACCGATGTGAGGTGGAACTCATGCCATAAATACATGTTACCGTAAAATTCTATGTACTATAATTCTTAAGTTTACATTTTGATCGATTACATGGTATACCTTATGTTAAGACAAAATAATTAAAGAAGATCCAACAAAGAAGAACATTGTTGGGAGATGATGATGTTAGAGAGATGAATGATTTGGGTAGATGATGAAGAGGATGAAAGATGAAGGGTAAAATATAAATGTGTTATAAAAGTATAAATGTGTATGGACTAAAATACCCCGACTACAAAACAAAAATCGATGTTGACTTGGTCAAAGGGACTTGTAGCAGTGAAAACCTTGAAATAGGGACCCCGACGATGAATATGCCTTTTCGTCCCATCGCGATCCTCCGCTACAAGTTTAGGGACCAACGTGTATTTTAGTCTAAAACTTTAATAATGTTCTTTTTTTTTTTTTTTAAATGGCATTTTCATCAGCTACCAAGCAGCTATAAACAAAGGGATTACTAGTCGAAATTGAATCATTAATCCGATCAAGGCAAGTGAGATCTATGCGCCTATTCCTATTGTTAATCCAACAATGCGACATGATTTTCATCTCTTTAACAAGAGTGACAAGAGTGTCTTTACGAGGTGGTTTCAGTCGAAACAAACTCTATTCCGTTATCTTCATATGATTTTAATCCAACAATCTTGTTGTAAAGTATTGATAACTGACAACGTTGACCGGACCAAACTTCTCGCTCCAAGGACAATTTGCTGACTCAACGACATCCTCAAAATAATGCCACAAGACTATTTATTATTATTTCTCACAAATTTATCGAATTTAAAATTAAATTCGTAATAATCCTGAGTAAAAAAAACCAATGTTGTAAAAATCATTAGGCGGTAGTTTGGCGGCCGAGTACCACCTATCGATTAATCAGTTAGGCGGGGATTAATCGGATTGGATTTTTTATATATAAATAATAACAATTTGAAATTATATGCGCAATTAGGTCGATCTAGCCGATTTCTTTCCGATTTGACCGATTTATGCCTAATTTGACCGATTTCTATCCGTAACTGAGTTGGTCAATTTATCCGAATTTTATCCGATTTGGCCGATTTATTCCCGATTTGGCCGATTTTTGTCCGATTAATTGATATGTTGACTGATTTTTTACCAAACCGATTAATAAGTCCGATTAGTGAAAATTGGGGCGGTTAAACCCCGCCTAATGATTAATCATCGATTAATCGGCCGTCTAAGCCGATTTCTACAACACCGAAATAAACATTGTATTGCAATTTTAGATGTTTAACCGTGATAATATCTCGCGAATGCAAAGGGTTTTACATTTTTATTATGATTATATAAAGTAATATTTATCATCTTCTAAAATTTCTATTAATAAGTAGTTTGTAAGTGTATTCATTTTCAAATCATAATAGTCCCTGTTTTTATTTTGATATTTATTTTCCTATTAATAATAATTTTAGTTGTACTAGTTGTTAATCCCGTGCATATTTTTTATAAAATTATGTAAAATATTTAATACTCATATAGATATAATAACCGTGTACGCACGAGTTTTTACATAAGTTTTTCATTATGTATTAATATTGATTAACACATGTGCTTTTATTTTAATATTTATTTCCTCGTTAACAATAACTATAGTCGTATTTTAATTTTAAGACCCATGTACACACATGTTAAAATTATAAAGAGGAATAACATGAATCATTATTGAACAAGGATAATAAATTTTTTCAGGATATTCTTAATTAAACTCTTAAAGATGAATAACATGAGTCGTGTGTATATGTACAATTTTATTTATTTATTCACTTATTACAATAATTTGTGTTGTTATTTGATATTTATAATCTCATGCATATATATTAATTTAATCTATAATGATAATAATATTTAAAAATAACAACAACATATAAGTTGTGTTTTTTTAAGAAAAATATTTAAGTCTTAAAAAACATGAAAAGTGATAAGTTTTATAATTTATTTAAACTTCAATCACTAAAGTTTTAGCTATTAACCTTTTTTTTTAATCTTTTTATTACAAAATCAACACTTATACTTTTATAATTATTTTTGTCTTACACGTGTTTTAAGTTTCACCAAAGGAAATTCATTTTGACTTTTAATTAGCTAATGAGAAGGCTTAATTTTGTCACGTGATAAAATAGGTAACTCACATTAATTCAATTTTAAATGGTCAACATAACTTTTCACTTTTGAAAATCTTTGATTAATAAGACATTAGAAAGTAAAGTGTTATTGATAAGGATTTAAAAGTACACTTTTAAGGGTCATTTAAGCCCTTAATCGATCACTTTTATATTCAATTCTGCTAATTTTGTTCCTTTTCACTTTTAGGTCTCTCGAAGCAAAATCTTGGAATGATGCACATTTGGACGAAAAGGAGTGAATAAATGAAGAAAATGGCAAAGTCAAGATCGAAGCCACTCAAGCTCAATTTGAACTGACGTCCCAACCAAAGCGGCGACGCCGTCCTCTATACAAACTTGATAAAAACATGCACCGATGGTTCGGTGGAATTTTTGCTCATACAACTGACTGGCCAGCTTTGAAGAAAGGGCGTCACTCGGACTTTTCATCTCGCACGCCCAAATCCGTAATCATGACGACGCCCCACTTGAAGATCGACGTCCACAACTCTAAGGTGACGTCGTCCCATTGATGACTCGCCAAGACGAAAACCATAATGACGCGATCCGACGGCGTCCACCTATAAAGGCGATCCGTCGACTTGTAAATCTATATATAGAAATCGATTTTCTACAATTAAAGAGGTAGACTTTTGGAGTAAAACCCTAAACGTTTGTAGCCCGACTTGACAAGATCTTAGGGTCCCAACCCCTATTTTACACATCAAGATAAGTGTTTTCCAAATTATCATTATGTCTTCCATTGATTGTGTGTATGCTAGCTTGTTTAACATGTCTAGCTAAATTTTTTGTGTGTTTGCTTAAATCTATGAAACCTAGTCATTAATTATTGTTAGGTTGTCTCTTATCTTAATTGTAATTGGCTTAGGAGTGCAGCTAGGCTTTCGTTGTGTTTAATGCTTGAATAATCTTTGTGAAAGTTGGCTTATGAATAATCTAGCGGATTTTGTAGGCTAAACCAAAGGTAACCTCAAAGAGTTAGGGCAAGGCACACCCTACGACCTTAGGAAACACAACGTTAAGATAAGGTGTGACAATTCAACCATCAATAAAAGATAACTAGGAGTAATAGTATCTAGGCAAACACATTTTTAATCATCATACGAGCACACATCAATAGACATAAGACTACCCGTAGTAATAGATAATTAGAATAGTAGAGTAATCAGTAGAGAATACCACCCCCAAACCAATTGCCCCGAGATTTTACCCTTAGCTTTCTAAAAAACCAATAAAAGATAAAAAAAGAATCATCCTCAACCCCCACCTTAGCGTAATATATTTCTTGCTAGCATTCATATTCCCCTAGAGAACGATATCAATCCCCGAGGCTTACCCAATACTACACTACAACGATTAGGTTCACTGCCTAGGGTGTTGAAAACTTGCTCGAAGAAAAAAAGTTCCTTTGACCCCGAACGCTTCAGACGCCGCATCGATTACTAAAAATAATTTTAGAATAAAATAAACTTTAGTAATATTTTCAAAAGCAATATAAATAGAGGCAACCAAATAGTTATCTTAAAAATAAGAGTTTGTGATTCATATGTACTTAGTCTAATCTAGGTATTTTTATAATTATTTTTTTTGCTTTTAATTGCTTAGACAGGGAGTAATGGATGCACCATCACCTGACACCATCACGTGCAGTGGCCATTACACACTCATTATGACCGCGCGTGGTCGGTGGTTTTTTACGAGGGTTTGGTGCTCACCACCACCTAACCGAGTGCACCCTTTTTATCATCAAACTTAAAAAATAAATAAATAAATAAATAAATAAAATAACCTCCCAACGAATATATGTTGGAAATGTAAAAAATAAAAATAAAAACTTTTTAATTTTAAAACTTGTCATTTAATTTACCTAAAAATACTCTCATACCCATCATTTTTATTCATAATTTAAAACATTATCGTTCTCAATACCTACACAACTTAAACAAAATATTCTTATTCATAATTTTCCAAATGGCTTCGAATAATTTATGTTCATTGACTCATTAAAAGAACAATAAAAAGCTAATAGTATGAACTTGGCATTTTTTAAAAGTGTGGCGTTGTCTATTAAGAATAAGCGAAAAGATGAAAGCTCGCGAAATAAAAGAAACATCATAAGTAGAGATCATTATGGTGCTCATGATTATTTAAACGCCGCTTATTTTAGTGAGAAGCCGATGTACGATGCATATACACTCAAGAGGTTTCGAGCAGTCGAAAACTACTCACAATCATAATTGAAGATGTAACTAATCATTGTGAATACTTTCGTAATAATACTGATTGTACCGGAAAAGAAGGCGTGTCGGCGTTGATGAAATGCACCTCCACAACATACGACACCGTTCCTTACGCCTTAGATGAATATTTTCAAATTGGTTCAAAAACTTCCTGTGATGCTCTTATGTGTTTTTGTATGTCTGTTATGGAAATATCGAGGATTAAATTATTTAGAACCTACTTACAATGATATGTAAAACTTTATCGGTTTCACTAAGAAAAGCACGGGTTCCGGAAAGTTATAAAGCCTTGGTTGCACGAATTGAGAGTGGCAAGTTGTCTAAGTGCATATTATGGTCAATATTGTAGACATGATAATGGTTTGAGTCCATTCATTTTGTTGGAATTTGTTGCATCACAAGACTTGTAGATATGATATGCTTTCTTTGGTGTTTTTGGGCGAACAACGACATCAACGTTATACATTAATCTTCTTTATTCAACGATCTCACGACGGGCTAGCACTAAAGATTACGATTCCGCCAACCGACGAAATTAAAACGGATTTTATCTTATGGACGTGATATATCCGGAATGGGTGACACCTTTTAAGTTGATTTAACATCCAAAATACAATGACTACAAGCGTATACAATATACACAAATGCATGGAGCGACAAGGAAAGATGCGGAACGAGCGTGATTCTCAAGACAAAAGGGCTATAATAGATAATCCCGCACGGCGATGTCTATTGATAAAATAAAGAGTATGATGTATACATGCATCATATTACACTAGTAGGTACCCGCGTTGCGGCGGGTACACCGAAATAAAATTTTCGATGAATCATGTATTATAGTTTATTATGTTCTTTTGAAAATAAATTTACGGATATCAAGAATTTCGTTTAGCCCGTGCCGTTTGGGCTCGAGCATGTCGGCCGCGTCGTTCGGGCCCAAGCCCGCTTGGCCCGCGCCATTCGCTTAAGCCCGCTGACCGCTCGGGCTTGAATATTTGCATAATGTGCTTTATTATTTGTATTAGTGACATTTAATGTAGGGTTCCAGCGTTACGGCGGCGGATACTCGAAATAAAATTTTCCGGTAAATCATGTATTTTAGTTTATCATGTTCTATTTGATAATAAATTTACAGATTTCAAGAATTTCGTTTAGCTCGTGCCTGTTTGGCTTGCGCTCGTTTGGGCTCAAGCCATTTGGCCCATTGCCCGTTCGAGCTTGAATATTTGTATAATGTGCCTTATTATTTGTATTAGTGACATTTAATGCAGGAATTGTGTTTAATTTGGTTGTACAATATGCTTGATAATTTGTATTTCTTATGGAAGAGATATTTTAAGGGAGGTGATTTGCACACTTGTCAAATCTAATTTAAAGTGTCTTGACATTTATACCACTCACAGGATGAAAGTAAGTAAAAATTATGAGAGGTATAGTGTCAATACACTCTAAATTAGAGTGTCCCAATCAATCAACGGAGTGTGCAAATCACCACCCATATTTTAATAACTATATTAATTGTATTTATTGACCAGTATTAATTGACTACATTAAATAGCATTATTGTGGTGTTTTTTTTATATGTGCATAACGTGGTGTACGTTATGCTTCTTGCCTTGTACGTCTGAAAATTATGTGCATTAAAGTGTTGTAAAATATGCTTCTTTTCTTGTAAGTCTTAAAATTTGGAGAGAGAGTCATCCCTCTATTATATGTAGTATAGAAGATAGCTTCATTAGATTGTAAATTGTGATTGAATAGTTGTATTATTTGGTGAAAGGGTATTTTTAATATTGTATTAATGAGTAGGGATCTAGTGAGAAGTAAATTAAAATAAGAAGTGGTGAGAAGTGACCAAAACAACGCATCTGAGATGCAACGACTTGCATTAGATGCATTTCTATTCATATAGATGCAACATTTTGAGTTTCGAAAGTTAATTTGATGTATAAATGGTGCAAATTGATTTTCATGATTTCGGCACTTGTAGAAGAACAAAAAACAAGAGAAATCGATATACGTATATGCATCTGATTAAAAGCTAGAAAACACACTATGATGCGTTATAATGCATCTAAGATTATAGGGATGCATCTAATTTAGATCGGTGCATCTCGGATTTGCGGTTATAGTTCTTCTTATTCCTTCTTATTTTAAATAATCTTCTTATTTGATCCTAACTCTTGTATTAATTATATTAAATGAGTGTGGTTTTTTTAGTTTTATTTGTGCTTTGTGTATTGTACAATAAGTATTATGACTTTTAAATTAAGAATAAGAGGAGAGAGATTCATTCCTACATTATAAGTAGTACATATATAGATAATATGATTGTTGAGGTACCAAAGTCCAAACGTCGTTTCTAACAAATTGGTTTAAATCTTCTTGCATAGCTATGAGCCAAGATTCATCTTTTACGGCTTTGTTTATATTTTTAGGTATAATTTTTGACATAAAACAAACGTTGTTACTTCGAATGTAAACTTTTGACCTTAAGGTTCTTTAATTTATTTTTCCTATGACACTATCTAATAGGTGACTTTTAGATTCTTTAATGTTGACAATCTCTTTATTTAATGGTTCATCTTCTTTGTCATTATCTAAGTTGACTTGGTTTTTAATAAGTTGACTTTCAACTAATTCATCGTCTACAAATAGAAACAATAGGCGACGCTTGGTTACAATTTAGAATCCGCTATTATATGTTTGCTCTAGTTTTTGTTGTTTTGATGTTGAAACATTTTTCTTTATCCATGGGCAATGAGTTTCGATGTATTAGGTGTATCTGATTTGTAGAAGCTTTAATTTTCGTGCTTATTTTAATTATTGGTTTAGTTTATGCATGGCGAAAGGGGCATTAGAATAGTCTTAGCTCACGAATATTCGCATAATAAAAGAAAAGGAAAAAATTGAGATGTTTTAGGAGGAAGTGGAATTGACACAAAGGAAAGATGAAATCTCCTGGATTTTATCTGGAGGAAGAACATCGTGAGGACAGTCTCGTACGTACTCACGAACAAACATTAGATGTTATCAGAAAAAAATGTTAGATGCACATCAAAGACTTAGTGCCGATTTGGTCCAACACCTTTCCCATGAACCTTAATTTAAGTTTTTTTTTACATGTGATGTTTTAAATTTTTATGTAATGTTTTTAATTAGAAATGAAAGTGTATTTTAGTTTTTAATTAAGTTTGCTAAAAAAAGAGTTTAATAATGGACTAAATGGTGCCATATATACAAATTAGACGAATACTATGCAAAAGTAACGGCGTATAGAGGCAAATAATTATATTTAATAAATCGTGATTTTAGTTCGACTCTTGATGCAAAAAGTGTGCTTTTTGAAATACAAAACGTGTATTTTTTAAAATTAATGTAAGGAAAAATGAGGCAAATAGACCACGCGCCCTGAGGCTTATCACTTTCCGGACCATGCTTTTTTGCATTATGAAAATGGGCCAGTTGCCCAGCGATTTTCTTAGAGCCAACCATGGGGTGCCACGTGTCCGACAAAGGTATGACAGAAGTACATATTTTAAATGTATTTGGCATGTATTGTAAGGTATTGTATTTTGGGCAACCAAAATGTATTTTCGGGCAACTATATATTATTGGGCAATTTGTATTTATACTCGAGGATATTATGGTCATTTTACAGTGGTTGTATTAAAAAACTAATACTAATAACTGAGACACTTACTCACACAACATCACGCGCACACACACACAATCAAACATTTTCTTGTACAATTCTGAAATTAACAGCTTCTACAATTAAACCTATTCCTTCTACATCACGCGCACACACTCATACACCACATCTTATTCATAGAACCATCTAACCCCTAATTAATTTCACTGTATAATTTCGTATGACTAAATTAAAGTTGTACAATTGTAAAATCGCAGTTGATGAGTGTGTAAATACTCATCATTTTTGGTCAATCTGAATCGCAAAAGATTTAAAATGCTCGTAAATGCATCAAAATCTCGAAAATATCTCAACATTGCATTTTATATGTTTCGGATGCAAAATGTTTAAAATCGATGAAAATGAGCTAAGTTTGCATAATTGCGCTTTCACCCCCAACTTTCAAAATGGCAACTTTAGTCCCTAGAATTTCAAAATTGATGAATTTACCCTGGACATTTTAAATTGAAAATGAACATTTTTAATCCTTTGGTAATTCTAATTAATCATTTTTGGTCCTTATGAGAATTTTTGGAAAATTACAATTTCGATCCTTTAAGTTTCAAAATTGGCAATTGTGATCCTTGGATTATTGGAGATAGCAAGATAGGCCCTTGGACTACAACTTCATAATTCTGACTTTGGTCCCTGGATTTTCGAATTACACAATGGGTCCTAGTGTTGAAATTGATTCAAATCCAATCCTTGGTCCATTATTTATCCCAAGCCCAATACCCACGGTCCAAATCCAATACCCAAACCCGTTTACCCCTTTACCCAACCCGAATCCAAACCACCCACGGTTTAAAATAAACCGCCAAACCACCTCCTTTTTCCTGCCTTCCCGACCACCTTGTCTCGCAACACCTCCACCTCCACCACCCTACTCCACACCATGTCCCTCCACCTCAACAACCTCAAAAGCAAAGATTTAATGCACCCTCAAACTGTCGGTTGCAATATTACCTTTTCCGCCAAAATGCCATAAACGCCAAGATTGTCCCAAGTCATCCAATGGCTCAAAACACAAGTGGAAAAGCCTAGAGTACAAGTGGAAGCAGTGTTGATGTATAAAAGAGAGAAAGAGAGGCAAGGAGAAGGAGCACTTAGTTTATTTTTTAAAATGTATGTCGTTTTAAGCTTATCATGTCTTAAATAGTTTCTCAATTGTAATTTCAAGTTAATTTGTATCAAACTTAGTAGTTTCAGTGTATTAAAACTCTTATCAAGTATCAATTCAAGTTTTAGTTCATATTTCATATTTTATGTTAACTGTTGAAATTTTCATTTTCAAACTCCTATGTCAAGGCTTTAAGTAGCTTAGTTTTAAGCTCAAACAAGCTTCTATAAGCTTATTAGAGCTTTTTACAAGCTTATATTTAAGTTTCAAGTCACTTTGGATATTGGTCAATGAAAGTCAAACGGGCAAAATTGATGCGAAATGGAAATGGTTGATGCGAAATGGAAATGGGTTGGTTCAGAGCTATTGGGTTGGTTTATATAGGCTAGTGGTTCATTGGCTCTTTGATTTTCAAGCCATAGTGGCTGGGACCTATTGTAAGTTATTTTCAAGGTTTCATGGCATGATCTTTATTTGTAGTTATAAATAGTTCAAGTCTGTTTATTAAGTGGTGTTTAAGTTAATTAAATTCAGTTTGATCACTAGGATTAGCTAGTTTAGCAGTTTGGTTAGTTTTATTTGCATATCAGTAGTTTAAAGGGTGTTTGGATATGCTGCTTTATCTGTGATGTAGGTCTATTCAGTGGTAGATTATTGTTGTTTTAAGTTTATTAAGCTCATTTGAACTCATATCTGTCAATAAATTGTGCCTGCAACTCTCAAAGTCAAAATATCACATTAATCTGTCTTAACTTCTTCACTGTTGGAATTTTTAAAAAGCAATCACTTGTTTTGTGTTTATAATTTATAGACAAAGCTTGCAGTAGCTTCATTTCATCACTTAACATCATATTCAGTTGGTAAATTGAGTTCAAATCTCACAAAAGTCAATTTCTTCATAACTGTTTAAAAATTCAAAAGTGCAAAAACCTGTTTTGAGTCCAAATGGAGTGATTTTTCATTGATTCATTCTTGGTTCAAAATAAGTGAAATTGTGGGTTCATAAACTTCAGCTGGTCTATTTTGTTATCACCATTTTAGTAGATTTTTGTAATTTTTTTATAAGCTCAAAATGGCTTGTCAATATGGGCTTAAGTGCCCTGTACACACTCAGTATTAACTGAGTGTGCACAGGTTTTGTGCAAGGCTTGCACAGAGCTCACCTTAGCTCACTTTGGTCTGATTTTTGGTTTACAAGCCCTTGCCCAGGTCCACTTTAGGTTCCTTCTTTTAGTTTTAAGTTTAGCTTATTTGGGTGGCTTGTGCTTGAGCTGCAAAGTAGCCCCATAATCTGTTTTTAGCTCATAAGCTCAAAACAACCAAATCTTGGTAGTTAGCAATTCAGTGGTTTAGAGCAGTTGATTTTAGTTCATTTTGAGTACTTGTAGCTTGTTATAGCTTCTGTGTTCAGTTGGTGCTTATTGGTGTTCATTGGCTTAATTTAAGTGCTTATTTATAAGCACTTTGCATAGCAGTTTCATATTCTTGCACACAACCACCTGCTTTTCTATTTTTCTTAGATTCCTAATATTATTTTAGACTTTTCTTGAATTTTTTAGATTTTTCCAAGTCAGTTTACTATTTTTCCATATTTTAATTAGTTTTTAAGCATTTTTAATTAGCATTTAATACAATTAAATCAGAAAAGTTTCAAAAAAATAATTTTTCATTTTTCTTAGGTTTAGATAAATATAAAAGGTCAAAAAAATATTTTTCCAGATTTTTCTTAGTTAAATTTGTATTTTTAAGCTATTTAATTAGTTGTTAATAGTTTTTAATTCATAGAAAATACAAAAATATTCAGAAAAATACAAAAATAGTTTTGAAAATTCTCTTTTGATATTTTAGATTTTTCTAAGTCATAATTTTATTTTTCTAGCTTTATTTCATATTTTCTTGTATTTTAGAGTATTATTAAATAGTTAAAAATAGTTTTTAATTAATAATAATTAGATAAATAGTTTTAAAAATAATTTTCTTTTTCAAAAAAATTTCTTTTATCATTAGGTTTGTAAAAATATCATTTTCATATTTTTAGGATTTATATTGTTTAAATTTCATATTTTCATTTGTACGTCGCGTAGTTTTTAATTCAGTTTTATGAAAAAAAAAAATCAAAAACATCATTTTGCAAATAGTGATAGCGTTTATTTAATATTTTTATCTTTTTCCTTTAATTTGCATTTAAGCCTTTGTAATTATAGGCTTTATCTGTAGTTATAATAATCAGATCTCTTTTCTCATTCAAATCTCTCGATCACTATTCGTTTGGTGATTCATCGCATAGCTCGCTGGGACATAACGACCCGGGGAAACACTATACTCTCCTGATCTTCATTGCATTTGTGTCTGAACTGTTTTAAGTTTCTTACAGTTGGCCATTCACAAGTGGTCAGCTTGCATGAGAAAACTTGACGGTTTAGCACGGATCAGCAGTTTTTTCTACATTGAAGTTGCTTCTAGATATTAAACTCTATTTGTCAAAGAACGAAAACCGCGAAAGGTTGTTCAGGCTAACAGTTTTTGGTCCATGGTTGGATATAAAGTCGTGCGATAATGACTCCGTTCTAATGCATTACGTTTTGCAACATCAGGTATATGTTTCTAACATCTCGTCTGATTCCCCTCCACTAACATTCCAAATTGGGGATCATTCGTTAATGTTTTGCCGAAAAATTTTTTGTCTAATAACAGGGTTTCGATTTGGCAAAGTTTCAAAACCGATTAAACGATCTAGCGCATTTTTCGATCGTGTATTTCCTGAAAAAAAGAGTAATGGTATAACAAAAGTACATGCCATTGATCTTTTGGAACTTGTTAATGATGAAAAAGGATGGAAAAGGGTGATTATCTCTTTTGATGAGGATGCTATTAGGGTGTGTACATTGGTAGTCTGCGGACACGGTGTTTATAGGAAAAGAAGACATAAATTGCATTCATAAACACTTATTGACCTTGGTTGTGATTTTAAAGCACGGAATGTATTTCCTTGGGGTGAATATATGGGCATAAATTTTATCAAAGGATCATCAATATTGTTCATATACACGAAAAGATCATCTGTTAAAATTGAAAAAACCCAAAGTTCGATGCCACATACAATCTATACGGGTTCGCTTGGGCTTTCAAGGTTAGAATTTTCAGTAGTTTGTACTAATGTATGAATGTCTAACTTTGTGCTATTACTTATTCATTTCAAAAGTACCTATAAATAATGTTGTTGTTTTATTGTTATGAAATGCTGGTGTTTTGTTCTGTATACAAGTAATATAAAAGTTACCCGTAATTTAGATTACAACAATGTTATAACACTTTTTAGTTTGTGATTTTTTTAATTGTAACCATAAAAGTATTGTTTCATCCTAAACAGTTGACCTTTACTTTGGTAAACCTTGAAACATTTTCAAAAATGATATCTGCATAACTACACGTTTTAAAGATGACAGTTGTGGCTATTACAGATTTGGATTTTGAAGAGTTATCCTAAAAGCTCACTTTGGTGGGTGAAAGACAATAAGGTCATTCCACGTGGTCTTGCTTGGTCGGGACTTTCAAAGTTTGAATGCG
Source organism: Chrysanthemum lavandulifolium (assembly GCA_022545495.1). Classification (NCBI taxonomy): domain Eukaryota; kingdom Viridiplantae; phylum Streptophyta; class Magnoliopsida; order Asterales; family Asteraceae; genus Chrysanthemum; species Chrysanthemum lavandulifolium. The sequence goes on from CM040245.1 coordinate 63,509,887, forward strand.
GACGGTTGTAACCTCTTTGGACGGTATGCATCACACGCCTTACAATGTCGACCACACTAACTTGTACCAAACTTTCTTCATAATATCAATAATTGTATATTTTTGGTTGTTAGGATTCAACTCCATTCTTGAACTTTCTACAACACAAGTGAAATGAAGCAACCATGGTATATTGCTAGTGCCCAATTTATAGATGGTTTGTCTGTTCCAAACACAGACGCTGGTGAGAAGATGGCAGAGCATTCAAATGGATTCGCGGACGATATCAATTTACACATGGGCATGGAAAGTCAACGGCAGGGGTTATCTGAGAACCCACTTTATCTCAACATTGACCAACCACCTTCTTTAAATGGTGCACAAACGGGGACCACTCTTTCAACAAGGGCTCTAATTCGTGAGTTAGTGGATTTGAATAAAAACTTTTGATGATAGAAAATGGCATTCATTCGGTCAGAAACACACCGGTTGTACTTGATGTGTTTATGACTGTGAAAAGCAGACTTTCAAAAGTACATCAACTTTTGGGTCTTAAAAATGATGTTGCCTTTTTTCATGATCAATCTAAAAGTTGTGCCAATACAAACGACTCTGACATTAACCATGATGATCCAAAGGTTTGTATTTACTTTTCAGTTTACCTTCAATGTTTATACCAAACCCAAATAATCATTCGTGTCTACACTTATATCAAACCTTGGTCGCTACAGGCCACGTCATGTCATATCTTAGGCCCTAACGGGGATAAGGTCGTCGATGCGGACCATGCAATGGACATTGACTATGATGATGGGCTTAAAGAAACGCAACCATGTAACCTTGGGATTCTTGTAGATGCTTGTGCCATGTCCCAAAAATGTCCTGCTATGGAATATGGAGGTGAAGGTAGTACTCAACTTCAACCAGTTGCACCTAACGAGGAAAAAAAACACCCGGTGACCCCATTATTGTATGTTAGCTTTCACTTACAGTTTAAATATCAAGTATAATGATACGCGTACAACGCGCGTTCGGGGTCAAAGGAAACTTCCTTTTCTTCGAGAAAGTTTTTCAACCACCTAGGCAGTGAACCTAATCGTTGTAGTGTAGTATTAGGGTAAGCCTCGGGATTGATATCGTTCTCTAGGGGAATAGGAGTGCTAGTGAGAAATTACTACACTAAGGTTGGGGTTGAGGAAGATTATTTTTTATCTTTTTTATATTTTTTTAGAACGTTGAAAGGTACGAATCTCGGGGTATTAGATTTCAGAGGGGGGGGGGGTAATTTCTACTAATTATTCTACTATTATTTATTCTAATTAACTAAGCTAAGGGGTAGTCTATGTCTAATTGATGTGTGCTCGTATAATGATTAAAGATGTGTTTACCTAGATGCTATTACTCCTTAGTTATCTCCTATTGATGGTTGAATTGTCACGTCCTTATTCTTAACGCGTTGTGTCTTCTAAGGTCGTAGGGTATGATTTATTCCCTAACTCTTTGAGACTACCTTAAGGTTATTGCCTACAAAATCTCTAGGATTCATAAACTAACTCTAAGGTTATCTTTGGATTTTTAGCCTACAACAACTCTAGGCGATTATAAACTAATTTTCACAAAGATTACTCAAGCATTAAAAACACAACGATGGCCTATTGCAATCCTAGGCCAATTACAATTAAGATAAGAGACAACCAATCAATATTCAATACCTAGGTTTCATAGATCTAAGCAAACACACAAATAAATTAGCCGGACATGGTGAACATGCAAGCATACACACATACAATTGAAGACATAATTGAATCAATGAAGTAAATTACTTATCTTGTTGTAAAATAGGGTATGAGAACCCTAAGATACTGCCCAAGACAGCCAAAAATCGTTATTAGGTTTTACTCCATAAAACTACCTCTTCAAAAGTATGAAAATTCGAGTTCTATATATAGAGTTACAAGCTGCGACGACGCCACTCTTTAAATGTGACGCCGTCGGATCACCGCCATTAGGGTTTCGTCTTGACCACGTCAACTTTGTGACGGCATCACCTTGTGGTTGTAATGCCGTCGACTTCATCTTCGACGCCATCGAATCGAATCTAGGCCGTCGAGTTGTGATGCCCTACTCTTCAAAGCTCGACCGTCAGTACAAATAGCAAATTAAACATCTTGAGCCGTCACAATTTTGGAGCATGTTGCGGCGGCGTCGCCTTTGACCGTGATGCCGTCACATTCAATTCCAAAGAACTTGAGTGTCTCGATCTTGACTTTGGCCATTTCTTCATATATTCACGCCTTTTCGTCCAAATGATTGTCATTCCAAAGATTTTGCCTTTAAGAGACCTAAAAGTGAAAAGAATGAAATTAAGCATAACGAATATAAAAGTGGTCGATTAAGGGCTTAAATGACCCTCAAATGTGTACCTTTAAATCCTTATCAAATATCCCTACACTTGGTATTTGCTTGTCTTCAAGCAAATGTGCTTTAACAAATTAATTTATAAGTTAGGGTCATGAAGCATTGGTTTAGCATAATTCACAACATGTATAAGCCCCATAAAGTCATAACAAGCACGGAAATTACATACTAGCACCTCACAAGCATAATCTCATCTCTCGGTGTATATGAAATATATCAAATTGGAAATGGAAGATAAACACTCATTAACAGTACTAGATTACCATAGGCTTGAGACTAGATCAAACCTCCATCGCTTTGGCGGCACCTAGGAAAAAATATCCAAGAGGTCTTTTAAAGGTTGTAACTTATGGTAGGAAACAAAGGGTTTGGTTGGATAGGCGATTTAGTGGTGGCAAGTCAAAAATCTTTATGTTACAAGCATGAGAAGAATGGCGTTGCTAAGCCAAGACTCGACACTCTAAACTCTAGATAACTTGAAACAAACAAACATAAATTTAAAGATAGATGTAGGATGGTAGCCGTATATTTTTCAAATTTTTCATTTTTTAACACTCTCTTTTTTTTCGATTTTTTTCAATACACTTTTACTCTACCATCCTCTACGATAACATCAAAATAATAGGATTTATAAGAACATCCCACACTTGAGTTTTATTACTCTAACACTAATTTGACCCGAATTGAAAAGATCAAAACACTTGGAGTACATTATTACGTAAATAAAGGAAATTTGAATTTAACGTTCCTTCCCGTCACTTCATAAAATTTAACTTTTCTCATGAGTCCCAATCGTCCCAAAACTGTGTACAAAGGATATGACTCGACTTAACAACTTATGCAAGTAACTAGATAATTGAACTAATGGTTTATAACAATAATGCACTAAAAGTGAGTGCATACAAGGTAGGCTAAGGCTATTTGGGTGTACATTCGGGGGGTGGATTGTAAACAATGCTCTTCATTAATATTTCGAAAAACCAAAACATCACGAGAACCGCGAAAAGGATAGGCTCTGAGGGGTTAACTAGGGGTATCGTGTACTAAAGATGAGTACAACGCAGGGTGTGGGGAATTACTCAACCGATGTGGAAGAAGTAATTATAATACGTATCAAACAAGGGTTATCCTAATGCCTCTTATCATTTAGTTATTCCTAACTACACAAGTGTAGTCTCACTAGTGATATCGGGATGCATCACAAAACAAGTTCTAGAATCTAGTATACTACCGGTACACTCTCGAAGTATTAAAGGTGAATGCTTTAAATCCTACAAATCTAAGGGTGATCCTTACATTTTTGGGTGGAATTTAAGTGGTAAAGGGTTTTGTGATAGTCATATAACTTCCTATCCATGAGACGCTTTATTAAGACTAATGGCCCACTCCTACATGTCATGAAAAATTTTAAATTTGGTGCCAAAATTACCCTAGCCGATATTTCTCATGGTTTATTACACAAATGAAATTGGACAAGAAAAATAATCAATGATAAGCATACTTTCAAAGTTCCCATTTATTTTCCTCCTACACTTAAACCGAACATTGTCCCCAATGTTCCATGAAAGTATCAAAGTTATGATAATGGAAGGTAATTAAAATGAAAGAAACTAATACTCCCGATTAGCTCGGTAGGATCCGTGTGAAGTAGTGGTTAAATTCTTCTTCAAGAAGAATGTATGCGTGTGAAGCTCCTTCCAATCTTATGTATCTTCTTCTTGATAAATAAAACCTGCACACTTTAAGAAAACAAACGAAACCTTCGCGTAAAATCGGCAGTAACACTATATATGACTCTACTAAACTAGGATATAATGCTTGTGGAATGGATGTTTGCAGATTTTTTGGAAAATTGAGACTTGGAAAATTCCAAAAATTTATAAGTAGCACGAGAAACGAGAGAAAGTAAGATAAGTGGTTTTGCTCCTCCACGCCACAGTTATCCCGACATAAACCGGTGCGCTATGATTTTCGGAAAATTCAAAAATTACATCTTTAGAATCTGGAAAAATTTGTGCAAAACATCTATTATGACTCGATACAAGCATTTGACTCTAACAAACACACATGTATATCTTTTCAATAATCGTAATTTTCATGTTCGTGTTCTTTTAAAAACATGTGTAATCTTCCTACACTTATCCCTTTTGTAAAATACCTTTATATGTAATTAAGACGAGGTTAAAGACAAAATAAACCATTTTCACAAATTCAAACATGAGAATAAACAATCAATAAAAAGATATACGATACACAAACAAGCAAACAATTAATCATGGGTTGCCTCCCATGAAGCGCTTTTCTTTATTTATGAGTCTTGTAGCTAGACTCGAAGTCGTGCCCCTACGTTACTTCATTACCGTCACCTTCTTCCTCATGACGGTTTCTATTTGGGTTTTCCATGTTATAGTAATGCCCTATTATGCATCTTTCTAAGAAGTCATCTTCTCTCCAATCGGTTCTATATTCCGGTCCTAGTTTCAAGCAATCCTTATAGAAACCGAAAATCTTATCCATCACATAATCTACTCCCTTCTCCTTATCCTCCTCATTCCTATAGTAGACCGATATCTTAAGTTCTTTTTCATCATTGGATAGTGATGAAAATTTCTCAATCTTGAAGGGCATTTGGTAAGCTACATCATCGGTCTCATCCTTGAATCTCACTATTCCTAAAGACGGATCATAAGTCATCCCGGTGTTTTCTATGAAAGGCTTTCCTAAAATAACGTGGGACAAGCTAGGATCTTTAGTCGTACTAATATCATTCACAATTATGAAATCCGTAGGATACGTGAAACTACCTACATAAAAGGGCAATCCCTTAACTCTACCAAGGAAATTACAACTAACCCTAGGATTATCGGGATCTTCCCTAGTTAGGATAGGCTTCTTCATTACCCAATTACAGTAGGTGCTAGTCATGATATTTATCGGAGACTTGCGATCAATGTAGGCCTTTGCCACAAAAAGATGTCCTATGCAACATGGTATGTTAAGATTCCAAGGGTTCCCAAACTTGATCCTAGGGCTTCTCCTAACATACATGTGACGGAGGTCGCGTACCATGTGTGGGTGGCGAGAGAGTTCTTCTTCCGTAGGAAACTTATTGAAATAGTCATCACCTACTTCATATACTTCCTCGGTTGTTTCATTCCTAGGGTTTTCACTAACCTTAAGTACCGTCTCATGGTTCGCTTTGTCATTTGTCCTATTAGGTTTCACTAAGGCGATGGTATTGACGAATTGAACGTGCTTGGCTAACTTACTTGGGTCCTTAATTTCTACACCAGAAGCTTCGGGAAAATGAGTTGAGATGGCATTAACCTTCCTATCACTATTGGTCATGGCTTTCAAAAAGTTATCTATCTTCCTATCCATCTCGGCTTGTTGTTGGTTAAAGCGGTCCAAGAGCTTAGCTATTTGAGTTTCTTGGGATGTAACTAGGTGTTGCAACATCCCTTCTATGTTTTGTTGGCTAGGGCCGTGAGAGGGGGGCCATGAGAAATCATTGGATGTGAATTCTTTGGTTTGTCCCCAATAGAAGTCGGGTTTTCCCTTCCATGCATCTCGGACATCATTTAAAGTCCTAGGCCCGGGTGTTGTAGGGAATCTTCCTCCCGTTCCAATGGTACATGAGGATGCGTAGTCAACGGAAGCTTGTTCGGGGATTCTTGTGCAAGTGCGAGTGTCATGAGGACCACTACATGCTCACAAAAGGAAGAAACTTTATTCCCTTGGTGTGAAGACTTAGGATTTTCGTAGGAGCTCATTAGGAATTTGACTTGATCTTCAAGCTCGAGCATCCTACGGTAGGAAGGTTGTGAGTCAATGGGAGGCAACGAGATTGCCTTTACGGTTTTGGGCAACTCGCGGGGGTCATTCCAACTTTCGTTGTCATAGAGAGCAAGGTCCTCTATTATACCCCACGATTCTTCCGCGGTGAGATCACTAAGTTTACCGCTGGCCGCTTGGTCGATGGATCGCTTAGTTGGGAAGTTGACATGATCATAAAAGAGTTAGACTTGAAGCCAAAGATCAATGTTGTGATGAGGGACTTTATGGAGTAAGTCCTTGAATCGAGTCCATGCTTCAGTAGAGATTCACCTTGACGTTGTTGGAACATCAAGATTTCATTCCTAAACTTAGTAGTTCTCCCCGGTGGGAAAAATTAGGCAAGGAAACGAGTGGTGAGATCATCCCAACTTGAGATGGAGCCGGTGGGAAGTCACTCAAGCCAATTACTAGCTTGGTCCTATAGAGAGAATTGGAAGAGACGCAAGCGCGTGGTCTCCCGAGTAGTAGCATCGAGGTCGATGGAATCGGCAATTTTAAGGAAATCCTTAAGATGCTGATTAGGATCTTCGGAATGAAGTCCATGGAATGTACATCCGTTTTGCACCAACCGGATGGTGTCGGATCGAAGGGCCGTAGTTTGGTCTTGGTCGGGAAGCTCAATGGTGTTCCTATAGCCTAGGTGGCTTGGTCTTGAGTATTCACCAAGAGTACGGCCTCTTGGTGGGTCGTTTGGTGGTGGTTTGATGAGTGGTGGTTGGTTATCACCTTCCATAATTAAAGGTGATGGGGTTACTAACAAAGGTCACGAAGAAGGGGGATAGAGTACGAGAAAGCTAAAATATGAGAAAAAAGCTTACTTGATAGGAATCAAGCAAGGGAACCTAAACGAGATAGTTTTTGAACCACCTAGGCAGTGAACCTAATTGTTGTAGTGTAGTATTAGGGTAAGCCTCGGGATTGATATCGTTCTATATGGGAATAGGAATGCTAGTGAGAAATTACTATGCTAAGGTTGGGGTTGAGGAAGATTATTTTTTATCGTTTTTATATTTTGTTAAAAAGTTGAAAGGTACGAATCTCGGGGTATTGGATTTGGGGGGGGGGTGGTATTTCTACCAATTACTCTACTATTATCTATTCTAATTAACTAAGCTAAGGGGTAGTCTATATCTAATTGATGTGTACTCGTATGATGATTAAAAATGTGTTTACCTAGATGCTATTACTCCCTAGTTATCTCCTATTGATGGTTGAATTGTCACGTCCTTATTCTTAACGCATTGTGTCTTCTAAGGTCGTAGGGTATGCTTTCTTCCCTAACTCTTTGAGACTACCTTAAGGTTATTGCCTAAAAAATCTCTAGGATTCATAAACTAACTCTAAGGTTATCTTTGGATTTTTAGCCTACAACAACTCTAGGCGATTATAAACTAATGTTCACAAAGATTACTCAAGCATTAAAAACACAACGATAGCCTATTGCAATCCTAGGCCAATTACAATTAAGATAAGAGATAACCAATCAATATTCAATACCTAGGTTTCATAGATCTAAGCAAACACACAAATAAATTAGCCGGACATGGTGAACATGCAAGCATACACACATACAATGGAAGATATAATTGAATCAATGAAGTAAATTACTTATCTTGTTGTAAAATAGGGTATGAGAACCCTAAGTTACTGCCCAAGACAGCCAAAAATTGTTATTAGGTTTTACTCCACAAAACTACCTCTCCAAAAAAGTCTAAAATTCGAATTCTATATATAGAGTTACAACTGCGACGGCGTCACTCTTTAAATGTGACACCATCAGATCGCCGCCATTAGGGTTTCGTCTTGACCACGTCAACTTTGTGACGACGTCACCTTGTGGTTGTGACGCATCGGCTTCATCTTCCGCGCCGTCGAATTTGAATCTAGGCCGTCCGAGTTGTGACGCCTACTCTTTAAAGCTGGCGTCGGTACAAAATAACAAATTCGCTATCGAGCCGTCACAATTTTGGAGCATGTTGCGACATCGTCGCCTTTGACCGTGACGCCACCTTCAATTCCAAAGAGCTTGAGTGTCTCAATATTGATTTTGGCCATTTTCTTCATATATTCACGCCTTTTCGTCCAAATAAGTGTCATTCCAAGATTTTGCCTTCAAGAGACCTAAAAGTGAAAATGAACGAAATTAGCGAACGGATATAAAAGTGGTCGATTAAGGGCTTAAATGACCCTCAAAAGTGTACCTTTTAAATCCTTATCATATAACATGTGTCCCTACCTATGTATATATATTTAAAATTCAGCAGGAACCGGATTGTGGTAACGATTGGTCGTCTTACATAAACGATGATAAATTTTCGGGTGATAATTTTGTAGATGCAATGGATTGTGATAATGAACAACAAGATGTGGTTCAGAAACAATTGGCTGGGGAACCAGAACCCGTTAACAATATTGTTGGTGTACAGACAGAAAAAGAAACACCAACCAACAAAGCTCTTGAGGTATCTACATTATCAGTAAAACAACGTCGATAAATAAAAGATTTTAATGTGCTGTTTTTAACATACTATATTTTCAAATCTCAGTTTAAAGACAACAACCTGCCATATGTAAATGTGGTTGGCCAAAATGACACACCTATGTTGGGACCTGTTTCCTCCGAAGATAATTTCAACAAAAGCGTCGATAAAACATTGTGTGTTCCGTCATTAGATTTAATGGATTGTAATGATCAACAAGGGGATGTGGTTGAGAAAAATTCGTTTGTTGGCCTTAAATCCAGTAACAATGATGTTGCTGTGGTTAGCCAAGAAGAAACACCAACCAAGAAAGACACTGAAGCCCCTGAATCTCAGGTTAAACCCAACAAAGTGTCATTTGCAAATGTGGTAGGTCCTAATGAAAAACCTCCATTGGAAGAACTTTTCTCCGATAAGAATACGAACAAAAGAAAGAGAGTCAAATTGAACGACAATCTCAGTAATAAAAAGGGCTTTCTAAAACATTATACGAAGTTGGCTGGGTCTGTCAAATCGCCAAATGGCCTATCAAAAACATCAGCTACTCCTTGCCGCCGTCTTACAAGATCACACGGTGTCATTAACGAGGCTATTATCCTGGCTGCCAGTTCAGATGTAAAACACCTTATTAAATTGTAACGGAAACGAATATTTTTTGTATGTCGGCTTATTTTTTTAGTATATTTTCAGGAAACATCTGGAAACCCCAAAACGCGTCCAGTTACTCACTTCTATTCGCCCACAATTCAACCGTTTGTAGAGGTAGGTTCTGTTTGTTAATCCACTAACATCGTTATCATTGGGTTAATGTTATTCAATATATATATATATATATATATATATATATATATATATATATATATATATTGTTTAGGAACTTTTACGACACCGAAATGCAACAAGAAGAAGGTTGCTTTGCACGATTACCTTCGCACTATTTCAAGCTAAAAAAAACCATTACTTTATACGTTTCCTTGGGGCTCCGGTGCCATTGTTGCTTATAGGGGTTTTTGGGTAGCCTTGGCATGTGTTGAAGATTGCACCGGCGGGTGGCTTAATGACTTAGTGAGTAAACTTGATGCCTATCTGGTCTTTTACACTTGTTTATTATTTTGTTTTGTTACTTAGGAACTGAATGTTAACAGTTTTGATTTGCTTTATATGTCCGCAACACTTGGATGTATTGGTTGATTTGATGTGGTTGTTTAGACCAGCCGATGCTGATTGGGCTTTGGCAGGGTGTAATTTCTGCACCCAAATCCTAGATGGCAAAATGCCTACCACTTATTCAGATGGCACAACATACCCTGTGGCTTGGCGATATGTTGAAAAGGTCAGTTTGGCAAACTCTTACCATACATATAGCACTACTGATATAAACAGCTTATAATATTCTGCAATTGTTTTATATATCAGGTGTATTTTCCCTTTAATGAAACTGAAAAACACTGGGTACTCGGTGTGCTCCATATCCACACTGGAGTTGTTTACCTTTATGACTCTCTTGGGTCAGCCGCGGTAAGTGGATGGTGGTGGCGAGGTTTGAAGAGAAAGTTACAAACACAGCTTAAATTGTACCTAACAAAGGCTGGGGTACTGCATAGTAAGGGCATATCACCGGGGGATTATATAATCACATACCAGTGTCCAAAAGTCCCACAACAATCAGACTTATATGGCAATTGCGGAGTATGGGTGTGCATTATTTTGTACAGATTGCTCCGTAACCAGCCTCTAGAAGTAGACGACCCTCTTCAAATAGCGTTAGCTTACCGTGAATGGATGCTTGAATACTTCTGGAAGCACAAGGTTGAACACCAAAAATGTTAGCGGTCTTTCAAGGTACGATCCTTAATGTCCGTTTGACCCATAATTATTGTCAAATTTTGACTTGTGATGTATTTTTCTTTCAACTTTTACTATAGGTATTTTTACTTGTTTTATATATTAGTCGATTATTATATATTTTTTTTAACTCAACGGAATTTCTTTTGTTAATACTTGTGCACATACACAAAAAGGCCTATGCCAATTCTATATGGGTTATGTATACTTTATTAATATTTGGTATATAGCATAATTTAATATTTGGTTACCCTAAAGTACATCACGGTACATGTCCTTTAATGTCTTTTGTTCCCAATCTCTTTCTTCAATACAAATCTTTCTTATTTTGTTTAACAAACTATTTCTTTCTTCCTTTGGTCTATTCACTTCATATCTTTATCCCAATCTTTCTGCTTTTGTTTAACAAAAATGTCTGACAATATCACACTGGATGTTCAACTAGATATCATCCGTAGGCTACCTCCTAAGTATATACTCCAGCTACGTAGTGTTTGCAAGTCATGGAAGGCTAGTATAGATTGTGGAAGCTTCATCTTTAATTACGGTGTTCGTCGTAATGATGAGTGTTTTTTTACACTAACATTCGATCACGGTCAGCAAGGTTTTATGTTAGCTTTAGATGAACAGCTAATCGCTACACCACTTCATATAGATTTAATGCTTTCATCTATGATTGCAGTTGGCAATTCTAATGGTCTTTCGTGTTTTGTTTATGGTTCTAATCTAATGTCTTTTATTTGGAACCCGGCAATCAAAAAATCACTTGCAGTATTTGTTCCATTTTACACGCATCAAATTGAATGTCAAAAGATTTGTTTTGGTTTTGGCGTCCGTCCGGACACTTTTGACCCGACGATCGTGAAGGTCTCCTATCCTGTTTTCCAAAGTGGTTTCTGGTATGTCTCTGTCTTTTCTTTGAACTCGTTAAGGTGGACACGCCTTGAAAATTTCCACCCCCTCGTGAAACAATCAAATTGAAACGTAAAACTCGTGCGGTTGTAAGTCGTTTTATCTATTGGACCGGAGTGAAAAGTTAATTAATGAGGACGGTGTTATGTACAAGATTTATATGTTGATTTCTTTTGATTTGGTAACCACCAATTTAAAGTTACGACATACCGCATATTTTAAAAATGAACTCCCGCCCATTCTATGTTTCGATCTTGGAACCTCTCTAGTCATTTATGGGATGATCATTGGTGAAGGTATGCCATTGTTTTGCGGATGGTTGTTGGACGTGAATGGTTCTTCCATAAGATCATTTAGAAGCCTATTTGCCATCCTTAGCCTAGTTTCAGCTCATTTGCTTGGGTTTACAAAGCATCAGGCTCCAATAGTGGAAGCGTACAACGGCAATCATGTGGGTCACTCGGTATTTGTGTACAAGCAAGAACTTGAATTATTTGTCACCATGGGAATGATAGGAGATGCTGGATCTTTCAACATCGCCCCATACAAAGAATCTCTTCTTTTGTTAAATCACACAGAGCGTGCTGTGTATAGTATATTTTATTTTTAACTTACCATTCTATTGATATTCCTTTTAAACATTATCACTTTACTTGGTTAATGATATATGATGGGCATTTTCAACAGGTTTGCTCGCCTGAAGTTAGCGATCATGCTTAATGGGAATGAAGCTTTGTGGTTTTAGTACGCTGTCTGTATGGGAAGGAAGCATGAAGTGGTTAGCTTTTTCTTCCTACTCGCTGAATGTTTTAAATTAAGTGGTTATATAATATGTAACCATTAAACTTATAATTATCTAGTAATCGTAATATGTAGTAGGTTGTGCAGATGAAACGTTGTATGTCAACGATTTACTATTTCCTCATTGTGTAATCCCATTATCCATTTTATTTCATCTTGGCAACTAGCGCTTGTTACCACAATCAATTTGGCAACTAACTGTTGTACATAGGGCAAGGAGTCCTTCTAGTTGTACAATTCGTATTCTATAATCTACTAATAACTGTAGGATCGATATATTATTGTATTGATGATTCGGGTGGTCTTGGATGATCAAACATGTTTGCCATTTTAGAGAGAGAAAGTAGAGAGAGGGAGATTTCTTGGTAGAGACTTGGTTCACAAAAGTTGTAAGGTTAGATTGAAAAGCTCCACCCCTTCCATGGATGGAAGGGGTATTTATAGTTACAACTTACACGACCTCCTATCGGCCTGTGGATCAGGTATACAGTGGGTAAAGACCCGTCCTTCCTCCACGGTGTTACTCTAAACTATTCTACGCTACTGACTAACTAATTAACTATTAAATAACGTAACAAACTACAAATCTACGAGCTAACATATGCTAGAGTATAATTGGGGTGACCGACACTTTAACATGGAATTTCTAATTCCTAACAATCTCCCCCTAAGGGAGGTCACCCCATGAAATACATTTTGCTTCCTAGCATTCTATCTTTGACTTCGTTCTTGAGCTCGTAGACTTGAATTCTTCACTTTCGCAATCTTTGTGCATTAGTAGCGATTCTTCAAAGTCCGCATTGATTTGTACTTTTAGTGGAGGTCTTTAACTGATCCACATCTTTGATGATCTTTAAGCTTTCATTGAGATCATCAGCCACAGTAAATCTCTGGATCACCCTTTGTTGTGTTGCCATCATGTGATGTTGTGACTTTTGGACCGACATGCTCACACTTTCAGGATCATGACATCTTTCCATCAGAGTAGTGGAAGCTTTACTGGTTCATGATATTTGCAAAGCAGTAGCGTAAGCATAGTATAAAAATATCGAGCCGTGTTATGTAGATATGCACCAGTCATGATTTCTTCAATTAAGTGTGGATGCCGTGAGCATGCGGCTTTGATTGACTCCTCAATTCGATCACCGCAACCGTCCAAATGTACCGCAAACAACAGCTAGCAATAAAACACATGAAAGTGTCTTTGATCACTTTCGTTGAATTGAGGTACACGCCCACGGTTCCTCGTTGATCAAGACAAGTAATGCTCAGTGATCACGTAGGATTCCTAAGAATCTCCTTGATGGGTTTCGCAATGTTCTAGCCGTTCTCAAACCGAACGCCTCAAAGAAGACAACACGGAGTGAGTGAACCAATAAATTGAGATTCACCGATTGATGAAAATGATTTGAAAAACAATCGCGTATTGCTTGAAGAAAGAGTTTTGCAATACGACGAAGGTTTTATGAGAAAGATCAATTTTCAATCAAAATACTTTTGTATAAGAGAATGAGTACACATTCGACGTGCTAGCGAAAAGAACAGATTCGCACATCGAACGGTTTTTCTAAAAGTATTTTTCAATCGAGATACTTTTGAATTTGAAATGAATACACATTCGACGTGCTAGAGAAAAGAAGGTTTGCACATCGAACGGTTTTTCCAAAAGTATTCATCAATTCCATTCTCGGACCAAGGTTGATTCAAGATTGAATCTCCCATCGCTTTCTATCCAGCTTGTCACAAGCTTGATCTTACGAGAAGATCTCACATGTCACCCACCAAGAGCTTGTTTGATGTTGGCTCTGAAGGATTTCCATCTTCATCGTGAATACTTTTACATATCACTCGGATGTTCGGCAATACCACAAGGATAATGCGAGGACTCTTAATATATTCTTACTTTCCACATTGTGTGAAACAAAGAAGTCTTCATTAATTTTGTGTCCTAATGAGATATTGTGGATGATCTCTTGGCTCTAGACTCAATAGTGCACATTTGGTTCCTATGCCGAGACTAGGGAGAGGTCTCTTCTTCAATATCAACAATCTCTAAGAGAAAGTCGATAGATAATGTCGGTTCCCGTGAGAATGAAACAAGCCCTTTTAAGAGGAACTTGAGTAGCTTGGGAAGTTTAGTGCAAGGCGTCATCGGGTCCATGACGCCTTGTCTTCAATACCGGTGTTACCTTGGTAACCACCAAGAGCATATGTATTGAACCCGGTTTCGCCCTAAGGTTGAATTATTGAGGCTATTTCTTTTCACCCTTTTCATATTCATTTCTTTTCATTCTTCAACCCCTTCATGCTTACCAAGACTTCATAACTAGAACCTTGTTGGGTTTATTCCAAGACTAGCTCTATCTCTCATCCGCACTCTTCCCGTATTCTCATTTTTCTCCTTTTTTCATCATACCTAAGGACTCTACACTATCTAGTGGATTGTCCCTGGGAAGATCCCTCCGGTTCTGGCGGATCGTGGGAACTAATACCTAACCTCACCATCCTTATAACTCCATACATAAAGTAAAATGGTCGGTCTTTTGGTACAGTTCATTCTTCCTTGAAACCAATTGAAAAATCATTTGAAAAACAATCAAGGTACTTGTGATACGAGATCAAAGCATTTTGTACCTTAATAGTTTTGATCATTTAGAAAACCTCCCCCTCAACATGTGCATATGATTTAGAAATTGTTTAGCACATGGAGGCAAGAGGACTTTGAAATATTTTCTTTGATCACAATTTTCATAGAAAATCCATTTAATTTTCCATTTGATTTTCTTTGGTAAATTCTCCCTCAATATGTGCATAGGATATTTGAAATCATTTTATCACATAGAGGCAAGAGTTCTTTTGAAGCACATTTACGATCACAAAAGCCATTAAGAAACCATTCGCTCCCCTCAATATGTGCTTCGAGATTCGAAAGCGTTTAGCACATATGAGAGAGCAACTGCACATTTGAATCAAATCGATCATCAATTATTAGATTTCATTATTAAATCACAAATTCTCCCCTGATAAAAAATATCAAACCCTTTGAGATTTTGGATCCCAAGTGATTTAATAAGGTTTATAAAACATTGGAGAATATGTGGCCAGATTTAAATACTCATCATGTTTTTGGATAAATCCTCCTCCTCAACATGTGCATCGTGTATTTGAAATCGTTTGGCACATGGAGGCAGGAGTGCCTTTAAAGGACTAAAACCAACTCCATTTAAACAGATAAGAGATTTAAATCACTATCTCTCCCCGATCAAAATTTCAAACCAATTGAGATTTTGGATCCCGATTGATTTAAATCATTTAGAAAATTTTGGGAAAGACGTGGCAAGATTTGATTTTGAAAATGATGATAAAGACCATTTTAAGACATTAAAGATTGTTAGTGTCGTATGATTGTTTTAAGAGATCTTTAAGTAAAATAAAATAATTTCACAATCAAACAAGAATGTAAAAATTTCATTTTGAAAGATCTTTGAGTTTTAAAGAAAATCATACCATGACATAACATTAAATCTTTAGATCACCACTTATTATTGTACAATCCGGACTTTTATGAAGAAATATTGTTTGAAAATAATTTATATTAAATCACTCTCCCCTCAATCGATGACCGTAGTCGATGATTGAGTGACTTATGTTTTGATAAAATGAAGTCCGTGATTTTCAAAATTAAGTCCAATTTATTTTCAAAACAATATTTTCCATTTTCAAAACAATTTATTCAAATTTTCAAAATTGTTTAAAATGGTATCCCCGCATAAAGATACGTTAGGTGGTTGAGTCTTCTTTGTTGTTGTTGTTGTAGGGCTTGAAGAAAACCGTCGCAAATGCAGTGAGACTTCTTCACGTTGCATTTTAATGCCAACCGAGGTCAAATTAAGCTCCGCTTTCTTCAATCACTTAAGAAAACCATCTCACGATGCAAGGAGACCTCTTACGTTGCATTTATGCCAACTTTCCATTGAAGTCCAATTAAGCTCGCTTTCTTCATTTGTCAACCCAAGATATAGTTACCCTTTCCTTTCGGCATCCAATCATCTTCAATTTTGGGATCCGGATCGGGAACATTCTTATATACCAATATACCGCATACGTTAGTGAACACACATACGATATATGGTGGTCGACATCACCCAAACAAAGAATCGACTAATAAAAGTCAATTCAACATATCAATCGATCATATAAGGTATGGGAATTATGTGTTCATCAAACTCTAATCATCTAAACCTAACAATCATATCCTAAATCCCTAGTCCTTCAACGAGGCAAATATTATTTTTAATTAAGCACGAGGATAATTAAGAAAGCTCGTTAGATGATATAGATTTGAAAACATTCTCCCCTCAATCAATGACTCATTTTCTGAAAAGTTTAAAAGCGAAGTCATTGATTGAGTTTGCAAATTTTACTAAAACTCGAACCGATTGTTTTTTAAAGCAACTCATTTTCCACCATTTTTTAAAACAACAAATATTTTTCTCAAGAATTTTAGACGGAAAAACATTTGTGTAGGAACAAAGATCCTTCGACATACTTTCCTCATTTTGTTTTAGGATAAGTGCACGAAATGTTTGAAAACTGGTTTAGCGCAACACTTTCCTTTCTTGAAGAGCGGGTTGCTATCTGAAATAATAGCAAGCCATGGTTTAAGCGCGGGTTACAGTCTGAAGTAACTGTAAGCCATATTTTGAGACATGTTTAGAAAGAAATATTTACACCTCCTGCTCGAACTTCATCTATGGTCCCGTGCCATTATTGAATGACATTTCTAAGACCGCAGATGTTATCGATACCAGAAGACATGTCATTAGAAAACATATTTTGGAATTTTTCAAATTTTTCGATTTTTATGGGTTTTGAAGATTTTATATTTTTCTATTTTCTTTTTTGGTTTTATATTTTGTATTTTGTTTTTTAATAAATATATACAAAGATAGAATAGATGATATAATTTAAGAAGATGATGATACGAGTACCGAGATAAGGATATCGAGCAAAGACGTCAGTAGAAGAAAGAAGTCATCATCTCTTAAACATTCACCACCAAAGCTTCCAAGACTCTTGAATCAAGAGAGAAATTGAGCCACTGAAAGTGAGACTTTGGTAGCTTCCCCAAACCGAAAATCTTCTTATTGAGCGATTCTAAGCTTTCTTTCAAGCTTGCCTTAGCCGGATGCACAAGAACGCACACCATATCATCGATCTTGCCGCTCCATTTTAAGAAGGATCATTGTAAGTCTCCGTCGGGGTTATATCATCAACAAGAACAACAACGTATCATCCCACTCTTTAAATAATCTTCTCAAATTTCATAACCATCAAGTCCGACGCAATCCATTCCAAAAGGTGTCAAGAGACCACTTCCCGAGTAGTTGAATTGATGCGCCGGTCTCTTAGACTAGAGCTCACGAACCCGAATACACATACCAAGACAAAGAAACTTATACCATCAAGTAGCGATTAAGTCCAATAGCCAAAGAATAACCCCGATGTATACTTTTCTCTCCTCAAGAAAGTGTATGAAGCTCAAGAACCCAAGTACCAATGCCCAAAGAGAGAATAACCGATAACATTGAAGAAGCAGTCCGAATCATCGATTATCTCGGATGACAATCTCTGTGGACGTCAACTCCGAATAAGTGATTATATCTCGAATCACCGATTAAGCTCTCAAGTAAGACAAATTGAGCATCCCCAATGTACACAATTCTTCTCCCCGATGATTGTGATAACATCAAAATCATCACACACTTGTGTACCTCTTTTATCTTCGAAACTTTATCTTACATCACTTCCCCACGTAGTTGGAATAAGAACACTAAACGCCTTGATGAGTAAACCTTGAGTTTCTCTCGGTCATGACATATGTCTTCCCGGATATCTTCAATCACTTAGAAGAATTAAGTTCATCAAGTTTACTCGCCATGAGTCAAACCTTGAGTTTCTCTCATGTAATAACATTTGTCTTCCCGGATATCTTCAATTACTTAGAAGTATTAAGTTCATCAAGTTTTACTCGCATTTAGATACTTGTCTCCTTCCCCTTGCTGGTTTTGACACTTCGTAATCAAGAACATATTATCACCCAAATACTTGAAATCTGTTGAGAAGATCGCTTGAAGTCTTTGTGAGAATCAACTTGTCAAGAACAGAATGAGCAAGTCTAATTGGGGATTAAATATGGCATTTCACTCTCCCCAATTAGTGCTCTCCCTAAACCGACAATATTTTAATAAATGCCTGAATTAAGAAGAAGTCTTTTGATAATCAAATGCAACTCGCCTTTTAGTCTTCTAACATACAGCGAAAATGTAGAACCGATCAGACTCGACCTTCTTCTAGATTGTCCAATGGGGAATAGATAGTTAACATCTTCAACTCACCAAAAACAAGAACATCACCAAAAAGCATCCCAATTAACTTACATCTTGCAAGTCCCCTTAACTAAAATCTCTCCCAATCAAACAAGAACAGAAAGATGTTCATCAAGGAAATCAACAATCAGCCCACAGCGAACACACGAGATGGTAACACCAAACTACCAATCACATCAAACAAGAACAGAGAGATTGTTCGGAATCATCATGTTGATGTGTACGTGAAGCATTAACCGGAAGCACTTTGTCGATAAACTCATATTAGCTTGTGAAGATGTCAACCAACGACTCTTAGTAGAAAACTCCATGTAGAAATGACCCGATAAGAAGAAGCTCGGTTCTTACATGAGTTTGGAGCCGTTTGACCATTTATTCTCATATATCAATCATCATGCAGTAGTTTCACACTTTTCTCCCTCAAGAATTGCATACGTAGTTGCCATTCTTGATTAAGCAAGTGAATATCTTCAACAATGTAGTCTATTCACACTTCTCCCCTGCAAAATTAGCACATGATGTCGCCATCGTCATTATAGTTGAGCAAGTGGAATAAGAAAACAATCAACAAGAGTCTTGGTTCACTTGATAACCGAAAGCGCATGGAAAAGTATGAAGCATGTTGATGAGAATGGTCATAATAAGAAGATTTCTTTCTTCCAAGATAATCGCATCGAAGCGTACACATTTCTTTTCTTTGAGAAACGAGGCATGAACTGTTGTGTTCATACGTCGTAAGAAGATTTCTCTTCTTAGGAAGATAAAGCGCACAGAAACGTACACTTTTCTTTTCTTTAGAGTACGAGGCATGAACTGTTGTATTCATACGTCATAATCTCTCTCTTTTCAACTCTCTTAGCAAAACATGTAATCATCCCCATTATCATTTTGTAGGCTCTTTGTTGTGACAGCTGATGGAGAAAACCCAATATGATGAATTTAACCGTGGAGTAAACTAACCCGAACTCGTGACTTAAACTTGCACATATGTAACAAAGAGTAGTGCCGATTTCCATTAGCATCTCTAAGTACTCTCTATACTCTTCAACCAACCAACCATCAAGTATAAGACGTACATTACCTCTTGAAAATCCACAATTGAATGTGACATCGAGCACTACAACGTAACTCCTTAAAGTGATAGTTATTTTGTGGTGGTATTAGCCCAATTCCCCAAGTGGTAAAAGAAAAGGTAAAGACACCCAACAATAACTAGATTTCCAAGTCTTCGCTTTTGATAATAAGCTCGAACAAGGATCATGAAGAATCTTCATCCAACCATCCCCGATACCTTCAGATACTAAGTACACTCGCCGTGATAATTCACTTCAACCTCAAATAAATAATATGAATTAACGCCGTTGTCACATCTTCTCGTTAAAAGCTCAAATCTAGCCTCCTTAGACGCTTTTAAGTGAACTCGATAATGGTTTTCATCCCGACCATGGTATAAGCACATAACCCCATAAAACCATGTAATAACCAAACCGCCATGACGAATATCCAAACACACATCCAATTCATGAAGTACACCTTTATCCCTTCTTCAAAGCGAAACCGTAGCACCAAGATCAAATAAGATCCCAAAATACACTTTCCTTTCTCCAAGATGGTTCCATCATTACGGATTTTACAATTCTATGGTTTAAACCGAGAAATAGTTTCTTTCACGGGATTTTACAAAACCAAGAATAAACCATAAGATAGATCCGGAAATGCACTTTACGAATACCAGGATGTTTCCATTGTCACGGGATTTTACAAGTCTATGATTTAAACCGAGAAATAGGTTCTTTCACGGGATTTTACAAAATCAAGACAAAACTGTAACCAATGTCAGCTTGAATGTGTTATGTCGACTTTGGTTTCAGTGAATATCTGTTTTAGGGGAATATGTAGTGGTTCAGTAACTGTTCATTATCCAACATCAATAACATCATCTACCATCTAATCAATCACTTTGGTAAACACATCATTCACGCATTCTGTCAGCTGTTGCTGTGACCACATGGAGAAGTAAACCTGATATATTAAACTCGAACATGATGTAAAATTCCCCAGATTTGTTACTTAAACTTGTACTAATCCTCGTGAACAAGAAATGGTGTACCCAATGTACAAAACCTCTTGACATTCTCAGCTGACTGAGATACCGAAGTGATAGCTACGTTGTGAGTTAAGCGAGAAAGAATCACAATCGTAACTAAATAGCCAAGTCTTTTTCACTCTCAATAAACGCCCAAACAAGTCATCTTCGCGGAAGGGTAGAAAGAAAGAAGACGAAATAAGTAATCGCGTCCGAAAAAATCTCACTTCAAATCCAAATAAGAAATATCGTTCAACCAATCTCGTAGTCAACCTTGTTAAATAACAATTTATGCCGAGACATAATATCCATCGTGAAAATGTATAAGACAATGTATCTAACCTCATCACAACAACAAATCTCATCATTAGGTCTCATCGATAAATCTCCAAATCAAGTTTCATTATCTCATCGCATCATCATCAAATCACATCAAAAAGTCTCATCATCAAATCAAATCTCATAATCAAAACGCACCAACAGAATACAAATCGCCACCTAAGAATATTCGATTCACAAGATTAATTATTTTTCCCAAATTGAAGCTCAAATCACCTAATACGTGTAGTCGACCCATGAATAAAATACCACTTGAGACCCGATTCATATCCATTTCACAAACAACTTAGATCCGATAACAAATCATTAAACATGGTCAATATAATCTCCCAATACCACTTAATTACTCACATGAAGACACAATCCATCAAACTTGAGGTAACATATGAAATCAACACAAATTATCAAAGATAATGTCTAAAAAAATTTCCACGCCCGATCTATAACATTACGGCTTGTTCATATTAGTATTCATAGAACATTCAAGGCCCAAGTAGAGACTGCCCGTTTTCGTTCCAAATAATATGATCCAAAAATTCATTTCAAAAATGCACTGCCCATGAGCACCTCAACACACCTCACGGCCCATTCAAAATAATAACAAGTACACGATCCAAAGAATTCGGCCCATGCAGACAAGACTTGATCCAACTCAGTAATAACCCTAATCCCATGGGTATTAAAACCACACCAATCACACACTCTATCCCTAATAACACTCACATTATCTCCGCCTCTCATATCATATACACAGAAAAATGAAACCCTAATCCCTTGACTCAGTTATGTCTGCCCCCACTCAGAGCATCAACACAAAATCTCCATCTCAACCTAAAGACTCTCTCATTCAAACCCTTCTATCTCAGAAGTATACCACACAAAGTAATCATCAAACCCTACATATTCTTTCCAAATAAACGCCTTCCTTACTCTCACTACTCAAATCCATAACTGAACCAAAAACACAGCCACCTTCCATATATTGGGATGGTTACACCATCATGACCACCACTTACTCGCCACAGGGATGGCTTGAGTTATGTTTTGGCTACAAGATCTCTCGTTTAGAAACAGGTAGGATTAATTTCTCAAGTACTAGAGGTTTAACACACTTGTTATGTTCCTTATCTTTTTGTTTTGGATAAGTACTAGAGGTTTTAGATGAGTAACGAGCATTAATCGAACCAAGGGAAAAGATATAACACATTTGTTATCTCCTTTTTCTGATGTGTCGGATATGTCAATCAAAGATTGGAGATGAATTTCTGTTGTGGTTTTGTAATGAGAACAAACTCTTGAATACACCACAAGATGAATCTAAGATCTTTATAGAATTAATAAGTGAAGGAGTTGAGATAGAGTTGTTGGTTTCGGATCAGTTAGATAGTTAGGGTCGTGGATGTTGGATTTTGTTGTTGGTGTTTTTATCACTTGGACTGATGATGTTTATGTTGAAACTGAGATCATAGAGTCGTAGTTTTGGTATATGGTGTTGGTTTTATCTTCAAAAACTTCTTCATCTATTCATTCTGTCCAAGTCGCTAGTCTTTTAAACACAAATCGCTAAGTCAAGTCGCTATCTTCTTCATTTTTCAAGTCGCTAACTTATCAATATAAGTCGCTAGGTCAAAGGTTTGTACCAAGTCGCTAACCAAAGATTTACAAGACAACTCGCTAAGCCTTTTAAAACCATACAAGTCGCTATTGACTCAAAAGTCAATAGTCAAGTCGCCACATTTAGCACAAGTCGCTACTTGATACATTGAATCTGGACTGTTTTGTGTACAACTCGCTAACATGATATATGACTTATTCCGGCGTTATTTCCGACCATGTTTTTGACCATTTCATCATATTAACCCAGAAAAACAATAAAAAAGTTGCAACTTTTTGACCCAATTTGACCTCTAAAATGACCAGCAGACCATTTACTTCACTTTTGGTACAAAGATATTAACTTGACTTTTTTGGACAAAGATATTGACACAAGTTTGGACCATGAAGTTGAATAAAAGACAAATACAATATACAGGTGTAAAACTGTTTACCAAAAGCCAACAATTCCGACCATTTAAACAGTAACCAAAAATAGTTTAAAAACTTGTATCAAAAACAGTTTGAAAACATGTATCAAAACCACAAAAATCAACACAACACAATAACCTTGGCTCTGATACCATTTGTAGGATTGATATATTATTGTATTGATGATTCGGGTGGTCTTGGATGATCAAAATACATGTTTGCCATTTTAGAGAGAGAAAGTAGAGAGAGGGAGATTTCTTGGTAGAGACTTGGTTCACAAAAGTTGTAAGGTTAGATTGAAAAGCTCCACCCCTTCCATGAATGGAAAGGGTATTTATAGTTACAACTTACACGACCTCCTATCGGCCTGTGGATCAGGTATACAGTGGGTAAAGACCCGTCATTCCTCCACGGTGTTACTCTAAACTATTCTACGCTACTGACTAACTAATTAACTATTAAATAACGTAACAAACTACATATCTACGAGCTAACATATGCTAGACTATAATTGGGATGACCGACACTTTAACATGGAATTTCCAGTTCCTAACAATAACTACCAACTAGTGACTATGCACACTTACCAAAAACAGATTTAACATTCAACACTAGTACAATTTAACTAGCAGTTGTAAGTTTAATACTAGCAGCACTAAACGACTATGTGCCTATTCAGGACCAGAATAGTAAGCGCAACACCTACACAAGGGCACCAGAAACACGGCCATACACAACAACATTAACAACTGTTTCATCATTTCGTTGATGTCTTCTATCACTAGCAGTAGTTAAAATAGCTAGCTGTTGTAAGTATACAGCCTGTCTTCTATCACTAGCAGTAGTTAAAATAACTAGCAGTTGTAAGTATACTACCAGCAGTTGTAAGTATACAACCAATCCAGTTTTACTTACAGTAGTAAAAGTAACTAGCGGTAGTAAAAATAACTAGCAGTTGTAAGTATACAACCTGTCTTCTAACACTAGCAGTAGTTAAAATAGCTAGCAATTGTAAGTATACTACTAGCAGTTGTAAGTATACAACCAATTCAGTTTTCCTAGCAGTAGTAAAAATAACTAGCGGTAGTAAAAATAACTAGCAGTTGTAAGTATACAACCTGTCTTCTATCACTATTAGTAGTTAAACTAGCTAGCAGTTGTAAGTATATTACTAGCAGTTGTATGTATACAACCAATTCAGTTATACTAGCAGTAGTAAACGTAACTAGTGTCAGTAAAAATAACTAGCAGTTGTAAGTATACAACCTGTCTTCTATCACTAGCAGTAGTTAAAATAGCTAGCAGTTGTAAGTATACTACTAGCAGTTGTAGGTATACAACCAATTCAGTTTTACTAGCAGTAATAAAAGTAACTAGCGGTAGTAAAAATAACTAGCTGTTGTAAGTATACAACCTGTCTTCTATCACTAGCAGTAGTTAAAATAGCTAGGAGTTGTAAGTATACTACTAGCAGTTGTAAGTATACAACCAATTCAGTTTTACTAGCAGTAGTAAAGATAACTAGCGGTAGTAAAAATAACTAGCAGTTGTAAGTATACAACCTGTCTTCTATCAATAGCAGTAGTTAAAATAGCTAGCAGTTGTAAGTATACTACTAGCAGTTGTTAGTATACAACCAATTCAGTTTATAGTTTGAGATATTTAATTTAAGTAATCGAGCATAAAAGCAGTGTAGCAATTTTTACGTTTAGAAATGTCGCATATAGCTCAAAATAATCAACTCAAATGAATGTAACTCTACACATCTGATAACCTGATGACTTTGTGTGCTTAAGTCAAAGTGAAAATGTTGATGTTTTTAGAATAAGTGATGGTCTATAAAATAGTTTCGTACATTGACATAAAAATGTAGTCGAAGGTATTAACAATTAGGAAATTTTATTGACTTAATTATAAAATTTTTTGTCTTATCGCTCGTTCTTATGGAAGTTTGCTTGATGGTTACCGTGATGGGTTGTCTTGTTCATAATAGTTGTAATTTCCTTTCTTGAAGGATTGTTCCGCCGGATGTGCTTTTCCGACATTGTCATTTTCCGTTGGCTTTCCGGTGCGGGTATTTTTCCACACGCGCAGCTTTTATTTTATCCCGGCACCCGCAAGCTGGTCATTTTTAACTTAAACCCAGTCTATTCAAACCGATATGCCTGGATTAGTAGACGTACACTTGCTTGGGGTCCGGGCTGCATCAACAAAGGAATGAAGGCATAGTTTTCATCCTCTGTTGTATGCCCTTCTTAAGGAAGCTTCTTGTTAATTAGGGGCTGCTTGACGTATTGCGTTGCCCCTACCTTCCTTTTGTCGCCCTTCCCTAGGGACCCAACTGCTAAACACATTCTATCACTCCCATGACCCAATTCCCATGATTTATTTCCTTCTTCTGCTCAGGAACGCCGAGGTTAAGAAGGAACTGCCTGCACTTTCAAGATCCCAAATCGCTAATGAGAGTCTAATCGGTTTAAATTCCCACCTTTGTTACGCCATGTGGTCCTGGAAGACTACCACAACTTCAATGGACATTGGTTTTGGGTGAAGGTGTTCTGTGAATGGTCGCGGAGATGGGTTATTAGTCGTCATTTTAGAACGACTAATTGTTATTAGTAGTCATTTAAGAACATGTTTCATTTGTCGCAGCATCTGCTTTGCGCTTTTGTTTTTCTTTTAGTGGGTAAAGGTCTAGGCTATGTATGGCCTTTTTGGAAACAACCGTGCGTGGGCAACGCGTTGTTGTTGATGGCCGGTTGTATTCTTTTTGTACTGTGTACCATCGTGTTCTTCTTTTGAATAACATCTTCAACTTCTCTTTGGTGTTTTTGAAATTTATTTGTTTGTCTGATGTATATGTGGAACTCTTTTGTTGGAGAAGGAATGGTTCCTTTTTGGTTTTCTCGCCTTTCACCTTTCTTTACCTCGCGATTTATAGCGAGCATTTCTTGTTCTTGCACACGTTAGCATTAATTTTCATTTACTGTTCTTGCATGCGTTTGCTCGTAGCCTGGGCATCTAATTTTCCTGCTAGATTTGACATAAAATTTCTTGGGAAGGAACGTGAATCTGTACTTGCAGATTTTCTCTCCTTTTTGGTATTTGGATAAGGCTTATCCATAATTATAAACAGTTTGTATTTAACTAGTCAATCTTTTAATTCGCAAATACCATTTTGTACTTTAAGTACTTTATGAATATAAATTATTTGAACAACACACACAAAGTTGATATTTGCGTCCAAAATATGCAAGTTTCCATTTAAAAACGGCATACATTATTCAAGTTTACATACGCGATATTCCTTCAATCTTTTCAAGAAGCCCATATGCCACTTCACATATTTTATTTGTAGTCACCTTCTGAAACAACATGTTAGAAGCTAGAGTTGGTGTTAGAGGGTAACTGCATCATCCGGCATGTACAAATAACTTGTCGGTGTAGTAACCACATGAACTCTCAGGTTTTAGTATAATATCCAACTCGTGACCGTGTTTCATTACAATGAAAATCTTCTATCGAGCTCAAACATGCACTTCATCCCATACCACAAATCAACTCCTAGATCACCTGTGGCCCGCCTTGTCTCATAGCCAACTTTAACACATCTCCAAATAGTTTCCAAATCTTGTCTGTCAATAAAATGTAGCAACTGACCCAAGCTGTTAAATTTACTTTCAACCCCGTCAGCCCTCGTGATGCTAATTACAGTTCCAACATGTGTGAAATTAACTTTAACTGCAGGATATGTTGTTGTCGGATGAACTGCACCAAGCCTTTGTCCCGTCGTATCAAGCACCATCAAACTGTTTAACCTTTCGGTCTTTTGGTTTCGATCAATCCTCTGCCTCTTTGACTGATCCTGCTCTAAATCATCAATAACTCTTTTGGAATTTCCTTCATCTCTCTGACTTGTATCTTTATTCATAGTAGTGAACTTATTAGTCCTCATTCTACACATGTCAAACTTTTCTTTCAGTCTATTGTTGGGTCTATTATAGATTTGATGATACAAAACAAGAAGAATGAAACATGAAGGACTAAAAATGACAAGAAGGGAAACTACAAAAAGATGGAGGATTTGGAAGATACTAGAAGATATCCTTAAAAGAATATTTAGTTTCCTAATTGTATTATTATTCCTCTTGTAAACCCTAGATGTCTCTAGTATATAAAGAGACACAGGGTCATTAGTTTTAGTATGTACGTACAAGATGTAGACGTCTAAAGGGGTGTGTGTGTGTGGGAACCTAGGCGTAGGGACTTGGGAAAATGCCTAGGGTTTAGTTAGTTAGTGTTAGATCAAGTCTTTGATCTTTATTATAGTTAGTTAGTTAGTTTATGATAATAACAAACCTTGTTCATAATAATGTTGATTCTATGTTTGAATATTCCGCCTTCATTATTATGTGTTCCTAGATATAATATTAGACCTAGTCTAAGAGTTATCAACGATCTTCACATGTGGTATCGAGCACGGGCTCGTGATATCTAGGATCTACAAGGTTTTTCAAGAGAAAGAAGAAAAAATTCGAGTCCGAAATTTTCAGATTATTACGCAACACTTTGTTTTCAAGAGGCCATAACTTTTTGTTGAATCGTTAGATGGAGCTAAAATATTGGCTGGCGCATCTCAGTATATCTATCTAAATTGTCACGTAAGGGATTGTCAATTAGAGCTCTCAATCAAAAGATACAAGCAGTCGAAGTCTGCTGCAGAAAATTCCGTAAGGCTTCTGCAGGACTGTTTTGAAACGATCATAACTTTTTCGTTAACCGTTGGATTGTAACGAAATTTTGGGTGGATGTTCTCTATATATCAATATAACCTTCCACCTAAGGGATCTTCGATCCGAGCTTTTATATGAAAGATATATCTTTGTCGAGTTGGTCACTGTGTAAGTCTTCTTTGGAACACGAAAGTCTGCTACCCTTTTCAAAGTCTTGTCGGGTTTTTACAAAGTATTGCTCGAGTTAAATCTTGCTCTTGGACATGAAACTCATCGCTCATTAGGATGAAAGTCTCGCTCTTGAATTAAAGTATGTCTTGCTTGGGTTTTCAAAGCATGCCCAGTATATTTTCAAAATCTCTGCTTCTTTAAGTCTCATTCAAAGCATCGCTTCGTATTCATTCAAAGTATTGTTCTTACAAAGTCTTGCTCAAGGTTTTACATGGCGAAATTTATTTGGATTAGCGATATAATGGTTTATTACGAGGAGATTTGGAATTAAGGGAAGTCGAGCATAATTATTGTTATGGTTTTGGATGACACACACAAAGTTATTGTTCACACACAAGGAGTTTGGTGATTTGTTCTTAAAAGGATTCAAAAAGGCTCGTATTTGATTCTTATGGATTAATTGATTACGAAGAAGGTTGAATATCATTTATTTAATGTTGTAGTTGAGTTTCATAGGTTTGTGTTCTTATCATATAGCTTGATAAATCTAGTAATGTGTGATTTTTCTTATGATCCTCTATGCACACATTGGCTATCACTTAAAGGAGTTACATTGTAGTGCTCGATGTCTCATATTAGTTGAGGATTTTGTCAAGGATTGCGGTCTACTTATATTTGGTGATTCGTTATCGTATGGAGTTTCGTGGATAGTAAAGATTTAAGATACAAGTTTGGGAAATTCTACTTCTTCATCAAATTCGTTATACTCGGTTTTCTTCACAAGTAATCATTACATAAAGCCTACAGATTTTGAAGAATCATTGATGTACATGCACCACTCAAGGAAAAGTGTTTGATTTTTACTACTGTTGATCATTATTACTACTGCTAGTTGGAGTTTTCTACTGTTTTGGATCCATTTTTCCTATGGTGCTTAATGGTGGGTGATTTTAAACATTGGAAGTCTTAGATTGGAAGTATGATATTGGTTCGTGGTGGCGAAGATCATTATTTTCATCGTTCCCTATTTGTTGATAACAAAAGGGAAGAGATGTTTGAGTGACATGTTTAAGTCAAGGGAAGATTGTTTCATTCATGGTGAGATTTAATTATCTCAACCACGCTACTTAAATCGAGGGAAGTTCGTACAAGAATCGTATTTGTTTTGTCATCATCAAATATGGGAAGATTGTTGGGTCTATTATAGATTTGATGATACAAAACAAGAAGAATGAAACATGAAGGACTAAAAGTGACAAGAAGGGAAACTACAAAAAGATGGAGGATTTGGAAAATTCTAGAAGATATGCTTAAAAGAATATTTAGTTTCCTAATTGTATTATTATTCCTCTTGTAAACCCTAGATGTCTCTAGTATATAAAGAGACATAGGGTCATTAGTTTTAGTACGTACGTACAAGATGTAGACGTCTAAAGGTGTATGTGTGTGGGGGAACCTAGGCGTAGGGACTTGGGAAAACGCCTAGGGTTTAGTTAGTTAGTGTTAGATCAAGTCTTTGATCTTTATTATAGTTAGTTAGTTAGTTTATCATAACGAAAAACCTTGTTCATAATAATGTTGATTCTATGTTTGAATATTCCGCTTTCATTATTATGTGTTCCTAGATATAATATTAGACCTAGTCTAAGAGTTACAATGATCTTCACATCTATCATAAGATAGCCTCTGCAAGGCATCTAGTTTATACGCTCCCATGTTCTTCAAGTAGTGACACATGAAGCTTTTCTGTTCTTTCTTTGTGGGTGGCTTTGACATACTTTCTTCTGCTCTTTTTTGCCTAAAGAATCTTTGCCTTTCTTGAACTATCTGATCAAGAGCTTATTTTGCCTGTTCACATGTTAGGCTTTCAATTTCTTCGTTCTGCAACCTATATGCCGGTATCTCATCAGCTTCAGCTGTTGACATAACGTAATGCCAATCTTCCCACGCAGCTTGATGTCTAGCTACAACATCCGCCTTTCTTTTCCTTTGAACCCTTGCTCTGTCTTTTGCATTGGGAGCACCTCGAGGGTCTTTTTCAGCTGTTGCTTTTTCAGTTACATTTTCAGCAGCCATCTTAGTAGCTAATTCTGCATCCGATTGAAAGATTTTGTCAACTTTATTTTTTTCGGTTAAAATTTCATCCTGCATCTAAGCAGCTATTTTGTGATCAGACTTCGTTTGTTCTTCTTTAGTAAAGCGTTTTCATAGGTTCCTTTAAGCAATGGACGCTTTCCTATAACAGAAACACCGACATTTGAATCAGTAGAAATAATAGCTTGCATAACACTTGATCCTATGATTGTAGCTCCTCTCTCATTTGGCCTTGCGCTCTTCAAACATGCTAGGCCAAGTGCTGCGGTCGCAAGCTTTGCGCTTTCATCACCTGTGTCTTTCATTACTGGTACTTCAAAACTTGTATGTACGTCACTAGCATTAGTAACATCTTTAGGTTGAATTGTTTCTACACTAACAAATTCATTTTGAACTGTAGCACCAGCACAAACAGATGTACAAGCAGCAGTACCTTCGTTCAAAATTGTTGTGGGTGCAGCATGAACTTGTTCATTGACAACACTAAGAACATGCTCCACATGTTTACTGACAGTGGCTTGAGTTGTACTAGCAGTGGTTTCAGCATTTGTTGCGCAATGGTTGCGCTGACACTAGCGATAGTTTCGACTGAGCATTTCCACCTTCATCCATTGTGTTTTTGTTGTCACATCATGAGTAATAGGCGAAGAAGATATGTTGGGTTCATAAATACCCAAACCCCTTAATCTAGGATTTGAATAGAAAATAGCCCAAGTGTTTAATCCGTTAACACTATCGGTCCTTGAGTGCATAGTCTCTCGGTGAGTCATCTTCAGGATACTCGGATGAGGCGAAGAAGTCTCTCCACTCGATGAGGCGGAACTTAAGCGGTGAAGACCGAGTCAAGAAGAAGATGATGGATTGGGTGGTGATGACAATAACTCACCGAATCCCTAAGACTCTCTCCAACTACTTACATCAAGACAAACCGAATTAGAAGAATGAAGGAAGTAAAGATCAAGAAAGAGCGGGACTAGGCGGGAAAAGTTGAATCGGATAAGACAAAGTCCTTATCAACCAAAGTCAACTTTCCTGAATGGCAAAATATTAGGCTTAGTGTCATCACCGAACTTAGGAAAGTAGTCTTGTCTCTTACCTAGAATAGTCTTTAGAATGAGACAAAATACATCAAGATTTTGTCTTACATATGATGTCGGTTGTCACTTAGGAAAGAGTCAAATATCATACATGTATAAATAGCATAAGAGATGGAGTGAAAAGGTTAAGCATGTGAATTGTAAAACGCACATACACGCAAGCTATCTTTTCACTCCTCCAAATCTAACTTAGTTCCCGAGATAGCTCGGTGAGCTCTAAGAGTTGTGCTCGGACTTAGCACGAGCTTAGAGAGAGTCACCAACTTTGTCATTTCAATCCCATGTACTATTCCGCAAGTACTTGGGTAACGATATTCTTTTTGATTTATTTCTAATAAGAATATGATGTTGAAAATTACTTAGTGTGTTTTCTTATGTTAATTTCACCATAGTTCACTATTAACTTGTTTTATATACTTAAAATGTTTTAAACGATAGTGAGCGGGAACAACAAGTGGTATCGAGCAAGGCTAATTATAAAACTCGTTTTTAGGCGCTCTAAAAGTTTTAAATTAGGATCCTAAATGGTCGAAATTGATGTACCCCAACTAGTCGATAAAAGGGTGGAGCTTATTCAATTTGTTGCCCTAGACTTGAAGTTGGAAAATTCAACAAATGGAAAAAGCGAATGCTTTGCTATTTGATTAGGATTGAACCTTATTATATCAAGTGTATAAATGAAGGTCCATTTGTCCCAAAGACTCTTGAAGGGTTGCCCAAACACAAGCTCGGTGGACCAGGGATGAAAGGAGAGTGGTCAACCAGACGAAAGACTCAAAAGTATCATAATATCTTGTCTTCCCGCGATATTATGGAGTCTCATATAAGTTGTAGTACAACTAAGCAAACTCGATGACCTAGTTCATAGTCATGAAGGACCATCGATACCAAGGAAAGCAGGATAATGGACACGAAACTTGAGTATAACACCTTCGTGGCTAAGGACTCGAAACTCTCTCTCAAACTTACACGGTACAAAACTCTTTAAATGAATTGTCAAATGATGGTGTTAAGTTGTCCAAACATGAAATCAATGTTGGTTTTGTCAACGGTCTCCACGAGAAGTGGTTGAATTTCTCTCGGGGACTTAGGAATGCTAATCATATCCAAAATCTTGAGCTTCACGAAATTTATGGGAAATTTGTCTATGAGGAAAATCTCATCAGCAGACGATACCACGACTTAAAGAAGTCTCGAAGTCAAGAAGTCCCCGACCACCACCTCATCACCAATATCAATCGCTTTCTATTCTAACAATGTTGTTCAAGATTTTCAAGAAACTTCGATGATGAGCCCGATGAGAGATCAAGTGAGGAGTACCTAAATGACTTGAACATCGAATTTCGGAAAGGGCACTCCTTGCTAACTCTCAAGGTTTATAAAAAGAAATAAAGGTTTTCAAATGCCAAAGCAAATGAGGACACCGAATGCTTTAAGTGTCATAAAGAGGTCATTTTGCAAAAGACTGCTTTTCAAAACAATTCTGGACCCTCTTATAAACCATCAAGGTCAAATCACCCCGTGCTTTAGCAAATTTCAACCAAAAATCTATCGGTCTCATCAAAACTTTCAAAACAAATCGATCAAAACAAACTGCTGATTTTGAAGCTAAGTATAAGAAAGTCAAGCTAAGCTTGCATTGCTCGAGGCCACCCTCGAAACAACAAAAGTGTTCAATGCTGCGGGGTAAAAAAGGCCTTGTTGTCGAGACCTTCGAGTGGGATGAAGAGCGGTGTCATCGATGATGAAATGGTGCATGTCGATTGCTGATGCCCCTCTCGAGAAGAGGACAAGCTAGCGCTTGGAAAGAATCATGCGAAAATGGGAATGGGTCAACATCACTATGAAGAAGGTAAACATCTTACTATCTATGGATGATGACTCGATTGGCGCCTTATATGAATTATCTTAATGTTGACCTTAAGTTCGTAGAAGAGCAAAGATTAAATCTCTTTTCAAAATACAACAAGCTAAGTTTTGAATTAAACAAGTGTAGAGATGAACCGCTTATTTTAAAACAAGCCAATCTTGAGGTTGTCACCTTGCAAATTCAAAACATCGAACTAGTTAAGAGAAATCGGGCTCTTCAAGATGAAATTAAAAGGAACAAGATATTCTTGATAGTTGGACTACTAAGAATCCCGGGGTCTTTGATCTTGGGTGCCCCGAAGAGCAAAAAGAAAGTCATAGGTGAAGATCATCTCCCGACTCTATAACAAAGACCAAAGTTCAAAGCCATTTGTGTCGTGGTATGATTACCAACATGTTGACAACTCTAAATTCCAAAGGATCGGATTGAACGGGTTAATCCCGAGAGTAAGCTTCCAAACTTCGATTACGGAAGGATTCTTGAGCACGAGAGCCAAGCTCTTAAGAGCATGCTAGGACTTCACGAGATGACCAGTGGTACCGAACACATCTCGAGTGCAGGCGAATCAAACACCGCCCACCCCGAAACCTCTTCAGATGCTTGATCCAAGCTCGAGCTTACTCTAAAATTCAATCCTCACTCACCAAAGGAAAGGTCCGACTTGGTAGAACCATCCTACAAAGACAAGCAAAACTAATCCAACAAGATTCTACTCCTACCGAGACTTCAACATCCTCTGTCCCCAGAAGGCGACCAAATTCAAGAACTCATCGAGCTTGTGAGGAAGTCGACGAAAAGATGGACTCCATCGAAAAAGCCCCGATTCAATCAAGGAAGCTAAGTCACCTCATCTAGCTCATCAAAATCAAAACCACCAACAAACCCAAGCGTAAGTGTGAGTCGTGTCATTACACCACCATACCAATCGACAATCTGCATGAATCCTTTACCGCATGATCGCAATAAGGATGATCACCGAACTGCACCACTTACGGTATGTAAGCTCATCAAGAAGCAAACTACACCAAAGTTGGTCACCAATATGCTTCATCCTCCAAAACGACTCTCAAGAATAGAGCAAAACCTTT
This sequence comes from Chrysanthemum lavandulifolium, assembly GCA_022545495.1. NCBI lineage: Eukaryota > Viridiplantae > Streptophyta > Magnoliopsida > Asterales > Asteraceae > Chrysanthemum > Chrysanthemum lavandulifolium. The sequence continues at coordinate 63,544,051 of CM040245.1, forward strand.
TCCTCTTTGCCACCTTGTGGGTTTAATGATCATCATCGGGATCGCCTCATGAACACATGCCGTGATATATGTAAATCCACTCATGAGACATCCCAACATGACGGTGTCATTCACGCAAGGAGAAGCACAAAACAACCCAAAATCACCGAGTCTTCCTCGGTCTCTAAATGCAAAACACGTGGTAGCACAATGCACACAACCACCGACCATGAGTCGATTGCAAAATTCAAAGAAACCTTGAGACCCAAGCCTACTAGCAAGTGGGTCACTAAGATAAACTAATTCGCTTTACTACTTGTGCAGACACGCCAGGAGCCTATCGGCATCTAGGCGGTGGATGCTCAAGAAGAATGACGGTGTAAAGGAGTATATGCACAAGTATGTAAAGGAAACAGACCCAAGGTAGTATTTGGTGATAACTCATCATGTCCCATGAAGGTTATGGTTCAAGAACCGCAATGGAATAGTTTTCTAGAATTGCTTACGCCAATGGTCTCAAATACAATCTCATCGATGTCTCATCAACTATGTGATGCTAAGTACATTGTGCAATTTAATGACAAACAAGGTACCATCTTCAATGCCAACAAGGAAGTAGTGTTGATAGCTCCAAGGAGAGATGATGTTTATGTGTTAGACATGTCAACACTCTCCCAAGATGGAAATTGTCTCTTTGCTAAAGCCACTGAAACTATCAATTGGCTATGGCATAAGAGACTCTCACACTAAACTTCAAAACCTCAACAACTTGGCAAAACAAAACAAGGTCCTTGGCTTACCATCACCGGTTTTGCAAAGATAAACCATGCTCGCATGTGAAAAAGGTAAACACCACGAGCATCATTCAAAACCAAACAAAATTTCTCCATCAAAAGTCGCCACCTCCTCGCACATGGATCTCTTTGGACCTCGGTCCTAGATCAATCCGGCATAGAAGTATACACTTGTCATTGTTGATGACTTCTCAAGATACACTTGGGTATACTTTCTTTCAAAAAGAGTCGGCGGTGATACAATAATGTCATTTATCGTGAAGATTGAAAACTAGAATGACATTACTATTAAACAAATCAGATCGATAATGGTATCTTGAAGTTCGAAATCAAGAGCTTGAGAGTTTCGTGATGAAAAAAGAATTTCTCAAAATTTCTCATCTCCATATACCCCCGAACAAAATGAGGTTCTTGAAGGAAAACAGAACCCTCATTGAGGTTTGTAGAACCATGTTAAATGGCTCACCCTCTCCAAGCATTTACGGATGGCGGTCAAAGCGCACGTTACACTCAAAACAGGTCAATCATTGTCAAAGACATAATAAAACCCCATATGAGATCTTCAAAGGTAGACTTCCTAACATCGACTATTTTCATGTGTTTGGATGTCCGTGTTCATTCATAACCACAAGGATCATCTAGGCAAGTTTGATGCAAAGTCGATGATGGATACTCTTAGGGTACTCACCGATCTCCAAAGCCTTCGTGGTTTTTAACACAAGGAGACAACAAGTTGAGGAAACCTTTCATGTCACCTTTGATGAAAGTGTTGAAAGCATCGAGTTCACCAACACCTCGATGGAGGAAATAGGAATTGATAACTCATCAAGATATCCTCCTGATGAGTACAACACCGAATTTAATTCCTCATATCAGTCGATGTCGACATCTCATATTATGTCTTACCTCATAACCTACCCCAACCAACTATCGGTGAGTTCATTGATAATCAATCGCCCTTTGGGATAAGGAACACCGATCCAAATAATCGTGAACCTCAGAACTCATGAACCTCAACTCGAACTAGACATCTCTACAGATGATCTAAATGATTCTCGTGACTCTGCACCGAACTCACATCCCGAACACCGGTGACATCATCAAGCTCGGATCCAGCACCACAAAGTAAGTAGACAAGAACTCGGGATATTGAGCTTGTAAACATAATTGGTGAACCCACCGAGGGCATGCTCACTAGAAGCATGTTCGCTAGTCTAATTCAACCTCATCCAATAAATGTCTATATGTCGATTACTATCGGATATAGAACCCAAAAGTGTCATCGAGGCTCTAAAATACCCAAGCCGGGTTCAAAGCTATGCAAGAAGAATCGCAACAATTTGATAAAAACAAGGTCATGACCTTGATCAAATGTCCTCGGGATGTAGTAGTCATAGGAATGAAGTGGGTTTCGTAAACAAAAGCGATGAAAATGGCATCATCATTAAAAACAAAGCCCCGACTTGTAGCCAAAGGTTACATCAACAAGAAGGCATTGAATATGATGAGACATTTGCTCTGTTGCAAGAATGGAAGTTATCAGGATCTTCTTTGCATATGCAACATACATGAACTTCGTGGTCTACCAAATGGATGTTAAAAGTGCATTCTTAAATGGTGATCTCAAGGAAGATGTGTATGTTCGGCAACCTCCGGGCTTTGAGAGTAGTGAATTCCACGACTATGTCTCGCAAGCTTGACAAAGCCCTTTATGGACTTAAACAAGCTCCCGAGCATGGTATGAAACTCTCTCGGCCTTCCCGATACAAAACAAGTTTGTCGGAGGAAAGATAGACAACACAATGTTTGTCTATAGAACTCAACAGGATGTGATTCTAGTCAAGTGTATGTTGATGATATCATCTTTGGCTCAACAAACTACAAACTTTGCAAGCAGTTTGAAAAACCGATGACAAAGAAGTTTGAAATGAGCATGATGGGAGAACTCACATACTTTCTTGGACTACAAATCGAACAAGCGATAAAGGAATATCCATCGACCAAGAGAAATACACGAAATCTCTTGAAGAAATATGAGATATCGACTATGCCTCGGTGAAGACACCAATGGTCCCACCTAACAACCACGGACTGATCTCACCGGCAAATCGATCAATCAAACCCATTTCGAGAGGATTGTTGGCTCACCGATGTATCTAACACGCTACTAGACCGGACATACAATTTCGATCTGTTTAATAGCAAGATATCATTCCAATCCCAAAGAATCTCACCTCACAGCGGCCAAAAGAATACTCGGTGCACAGAGGAACCCCAAACCTTGGACTCTATTATCGAAATGCTCGGGGTTTGATCTCGAGGGTTACTCGATTACGATTATCTTTGGTGCAACATGGACGAAAAAAGTACCTCGGGGTCTGTCAATTTCTAGGAGAAAAGCGGTTTGTTGGAGTGCAAAAAGCAACAATCGTTGGCTATGTCCTCATTTGGCTGAATATGTAGCTCTGATGGGATGTTGTGCCAATGTATTATGGATGAAAAGTCAACTCGGTGACTATGACATCCATTACAAAATAGTGCCCATCTTACGTGATAACACCGTGCTATTGCAATCTCCAACAACCTGTCCTCCACCAAAGAACCAAACACATTGATATCGGATATCACTTCATCGGGATCACATAATGAAAGGAGATATTGAACTTCATTTCATCCCTCACGAATATCAATTGGTGATATCTTCACGAACCCTTGGATGAACCTACCTTGGGGAGGCGAAAATTTGAATTAGGAATGCTTGACATTGAAAGCCAAGTATATGAAAACCAATCTGGTGAGTTCTGAAATGGTTCATTCTCCTGAACATCAAAACCAACCTCTCCATTTGAATAAGTAAGACTCATTCGGGGTCCACGACACTTGACAAAGAGCATTGAATGAGTAACTAAATGATCCAAGTATCGAGTTACTTTAATGTCCTAGGTTGGTAACTATGCCAATTTAATAAAGGAATATATGTCTCTTTGTCTTCTTGTCATCCCACTTGGTATTTAATGCCTCTACAAAAAATATTAAATTGATATTTTATCTACTGCAAAAGTGCACTTTTCTTGTACCTTGCAAGCTATTCCTTGAAAAGCGGGATTTTCTTTGCGGGTAATGGAGTGGTAGCATTAAATGTGGAAATTCAAGCGTTCTTCAAAAGCGGACTCTTAATATTCCCATTTGTGCACAAATCACCCTCTTACCACTCTATAAATACCTCTTCCAACACAAACAAACACATGAATTATTTTCGCAACAAAACTACATCAAAATCATTTCTAAAACTCAGAAATATTTGTGTGTGCTCAAAAAAAACTCTTCAAACATCTTTTGGAAAACCTTTCTTGTAAACATTTACAAAAGTTTTTCATCACAAACTTAAGAGATCAAAAATAAAAACCTTGATTATTCTAGTCAAAATATTTTCAAAACCCTAAAATCTTTTAATGGAAATGGCTAGAACTCAATCTCTCCAGTTTGCTTCTCAGTGGGTAGGGGATCTTACAAACGTTGAATTTAAAACTAATAATGTCATAGGCAATTTTGAATACCACAAACGGTCTCGACCTACAAAGACATTATGAAATTTTTGTTTAATTGCCCAACGAAAGCGGCCTTTATTCGATGTCCTCCATTGTTTACAAAATCTCCTCGGGAGTTTTGGGCAGCAACTAAGGCCTATGACCCGACACCTCCATCGATGAGAATAACCTCGGACCTCTCGGGAATATCTCATGATTCGATCTTCACGAGGCAATAACAATTCACCACGGATTACAAAACATTTTGCACTTCAGCGAGGTTGGATTACAACAAAGGAGTTTATGTAGCCCATCACAGACCCTCCACGGTGAAGGATGGGTTAAAACAAATCGTTTTAGATCAAGCGTTTTTGGGCGAACCCGGTCACCAAGAGTTCATTCCCGTGGCTTGGAGGATCCTATTCACTTTTGTGATTCGGGTCCTCAGCGGAACCACTCATCCACCCAACAAGTTAACTCTATTCGATTAATGATGGCATACTTCTTAATGAATGGGGTCCTTTGTCGACATAGGGAGATCATTCTACGGTGATCGTAACCAAGCTCTGAGCAAAACTAGGGCGAAATACGTTTCGTATCCTAGGTTTGTCTCTTTGCGCTTCTAAGTGTTCTTGGGTTCAAATTATCCTCGGGAAGAAAAATTTTGCGCTTTACGGCATCTGAGCCAATCAAATTTTCAAAAGACCCATTCCTTGTCACTCTATTATGGTTCTTTGTAAACAACCAGGAGGATCGATGTCTCAAACCTGCTCTAAAAAGAAAGGGAATTCTCGGTGGGACTAAGACTAAACCCAGTCCAGGGCCACGAGGCTTGAGGAACCTGACCTAAAAGGCACAAAAGGCCGAGACTAAAAAGACACTGCAGTGACGGGCAACATCCACCCGTGACAACGAAGGACACTTTGATACATCACGTCGGTACCCTTGGTCACATCCAGCTACTCCCAAGATCAGAGGAAACAAACAACCAGCTGGTGAGGCGCCTTCCCACATCGCCCGGTGATTACATTAGCAAATCCAAGCCTTTGTGCGAGGGCACATTGATCGATCCCAAAGACTCGGAGGGAAAAATACAACCCTCGATAGGGATACAACTATTCTTGACTTCGCAAAGGCATTGGAAAACTCCTACGATGTCTCGGGGTCACTGGGGACAAAACTCGGAGGAAAGAAACAACCGCCGATCTGGAACCCACAACCAATCGACTCCGGTGAAGGCAGCGGAAGCATCCCGCCAGTGTCAGGGGTCAGCGGGACAAAGACTCGAGAGGAAACATACCACCGGATATGGAACCCGACACCAACCCCTGATTAATTATTGATGTCATTGGAATACTTTTTCGTAAGATGAGCTTCTTTGAGGCGATGATGAAATTTTATTAGGCGGGAAGAAGTGGGCCCGAGGTTCAAGGCGAACAAGAGCCTCATCGATCCACAGGAATAGGCGAATCACCATTCCACATGAAAATGATGACTCTCTTCCTCCACCGATGAATTTGAAAGATTTGAAAATGTTCTCCCGCTTCTTGAAAGGCGACTTGTTCGATAGATCACCAAAGCATCAAGAAGATTATACTCTGGGGTCCTTTGAAACAACATGGGGAACAACCACTTTGAAAACTGCTTTGCCGATTCTGCGATCTTAAATCCGATGTGCTCACCTTCAATGAAAATGTTCACGAACACGGGGATCTTATGTATCAGCAGTTGGCGAACAAAATACAAACACGGGTAAGATTGAGAGTATCTTGAGTGTAGCTCATCAATTGATGATATCAAAGAGGCTGTCGAGGAGGACCCGACACTCGATTCTAAAATCTTGGAAGCCCTTTGAAGTTTATATGAAGAATTCCTCCGTCTCATTGACACGGTTGATATGCTTGATGCCAATGTTCAAGGCTTACTGAGTTATGTTCGATCTCTACAATCTACATTGGGCTCTGGATACTCGGTGGCTAATCGGCTAAGGCATCATCCTCCATGGCTTGGAATCTTGGGCCTAGGATGACCGCCTTAGAATTATCTCATGCTAACTTGGAAGCAAAGGTCCTTTGGTATTCAAACCGACACATCGGACATCAAGGCAATGATCTACGAAATTTATCAGGGCCTTGGGTCAAGCGGCTCCGTCCCTTGGCCTGACTCCAGCTCTTGCCCTGGCGGCGCTCAGGCAGCAGGTTGAGGGAGAATATTCTTGAAGAAACTCCTTCTCACACCGAGAGGGAGCCAACACTGCTTGACATCGATGGCTCAAATCTCATCATCACCACCGGTCTCGGCAACACCTATCTCATCAATCCCACCAACAACATCAACAACAACAACAGCGATAATCATACCAATAACAACAACACCACCACCTGGTAGCAACTTCATCGTCCTCGGGGCGGGACAAAGGAAAGGCAAAATGACAACTCGGGCACGAGAAGATTCCCTTTAAAATCGACAACACCATGTATCTTTCACACCACTACTGACTAAGTTCTCGCCTTGCTAAGGAGGAAAGAAAAAACTTCTTTGAAGAAGAAAGAAAAGAGAGAGAAGCACTTGGTACAAGTGGTTCTTGAGGAAGTTGAAAATATTAGGATAGATGCAAAGAAGCTCGAAAATTCGAGCGGGACAAAAGTTCAAGGAAGCTCGAGTGCTCGGATGGTTTGAAATGAGAAAGCAGTTAGAAGAAAAGAAGAAAAAGCTGACCATCGGGCAAAGCGAATTGAGCATTACAATGGACAATGACAAGCAGAGGCTTCTGAAAAGATCACGGATGTCGAATCATCCCCAATACCAAACCACGGCCATGAGCGTTTATAGAGGGTTGATAAAAGACATTTCGAGGTTCATGATCCCTCGAATTCAGACTTTGGGATCACTGAACTTGATGAGCTTGGTCCAATTATTGAAAAGAAGAAGAATCACGGTGGTTAAGGACTGATGAAAATGCTCGATAAAGATATGAAAGATCGAGATTGTCCATTAGCTGAATTGACCCGCTAATCGCACCTCAAGGATCTCGACCGCAATCATCTCTTGGCAAAAGGAAGAGTTGAGTTCAACACGAAATAAAAGTGCTTGGTGGAATGCAACGAGGAGCTACAGAAGGTGTTAAGTTTGTGAGCTGTCTAGTGATCGAAGCACGAAGGGCTATTCCATACGAGATGTCTATGGAAACCTGCTTTTCAAAGATGGAGTGATAATGATCAGGTTTGGTGTAGCGCAATCTTTGAGCTACATACCAGTGGCCTCTCGAGATCAAACCCGGCAAACATCGGGTTACGCCAGGACACGAATGCCAAGATAAGAGACCATCTGACGGAGAAACACTCATCACCAAGAAATTCAAGCTTGAAGCATTGGGAATCCATCGGATTGACATCATTTTGTTTATCTTTTGTACTAGTGATAGGATCTATGTAATCGATCAATAAAGATGTATGTTTTATTCATTTACTCGATGTTCCTTATTGTATTCATTAGTACATTCGGTTAAGAAGAAGCCTCTTGCTCACTTACATTTGATCAACCACTTAGGCTATTTGTATATCCAAATAGAGGAGGTTGGGTTCGATAAATACCCAAACCCCTTAATCTAGGATTTGAATGAAAATAGCCCAAGTGTTTAATCCGTTAACACTATCAGTCCTTGGTGCATAGTCTCGGTGGAGTCATCTTCGGGATACTCGGTGAGGCGAAGAAAAGTCTCTCCACTTTCGATGAGGCGGAACTTAAAGGGTGAAGGCGGGTCGAGAAGAAGATGATGGATTCGGTGGTGATGACAATAACTCGCTTGAATCCCTAAGACTCTCTCAACTACTTACTGAAGACAAAGGCGAATTAGAAGGCGGAAGGAAGTAAAGCGAAGAAAGCGGGACTAGGCGGGAAAAGTTGAATCGAGATAAGGCGAGTCATTATCAACCAAATTCAACTTTCCTTGAATGGCAAAGATCGGGCTCGATGTCATCCGAACTTAGGAAAGTAGTCTTGTCTCTTACCTAGAATAGTCTTTGTAAGCGAGACAAAATACATCGATATTTTGTCTTACATATGATGTCGGTTGTCACTTAGGAAAGAGTCAAATATCATACATGTATAAATAGCATAAGAGATGGAGTGAAAATGTTAAGCTTGTGGTTGTAAAACACGCATACCATGACCATCTTTCACTCCTCCAAATACAACTTAGTTCACGAGATAGCTCGGTGAGCTCTAAGAGTTGTGCTCGGACTTAGCACGAGCATGAGAGGAGTCACCCAACTTTGTCATTTCAATCCCAAGTACTATTCATAAGTACTTGGGTAGCGTATTCTTTGTTGATTTATTTCTAATAAGAATATGATGTTGAAAATTACTTAGAGTGTTTCTTATGTTAATTTGAGTCATAGTTCACTATTAACTTGTTTTATATACTTAAAATGTTTTAAGCGATAGTGAGCAGGGAACAACAAGATCTTTGGTAGCATCATCATTGAATGGCAATTCAACGCTTCTAGTCATTTGACAATGATTAGTAACGACTTATGTTGACTTGTTTCACCATGAGGAGACTCCTCATTTCCACTTCGATAAAATATTTATGAATTCTGCACTAACTGCATTGCACCAATATTGTCATGTTCATTTGTCATTACCGGGTCATTCACATCCTTTTCACTTTCGTCACCAATCTACATCGCTTTTGGTAACATCCGAAAGAGATCTACAAGCATCGATTACTTGGACATAATCTTTGGTATTGTTGTACTAGCGGTGAGAATTATATGTCTTGGCAGCAGTTGAGGTTCCACATTTGTCTTTGCCACTAGAATGTTTAGAAGGGACAACACAAGCACTTCACCACTATCAAGGCAAGGGTTTAATTATGGACTAGTCAAGCCAAGTGACAATCATGCATGTGCACATCAACATAAATAAAATTGTGAAGACATTCGTACCTTAATTTGGATCCAAAGAGGCACCGACATCTTGAGCGATCTTACTAGTTTGAGCTGTATTCTCCGTTGCATTATCATCCCTGTTGCACCATCCATCAACCCACCTTTACATGCGGTTACACACTAGTCACGGCAAGTGACAACCACGCATTTACATATGAACAAACTTACAAACCGTAAGGACACACATACCTTCGTTTGGAATTAAAAGAGCCGCTAACACCTTGAACAGTTTTATTAGTTTCAATTGTCTTCTCCACTTCATTTGTAGCCTCCCCTGAAGCATCCTCATCCATCACGGTCATTCTATACAATTACGAGCTAGTCACAGCGAGCGACAACAATGCATTTACATATGAACATACTTAATACCTGTAATGACAAGCATACCTTTGTTCATATTCAAATGAGACTCTAACATCGTCAACAGTTTTATTACTTTCAACTGTCTTCTCCAATGCAATATCAGCCTCCTTGAACCATCCTCATCCATCACGGTCGTTCTGTACAATTACGGGCTAGTCAAGGCAAGCGACAACAATGCATTTACATATGAACATACTTAATAGCTATTGACACGCATACCTTTGTTCATACTCAAATGAGGCACTAACATTGTCAAAGTTTTATTACTTTCATTGTCTTCTCCACCTGCAATAGCAACCTCCCTAAACCATCCTCATCTATCACGGTTAGATTACGTACAATTACGGGCTGGTCAAGGCAGCGACAACAATGCATTTACATATGAACATACTTAATACACCTTAGTGACACGCATACCTTTGTTCATATTCAAATGAGGCACTAACATCGTCAACAATTTTATTACTTTCGACTGTCTTCTCCACTGCAATAGCAGCCTCCCTTGAACCATCGACATCCATATGAACTGAAAATTTTGCATTCTTCGCACGATCACCACTTGCATCTTCTGAAGATGACTCAACTACCTTATGTTTTCGAACCTTCACCAAACGTTTTAGCTTTGTGGTACCTGCCTTTTTCTTCTCCAACCGCTTAACCTTCCTCTTCAAATATTTTATATCTGCATCTTATGCTGAAGTTTTATTTGTTAATTCACATACCTGTTTACATAGTTGATCACACTTTTCCACCAATTGATTTACTTTGATTTGCTCTCGACTTCCGTGTGTTAACTCTGGTAGGTGAATCATTGAGGTGTGTAGATCTCATCGCATGCCTACCATGACCAGAAAGATCCCCCATATTTTCCACTTGGATGGGTCCATCATCAGATCTTGTTCCATTGAAAATTGATTCATCTGAAGTTCTATTGGTTTGGGATGTTGAAGCCGAACATCTGGGTGTGTGTTGGGATTCAGAGGGACTTCCTGATCCTTCACCCAAATTCTTAGGCAACAAGCACCATGTGTGGGAACAATGGTGTTACTGTCCCATCAAACTTATTGCCCTTCCTTCTCATGTGAGTCAAAAGTTTTTGAGTTTGACAACGGACATGCCAAGTTTTTGAATGTTTGGGTGGTGTCTCAAAACAGTTGTCCAATAGCAGTTGTAAAAACCTTGGATACATATAATATTTTGCATACTTATCCAACAAGTTCTTGTTGAACCATCAAATATCATTTTGGAAAAATTGAATTTCTCATTAAGAGCTACACAAATCACAAAAGATGTTATGTTTGTACTAAACTCATTCAAGGAAGTTGTCTTTGGACTTAGACATTGCAATATGGTATGGATCAAGAATTTCCATTGTGGGAAGAAGAATGGTTTATAAAATGTTAATTTTGTTCCTAATTTACCTCCATACCCCAAAAGTGGTAGTGTTTTAAAAATGGTATCATTATCCAAACACACAATACACTTGACATCATCTAGGAGAAGATCTCTCTAATTGATGCCTCGATAATAATTATCTCATGCCATCTACCTTAGCATGGTTGTACTTCCTCACCAATATTTTAGTCTTTGCGAGACCAAACCGCTTGATACGAAAGCGTATATAACGGGTTTCACGGTGAGTGCATACCTAAGTGGGTGTGCATTGAAATTAATAATTTGTTCAAACCCTATAGCCTCCTTTGGTTTTCCAAAACGCAACCATGTTGTGAGTTGCAGCAAAAAACTTGGGCGCCATTGTTGTTTATTTCGAAATTGATTGCAACTGATTGTTAGGGGTTCTGAATTATGTTGTTTGTGGGTCTAAACTATGTTTTGCGCTAGCAGTTGTAACTCTTAATTGAGTTTTATCCCCAATTGAATGGAAATTAATATGTACTACAAAGTAGTTTAACACTTGTAGCGGTTGTTACTATTTGTAGGCGTATTTATCCCAATTGTGATGTTCTAATTACCTCTTTTTTAATGATATAATAAGTTATTATTTTAATACAAAAATAACATGCAACTCAACACGTCATCATCTTCTATTATCGAGGGCCAAAAATTATGACTAACACATTATTAGAATTGTCTCTTTGCCATGCATTGACATGTTGTTCAGAACCCCAAACAAGTACACACCCACATTATTACTTTTTTAACTAAATAAATATTTTTTGGGTACATGTCAAGAGGCCATACTAGTACTTTAGTAGTAAGTTTTTTATTTTTGTAACGTGACTTACTATGTCGCAAACAATTGAATAACTACGCAAAATAATATATACTAGTAACATTTCACAAATATATACTAGTTATGCCAATTGTCTGTTTCATATATAATCAACAAAAGCAACCATTATCGTCATCTATTATCGAGACAAAAATTACGATAAACAAGTTATGCCAATTATACATTTCCCATGGACAAGTGGATCACAACCAAATAAGTACCCACCCATAATCATTTTTATAATATCTTCCTTTTTTAAACTATTTTTAGGGCGAGTTTGCTAGCTCATAGCTAGCAAATGGTACTGGCAACTAAATAGTGTACTCATGGCAACTACTATAGTACTTTTAGTCAGCGGTGATGTATGCAAAAAGGGTGGGGTTGAATGGATTTAATTTGCCCAGTGGTCGATTACTTGAATTTATTACTTATTGAGTTAATGAAGCTTGTCTTATACTCGAACAATTCTGTGCACAAAGCTCACGGTGTTTTTGGGCAACTAGCTACAAACCGTTTCAAATATTTTAGTACAATTGGCAACTAGTTGTGGCAAACGGACAACTAATATTTTACATTCGACATGTACAATTCTTTGTACATTGGCCACCTCTAATAGTGTAGTTCACTTAATGTCATGCCTTGTGCATATGTAGCTATTATTATATTTATTTTAACCACATAAATTTACGAAACACAAATGTAACATTACTTTAACCAGCGGTTGGTTTGGGTTCATGAGACATCGGTACTACATAATATTAGTCTTTGCTATTCAAACTAATCTTCACGGTTAATATTCATGGCATGACCAACGAGTTACATCTGCATTCTTTGTAAAAACATTGAAAATGGATAGTTTAAAATTACATTAATGTTTGTGTGTACTCTTGGGTTTTATTCATTGTTTTGTTGCACGTTCTTTTGACAACAGTTTTAGAAAAAAACTTGGCATCCTTCACCGACTAGTAATGGTAAGTACATTTGGTTAACTTTAGTATATTAGCCCCAATAAAAACTGAACTTTACAAAAGTAGATAACACATGTCTTCGTATTTAATTTATAAAGGGTATGATGATAATAAGTTGGGGAAGGATGTACTATTTATTTGTTGCATCTAGTTGGTACAGTTGGGCAACTGGTTACAATAGTTGGGCAGATTGTTTTTGTACTTTACTATAGTGCTTTTTTATTTATTTATTTATTACTAGTATATTAGTAGCTACTCTCCCTAAATAGCCTTCTTCATTACCAAATATCACTTTGTAAAACCACAACCTGTTCTACAATAATCTCTAGTTCATATAACCATGCCGATTGGGTTACCAATTTTAGACCAAATATGTGTGAAAATGGTTCAAAGCAGGTTTGAAGGACATGATCCACACGTCTTTCGAGAGAGAGATGGTAACAGAGACGACGAGAAAGGTTTCGAGAAGTTGATTGAGCAAATTGAGGATCGCGTTGAGCAAAGACATGCAATCATAAAGGAGTTTGAACAGTATGGCTTCCATGCTGTTCTGGTGGCACCTTTGGCGCAGCTTGTACTAGCGCAGAAGGAGGACATGGAGGAGTTTTCCTTGCTTATTAAAAGGCGCCATGTAAGCTCGTGCCGTGCCGTTCAAAAGTCATCTATCATGAACGAGCTTAGGAAGTATGTTTTAGATGGTTAAAATGAACGACCTTAGGAAGCATGATTTAGTTTCTTAAATGTTGGTGTTATTTTTCGCTTTTCTCGGTGTTGCAACTTTGTATTTTGGGTCAATGGACGTCGTATCTAGTCTTAAATCGATGTATTTTTCTTAATGGAATTAATGCAAGTATAATCTATTATGGTCTTGTTTGTATAGTTTTATTTAATTGTCCTAAGAATTGTATATGTATTTTCAGCTATATATGTAACTGAATTGAGTTGTCAAGATGATTGTAACCTTATCAACGACACTGGATAATTGTGGTTTAGATGTTTGGTCTACTGTATTGAACTGAACTCATTTTTCTTGTTTGAACTACGATCCAATTATGAGCATAACCAAACTGAACTCATTTTTCTGCTTTGTACCGCAGGCAACCTTTTTATGTTGTAATAATATAGTCGGACTATTCGAGTTGCTTAGCATTGTAGGCGAAACTTTTGCATGTAATATGGGCAACTAGTTTATGTAATTGGGCAATTTCTTTTGTACCCAAGGCCACCATCTAATTTGCAATATGGGCAACTAAATGCCATAATTGTGCAATACGTCTTGTACTATCGGGCAACCATAATTCTTAATCATATCATCATAAATGATAGACTTAACAGCATAAACCTAACAGCACTAAGTTAGGCTTAGAAGCACTATCATGGTTGGCACGAGAATCTCAATTGCCCACTCCTAGTTCTTCATTCATATTTTTAAAGGCATCAAACATTCATAACAGTGCAACCATACATCTAATTATCCGGCCTAAAACAAAACATAAAAAAAGTAAAAAAAAAAAAAAAAAAAGCGAAAAAAAAAAACACCATCATAATAGCTGCTACACCCCATTTCAAACCAAGTTGTTAGAACCACAACTCTCTTCCTGCTTTCCATCATTTCTTTCCTTGCTTTGAGTCGTTGAAAAAATTTCAAGCCGGCTAATCCTGCTTTTCGGATCATAAGGGTCTTGAAACCCATGTTGTTGCTCCCAGTTTTCTTTGCTACCACATTTGGTCGCTCCACCCCATTTGGTTGTTGATCCACCACCCCACTTTGAGCCACCTCTGCATCCTGTTGATCATCCTCATCATCTCCATCCTCCTCATCATCTTCATCTTCTTCGTCCTCTTCCAGCTCATTCGTTCCATAAACCTCATCTCGATAAAAGTCTTTTATATGGATCCAGTTCAAAATAATTTTCCTCATCCTCGTATCTACCTACCTATAGGACCCAAATTCTGAAATGGGTTCCTCCCTGAAAGCATCAACCATCGCGTCAAACAACAAATAGTTGTTTAACACAAACGCGTACTCTTCTGCATCATTTTGAAAGAAATCATTTGCAGCCATTGTTGTGGTAATTTTTTGAAGGGAATATGTATTCTGTATGTCTCGTTTTTTGGTATACAATTGATAGCTATAGTTGTGGAGGTAGATGGACGGTTTCCAAGACTTTGGGCGGGAAAAGGGACCAAAGGCGCCAAAAAATAAATAAATAAAGGGAATAGATTTTAAGCTTCCTCCAAAAGCTTGCAATACTTGATGCAATAACTAGTTGTATCGCATGCTTTGTGGAAAATAAACTTCCAAAATAAAAATTATTATTGGATTGTTGATTATGGTTTGAATTGATAATAAACTGAACACGAGGGTAAACAATCGGGTTCATTATGATTGAGTCGAGGGATTAATTGTTTGATCGTTACTCGAAAATAAATAGTACCTCTTTTGTTGCGACTAGATATTCACTCGACTTGGAGCAACTAAAAGATAAAAAAAATTAAAACAATTGTTAAATTACTACTTGTAAAGACAATTGTTATTAGATTTTGTTAATAACGAAATCAGTAATTTATAAGTGTTCGTGACACATTTTTTGGATAAAAAAAGGAACAAACGAGGCCTATTGGACTATTCGACACATGACACCGATATTTCGTTTTGGTTGCGATTTTGGTTTATCGTCAATCCATATTTTTTAGATGTAATTTGGGCAACTAATTTTGTTATTTGGGCTACCAAGTTAGTACTTTAGGCAACCTTTACATATTTAAAGAATAAATTATAGAATGGGTCTTTAGCATTTATTAGTACTGTGGCCCACACTTTTAGATGTACTTTGGGCAACAACTTTTAGTGTCAAGTGGCAACTTAATTTGTACTGCAGGCCAACCTCCTAGATGCAATCTGGGCAACTTAAGAACATACATGGTCAATATGTCTTGTACGTTGGGCAACCTTAATTCATATGAATAGCATCATATATGTACTTTGCCACACGTTATTAAGGTTTATAAACACTAGTTTCCATGTGGTGTGTTACTTCACTCAACAAATAACTGCAGAAAACGTTAATCAAAACAAAATAACATCAGCAAAAATAAGTAATGAACTCTGTTGTGAGATGCAAGGTGTTTATGAGGTATGAAGATCTTGTAGGATCTCAAATATTGTGTTATAGATGATTCGGGTGGCCTTGGATGATGATGATACAAGTATGCCATGTTTTAGAGAGAGAAAGAGTGAGAGGGTGTTCTTGGTAGAGCCTTGCTTTGCAAATAATGGAATGTTAGATTGAGAATCACCACCCCTTCCAAGGATGGAAGGGGTATTTATAATTCTGAGACACTACGTCCTCCTGTCCGGTTGTGGATCGGGCATCTGATGGGTAAAGACCCGTCCTTCCTCCACGGTGTTACTCTAAACTATTCTATGCTACAAACTAACTAATAAACTACTAAATAACGTAAATAACTACAAGTCTACGACCTAACATATGCTAGACCATAATTGGGGTGACCAACACTTTAACATGGAATTTCCAATTCCTAACAATCTCCCCCTAAGGGAGGTCACCCCATGAAATATATTTTGCATCCTAGCATTCTATCTTTGACTTTGGTTCTGAGCTCGTAGACTTCAATTCTTCAAGTTCCGCAATCTTAGTGCATTAGTAGCGATTCTTAAAAGTCCGCATTGATTTGTACTTTTAGTGGAGGCCTTTAACTGATCCACATCTTGATGATCTTCGAGCTTTCTTGAGATCATCGACGTAAAATCTCTGGATCACCCTTTGTTGTGTTTCCATCATGTGATGTTGTGACTTTTGGACCGACATGCTCACACTTTCGGATCATGACATCTTTTCATCGAGTAAGCGGAAGCTTCTTGACTCATGATATTTGCGGCGTAGCGAAACATAGTATAGAAATATCGAGCCGGGTTACGTAGATATGCACAAGTCATGATTTCTTCAATTAAGTGTGGATCTTTGTGAGCATGCGGCTTTGGATTGACTCCTCAATTACGATCGGTGCAACCGTCCAAATGTACCGCAAACAACAGATTAGCAATAAAACACGAAAGTGTCTTTGATCACTTCGTTGAATTGAGGTACTGGCCCATGGTTCCCCGTTGATCGGTACAAATCGCATCGATCGATCGTAGAATTCGAAGAATCTCCTTGATGGGGTTTCGCGGTGTTCTAGCTATTCTCAAACCGAGCGTCTCAAAGAGACAAGGGAAGTTTAGTGCGCAATACCACAAGGATAATCGTGAGGACTCTTAAAATATTCTTACTTTCCACATTGTGTGAAGCCTCTTCATTAATTTTGGGTCCATGTGCACATTTGGTCCTATGTCTTCATCAACAATACCAAGTCCTTTTAAGAGAACTTGAGTAGCTTGGGAAGTTTAGTGCCTTATGACGTCTTGTCTTCAATACCGTGTTACCTTAGTAACCACCAATAGCATATGTATTGAACCGGTTTACGCCTAAGGTTGAATTATTGGAGGCTATTTCTTTTCACCCCTTTTTCACATTCATTTCTTTTCATTCTTCACCCTTCATTGCTTACGAGACTTCATAACTAGAACCTTGTTGGGTTTATTCCATTACTAGCTATCTCGATCCGCACTCTTCCCATTTCTCACTTTTCTCCTTTTTCATCATACCTAAGGACTCTACACTATCTAGTGGATTATCCCTGGGTAGATCCTTCCGGTTCTGGCGGATCGTGGGAACTAATACCTAACCTCACCATCCTTATAACTCCATGCATAAAGTAAAATGGTCGGTCTTTTGGTACAGTTCATTCTTCCTTAAAACCAATTGAAAAATCATTTGGAAAATCAATAAAGGTACTTGTGATACGAGATCAAAGCATTTTGTACCTTAATAGTTTTGATCATTTAGAAATGCTCCCCCTCAACATGTGCATATGATCTTGAAATTGTTTAGCACATGGAGGCAAAAGTTCTTTGAAATAATTTCTTGATCACAATTTCAGTAGAAAAAGCCTTTTAATTTTCTTTGGTAAATTCTCCCCCTCAATATGTGCTTTTAAATCATTTTATCACATAGAGGCAAGAGGTTTTTGAAGTACTTTTCACGATTGCCAATAGAAACCATTTGCTTCCCCTCAATATGTGCATCGATATACGAAAGAGTTTGGCACATATTAGAGAGAACTTGCACTTTGAATCAAAACAATCATCTTTTATCAAATTTCATAGTTAAATCACAAATTCTCCCCTGATCAAAAATATCAAACCCATTGAGATTTTGGATCTCAAGTGATTTAATAAGGTTTAGAAAACATGGGAGAAAATGTGGCCTTGTTTAAATACTTATCTTGTTTTTGAATAAATGCTCCTCCTCAATCATGTGCATATGATCCTGAAATCGTTTGGCACATGGAGGCAGAAGTGCCTTTAAAGGACTAAAACAGATTTGAGATTTAAATCATGATCTCTCCCCCGATCAAAAATATCAAACTAATTGAGATTTGTGATCCCAATTGATTTAAATCATTTAGAAAATTTTGGGGAAAGACGTGGCAAGATTTGATTTTTGAAAAATGACAGATAAGGACCATTTTAAGACATTAAAGATTATTAGTATCAGGTATGAAAGTTTTAAGAGATCTTTAAGTAAAATAAAACAATTTCACAATCAAACAAGAACAGAAAAAATTTCATTTTGTAAGATCTTTGAGTTTTAAAAAAATCATACCATGACATAACATTAAATCTTTAGATCACCACTTATTATTGTACAAACGGACTTTTATGAAGAAATATCATTTGAAAATATTTTATTTAAAATCACTCTCCCCTCAATCGATGACCGTAGTCGATGATTGAGTGACTTAAGTTTTGATATAATGAAGTCCGGTGATTTTCAAGATTAAGACCAACTTATTTTCAAAACAATATTTTTCCATTTTCAAAACAATTTTATCAATTATTTTGAAAAATGGTATCATTCACTACTTTTCACGCACAAGATAGGTTAGGTGGTTGAAATCGCTTGATTGGTGTTGTTGTAGGTTTGAAGAAAACCATCTGCCGAAGCGATAAGACTTCTTCGTTGAATTTTTCATGCCAACCGAGGTCAAATTAAGCTCCGTTATTTCATTTGATGATGAAGAAAACCATCTGCTGATGCAGTGAGACCTCTTACGTTGCATTTCTTAATGCTAACTCTCCATAGAAGTCAAATTAAGCTCCGTTTCTTCATTTGTCAACCAAAGATATAGTTACCCTTTCCTTTCGGCATCCAATCATCATTGTGGGATCCGGATCGGGAACATTCTTATAATCCATTATATCAGCATACGTTAGTAGACATACAAACAGATATATGGTGGTCGACAACACCCAAACAAAGAATCGACTAATAAAAGTCAATCAAACATATCGATCATATCATAAAGGTATGGGAATAATGTGTTTATCAAACTCTAATCATCTAATCCTAACAATCATATCCTAGGCACCTAGTCCTTCAACGTAGGTTAACATGTTTTACATTTAAGTATATAGGATAATTAGATAAGCTCGTTAGATGATATAGATTTGAAAACATTCTCCCCCTCAATCAATGACTTATTTTCTGAAAAGTTTAAAGGTGCTGAAGTCATTGATTGAATTTTCAATTTTATGAACATTCTGATACTGTTTGTACTTCAAGCAACTCATTTTCCACCAATTTTGTTAAAACAAATATTTTTCTGAAGAATTTTAGAAGGAAAAATATTTGAGTAGGAACAACAGCCTTTTTTACGACATGCTTTCCTTGTTTATGTTTTTAGGATAAGTGCACGAAATATTTGAAAATTGGTTTAGCGCAACACTTTCCTTTCTTGAAGAGTGGGTTGCTATCTGAAATAATAGCAAACCATAGTTTTGAAGAGCGGGTTACAGTCTGACGTAACTGCAAGCCATTTTTGAAGCGTGGGTTACAGTCTGAAATAACTGTAAGCCATTATTTTAGACATGTTTTGAAAAAGAAATATTTACACCTCCTGCTCGAACTTCATCTAAAGTCCCGTGCCATTATTGAATGACATTTCTAAGACCATAGATGTTATCGATACCAGAAGACATGTCTTTAGAAAACAATATTTTTGGTCTTTTTCAAATTTTCTTATTTTTTTAAGGGTTTTTGTTGGTTTTATATTTTTCTATTTTGTTTTGCTGGTTTTATATTTTTGTATTTTGCTTTTTAATAAATATTTACAAAGATAGAGTAGATGATATAGTTTAAGAAGATGATGATACGAGTACCGAGATAAGGATATCGAGCAGCCCCGTTGTAGAAGATAGAAGTCATCATCCCTAAAACTTTCACCACCAAAGCTTCCGAGGCTCTTGTATTGAAGAAAGAAATTGAACCATCTGAAAGTGAGACTTTGGCAGCTTCCCCCCAAACCAAAAATCCTTTAGCTGAGCAGATTCAAAGCTTTCTTTCAAGCTTCCCTTAGCCAGGTGCACAAAGAAGCACACCATTATTATCGATCTTGCTGCTCCTTTTAAGAACGATAGTCGAGATTCTTCATTCGGGGTTATATCATCCAAATGAACAACAGCAACGTATCATCCCACATTTAAATAATCTTCTCAAGTTCCTTTTCCACTAAAGTCTGAAGCAATCCATTCCAAAAAGGTGTCAAGAGACCACTTTCCCCAAGTAGATGAATTGATGCAGTCAGTCTCTTAGACTAGAGCTCACGAACCCGAATACACATATACCCGAAGATAGAGAAACTTATACCATCGAAGTAGCAGATTAAGTCCAATAGCCAAAGAATAACCCCGATGTACACTTTTCTCTCCTCCTGAAGAAAGTGTATGAAGATCAAGAACCCGAAGTACCGAATACCAAAGAGAGAATAACCGATAATATTGAAGAAGCGGGCCGAATCATTGATTATCTCTGGAGGACTATCTCGTGGTTTCAACTCGGAATAAGTGATTATATCTCGAATCACTTATTAAGCACTCAAGTGAAACAATGAGCATCCTTAATGTACACAATCTCTCTCCCGATGATTGCGATAGCATCGAAATCATCACACACTTGTGTACCTCTTTTATCTTCAAAACTTTCTCTTACATCACTTCCCTATGTAGTTGGAATAATAACACTAAAAGCCTTGATGAGTAAATCCTTGAGTTTCTCTGCGGTCATGACGTTTGTCTTCCGGATATCTTCAATCTCATCATAACCTAAAGCTTGCAAACGAGGGGACTCATATACACATTGAGACAGACTATCAAAGACGGTTTAAGAACCTTTTTATATGTTTCGGTGCTGCGGTAAGCTAATTGCCTTGAATGTTTTTAAATAATTCTTGTCTAATATATAATACATTTTTCATACAAGTATGTTGGTCAATAGGCATGGTTTTTAGTTTAGCATGTGGCTATAGATTAATATACTTATATACAACATAAGATGGAATATAAAATTCTATACATACATAAAACCATAAAATAGTTACATAAAACTAGTATTTACTTGTCTTATAAAAGTTGCGCATGCTAGAAAACTATCTAACGATTTATCCCAGACAAGCACAAAAACATCCGAAATAGGATCTACGCATGGTTATACTATTGTTTCTTTCACAGCGCACCTGTCAGGACAAACATAAAACAAATTATTTGTTATTAATTTACTTAGCCATGCATTAGAAAAGTATACAAGGTTCACTTAAGTACATGGTTTATGATGATTTTACCTTGATATACAATGTGTTGTTATCCAGTATCTAATCCTATTTATAAATTACAGATTAAGAGTTTCCAATGCTATATGCGGCCCCTGATCATAATCGACGCGACACATCTTAAAGGGCCCTACATAGGGACAAACACAGTAGCCGTGGAATGGATGGAAATAATCAAATTATACCGATTGCCACGGAGTTTCGCAAGGTGAAAGTGGTGAATCATGGACATGGTTTTGACAAACTCGAAAGAATCCATAGGGAAGTTGCTAATTTGGAAATTATATCGAGAGACATCATGCAATAGCCCTTGCATGTAAAAATGTTTTCCAAATGCCTTTCACGGGTATTGTTGTCGCCATCCGATGTTGAATACATGTATGCAAAGCGATAGCCTAAAGTGTTTATCTTTGGAAGGCGTGCAAAGCTTACACAAGGGACTAATTTGCAAAGCTAATGTCCGAGATTCGTGTAGCACGACCGATATCTCACAAAAACTAGTTGCGCAGTATTGAAAATGGTCGATGGCACATTGCCCCGCAAACATGTACAACTACGACCTCAAACGAGGTGGAATCGATCAATGCTTTAACAAAGGATGTGCGCAAGATCCCAATAAAGATGTTGATGGAATGGTTTAAACGTCTTCTTCAAATATGGTATTACGAACGGAGAGCAAAACATGCAGGTAGAGCATATATTGTTATTACTGGATAGTTTAATGAGGAATAATTATGTAGTCGTATTCATAAATGTGTCAATATATGTAAATGTTAGATGCACCGGATGACGAACTTACAGACTGGGTGATCACCAAAGTGAAAGATAGAATGGAAAAAAGTGCAAACTAAAAGGTTTTGGGGATACTTAATGACAAAGTGTATGAAGTACACGACACAAAAAAACATCATGTTGTTGATTTGGTAAACGGTGAATGCAGTTATTGCAAATGGCAGCTTTCAGGATTGCCTTGCGGACATGTTTGTGCTGTAGGTAGATTTGCAGGCCTGACCAGTGTTAAGAAATTGGCAAAAGCTTGGTTTTATGATACAACTATTAAAGTGACATACCAAGACATCATTTATCCATTAAAAGATATGACGATGTGGGACACTGAAGTGAACTTACAAGTTGTGTTGCCCCCTGTTATCGGTATGTGTAATTCAGGCAGGCCTAAAAATAAAGACCGAATACCATCTCAAGGTGAGGCGCCAAAGAGCAACTATTGTGGAAGGTGTGGCACAAAAGGATACAACCGGCTAACATGTAGAGTACCTATGGTGAAAATAAAAGTAAGTATTTGTTCAACTTTAAAAAAACTTTAAGGCTTTTTTGTTAATTGGCAAATACCCTGTATTGGCACACATGTACAGAGAATGGTTGGTTACAAACGAAGGGCTACGCCAGGTACATCAGGTGCAAAAAAAAGGCTCGTATGATGGGGGAATCATCTAAGTTAACTAGCAACAGCCAAAGGGAGCCAAACGGAGACTCTAATCATGGGGTGATAAATGAGGCGATCACCCCAACTCAAGTCAAACCACTGAACAACCAAGCTCGTCCGCTCCACACACCAATCTTCTATCCAATTTCCCTACTCCAAACAGCTTTTTACGGGAACATGGTTTTTATTAATGCATTCACTGCCTAAGTCATACTATAGTGTGTTTTGTATACGCATAACGTTAGTGTGTATTTAGCTTTGTAATAACTGATGGATCTTAAACTATTACTTATTTGTGTCATGTTGTGGCTAGCTAATAGTGGTCGTGCATCTGTGTGGTATGAACATATTCTTTGAATATAAAACGTAGTCAATAAACGTACCAACCCATCGTTCAGGCATCCAGGACTTCCATCATAATCGTTTTCCCGTTCTGTATGGCCCTCCTGTAAGTGGTTATAGAAACCCTTTTTCCACTTCTTGACACACCCTCTTACTCAACAACTGGTTCTTTTCCTTTGGAAGTCCCATGACCAGGCTTGCTTTCATGAACATCCTCATAAAAGAGTTTCTCTTTTCCCTTCTCGGTGGCATTTCCGGTTTGGAGTTCCATACCCTCCTGTTGCAACACTTTTTCATTTCGTTGTGCATTACCCCTTTTTCTCGATCTCGAACCCTCTTTCGCCGTGATAGACACATGCTTTGTTAGCTTCCTTCTTTTGAAAGGAGTTGCACTACATAACGCATGCCAACGTCCTCTTCCCGCCATACCATGTTTTTAAATAAAATTGTGACAAACCACATTGCTCGTGCACAATGTAGGCGCCCATGGATCCATTCTTGTAACATATAGGATTTCACATACACATCAAACCATAACCAAAGTGGGCGTACAAAGATGAGTTTTAGAGAAAGTTAGAGACTTGGGAACTTTAGTGAGAGAAAGAAAATCTTATTATGAGCTCCAACTCTACCTTGGGAGGTAGAGTATTTATAGTCATTACATAAACGCCACCGACGGGTGTGGATCGTGCATACAGTGGGTAAAGACCGTCTGTCCTCCACGGTGTTACTTAACTAAATACTACTTAATCTTAGAATCACTACGACTACGAGCTTTCTACGATTACATATACTTGAGGTGACCGACACTTTAATACATGGATTTACTAAATCCTAAAATCTCCCCAAGGGAGGTCACCTCAAACACACATTGAAATTACATAGAATACAAACAGATATTACATTGAGATTGTTCTTGGATTCTTGTTCATGTTCTTTGTTTTGTAGCTCGTGACTTTGATTCTTCATATTTGCATGTTTGGATAATCGAGTGGAGGTCTTTAACCGATCCACGTGATCGTGTTTTAAGCCGACTTTAAGATCATCACC
Organism: Chrysanthemum lavandulifolium; assembly: GCA_022545495.1. Taxonomy (NCBI): domain Eukaryota; kingdom Viridiplantae; phylum Streptophyta; class Magnoliopsida; order Asterales; family Asteraceae; genus Chrysanthemum; species Chrysanthemum lavandulifolium. Next base: position 63,568,433 of record CM040245.1, read on the forward strand.
ACGAAATCTCGACTTATCCATTGTGGTGTTGGTATGAAGTGAAGTTGTGACATTTGGACCGACATGCTCACATTCGGATCATGATAAATTCTCATCGAGTAGCGGAAGCTTTTATTGATTCATGATATTGGCGACAGCGTAGCGTAAGCATGGAGTGAAAATATCGAGTCATTGATGCACTAATCATGATTTCTTCGAGATGAATGTGTTGAGTGAGCATGCGGCTATGGATTGACCGCTTCATTTTGATCACCGAAAGCGTCGGTGTACCGCATACAACAGTTAGCAATAAAGTGCATGAAAGTGTCTTTGATCACTTTCGTTGAATTGAGGTACACGCCCACGGTTCCCCGTTGATCGATACATGTCTCGCCGTGATCAAGTATAATTAAAGAATTTCCTTGACGGGGTTTGAAGTCGCTCTAGCTGTTCTCAAACCGAACGTCTCAAAGAAGACAACACGGAGTGAGTGAACCAATAATTGAGATTCACCGATTGATAAACGAGATTTCAAAAATAATCATGTATCGCTCAATAGAAATTGTTTTACAATACAACGAAGGTTTTAATGAAGATCAATTATCAATCATAAACACCTTTTGATTTGAAATATTACGTACAACCGATGTGCTAAAGAAAAGAGTTTTAAGCACAACGATTGGTTTTTCAAAGGTATCCGTCAATCCATAACTCGAACGAGATTGATTCAAAAGATTGAATCGCCCCATTGTTTCTCGCTCGGTTGTCACATGGTTGTTCTATAGAATAGATCTCACATGCCACCCACCGTGAGCTTGTTTGATGTTGGCTCGGAAGGATTTCCATCTTTATTGTGAATATTTTTACATATCACTGGATGTTACGGAAATACCACAAGGATAATACGTAGAACTCAAGATATAATCTCTCTTTCCACATTGTGTGAAATGTAGAGTCTTCATTGAACGTGTCCTAATGAGATTTATTGATGATCTCGTGGCTCTAGACTCAATTTGTGCATGTTTGGATCCTATATCGGAGACTAGGGAGAGGTCTCCTTCAATATCAACAATCTCTAGAGAAAGTCGATAGATAATGTCGGTTCCCGTGAGAATGAAACGAGTCCTTTTAAGAGGAACTTGAGTGGTTTGGGAAGTTGAAGTGTAGTCGTCATCGCGTCCATGACGCCTTGTCTTCAATACCGATGTTACCTTGGTAACCACCAAGAGCATATGAATTGAACCCAGATCGCCCCAAGGTTGAATAATTGGAGGGCTATTTGTTTTCACCCTTTCTCATTCAATTCTTTTCATTCTTCAACCCTTCAGTTGCTTACCGAGACTTCATAGCTAGAACCTTGTTGGGTTTATTCCAAGACTAGCTTAGTCTCATCCGCACACTTCCCATATCTCATTTTCTCCTTTTTCAATATACCCAAGGACTTCTACACTATCTAGTGGATTGTCCATGGGTAGATCCCTCGATTCTGGCGGATCATGGGAACAAATACCTAACCTTATCATTCTTATACCACCATACATAAAGTAAAGTTGGTCGGTCTATTTGGTATTGTCATCGCCATTGGAACCAATTGAAACCCATTTGAAAATCAATCCGGATACTTATGATATATCAAAGCATTTTGTACCGAATTGTTTTGATATTTTAGAACAAGAGCTCCCCTCAACATGTGCATCAAAATGTTTGAAATCGTTTTGCACACGGAGGCAAGAGAAAGAATTTACTTGAACAACAGGAGCAAAAGATTCTCAAATTCAATACCTTCCTCTTGACGATATCCTTTTGCAACTAATCTAGCCTTATTTTCCGTAACATCTCCATGCTCATCAAGCTTCACTTTGAAGATCCACTTAAGAGCAATGATCATAGCACGATCGGAGCAGGTACTAATTCCCATACATCTAATCGATCAAATTCATGAATTTCTTCTTGCATGGCATTGAACCAAATTGTCTTCATTCATGGCGCTTTAACATCTTTAGGTTCGATCTTAGAGTAGTAGTTGAAGAAGCACCATAAGGCATCGGTTGCAAGTTGTTTCCTTGTGGATACCGGACGAGAGGTTTCAATGATGTTGTCCGGTGGATGATCATGTGTCCATTTTCCGAGGTGTTCATGTGGTTGTTGTTGTGGAACCAGTAGCAGTCAATGTCTCCTAAAGATGGTTACGATGATGATTCAGAGCAAATATGGTTTCAAATGGAGCATCTTCGAGGAGTAGCGAAGGATTAACATCATCATTGATGCGAAAGCAGTTCCATGATGTACATTTGAAGATTGATGATTTGTTGATGAGAAGAGTGATCGGCAGCAGCGCTTCATGACTTAATGATATTGAGGCGGAAGGATTGACTTCATTCACGTGGATATGGCGACCTCTGTTGTAGGATTTGATAGATCATTAGCACATGGCTTATAGTGTTCATCAAACATCGGATCAAACAATTTCTTCAAATCATCTTTAGTTGGAGGTACATATGGAGTTCTTTGGAGAGGAATTTGGTACAAGGATGAACCAATGGGATCGATTTGAAGTGCGGGTCAGAATGGATTGTCCAGAGCCATTTGACCGGTCGACTCATCGAACGTAACGTGAATTGTTTCCATGATGTTTCGGGTTTCTTGTTGTAGATTATGTAGCCCTTCTTGTTTGGTGCATAACCAACTAAAACTCCAATATCTTCCTTTGCTCTTAATTTTCCTAAGTCTTGATGTCATTCGTTGGATAACACAAGGCACCAAACACACGAAGGTAGAGAGATCGGGTTTCGTTTATGAACAAGTTCATATGGAGTTTTTCCATGAGAGGTGTGTATAAGGAATGATTTTGGGTGTAGCAAGCGGTGGAAATGGCTTCACCCATAGAAACATTGGAACCTTTGAATATTAGCATTGTTCTTATGGCTTCACAAGAGTTTGATTTCGTCTTTCAACTACACCGTTACATTGAGGAGTTCATGAAACACTTCTTTGATGACCGATTCCAACACTTTCATAAAAGCGAATTAAGTCTTTGTTAACAAACTCGTGCCATTGTCTGCTCGAACAATTACATCAGTATTGTTAAGTCAAACTCGTCGCTTGGGTTAGTTTAATGATGACATCTTGAGTTTCATCCTTTGTCCTCAAAAATTTGCCCAAGTAAATCGAGAGTAGTCATCAACAACTACTAGAATGTATTTCTTCCCATTTATCGTTTGAACTCTCATTGGTCCGCAGATCCATATGAAAGGTATGAAGAACTTCCATTACTAAGTTTGTGGGTTTTGGTTTGTAGGCATATTTCGTGCTTTTTCCCGCTTGGCAAGTCGAACACGATGATCTTTTTCATATTTTAGTCCGGTAAGCCTCGACAAGATCCTTTCTCGAAAGATTGTTTATGGTGCAGAAGTTCAAGTGATTGAGACGACGATGCCATAACCAAGACTTTGTTTAGAAGCCTTTGTCGACAAGCGATTGGTGAAGACTTCATCATGTCATCGATAGAGATGGTGTATAGGTTTGTACCTCGAGTACCTCTTAATAATTCCACACCATCAAGTTCTCTAACGAAACAAGTATGTTTTCTAAAAGCCACTTCTAGATCGGAATCACGAATTGACCAACAGAGAACAAATTATGACCAAGACATTCCACATAATATACCCTTAAAATTACACTTTTACCGACCACATAATCTCCATAACCCATAATGGCTCCAAAATGGTCGCTCCTCGAATCTAACTCGTCGATGAATTTACTCACAAAGTTCATGAGCCACGACCGGTCTCCAAATATATGCATGGAATAGCACGAGTCCGTGTACCATAGAACGATTTGAACGATCTGCAGTTGAACACGCATAAGAATGGATAATCGGATAATTGGGATCCCCATGCAAGAATGGGTTCTATTTGGTTAGTAACGATGATTGGAACACCCACATCATAAATAGAAACAATGGAGTCATTAGGAATAGATGCGGTCTTTGGTGTATCAGATTTGACCTATTCAAAGTATGTTCACTTCTTAAGGGAATAGTTCTACCAAGAGGCATTCATTTTCTAGAGGCATTGTCTTATCAGTTCATGCGGGCGTAATCGATTAATCTTATGACCAAAAGGTATCCATTGATAACCTATCTTACTAAATGTTCTCCACATGGGTTTCCACTATTTTCTAACTTTCTTACGTCTTTTGCCTTTTAGCCTTTTTAGCATGATTTTTAGCATTAACAATTTTAACTGGCATATGACAAGATTAGACAAAACATTCATACCACATTCATGATTAGCAATGTCATTCAAGCGATATCATTACAAGGTTTGCATATAGTAGCGATTCAATTACTTACAAGACGCTTATAGCTAATACTAGAATCAACACGATTCGCTTTATTCAACTCGAGACATAGTGTTCCTAGGGTGATCTTCTACTCTTTTCCAATGCACATTCTTAGCTTGCAAGGTCCTATCATTCCTTGTATTGCCTTGAGACTTTGACCGCTTGCTTTAATGTCATCACATTCTCTGTAGAGGAATGGAAACATTAGTTGGTTTTGCTACTTTTGCATTTCTGTTTAGATGTCTTGGGATCTGAACTACTTGAAGGCATACTAGAGTTCACATTCATGACATTGGACATTGAAGGATTTGTATGCTTGGCACTAGTCATAGAACAAGGTATCAAGGATTGACTTGCTCACCTAAGTTTTTAGGGCATATTGTAATTAAGCATTCTAGAAGTTCTTGAGATCGTTTGGCATATAAGCATGCATGGCTAATTGCGTTATCAAGTGGTTTCTCTAACTTATCCTCTTCTACAATCTCACGGAGACATTCTAGGCTGTCCTTAAGGTGTGAGAAATATGTTTGAATAGCAAGTTTGTTATTCCTAAGATGAGGAGGAACATATTTCACAAACAAAGCATATTTATTACAACCATGCACCTTTGATGCACCATTCTCCCCATTGGTCATTGGCATTTTCCCTTTTACGACTCTTGATTCTCAATTTCCTTTTACAACGGTTAATTGTTCATTATTTTGTTACGAGTGACTTTTATTGACTCAAATAACTCATTGAAATGACGTTTAACCTTTTCATTTTCTTCTAGAAAACCCTCATTTTCCTTTTGTAAAACATTAACCAAGTTTTGAAGATGAAAGTTTTGAGAATTCCGAAAATCTAATGGAGGAGGCATTTGGGAGCCAGACACATTGTTCTTTTCACCCTTTAAATGAGAGATTTGGGCTTTCAACTTTCGATCGTGTTACAATGAGCTCGAATGCTCATCACGCTTGCTAATTTCAAAAGCGCATCAAATTCGGGAACATCCAAAGATGTCTTGATATTTGAGGTTTTAACATTTTCTTTCGGATGTTGATATTTTAATTGCAAAGCAAGATGCTCAACTTCCAATTTAGAAAACTGTTTTACCAGATTATCATGATCATCATGTTCAACTTTATCATGCGCTTTAGAGTTAGTTTTTTCAAGCTCAATGACATGATCATGGGAGACTTTCGAGCAATGATAATTCATGAAATCGAGAAGCATTAATGGAACAATTCGTAGCGATGTAAAACACATCTTGAGTAATACTTTCGAAATAAGAGTCTCATTCAATGTATGCAAGTTCTTCCTCTCAATCTCATTATATTTTAGTGCTCGCTCATAGTCACTAACCTCAACTATCATTGCATCAAATTCATTTTCCATTCCTTTAATATCCGAATCTATCCACTTTTAAGACTCTCAAATTGATCTTTTAGTTGTTTAAAGAAAGGCATGACCTAAGTTAGATAGCATTCTTTTGTTTGCTCAAAACCCTTTCCCTTCAAGAATCCCAGGGTGTGATCCTTTTCTTACAAGTTTTCTCAAAATCGACAAATAGTTGAAAAATAACATATTGACCGATTAAGGTCTTGCTTTAGTGGCAATAGTTCTAGGAACTAAATGCATTGGTGTATTAGAAGGATACACAATCATGCAGCATTTTCCTAAGAGGAGGTTTGTTTCAACCGATTTTCACTTTTTGCTTATCTAAGTCCTTTTTCCGAAAACTTGTTCGGTGTTAACAATGTTTGAGGCTTAAATTTGTTTAAGGAGATCCAGTTTTCCTTCTTGTAATCATGGGGTTTTATCATTATGTTATTCTTTTTACATTCGTGATCTTTTAGCTTCTTATTCATTTTCTCCCTAGATGCATCATCTAATTTTCTATCTTCCTCGCACTCAATGCAACTAGGTTTCGCTCTAGGCTTAAGAATCTCATTGCCATCATTGATTACATTATGGGCGCTCTAGCCTTTTAACAACCTCTGGATTTGGTTCCTCAATAAGGGAGTACTATGCTTATCACTCAAAACTCGTGCTTAGTGATTAAGTGAAGCGATCGAATGGTATTTCCTTGTACGTACAACTTATTTTCAAGCTTGTTTTTCAAGGTTTTAGATTAGAAAATCATTCAAAGTTTTGAGTCCTTAGTATCGAATTCTTGCTTAAGCATTTTAACATTTTCTTGAAGTTTTTGTTTTTCTTAGCGCTTTAGAAAGCTTTTCTTGTAATGAGTTTAACTCTTGTTTTAATACTTCTTCTCTAAACTTACTTTTTCTAATAGTTGTACGCATTTGGTCATCCATTTCACGCTCACGAGTGGTTAACTCAAACTTAGCTCGTTGTTCATAAATGGCAACTCGCTCTTTATAGACATTAAGTTCGTGGATAACAGAATCATCGGGGCACATGCGGTGTATTCATCAAAACATAGTCATCATTGTCTGCAGAAGATGCATCACTTGGTACACTCTCACTTTCACTTTGTTTCACATATTGATTATATGGGACAACATTGATATTACCCATATTTTCAATATCGACTCAAAAGTTTCAGCTTGATTGTACTTTGTCATGCATCTTTGCACATCAAAGATCATCGTATAGTTTTAATACCTCGAAATGATTTTGTCTTTGGATGGACCAGCTTGTGGTGATGAAGAGACTTTAGAAGGGACCATTGGAGAAATGCTAGCCATGAAAATTGTTTGTGCGATGGGTTCATTATCAACGTCGAGTCGTATGCTTCACAATCAAGAACTTGAATGGCGTTCGATGATTGTGGCTATCTCCGAATTGGCTACTCATCCACATCTCGCATCATATGTCTTGGCATTTCCTCGAAGAAACAACAATTCCTCTTCATCCAAGGCTGCACCATTATCCCGAGCTTGCACAAGCAACATCTTATCCTCAAGTACTCGGCCTCGAGGCGTTTTGGTGATGTGCGCCCTTGCAATATGTCCTCACCACCACGCTTGTAACACTTGATCGGCTTTGCTTGTCCTTGATTTCCATTCCTTCCCTATTACGATTTTCCACATACCCTCCTCCTACTCCACCTCTTCTTTGTTCATATTGTCTTCCTTGGTGGTTGTCTGTAACCTTTCCATCTCGACAAAAGCATGGTTATGTAGATTGGATGCGATCCCGATTTCATTGTTAGTGTGAAGTCTGTTGGTATGTGGAGAGAAGGTTAAGTTTTGTTTAACCATAAGAGCCGCTTTATTGATAAAGTGTTCCATGACCGCATTGGCATCGGGTTGTTTGAAATATGGATCTTGAATGACTTGAGATGCTTTGGTAGTGGTTCCATCATTGGTGTAAAATGTTTGTTGAATCATTTGATGAACTTGTTTCTCCTCGTTGGTTTTGAACCGATCAAGAATCCTTTTTCAAACATAGCATGTCTCTCATTACGAAGAAGGAAGGCATAGAGTTGCTCATAGTTTGTATTCTTCAATCCTTTGGTTAACTTCACAGAGGTGACAAACTTGTGCCATTCGGGATTCATGTTGTTCACAAACTTTGAGTTCAAATTGAATGTTTGGCATAGTCATTCGATGTTCCTCATGTCGTTAACAAGCTTGTGGAATCTCACGTAATACTCATAGACACTCTCATCCGGTTTCATCTTGAAGTGCTCAAATTCATCATAGAGTTGTGATTCTCTGCTTCCATAGTTAGTTGAACCCGAGAGAAGCATCTTGACATTATCCCACACCGCCTTGGCTTCGTGTTGTGATTGATCGACTTGTAGATATCTTTTGGAAGACCTTGAAGTATGATGTTAGAAGCCCGATATCGAGATCAAATCTCTTTTCTCCTTATCATCGAGCTCATCATATGTCTTTGGTCTATCTATTCCATAGATCATTGTTCCATCTGCATTGTATCAATTAAGTCTCTTGTAGTCTCAATCGATAAGGTCCTTCATTAATCGATTTGAGAATGTTGACCCCATTTTCCTTTCCAAGATAGTACAATCTGATTCGTTGAGCCCAAGAGTCGTAGTCGGTTACGTCAAGCATGGGTGGACGAGTATCCGAACCATTTGCTTGAACATCCTCGACAACGATGGAGATGATTGTAGGTACGTTGGTAGACATGTTTAAAGATTACACGGATTTTATAACTCAATGATTAAACCGGAAATAGATTCTTTCATGGGATTTTACTAAATCAAGAGAAACCGTATCACAAACAAAAGTCAACCAAGTCGCTAAGAATCCTTGAATCAAGTCGCTAAAACCAAGTTGCTAAGACAAGTCGCTAAGTTCCAAATCGCTATGAATTTTGACACCAAGTCGCTATGCACCAAGTCGCTAAGATATCAAGTCGCTAAATAGCAACTCGCTTATGGTCCAAATAGCTAGCACCAAATCGCTAAGAAACTTAAGAACAAGTCGCTATCAAAATTGAAAGCAAGTCGCTACCTTACCAAGTCGCTACCGTAGTGGAGAATCTACTAAGTGTCTTGTTTTTCGCTTGTCTCAAAAGGCAAGTCGCTATGACCAAATCGCTAACAACTTCAACTACAACTCGCTACCAACTTACAAAGCAAGTCGCTAACAAGAATAACATTCCGTGGCTCAAGTTGCTAGCAAGAAAAACTTTAAAAACACACTTTTCAATCCAAAACAAGCTCAACCACAGTGATTCAAGCTTACCAAAACAAAACCCAAGCACATACAATGATCCTAGACACAAAAGTACACCCAAAATTCAAACTTTAACACTAGAGATGAAACAAATGATGCAAAACCACTAAACTTTTCAAACTCAAAACCATCTAAAACCACTAGAAATCCAAAGATATGTAAGATGATCTAACCATGGCTCTTGATACCATTTGTAACATATTGGTTTCACATACATCAAACCATAACCAAAGTGGGCGTACAAAGATGAGTTTTAGAGAGAATGTTAGAGACTTGAGAACTTTAGTGAGAAAAGAAAAATCTTATTATGAGCTCCAATTCTCTACCTTGGGAGGTAGAGAGTATTTATAGTCATTACATAAAACGCCACCTGACGGGCTGTGGATCAGGCATACAGTGGGTAAAGACCCGTTCGTCCTCCACGGTGTTACTTAACTAAATACTACTTAATCCTAGAATCACTACGACTACGAGCTTTCTAACAATTACATATACTTGAGGTGACCGACACTTTAATACCTGGATTTACTAAGTCCTAACAATTCTTATCCGTAATGTCATACATCCGACGAACATCATTGTTTGTGTGCAACAAAGGTAAACCATCTTCGAGTGCCTTGTTTGGTGCACCATAAAATAAAGCCCATTTGTCCCTTGCAATATCATTGAAAGAATAATCAAGCACCTCGGTAAATGCACCCTTGGTGGAGCTAAAACACCAGACATCATCAAGGCGCCCGCCTACATAGCGGAATGGCTGAAATTCAAATTTCCCGGTCTGGTGGACTTTAAATATTACTTCTTTGGTTTCAGCCAGGTCCTATAAAACATAAACCCTAATAATAATTAGAAGTAAGCACTAGACTTAAAGAGGTATACTGACCATACCTATAAAACATAAACCCTAATAACAATTTCAATAACTATGAATTAATTAAAAATTTAATAGTAGAATATAAATTATAAAGCTGCACAGTTATTTATATTCATATATAAATATATCAACGAATAAGGTAAGAAAGTACATACGGAGAGTACAACAAACCTGGATTTGTTTCTAAAAAAAATATGAAAAGGACACCGATTATTTTTTGGATTCTTCGATGAAAGTGGCCTAGGGTATAAGCAGGAATGTGGGGATGTTGATTGTCGGGACCATAAGGATAAGTTATGTGTGGGGTAAAAAGGTTTAAGTGTTTGTCATGCTAGGTCCCTCTACTTTTTACAACAAAAAATGTTGTATGTATGTGGCTATTAAGTTTTGTTGGGCCAAAAACGATAATGATATAAAAGGTACTACTACCTTTTTGCAACTTTTATAAACTCCCCACCCACCACCCCACCCCCATTTGTCGGTCAACATTTTCCAACTTTCCACAACCTTGTAAATTAAAAACCTATTTATTATGACTTCCAGAACTTCAGCTACTACCCGACTAATTGGTGGAAAAGTTGAATACTTTTGCAAATGCAGTCTTCGTCTAACAGTCAAGATGCCAACAACAAGGGCAAACCCTGGGAAGCGATTCGTAAAATGCTCTATTTGTGATATATATCAGTTTTTGGATGATGATCTGCCAAGTGAATACTATAAAGATCTGGTGTATGGGTTCTTTGAAAAGGAGAAAAGATCGAAGAAGTCAGTGGATATTGAACACTTGGTTGATACTCTTGCTTTGGACAAGTCAATCTTGGACAAAGAGTTGGTGATGCAAAGTCAAAGTTGAAGTTGTATGATAGGTTGTTTTCATTATGTTAGGATCTTTGTCGATTATTTGTGTTGGACTTGGTATGTTAATAGCCAAGTAATGTAATGGAATAGTTATATATGGTTAATTATATGCAATTTACTTTTGGAGAAGTTGCAAGTTTTATTTTCGGTGTTAAATTGTAAAGCACAGTGAACAACAAAATATATACTGGCACAAATTACCTTTTCATAATATAAGTAGCAACATAGATCACATAAACTGGATACCCTGGAGTTACAGATTCAGGCTTAGATCTGTTGAATACATATTCAACATTATATAGTGTTCAAATCAAAAAGTACCAACAATCTGAAACTCGTTTCTCGAAGTTTGTGATGTATTATAGTTTTTTCTGTAAGTATACAAAGGGTTTCATTGGATATGATAACGACTATTGTGAATCGGACAAATTCATGATAATGTTGTAACTGTTGCTCTCGTTGGTGGCTGTTGCTGTTTGTAAAGGTAGTCACGGTGATGAAATATAATGCAAAACATATTACAAGTATATTACGACCGTTAGAATAAATACTTAAAACTGCTAGTTCACGTTAGTACTGCTAGTGCTGAAGATCAACTAATGTAAACATTTTGTTACTACAAGTTGTCTAAGGTTAGTGCTGCTATCACAAATATAGGCATGCTTAACGTTACAACTGTCTGTGTACAGTATAAGCATGTTATACTGGCAACAGTGAACGAAGTTGATTAATTGGGTAGGTGTGTGTGTGTTAATGTGGGTAGTTAGTGCCCCTAGCCTTCATAATAAGAAAGCCAAACTGGTATATTTCAATGTAGGCTGACCTTATATTTGACTACTCACAAGTTAATTCAATAGTGTACAAATATTGTATGTTACTCTTCAATTAAATTCTCCTACCAACTAGTATGGGACATCATTCAAGTATAATAAATGAAGATAAAAAAATAGAGATGGTTATGCTATTAGACGTTCTTATATAATACGTCAATGCTATTCTTTTATTCATAACATCAAACAAGTTTCACCATGGCAGAGGAAACCGATTGTGAAATGCTATGCATTGCGTGCTGGTTGGAAAGAAAAAAAAAGGTTGGTTTGACCTTTGATGCTAGGGGTCCACCGAATAGAGAAAACACAACTACGGTGGTAGAGGTGATGGTGTGATGGGGCTACATGTTGCGGCATCACGGAGGTGGTGGTTCGATGAGTATCGAGAGAGGCGAGACTACAACAACCCCGATGAAATTCATGATTCTATGTGTACCCACCCGGTGACATTATTGATGAAAAACCCAACCACTTGCAAGTCGAATAATAAGTGAGCGACCAATTGAACAAGATGCGGTTGATACGACTAGCGAATCACAAGCAAGTCATTGAACAAGTGAGATCGACCTATTCTCGTTATGTTGTATTTGATAATATATATAAGTTAATGTATTTGTTATGTTATGACAATGCAAGAACCTATTTAGTTAGCAAATAATGGATAAATGCAAACACTTGATAAACAAGATGCATAAATGTATAATGAAGTCAGAAAGCATCAAATACCTTTTTAGGTGCCTTTTAGAAAGTCAAAGTGGGTAAATACAAACAAGTCGGATGAACCACTATACCGGAAGAGATAGTTAACATGCACGTGGCCATGCATAGTTGAGCACGTATACTCCCAACAAAAAATGCTGACTATTAAAAGGGAAAAAAATCTATATCTACAAACCCACAAAAAATAAAGTTGCCCTGTAGGGGTGCAAGCCAAAAATAAAGATTCCCCATCAAGGTTTCCATTTTTTTTTGTTGCAGAGATATATATTATATAAAGCCTTCATACACAATATTACGTAAACGCACATCGAACATACATCAAAAAACACATGCATACTACGATTACCCCAAACCAGATGGTTACACAAATACATCACATCTTAATATTATGTATTTGTTGAACATTTTTTTGGTAATCATAAGAAGTACCAACAAAAAAATGTTTAACAATTACATAACATTGCCTTACAAAAAAGGCTAGACTAGAGTTAACCAATATTTTTTGACTTTAAAGTTATGTTAACACAACAGTTTCTAAACGTTAACAGCAGCATGAGCATGCTGCATAACAATACATATACTCCAACCTTCCGTTCCTTAAATACCAAGTTGGTTTTGATCCCGCGCCTCCTCGACGACGGTCTCTTGTTAGAGCCTTGAAATGCCTCGACATCTTGAACTTCCGTAAACCCGATCTTGGTGTTTGAAAGCAGAGCCTCCTTTTATACGGTTTTCTCGAAACCTTATGCCCAGACCTGTCCTTGACACTAGTCCCAACCTCTTGTGGAACGGAAGAAGATCCTGCATCCAACAAAACCTGATTTGGAAGAGAAGGTGTCGGTGCATTCATTAAAGTGGAACCATCGTATTCGACAACCCGTATTACCCAGTTATAAGGTGGGGAAGTAGACCACCCAACATACATTGCTAAAGACCCATAAAATCCCCAATAGAACCATTCATCGTCGCTGAACTCAATGGCATCATGAACACTGTCGCTATGCAAAAAATCCATGAAAAGATTCTTTCCTTGGAATTCAATTCCTTTACTTCTAGGTTGGAAAGGAGGGGTTCTTAGGGAGGTGAGCGCCTTCTTCCTCCTTCCATGCAAGAGTATCGAGTAAGATTTAGAAGTATCAATTTCCACAAGTTTATCATGTATCGCAAGCTTTGCATGCGTTTCCACATCAAGAAGACTAAAAGTTAGGTTACGATAATAGAAACATGATAAGTTATCAGGTTTATGTGCAATGTACAAGTCGATTAACCCATATTCCTCGGCAAGTTCATACATCCTTTTATTATCATTATCACATTCAACAATTGTCAAACCAGTTGAAAGACTAAATCTTGGCTTTACAAAAATACAAAGCTCGTATACCACACTCAAGCTTGTAGTCCAACAAGTCAAGCATTTGATTAAAGTTCATCCTTGTGGAGTTACTAAACCTTAGCACAAGGGTTCGCCCAAACTCATAACTTAAGTTGGGAAACCGAATGAACTCACCATCGTAGTGAATCTCAAATACAGGATACGCAGCTACAGAGCGTGGTGTCCTGTAATAAAGGTATATAAATGTATACAAATAAGAATAGCAAGTATGGAAAAATATCTAGTCAAGGCAAGTAAGAACCACGCAGTAACATATCAACATTTTTAGGAAGGGTAATGGCATGCATACCTTAGTTTTAAATCAAATAAGGCAACTGAAGGCTTAGAAGCATTTTTTGATGAAAGAGATGGTTTGGAGATAGGCATCATGACTTATGTACAAATGTGATCTTGATGAAGATTTGCTATATATTAGCAAAGGTAGTATTATTTTACTATTAACAATGTACCTATATATTATATGAAACTTATGATCCATTTATTTTGATATGGAAATAGTAATAGGGATAAATGTTACTTTATTTGTTTAACGCTTTTATGTGTAGTGTGTTTGTGTAATAATATGGGAGTTAATTAGTTGACAAACCCGATGGGTGGCTGCTTTTATTTTTAAGGAATGGGCGTCCAAATGTCTATTTTTATAAAATAGACGTCCAAATGAAGAATAAATGAAATAGAGTTGTTGACTTTTAAAAAGAAAGAAGATATTTAGATCTTGAACAAATTTAGATGTAACATGTGTAGATACTTTTACGTCGTGTCTCCCATTGTTTTTTTTTTTTGAATGAATGTTACACGTACCCAAGGTTGATGCATGCAAGGCATTGTATGATTATTGGTTTATGTATGAATGTTACAAGCGTCTTTAATGTAGTAAATACTTGTTATGAATCCATTAACTAGTCATGAATGTTTTATGTGTGAATGAATATATCAATGGATGAGGCATGTTATATGTTTGATTATAAAATTTATTTGATACAATATCATATACTGAAATCCGATAGTGCATGATAAAATAATGAAAGTTCTGTTGGAGATAAGTTAAAAATTGTTAGTACAAAGGATAAAATCTATGTCTATAAAAAAAACCGAATCATCTTCTCGCGATATGCTAGCGCGACGTCAGCAGGATCATCAACTTGCAACGATAGACCATGTGCCAATCGGTATAAAAATATACAAAACCACACACACACCACAATCACCAAAAATCCCCTTGCTTAGGAACAATTTCGGCTAGCGTAAATGTAATCTTATAGTCGTTCGGATGTATTCCAATCTTAGCTAAAACCTTTGCTTGCTCTAGAACAACTGGTAGTTTGGCCTGTAGAATAACAAAAATTGTTAAAATACATATAGGGGTGATGTTGTTGGAGGTTTGTCAAAAATGTTACTATTCTATAATCGAAATACCCATGTTTGTCACCAAATTATTCATAAAATAAAGGGGTGATCTTGTTGTAGTATACTGTTGTTAATTTAAGATGTGTTCAAAAGTATTTTATGTTCCTTTTTCGTGATTCGTATACAAAGTTCGACCATTTGCCAAGTGCTTCGATATATTTTTATTTATAATAGATTTCATTTCATTGCATTAAGAGATAACAAAATAGAGCGACGAAGCAACAACATTGATGAAGATACCAAAACAAAAAAAGATGACAATGACAGAACTTGAGAGAGAGCACCTAACAAGCTAGGAGTAGAGGTTTAATATTTTTTTGCGCATATTTGCCAAAAAGGAGGTTTTATTGAGAACTTGGAGTTGCGTCTCACTGATGAGCCTCATCAGCGTCCTGTTTTTCTCAAGCTCCTCATCCTGAATTTCACGCAGGATTTCCAAACAAGCACCGCAAGGCCGGACCCAACCACGCACTCCAACCGCTTGATCTTCTCACCCTCACACCGCAACGACGAGTAAGCTCCATCACCTTTGCATGCATGTCTCTTATGAACTTGAAGTCACGTCCATTGTCGCGCACAAACAAAGAGTTAACCATGTCGTAAAGAACGTTATCCATTTCATTGTAGTAAATGTTCTGTGGGTAGTGTGTGTCCCTTGACAAAAGTTGTATGAAAATGGAATATATGGTGTCCGTTTATATAACCAAAATGGGGTGGGGTGACATGGAATTTATTTTGAATTTAAGTCAAGATGACTAAATGTGGATAGTCAAGTGGTGAATATTTGTGTCTTGTCAAGTAATTAAAATGCACATTAGCCCAAATGGAATTAATGAAGCTTCTCTAGTACTCAAACGATTCCTGGCCACAAGATAACCATTTTGGGCAACTAGTTACAATTTGGGGGCAACTAAACCAGTTAGCATGTTGTTTAGTTGCAATTCAAACAAATTTTTTAGTCAGGTATGCCACGTGGTCCATAACTTTATGCTATGTGTGGCTTAGGAAAATTAATATTTAAGTTTGTTGTTTACATACAAGCCATTAAACAGGTTTATGTTGATTAGTTTTGGTTACATCAAGTAACATACATATGGTATTATTAGGTGTACATTTACTTTATATTTTCTGTAACAATATACTACTATAATAGAACTAATATTTTATGTCATAAACTACGAGTAAGTGTGCACTTGCTGTGCTTTCTTGATGTGCATGGATGTTTTGAAAAACCCAAATCGGGATACATAAAAGTAGGACAAGCGTTATTAATGAGGAAAGGACGTACTGAAATGATGGTGTTGCCTAGTGGCATGTACTTGAATTGTTTATGTCCATTAATTTTAAAGTTTAAGTATTGCAAAAAAAGGTACAATGAAACATGTGTCTAACAAGTTAATAGTACGAGTAATATTTTTTGGGCAACCACATAGATACGATGGGCAACTGGGCGAGACACAATGTAAATTAAAATTAAGAAAAAAAATTGTTTAAATAGGGAAGCAAGCAGATTTATGTTGTTTATTTGGGGTTGCTTCTAGTTAACCAACACAGTTTATTCTTAGGTGTACGCTAGGTACTCCTTTATGTTACTGATATAGACATGTAAGTATTACAAACGTTTTTTAGATACTCTGTTGTTGGTTGTGGTAAACAAAAAATGGGGTTTAAAAAAACTAGGACAGTTTATTAATGGTGAATAGATGTAAGGAAATGATGGTGGTAAATAATGGCATGTACTTGAAGGGAACTAGTGTCTACAAAACTCAAAGTCAAACTGCTACAACATAACACCCAAGAAACTTTGGCCACCAATAAATTTGTTATGGGGAAACTAGACACAAATAATGGGCAACTAGTCACAAGCATGGTGTATGGTCACAAAGTATAAGAAATTATAAGTTTATTTATGTATGTGTTGTCCATAATTGTAATTATACAGTGGGTGATCCCAGCGTTGTTCGCAAGTGTTGTGGCCCCATTATATTTTTATGTAGCGGTCCATTAAAGTTTAATTATGTTACATCGTTAGTCCTCGAAGGACCTAGTTTGCAAAGGCAATTAAACCTTAAGGACTATTTTTGTTAAATGGTTATACATAATAATTAATGCTACAAAGTACTTAGTTTTCAAAGACGACTAAACCTTAGGGACTATTTTTGTCAAATTGCTATAGGTAATAATTAATGCTACATCACATTTACTGTAGCAACCTCCCCAATCTTTAGTATATATAGTAATGTATTGGATAGGAAGCAGGGAAAATGTTAGATCGATTTCTACATATGATAGTAAACTTGTTAATGTTGTCCATAAATGTATTATATCATGTTGGTTATAATAATGCAAATTCAACCCAAAAAAACAAAACACATAAGAATATGATTGTGTTATAATAACAAGATACCTGTAAGCACTCCCTAACACGGACATACCATGCACGTGACTCGTAGTCACACGTGTCGCCGCTATCATAGAATGTTACCACTCTTGTAGGTATGTTAAATTGGGCAAGACAACAATGTTTAACAGTCTCGTTGACAGGAATTAAAACCTAAAATAAAATTGGTGGTGTATTAGGATATAGTTAGTCAACGTAAAAAATTAATAAAATTGACGTTTTATTATTGTGGTCAAGGTATATACAAGAATACAATTTGTCGTGTTTTTTGTGTTAAAAAGTCAGCTAATGTGGTGAATTTGACTTAACTTACTGGTGCTAATATGGAGTGGAGTTGACCAATTGCAAGGCAAATTGGTCATCTCCACCGTAAACTTACTTTAAGTGTTATTTGAGTTAACATGGTCTTGTAAACTATAGCAAATTATTTGTGAATTTGACATAACTTACTGGTGCTAACCATGCTATCTCCATTGCATAACTAACTGCTTAATGCTGCTAGTGTACTAAATATACTGCTTGGTGGTGCCATTGAGAATCATGAAAATACGCCAAGTGGTAGCTGCTGCTGGGTTTCCAGAAAATACTGCTCGGTTTGTTTATAGACAAGATACGATTGTTTAGGAGATGATTGTAACCTTGTAAGACTACTTAGCATATAAAATTCCGCGTAATACTTATAGTTTCAAACATTTTGTTATACAGACCTATTCAAGATCTATATTCATAAGGTGGACTGGGATTAACATGTGGTAACAGAGATTGATAAAAGTGTTGTCGAACCAATGTGGTCTTGGATTGACAATTTGCAGGAATAACATACTCATTACAATGAAAAAGACCTACTCACTAAAGTTTTTGATGTGGGGAGCTTTAGGTACTTAGTAATTATTGTAGGTATGATCAATCTCTAATTCTCAAAATGTTTTTGCAAAAGTAAAAGGTAGTACTGCTATTGGAAATCTTAGTACGGCTAGTGTATATTTCATGAGTTGTCAAAATTGGTCCTTGAGATTTAAAATTGCAAAATTACATCTTAGGTCCCTAAACTTTCAAAAATGACAAGTTTGGTCCTTGGAAAATTGGAGATTGTCAAGTTTGTCCCTTGGATTATAATTTCAGAATATACATGATTGGCCCCTGGAAAATCAGAATTGGCAGCTATGGTCCCTCAAGTTTGGAAGAATTGCAAAATGGTCCTTGTAATATTAAACCTAAGCCTTGACCCCTTCATTTTGACCCCCCTGCCTTAATATTAAACCTTGGTCAAACCCCGGTCAAACCCAATCCTTATCCCGCCACTGTGTTTCTTCCCCACTTGACTGCAACTCTCACCCATCTCCCATCACCTCTCACCTTATCTCTTCCAACCCCCCCCCCCCTTATCATCACACCTTCTGACTCCACCACCCCCCGGTTGCAAAAATCGGACCCCATGCTTCATATCCACTTTCCCGCCAAAATGGATCAAGCGGCCAAAAATGACCCAAGTGATCAATGGCCAAGAAAAAGGTGGGAATTGATCAGAGGAGAGAGAGAAGACATTTGGTGTATAAATGAGAGAAGAGAAGCAAGAAGAAAAGGCAGTACTTAGTTTTCATTTTAATATGTATGTCGTTTTAAAATTTCTATGTCTTAAATAAGTTTTAAGTTGTAATTTCAAGTGTTATTGTATGAAACTTAGTTAATCCAGTGTATTGAAACTACTTTCAAGTGTTAATTTCAAGTTTTGAGCAATGTTCATGTTTGGTCAACAAAAGCCAAACGGTGAAGAAATATAATCAAGTATTGTTAAGATTAACTTTAGTTGTTCAAATTGCTTTCATAAGCTGTTATAAGCTCTTCCATAGCTTATTAATTGCTTATATAGGTCTTTACTCAGAATTTACTCTTAAACAAAACCTTGGTCAACAAAAGTCAACTGAGAAGAGATTTTGGTTAAGCAGGTATGGAAATGGATATGGGATGATGCAGTGTTGGATTTGGGATGATTCTAAGTTAGAATTGGGGTTGATATGATTTAGGATAGTGGTACTTTAATATCAGTTGCAAGCCATAGTGGCTGTGGACACAAGTGAGTTTGCACATTGATATCTGTCTTGATTTGTTGTTAAGTTTTAGTTTATACTTGCTTATTTAACTGTCATTAGGTCATAGTTATTCAAGTTTCAGCAGTACCATAAGCAGTTAGTCATTTAAGTAAGTCATCAGTAAAAACAGTTGTATAAGTTGTGTTTGGATCAGTGGGCATAATTGAGATTGAGCCTTGGCTTGTACTTGACATTTGCATACTTAGTCTTAATAAAGTCCATTTGAATCATTTTAGACATCAATTTGCTTCTGCATAAGCTCAAAGTCAAATTCAACTTGAACCTGTCCTCATTTCACATCTGTTGGAAATTTGTGAGATCAAAAGCTTAATCTGTGTTAGGATATCATTAGAGTAGCCTGCTTCAGTTTCATTTAACCATATAACATCAATCTCAGTCCACAAATTGGTTTCAAATTTCATCTTGGTCAAAGTTTCATAACTGCTTCAAAAGTCAAAAGTGAAAATTCAGTTTTCACCCAACCTAAGTGGAATTTTAATTGATTCATTTCTGGTCCAAATTCATTGAAATTTTGGGTTTAAAAACTTCAATTGGTCTAGTTTGTAAAAATGATTTTTATAGATTTTTAGTAATTTTATATAAGCTCTAAATTAGCTTGTCAAGTTGGGCAAAAATGCCCTGTGCACTGACTCAGTAAATACTGAGTCTGCACAGGTTCTTGCAGAGCTTGTCAAAAGCTTGTTTGAGCTTATCTTGGTCTCAACTTTGGTTTACAAGTAGCTAACCAGGTCTACTTTAGGCCCCAACTTCTGGTTTTGATCTCCAGCTTATTGGGTAGCTTATTCTTAAGCTACAAAGTAGTAGGCAGAAACTGTTTTTAGCACTTAATCTCAAATAATCAAATCTGTTTAGTTTGCATTTCAATGATCTAAGCTAGTTGTAATAAGTTTCTTGTGAGTAGTTTTAACATATATTATTAAATAGTTAAAATAGTTTTTAATTAATAATAATTAAATAAATAGATTCCACTCTTATCTTGTTCCTTTTATATTTTTAGCTAAGTCCACAGTAGTTACGTAGTAATGTTTTAGTGCTTGTGTTACACTTAAATAATTTATCGCTAAGTGTCTAACCCTAACAAAGTTTGTGTAGTTACGAGTTGTGTTTGTCTCATGCGGGTTTTGAAGAAGATTTGTATATAGTTTCTTGGATTGTTTATGAGCACTAGTATTTTTGTCTCATGAGTTTGTATATAGTTTCTTTGGAGCATTTATTGTTTTAAAGAATTAAAAAAAAATAATGTAAATTTTGTTGTATTCTTCTTCAAAAATATGCATGATATACTAAATTGCCAAATCATTTGTAAAGAAGGAGTTGGTTGAAAGATCGGAGGGAAAAGCTGTTTCTACTACTAGATATAATGGGATTACTGCTAGTATTGAGAAATTAACTGCTAGCTCATTTATGCTGCAGTATGAAACTAGAGGGACTGTTTTGAAACTTTTTATCATAACGTAATTATTCCCCAAATCACGGCCAGTAATTCAATCGGTCTCACAAACACATTTACTTTGATCTTACCACAAACCCTAATCGAACAAATTGCTCAATTGTACTTATCCAAAATCCCACGAACCCTAATTTTTACAATGCCGAGTGAACTTTCATCTTCTCACAACTTGGATGCATACTTACAAAAGAATGAAGCTTCAAAAGGGTTTCATGAGATGATTGATTTCATCAAACAAACCTCTATCTCTTATGCTTTGACTGCTACACCTGTTGTTCTTAAGGCTTACACCCGTCAATTTTGGAGGACGACTGAGATTGTGACAAGGGATGGTGTGGAAACAATTAGGGCACTGGTTGATGAGAAGGAAATTTTGGTTAATGAGAAGGTTATTAGGAATGTGCTACAGTTTCAAGATGTTGATGGTGTAGGGCGATTCGAGAGATCTTCTTGATGCGGAAAGAATGGGTTATGAGAGAAGGGGTACCAGTTTAAAATTTCAAAAAGGTATGTGTTCCCCTCAATGGAAGTTCTTGATACATACCCGTCTTATGTGCCTTAGTAGCAAAACCACTGGCTTTAATGAATTTCCCTCCAAGATTGCTACTGCTCTCATATGCCTTACTCAACAAAAAGTCTATTATTGGTCAAGAATGGTATTTGAGGCTCTACAAAAGAATATTAAGGATAAGGGCAAGTATTTTCTATATCCTGGGTTCATCCAGATGATCATTGATAGTCAGATTGTGGACCCAAAACCACATCAGGGGAAGTTTGATCTATTTTTCATTACTACAAAACTCTTTGCCAACATGAAAAGAACTAGTATACGTTTTACAGGTACTGTTACTCCTCTTTTTCCTCATATGCTTGATTTGCCACATGATTTAGAGAATGAAGAGGAGGATGAACCACAACCTACACCAACCACTGCTGAGCATGAGGTTTCTAATGCTACCCCAACCACACCACCACCTACAACAACTACTGAGCCTTCACCTTCAACTTCCCAACCCCAAATCATTTTAGTCACACGTAGGAAGAAGAAGGGCACTAGGCTTCCTAAGGCTGGTGCTAGTGGTGTAGTTCATGAGCCTGTCACAGGTGATGAAGGTGACATGATTTGAAGGGCTATCATTACGAACTCAAGCTTAGTAGCTGAATCAAACAGTGATAAAATCAATAAGACCCAACCAATGCCAACTCCTACTGATGAGGGTAGAATGGAAAACCAACAGAAATTGATGGATCACATTATTGTACAAACTGACAAGTCTAATGACCCACCTCTCGGACCCGGTAATACAGGTCGAAGTGAAGAGGATAGTAAGCAACTTATAAAGGAATTGATGGACATGTGTACCACATTGAGTCTCATATCAATGGCTTACAACAGATGACAACTTCTCGAGCTGCCACTATCAAGAGGTTGCGACATAGAGTTAGAGTTTTGGGAAACCAAAGAAAGCCAAAGGTCAAACAATTCAAAAGAATGATGAAGGTGGCAATCGCACAAACGGTGAGCTCCTCTGAAGGTCAAGGTTTGGAGGATGCATCCAAATAGGTGACGAATGATAGCATGAATTCAGGGGAGGCTTTGGTTGATATGGAGATTGATAGTGGTGACAATGATAATGATTACTTGGTGGCTCATAAGGATGGGAATGAAGCAGTGTTAGATAATCCAACAAAGACTACAGTTGTGGAGAATGTAAAAGAAGTGGAGCAAGTAACTAAGGATGTAACCACTATTGAATCAGCAACCATTGTTAGTGTCGCTCAAACCACTACTAGTTCAAAAGTTTCATCTGCTGACACAACAACTAAAGATGAGATTGCTATACAACTGATTAACTTAAAGCAATCTCAACCCATGACAATTGAAGTACCATCAAAACCTGCACCTAAAACTTCAAACAAAGCAACTGCTAAAAGTATTAGAATTGGTGAGGCAGTAAACAAGCCAGTATTTACTGAACCTAAGGATCTTAGAAAGGGTAAAGTTGATGTTATTGAAGAAGATCCACCTTTGAAGTTTGGGAGTAGAGAAGAGCAAGAAGCCTATGATGAAGAAGAAGCTAAAAAGTTAGATGAGGAATTGAATGTTGATGTTCTTGTTTAAGAAAAAAAGGTTGCAGAACAGGAAAAACCTTCTCTTAAGGCTACTGAAGAGATTGCTAACTATGAAACTCCAATAGCAATCAAGGATAGGATTCATGGAAGAAAGAAGAGGATGGTTGATAAATCAAAACCTGTAGATAAAGATTCTGAGTCTGAAACAGAGCATACGGAGACTGAAGAGGACATGGAAGCAAACAAGGAAAAACTAACGGTTCTTACGAAGCTATCTACATAGATGGAGTCAGATGCAGTTCCTCTTGTAGTTCAACATCTAATTGTCTCGTACACATTTGAAATCATAGATGGAAGTGAAGGATGTTGGAAGTTTAAAAGAACCAATGGTGAGATTTATAGTTTTAGTACATTTTCAAAAATGCTTCATTACATGAATAGAGATGATTTGGTGACTATCCGAAGTCGTACAAAGAAAAAGTTAATGATGTGTGTCGGATGATTATCATGAGAGGGTGATGTATTCTAATTTGAAGATCTTGTTTGAACCCACTTATGATGAGCGAGAATGGAAAGTACTAAAGAATGTTAAGGTTATAAGATGGTTTCTATATCGGTCTTGTGGAGTTCATGTGTTAACCATTCCAAAGAATGGTTATTCATATGTTGGTAGAAAATGATTATCCTAAACCGAATGCTCATCCGGAGGTTATTACTCGGATGTTACATCCCGGTAAATTAAAACTACAAAAGACTTTGATGACCAAGCTTGCATGTTACTAAGGAAATATAAAAGATACTTAACCACGATAAGTGTTTGGAAGCATCCTCAAGTAAGTTGTTATGTGCTTTAAGAGGAAACTTGATGAGTAATTGTAGTTGACTACTAAAGTTCGATAATGGTACCCAAAAAGTATATTGTTTAGTTAATGAAATTAAGTAATATAAAGGCTTTCAACTCATACATTACCAATGTTGCCTCATGAGTTTGGGTCGCTAAGGAAATGGTCTACAGTCTCACCTCTTGGTAGTAGACTCTCAACTCATCGCTAATGTATTGGAACTCTCACTGGTTGTTGTTAGAATCATCTATAGAATACACTACGTGGTAAACTGCTGCTAGTATATGACTTACAACTGCTTTCGCCATACAACTACTGCTAGTGTTTGACAAATACTAGAGTTATTTGTAAATGATGCTTATGTTTTAGTAGATTGTATTGATAAAAGAATAGAAAAACAACCAAAAACAGATAAGGATGCAACGTTGGTTGATACTAATGTGTTGAAAAACTACAGTTTGCATACAATCTTGTGAAAAAATTAAAATACTACTTATCATTAAAAAACAATACATATTGAGATAAGACACCATTTTATAAGGGATCCGTAATTAAAGTCATAAACTACAAGTGGAACTTAATCGCCATGATGAAGACCAAGTAATAAAGGTCAACAACCAGCATTTATTAGGATGTTAATGCTTTTAAATGCGGTTAGGTAGAGACTTTCTTTTATAGTGAGATTTAGAGTCACAGACACAGTCATAAACAGATACACATTGACACTAGTTTTACACACACATATCAGCAAAATCCTAATAAAAATGACTACAAAAAACGCTGGTGGGTTTTTGTTTATGTAAATATTATTTTGCTAATGCTAAGCTTGTTTTCAAGCATCTTTAAAGTGTTTGTTTATTTTGCAGATATCATAACAATCTCTTCTTATTCAAGCATAAAAATGTCCTCAAGCACTTCAGATACAATGCAGCCATGTAATCCATGGGATTCATACTTCCCAAATGTTGAAAGCTACGAAAGTGATTCAAGCTCTATGTCCGACTATTTTTCTAGCTACACTCAAGTGACTATTCGAGCGGACCGATGTGGTAGCTTATCGCGACAGTCATTGAAAAGGGCAACATTTGTGAGTTTTGAGGAAAAACGCCTTGATTTGTGATACCCAAAGTCGAACCTCTCGGGTAAAAGGATTCGGTAATAGGACTTGCAAATAAACAAACATAGGTGATATTAAAGAGAAAAATTTGGCATAAATAAACCCTCGACAGTCACAGGAGCGGCTGACAAAGGCAAAGGAAAAGGGAAAATAAAAATGGCTTAAGGTTTACTGTTTACCTTATCTAGTGCTTTGTTGATGTACTAAAAAACTTGAATGGTTGTTATCTGTTTAATCTATAATATGTGCACCAAATCTGTGACTATTTGTTCGGATCTTTTAGTATTTATGCATATGCCTTGACTTAGATAGGTGGAAATGGAACATCTACTTTTACATTTATGTTTACTTTTACCTATAAACAAGTAATAAATAACCATGTGTTTAACAGGCTTACCTTTGAAAAAAGGTTCGAACGATCAGTTATTTTAAAGATGGACTTCCTAGAGCAACCTAGTACTCTTGGTATGACGTTTGGATATTTAATCCACCAAACATGACATTTTTCAAAGGACTCAAGGATCCACGCCTATACGAAATAAAAAAATAAAGATAAAGAAACATGAACTTTTTAAATATATAAATCAGTAAAAATGTTAAGTTGGAAAATGGATACCTGAAAACCAAACACAAATCCAGACAGTTTGTATGTCGGACAATGCTTTGGATATTTCTTTAATCTTAAAAGGTAGTCATCTGTGTGCTTATCAAATATAGTATGAAGTTGGTCGTATAAATGAGTCCAAATATGCTCACCCCATGGAAAAGCGTTCCAATCATCTAGATTATTGATAACATCAAATAGTCCTAATTATTAAGTGTCAATTTCCCCCGATAATGCTTGTAATTTATTTCATTTATATGGAATTACGCTTGTTTTCTATTGTTTTCCACTTCGGGTAAATTACGAGCATTGGAGCTAAAGAGGCGCGGCGGAGAAATATCAAAAGATTTATCATAGTATGTCGATTTTGAAGAAGTTACGCGTAACTCTTCTCTCACATTACAAGTAGCTAAAGCGTGACTTAGAAAACTAACTCATCGGAAGGTTACGGCGTAACTCTCCCCAAGGCTACGACGTAACTATATTAGGTCAAATGAGGTTCCACGCCACCGATAACTACGCCGTAATTATTTCATCAACTATGGCGTAACCAAGTATATTGAAGACTACGATGTAACCACTAATAAGGTTACGCCGTAACCAGCAGATCTAGTGCAAAATACGAAGGAATTGATGGTTACGGCGTAACTCTTATATTAGTTACTGTAGTAACCCGGATCCGCCTATAAATACCCCACGAATTCGGCATTTCTAATCATCCCATTCCATACACAACCACCGAGAGCGTGGGAAATAGCCAAAGCGGGTCCAAAGGAGCATCTGGAGTGTCTCCAGGGAGAAATCACTCCCTACGATAAGTATTAGCATTTTATCTTTTCTTTACTTTTGATTTATGTATTTCGTAACTTTGAATATTGAATTGATTTGTATGGTTAATATGAGCTAAGCACCTATTGGTACTTGCCTAGTTATGATTCTTTAATTGTTTTGTTTATGTTTACATTACTTCCATAATTATTTCTAAGTGTATGCATGCATAGTTTATTGGTAGCTACCCTTGTTTTGGTAGTTTTGAATGGCGGTGAGGCCAATTGCCTAGGAGATATGACCAAATGACCTTGGGTGATCGGATGAGATGGGAAGGGTAAGATATGACCAAGTGGCGACCCTTTCTACTTGTGCGATTTGACCAACCGATCACCTACCGATTGGATGAACTTAAGAATTAGGGGTGAGTGTTTTAGTTGCTAATGCCGGGCACTCACTATTATAAATCTAGCATGTAGCGGTACTTAATGACTTGGCTTATTGGACCGGAATAACAAGACTTATGAGGGACACCGACTTCTCTTATGGTGGCATCTTTCTTGATAGGTTAGGCGAATTGACCAAATGATGTCCTCTCGACTTTGAACCCACCAAGTAATTGGAAGTAAGTAGACGTAGACATAACTAGCTAGGAGGAATAACTAGGTTAGTACCACTATCCTCTATTGATTTATCCTTTGCCTTTATTTGCATTTATCTCGCTTTTGTAGTTTAATAATTAATTCCTTATCGAAATCATATTTAAAATATGTGACACCTAGACTTAGTAATAATCCAACACACATAGCTCTTGGGATGACCTCGGCTTTACAGATACTACACTACACGCGACCGGATACATCGCCTGATTAGTGCATTAGGGTAGACCATAAGTATAACGAGACTTTATAAATATTAAAACACAGTCAGTAAAACACGCATCAATTATCAACTAACCTCATCGATTATCATCCACCTCGCATGTCAACAAACGATCGTTGATAAGGATTTAAAAGGTACCTTTTTAGGGGTCATTTAAGCCCTTAATTGATCACTTTTGTATCCGTTACTACTTAATTTCATTCTTTTTCACTTTTAGGTCTCTTGAATGCAAATTCTTGGAATGACACTTATTCGGACGAAAAGGCGCGAATGTCTGAAGAAAATGGCCAAAGTCAAGAATCAAGATACTCAAGTCTTTGGGCCGGGCGGCGGCGTCATTTAAATGTGACGCCGTCGCAACATGTTTTATGACGACTCAAGTAGCAAATTGCTTATTTATAAGTGACGGCATCGGGTTTTAAAAGAGTAGGGTGTCGCGGCTCGGGCGGCCTAGATTTGATCCAGACGGCGTCGAGGCATAAGGTGACACCGTCGAGGCAAGGCGGCGTCACAGGCATAAGGTGACACCGTCACAATGATAACGTGGCAAGATGAAAACTTAATGACGGCGACCGACGGCATCACAATTAAAGAGTGACATCGTCGCGGTTTGTAACACTATATATAGAATCCGAATTTTTCGGTTTAGAGAGCTAGTTTTGTGGAGTAAAACCTAAACCGAACCAAGGCTATCTTGTACGATATTTTAGGGTTCCATACTCTATTTTACATCAAGATAAGTGTTTTACTTCATTGATTCAATTATGTCTTCAATTGATTGTGTGTATGCTTGCATGTTCTCCATGTCCGCTAATTTACTTGTGTGTTTGATTAGGTAATATGAAACTTAGTTATTGAATATTGATTGGTTGTCTCTTATCTTAATTGTGATTGACCTAGTATTGTGATAAGTCATTCGTTGTGTTATTAATGCTTGATTAATCTTTGTTGAACCTTAGCATATAGTTACTAGTGGAATTGTAGGCTAAACATCCAAAGAATACCTTAGTGTTAAGTTTATGAATTCTAGAGATTTTGTAGTCATTAACCTTTGGTAGCTTCAAAGAGTTAGGGATAAACGCATACCCTACGACCTTAGAAACACAACGCGTTAAGAATAAGGACGCGACAATTCAACCATCAATAGGAGATAACTAGGGAGTAATAAAATCTAAGTAAACACATTTTTAATCGTCATACGAGCACACAACAATAGACATAGACTACCCCTAGCTTAGTTAATTAGATTAGATAATAGTAGAGTAATCGGTAGAAATACCAACCCCCCAAATCCAAACCCCGAGATTCGTACCTTTCCATTTTCTAAAAAAATATTAAAAATGATAAAAAATAATCTTCCTCAACCCCAACCTTAGCGTAGTAACTTCTTACTAGCATTCCTATTCCCCTAGAGAACGATATCAATACCCGTGGCTTACCCTAATACTACACTACAACGATTAGGTTCACTGCCTAGGGTGTTGAAAAACTTGCTCGATGAAAAGGAACTTCCTTTGACCCCGAACGCTATGTAAGCATATCAAGTTTTTGGCGCCACTGGGAATAGAATAGCTAGTTAGGAGTCCACCTCGTTAGGTTTCCTTGTGATTCCTATCAAGTAGCTTTTTCTCATTTTAGCTTCCTCGTAGTCTATCCCCTTCTTCATGACCTTTGTTAGTAATCCCATCACTTTTCATCATGGAAGGTGATAACCAACCACCACTCATCAACCCACCACCAAATGACCCGCCAAGAGGCCGTACTCTTGGTAAATACTCAAGACCAAGCCACCTAGGCTATAGGAACACCATTGAGCTTCCCGACCAAGCCCAAACTACGGCCCTCCGATCCGACACCATCCGGTTGGTGCAACACGGATGTGCATTCCATGGACTTCGTTCCGAAGATCCTAATCAGCATCTTAAGGATTTCCTTAAAATTGTCGATTCTATCGATCTCGATGCTACTACTCGGGAGACCACGCGTCTGCGTCTCTTCCAATTCTCTCTACGGGACCAAGCTAGTATTTCCCGCCGGCTCCATCTCAAGTTGGGATGATCTCACCTCTCGTTTCCTTGCTCAATTTTTCCCACCGGGGAGAACTACTAAGCTTAGGAATGAAATCTTGATGTTCCAACAACGTCAAGGTGAATCTCTCTACGAAGCATGGACTCGATTCAAGGACTTACTCCATAGAGTCCCTAATCACGGCATTGATCTTTGGCTTCAAGTCCAAATCTTCTACGATCATGTCAACTTCCCCACTAAGTGATCCATTGACCAAGCGGCCGGTGGAAAACTTAGTGATCTCATCGTGGAAGAATCATGGGGTATAATAGAGGACCTTGCTCTCTATGACAACTAAAGTTGGAATGACCCCGTGAGTTGCCCAAACCGTAAAGGCAATCTCCTTGCCTCCCATTGACTCACAATCTTCCGACCGTAGGATGCTCGAGCTTGAAGATCAAATTAAATTCCTAATGAGCTCCTACGAAAATCCTAAGTCTTCACAACAAGTGAACAAAATCACTCTACCTTGTGAATTGTGTAGTGGTTCCCACGACACTCGAGATTGCACAAGACTCCCCAAACAAGCTTTTGCGGACTACGCCTCCACGTGTACCAACGAAGCGGGAGAGAAGTGGTACACTTTCAAGCCCCGAACAAAACAACTTAGGAAACTCTTACAACCCCTCATGGAGGAATCATCCTAACCTTAAGTTGAACCAAAATTCAAGCACACCCCAAAGCTCATCTAGTCCACCTAATAGGTTCAACCCTCCAAACACCGGGAACCCCACTAGTCTTGAGGCAATTGCATCTAGATTCATGTCATCTCAAGAAACTCGATTAGCTAAGCTTGAAGTCGATTTTAAGCGACGACAAGACGAGATGCCAAACAAGCTTGATGCCCTCTTAAAAGCCTTTAATGACCGGGAAATTGGAGCACTCACAAGTGATACTATAAAGAACCCAAAAGTGAGTTCGATTTCATCGACTTTATGTTCTTGTTCACCATGGGAAAGTGTGCATCCATGCCCTCACACCCAACGGTCCGCTCGGTAAACACTATCAACAAGGGTTCCAAGCAATCCAAAATGAGGTACCAAGGCCCCGCACCATTGGTAAAACCTACTCTTGAGAAACCCACAACCAAGAACCCAAACCTAATCTAGAAGAGAAGTACAAAGAACTCCATCAAGAAAAACCGGTTCTTGAAGTCTTAGCTCATGCACCTTATTATAATGCTTTAAAAGAAAATATGAGTTAGAACTTAGACTTGCAAAAAATGGGTATACTTTTGTGCAAAATAATTTATCTAAGAAGTTAGACGATCCCGGGCTATTCACTCTTCCGTGTAGGCTTGGAACTTCCAAACCTCTCGATGCTCTAGGCGACTTAGGGTCATGCATCAATCTTATTCCGTTGTCCCTCCATAGAAGCCTTAACTTAGGTAAGATAGAACCAACGGAAACCATCTTAGGTCTAGCGGATGGTAGTATTGCATATCCGGTAGGGATAATAAAAGATAGGGTAGTACATGTAGGAAAATTGACTCTTTTGGCGGATTTCCATGTGCTAGACATGAATAAGGACCCGACATGCCCATTGCTTGTAGGAAGAGGATTCTTAGCTACCGCTAGTGCCATCATTGATTGTAAGATGTCCAAAATAGTGGTAGGAGAAGGGAGTGCTAGGTCAATTTACGATGTCAAAAAGCATACTTACTATAAAGAAGAGGAAATCCCACACGAGATTAGGTTGGATAGAGCACAATCTAGATATGGACCTTGGATTAATAAGAACTTCATAGGTCCCCAACGACCTTTTTATCTAGATGAAGCCTTTGCTAGTAAAGAAACTTTCCATGAAAAAGAATTGGCTAGGGACATGGAAGTGAACTCGTTCGAGGACGCCTTAGTATTTAGGAAGATGACCGAGTTCCTAGGAAGCTTTCCCGTCAACCTTGTCATGAATAAGTGGAAAGTTGAGGCGATAAGCCCAAGCATAGGTGGAATTGGGATAGACCGCCTAATGATGGTAATGGAGAGGCACATTAGGATAACGATCTATGACCCGATGGAGAGAAATTTGAAAAGGCGTGTCGAACCAAACGTACTACTAGGAACTTAAATGATAAGTTTGATCCTTATGACATTCTTGAGGATAAGCTTACTTATATCGATGCGTAGGGGCACGACTTCGAGTCTAGCTACAAGACTCATAAATAAAGAAAAGCGCTTTGTGGGAGGCAACTCATGCTTAATTGTTTGCTTGTTTGTGTCGTGTATCTTTTATTGATTGTTTATTCTCATGTTTAAATTTGTAAAAATGCTTTATTTTGTCTTTAATCTTGTCTTAATTACATATAAAGGTATTTTACATAAGAGATAAGTGTAAGGAGGATTGCACGAATTTTCAAAAGAAACGTGAACATGAGAATTACAATTATTTAAAAGATATACATGTGTGTTTGTTCGAGTCAAATGCGTGTATCGAGTCATAATGGATGTTTTGCGGGAAAGTTTTCCAGATTTTAAAGATAAAAATTTTCCGAATAATTTCGAAAAATGAGACCGGTTTTGTCGGGATAACTGACGACGTCGAGATAACAACGACGTCGATCGCAACTGGCGGCATCGGGAGGAAGCGAAACAACTTACTACTTTTTCTCGTTTTCTGAGCTACTTATAAATTTTTAGAATTTTCTAAGTCTTAATTTTCCAGAAAATTTGTAAACATCCATTCCACAAGCATTATATCCTAGTTTAGTAGAGTCATATATATATTGTTATTGCCGATTTTACGCGAAGGTTTTGTTTGTTTTCTTCAAGTGTGCAGGTTTAATTTATCAAGAAGAAGATACATAAGATGAGAAGGAGCTTTTCACACAAACATTCTTCTTGAAGAAAGATTTAACCACCACTTCACACGGATCCTACCGAGCTAATCGAGGAGTACTAGTTTCTTTCGTTTTAATTACCTTCCATTATCATAACTTTGATATTTTCGGGAACATTGGGGACAATGTTCGGTTTAAGTGTAGGGAGGAAAATAAAGCGAAAACTTTGAAACTATGCTTATCCTTGACTATTTGCTTTGTCCAATTTCATTTGTGTAATAAACCATGAGAAATATCGGTTAGGGTAATTTTGGCACCAAATTTAAAATTTTCATGACATATAGGGTGGGCCATTAGTCTTAATAAAGCGTCTCATGGATAAGAAATTATATGACTAGCACAAAACCCTTTACCACTTAAATTCCACCCAAATGTGAGGATCGCCACTTAGATTTGTAGGAATTAAAGCATTCATCTTTAATGCTTAGAGTGTGAACCGATAGTATAATAGATTCTAGAACTTGTTTTGTGATGCATTCCGAGATCGCTAGTAAGACTACACTTGTGTAGTTAGGAATAACTAAATGATAAGAGGCATTAGGATTACCCTTGTTTGATACCGTAATATAATTACTTCTTCCACATCGGTTGAGTAATTCCCCGCACCCTGCGTTGTACTCATCTTTAGTACACGATACCCTAGTTAACCTCTCAGAGCCTATCCTTTTCGCGGTTCTCGTGATGTTTCAGTTTTTCGGAATATCAATGAAGAGCATTGTTTACAATCCACCCCCAAATTACACACAAATCGCCTTAGCCTACCTTATATGCACTCACTTTTAGTGCATTATTGTTATCACACTAAACCCTTAGTTCAATTATCTAGTTGCTTGCATAAGTTGCTAAGTCGAGTCATATCCTTTGTACACAGTTTTGGGACGATTGGGACTCATGGAAAAAGTTAAATTTTATGAAATGACGGGAAGAGAACGTTAAATTTAAATTCCTTTTATTTGCATAATAATGTACTCCAAGTGTTTTGATCTTTTCAATTCGGGTCAAATTAGTGTTAGAGTAATAAAAACTCAAGTGTAGGGATGTGCCTATAAATCCATATTATTTTGATGTTATCGTAGAGGACGGAAGTGTAAAAGTGTATGAAAAAAAATAAAAAAAAAATAGAAAAAAGAGAAAAAGAAAAAAAATAGAGTGAAAAAAAAATGCTACCATCCTACATCTATCTTTAAATTTATGTTTGTTTGTTTCAGTTATTTAGAGTTTAGAGTGTCGAGTCTTGGCTTAGCAACACCATTCTTCGCATGCTTGTAACATAAAGATTTTTGACTTGCCACCACTAAATCGCCTATCCCACCAAACCTTTTGTTTCCCTACCGTAAGCCTAACATTACAACCCTTTAAAAGACCTCTTGGATAGTCTTTCCTAGGTTCTTACGCCAAAGCGATGGAGGTTTGATCTAGTCTCAAGCCTATGGTAATCTATGTACTAGGAGCGGTTAATGAGTGTTTATCTTCCATTTTCAACTTGTTATATTTCATATACACCCGAGAGATGTGAGTATCCAAACACCCCATGTGAGGTGCTAGTATGTAATTTCGTGCTTGTTATGACTTTTGCGGGCTTATATGTGTTGTGAATTGTTCTAAACTAATGCTTCATGACCCTAACTTATAAATCAATTGGCTAAAAGCACATTTGCTTGAGGACAAGCAAATACCAAGTGTAGGGATATTTGATAAGGATTTAAAAGGTACCTTTTGAGGGGTCATTTAAGCCCTTAGTTCATCACTTTTGTATCCGTTACTACTTAATTTCGTTCCTTTTCACTTTTTAGGTCTCTTGAAGGCAAATTCTTTGGAATGACACTTATTCGGACGAAAAGGCCCGAATATCTGAATAAAATGGCCAAAGTCAAGAATCAAGATACTCAAGTCTTTGGGCCGAAGGCGATGGCGTCGGCGTTTAAATGCGACGCCGTCATAACATGTTTTGTGACGACTTAGTAGCCAAATTGCTTATTTACAAGTGATGGCATCGGGTTTTAAAAGAGTAGGGTGTCGCGACTCGGGCGGCCTAGATTTGATCGAGACGGCGTCGAGACTAAATGCGACAACGTCCACGGGCATAAGGTGGCGCCGTCACAATGATAACGTGACCAAGATGAAAACTTAATGACGGCGACCCGGCGGTGTCACAATTAAAGAGTGACGCCGTCGCGGTTGTAACACTATATATAGAATCCAAATTTTTCGGTTTAGAGAGGTAGTTTTGTGGAGTAAAACCTAAACCGAACCAAGGTCATCTTGTACGATATTTTAGGGTTCCATACCTATTTTACATCAAGATAAGTGTTTTACTTCATTGATTCAATTATGTCTTCAATTGATTGTGTGTATGCTTGCATGTTCTCCATGTCCGGCTAATTTACTTGTGTGTTTGCTTAGGTAATATGAAACCTAGTTATTGAATATTGATTGGTTGTCTCTTATCTTAATTGTGATTGACCTAGTATTGTGATAAGTCATTCGTTGTTTTATTAATGCTTGATTAATCTTTGTTGAACCTTAGCATATAGTTACTAGTGGAATTGTAGGCTAAACATCCAAAGAATACCTTAGTGTTAAGTTTATGAATCCTAGAGATTTCGTAGTCATTAACCTTTGGTAGCTTCAAAGAGTTGGGATAAATGCATACCCTACGACCTTAGAAACACAACGTTAAGAATAAGGATGTGGCAATTCAACCATCAATAGGAGATAACTAGGGAGTAATAAAATCTAAGTAAACACATTTTTAATCATTATACGAGCACACAACAATATACATAGACTACCCCTAGCTTAGTTAATTAAATTAGATAATAGTAGAGTAATCGGTGAAATACCAACCCCAAATCCAAACCCGAGATTCGTACCTTTCCATTTTCTAAAAATATAAAAAGATAAAAAATAATCTTACTCAACCCTAACCTTAGCGTAGTAAATTCTTACTAGCATTCCTATTCCCTGAGAACGATATCAATACCCATGGCTTACCCTAATACTACACTACAACGATTAGGTTCAACGCCTGGGGTGTTGAAAAACTTGCTTTCGACGAAAGGAAGTTCCTTTGACCCCGAACGCGCTGTGTAAGCGTATCAACCATAAAGATCACCTCTAAGGCTAACAAAAGACAAAGACGTACATCGTCTTCATCAGATATCTGTCAAAACCGCTCTTCATAGTCGATAACACCAATAACGTCTAAGTTGGTTAGAATGTACCCTTGCTTGTCAGGAAACAACTTGTTATGAAAATTGAGAGAACCAGATGTATACAACCCAAAGCTTACAGATCGAAACCGCAGCCCGGTCATTTGACAAAACTCATGACGACCAAAATGTAAAGCATGTCCTTCAATGTAAAAAATGAAGGCCATATCATAATGAGCATCGTCAACTGTATGTTGTTTCCTTAGCATAATCTATGATGTGTGTCTCATGTTCAAAAAACAAGAGATCAATCCATCTTCCAAAGCAGGTATTCCTAAACAAGATGCGGCGTTTTGTGTTTAACTTTTGCTTTATCAACGAAAAGTAGTTCAGTTTACTCGTAATGATTAACTTAGCTTCATAGTCCTAAAAAGGGTCAACAAAAGCCAAAAATTAATTCAGACAATAGAAGGAATCTATACCAACAACGTAAACAATAGCATAGTCATATCGGATGATGCATATAAACCAGCTACCCTAATATACCATATTCAATGGCTGGACCTGGACCCATTTCAACCACTCTTTATTAGTCTACAAACTGCCACTAAATTTTTTAATGAACCAAGTAATGTTACATACTTAACTAACGACATCTAAGGTATTATAGCCTACATAATTACGAATCAGACAGACATAAAAAAGAGCAATGGATTGTAAAATGGAATTAACACCTATCTAACATAGGTAATAATCGAATAACAACAATGATTTATTATAACATAGAACCACTTGGAAATAAATCATATGTAATAAACAACAATAAAAATATTTACGTACCATATTTGCCTACATTATTGGAAAAAAAATTGAACAATCGAAGGTGGTTTGCTTGTTTGGAAAAAATGTCGTGAGCAGAAAATTTTTGTTGCAATCAACAGTGTAGCAACGTAGATGGGAACATAACTGACGTTACAAGGAAGAGAGAATTTGTCGAAGAAGGCGGTTTGATTTGTGAAAACATAACTAAGAATGTTTTTGTGCGAGAAGCAAGAACAGAGAGTGAAGAAGACAAATCTTTGAAGGCAGTGGGTATTAGATTTTGAATAGAAATGTACTGTACTTTCACTATTCAAATGTGTACTTTCTATGTAATGTAAAATGACGAAACAACCATTTTAAAAAAATACGGTTGCCCAGCGCTTTTTAGTTGCTCAAAAAACAATACCTTACACATACGGGACACTTGTGACAATGTCGATGAGTTGCCCAATGACAGCGGTTGCCCTTGGTCCATTTTTGTTAGGAATTAGAAAATTCCATAGTGAAGAGTCTGTCACCCCAAATATTATCTAGCATAAGTTAGCTCGTAGACTTGTCGTTATTTACGTTATTATGCAGTTAATTAGTTAGTCAGTAGCGTAAAATAGTTTAGTGCAACACCGTGGAGGAAGGACGGGTCTTTACCCACTGTATCCCTGATCCACAGTCCGTTAGGAGGACGGTTTCATTGTAACTATAAATACCCCTTCCATTGATGGAAGGGGTGGTGCTTCTTCTCATTTTAATCTAATCTTTCATTTGTGTAAACCTCTAGCAAGAACACCCTCTCTCTCTACTAACTCTCTAACTATGGCAAACATGTATTTTGATCATCCAAGACCACCCGAATCATCAACACAATAAAAATAACGATCCTTCAATTGGTATCAAGAGCCATGGTTGTTGTGTTGTGTCGATTTGTGTGGTTATTTGATTATTGTTAAAACTGTTTTTTCTACTTTATGGTCGGAAAATTTGTTTTCCTATTTTATTGATACTGATTTTTTTCTTGATTTGGTATCTTGGTTCTTTTGTGTCATGGTTCTTTTTGCCCAAAGTAACTTATGTCTCATACATTTTGTGACATCTTTTGGTATCATCGTGATGTAGATGTGGTCAAAGTGGTCAAGAAACATATTTTTGTGACATCTTTTTGGTATCATACGTGATGTAAATGTGGTCAAACTGTGGTCTTTAATGGTCAAAGAAGCATATTTTCTGCAAATTTATGGGTTTTGTATGTATATGGTCGGAAATACTTGGTCGGAAAACTCATCGAAAAAAAGTACAAAATCCTTGCTAGCGACTTGTGAAACTGGAAAAAGGCTAGCGACTTGTCACTAACCTGTTTAGCGAGTTGGGTCACCTAGCGACTTGTATTTACAAGTCGTAGCGCTGTGGTGCTAGCGTGTTGGTGCTAGCGAGTTGGTGCTAGCGAGTTGGTGCTAGCGAGTTGACTCTTGACTATGAGCTAGCGACTTGACTCTATAAATGGTAGCGACTTGATATTTATCAAGTAGCGAATTGTTTTGAAAACTTTAGCTAGCGACTTGACATGTTGCTAGCGACTTGACCGGTAACCTAGCGACTTGCTTTGAAAACAGAAAGGATGAAGAAGAGACTACGACCACTAGACCAACAACAAATACCATATACCAAATCACTCTCGACCTCTGGTTTATAACCTTCATTGGCACATGTTATCCAACACCTCAACCCAACATCCATTCCAAATCCTTTAAACATATCAACTTCCAACAAAACATGAATCAATCTAACATCATCAAGAATCAATCTCGAGAAAGGGTTCACGCTTATTTCAATCTTTCAATAGATTTTGTTGAACCTCAACTCATCACATCTACATCTTAATGAAACATAAGCGATTTAACATCAAGGATCTCGATCTATCACTTTTGGTTATCTCATTAGTCCTATGACTCAAAACCAAAAGGATATCATCATTGATCAATTTCGATTTTGTCCGAAAATAAAGAAATGAGATAAACAAGTATGTTATCTCAAATCTTTTGTTCGTGTAACTCTAAAACAACAATGGACAACAATTCGTGTTTAATGATAACAAAACCTACACGAGTCACATGGTTTAATCTCGTTGCCTCTTCATCGTCTCAAATGAACCATCCTCGTGGTATGGTCACATCGTTTCGAAGCCTTACGTGGTGAGAATAGTCTAAACAATTCATGACTTGATGAGTGAATATTATTTCGTATGGTAATGAGTTTTGTGTGGCTGCATTTGAGAGATTAATGAGGGTAATGGAGGCGTATTATCATCTGTGATATGAGAAGGAGGGGGCGGATGTTTGACTGATTTATGTTTAGGGTTTCAAATGTTGAGTATCTGAGTTTGTGGTGAGAGAGATTAAGAGAGTGAGGCGGACAAATGTATGAGGAGGATTAGGGTTTGATAGCAGATTAAAGGAGGGAGGCGACTAGTTATGTGTTAGGGTTTGTGTGTTACGGATTATTAGGGTAATGTGGGTACTTGTATGTGGCGTTTTATACATCCGAATATTTGATTTATTTCAAGTATTCGTGGGCTTTGCATGGTGAAGAGATATCTTTGGACACAAAATTGACATGGACTTTTATTGGATCAGGTAGGGTGAGAGTTGTAGTGGGCCTCAGTGGAGCTTAATTTGATATGATGTTTTGCGTATGAATGTCTCAGTGTGAACGTTTTTCTTGTCTACACTTGTTTTGGCCAAACATTACTATTAAGCATATATGAGTTTTGGGTTATGAAGGAGTATTGAATATTGAGTCCGATTTACATAGGCCTTTATGAGTTAATGTGACTTTGTGAGAGTATTTGAACATGGTATAATAATCTGTGAGCTATTGGTGAAAGTTAAGCGGGCGAACTTTAGGTGTGAATGAGTTGTAAGGCTTGTGAACACATATTGGGCACCGTGTATTTTCAATATTGTGATTACTCTTGTTGGTCGAGCTTTTCACCTCGAGATTATTTTATATATACGAATTATGTTGCAATCGACCTCAAGCATAGCTTTGATTTGGTAAGTTGGGAGTTATTATATCTATTGGTCCAAGACATCAAGTGTGTGCAACATGGACTTGAATTGCATTATGAAGATTGGATTTTATGAATTTTGATTAAGAGATTTGTCGATGAGAGTTGATTTAGAGACTTGATGGGTTATGTAATTTAATATGATGATGAGATTCGTTGTGTTTTGCGAACTGGCACTTTGGGGAATACATATTCACGAAGAATTCTAAGTGTCTGCTTGAATTGATTATTGAACAAAGTTGACTACGGGGTTATTTGTTCGGTATATCTTATTTGGATGTGAAGTGAGATTTTTTTCGGGCTCGTTTGCTTATTTCGTCTTCTTTCTTTCTACCCTCCCGCGAAGATGACTTGTTTGGGCGTTTATTGAGTGTGATAAAGACTTGGCTATTTAGTTGAGGATACGTCAAGAGGTTTTGTACATTGGGTACACCGTTTCTTCTTCACAAGGATTAGTACAAGTTTAAGTAACAAATGGGGAAGTTCACTTCATGATCAAGTTTGACATATCGGTGTACTTCACTGAGTGGTCACAACAATGAGACAGAATCGTGAATGATGTGTTTACCAAGGTGTTTATTGGATGGTTGTTGATTTTGTTGTTGTTGGTTAATGAACCGTTGATTATGTTAGGATCCAATATTTATTGTGTTTGATGATTCGGGTGGTCTTGGGAGATCAAAATACATGTTTGCCATAGTTAGAGTTAGTAGAGAGAGAGGGTGTTCTTGCTAGAGGTTTACAAAAGTATGGAAATATTAGATTGAAAGCACCACCCTTCCATGGATGGAAGGGGTATTTATAGTTACATGAGATACGACCTCCCATCGGCTGTGGATCGGGGATACGATGGGTAAAGACCCGTCCTTCCTCCACGGTGTTGCACTAAACTATTTTACGCTACTGGCTAACTAATTAACTACATAATAACGTAAATAACGACAAGTCTACGAGCTAACTTATGCTAGATAATATTAGGGGTGACCGACTCTTCACTATGGAATTTTCTAATTCCTAACAATCTCCCCCTAAGGGAGGTCACCCCATGTTTTACATTTTGAATCCTAGCATTCTATTCTTGACTTTGTTCTTGAGCTCGTAGACTTGAATTCTTCATTTCCGCAATCTTTGTGCTTTTGTAGCGATTCTTCAAAGTCCGCATAGATTAGTACTTTAAGTGGAGGCCTTTGAACCGATCCATCTTTGATGATCTTGAGCTTTCTTTGAGATCATCGACCACAAAAAATCTCTCGGATCATCCATAGTTGTGTTGCCTTCATGTGATGTTGTGACATTTGGACCGACATGCTCACACTTTTGAATCATGACATCTTTCCATCGAGTAGCGGAAGCCTTCTTTGGTTCATGATATTTGCGGCGTAGCGAAGCATAGTATAAAAATATCGAACCGAGGTTATGTAGATATGCACCGGTCATGATTTCTTCAAATTAAGTGTGGATCTTGTGAGCATGCGACTTTGGATTGACTTCTCAATTACGATCATTGCAACCGTCCAAATGTACTGCAAACAACAGATTAGCAATAAAACACACGAAAGTGTCTTTGATCACTTCGTTGAATTGAATACACGACCCACGGTTCCCGTTGATCGATTACAATCTTTTGTGATCGGTGGGATTCCTAAGAATCTCCTTGACGGGGTTTCGCACTTTGTTCTAGGCATTCTCAAACCGGAGCGTCTCAAAGAAGACAACACGGGCGAGTGAACCGGTGAATTGAGATTCAGCGATTGATGAAAAATTGATTTGAAAAACAATCGTATTGCTTAGAATAAAGAGTTTTGCAATACTGAAGGTTTTATGAGAAAGATCAATTTTCAATCAAAACACTTTTGTATTTGAAAATAGTACACAATCGACGAGCTAGTGAAAAG
The DNA here is from genome assembly GCA_022545495.1 of Chrysanthemum lavandulifolium. Taxonomy (NCBI): domain Eukaryota; kingdom Viridiplantae; phylum Streptophyta; class Magnoliopsida; order Asterales; family Asteraceae; genus Chrysanthemum; species Chrysanthemum lavandulifolium. Next base: position 63,609,571 of record CM040245.1, read on the forward strand.
AACAGATAAGCACATCGACCGGTTTTTCTAAAAGTATTTTTCAATCGAGAGATACTTTTGAATTTTGAAAACATAAGTACACATTCGACGTGCTAGAAAAGAAGATTTGCACATCGAACGGTTTTCAAAAGTATTCGAATTCCATTCTGGACCAAGGTTGATTCAAGACCGAATCGCCCCATTGTTTCTATCCGGTTGTCACAAGTTTGATCTTACGAAGATCTCACATGTCACCCACCAAGATCTTGTTAGATGTTGGCTCTGAAGGATTTCCATCTTCATCGTGAATACTTTTACATACCACTCGGATGTTACGGCAATACCACAAGGATAATCGTGGGACTCTTAATATACTTACTTTCCACATTGTGTGAAAAAGCAAGTCTTCAAGAATTTAGTGTCTAACGAGATATTGTGGATGATCTCTTGGCTCTAGACTCAATCGTGCATATTTGGTTCTGTCTTGGGAGACTAGGAGAGGTCTCCTTCTTCAATATCAACAATCTCTAAGAAAAGTCGATAGATTATGTAGGTTCCCGTGAGAATGAAACAAGCCCTTTTAAGAGGAACTTGAGTGGTTTGGGAAGTTTAGTGCGGTGCATCACTTTGGGTCCATGATGTCTTGTCTTCAATACCGGTGTTACCTTAGTAACCACCGTAGCATATGAATTGAACCGGTTTACGCCCTAAGGTTGAATTGATGGAGGCTATTTCTTTTCACCCTTTATCATTCATTTCTTTTCATTCTTCAACCCTTGATCTTACCGAGACTTCATAACTAGAACCTTGTTGGGTTTTATTCGATTACTAGCTCGGTCTCGATCCGCACTCTTCCCATTCCTCACTTTTCTCCTTTTTATTCAATATACCTAAGGACTCTACACTATCTAGTGGATTGTCCTCGGTAGATCCCTCCGGTTCGGCGGATCGTGGAACGAATACCTAACCTAACCATCCTTATAACTCCATGCATAAAGTAAATTGGTCGGTCTTTTGGTATTGTTCTTTCCTTCATGAAACCAATAGAAAATCATTTGGAAAAACAATCAAGGTACTTGTGATACGAGATCAAAGCATTTTGTACCTTAATAGTTTTGATCATTTAGAAAAACCTCCCCCTCAACATGTGCGTATGATTTAGAAATTGTTTAGCACAAGCAGGCAAGAGGACTTTGAAATATTTTCTTTGATCACAATTTTCATACGAAAAAGCCATTTGATTTTCATGGTAAAATTCTCCTCCTCAATATGTGCATAGGATATTTGAAATCATTTTTATCACATAGAGGCAAGAGTTCTTTTGAGGCACATCCACGATTACAAAAGCCATTTAAGAAACCATTTGAAAACACAATCAAGGTACTTTATAATCTCTTTTAAAAAACTTTTGTACCTCGATGGTTTTGCTCCCCCTTGCTTCGAGATTCGAAAGCGTTTAGCACATATGAGAGAGCAGCCTGCACAACTGAATCAAAACGATCAACTTTTATCAAATTTCATTAATAAATCACAAATTCTCCCCCGATCAAAGATATCAAATCCTTTGAGATTTTGGATCCCAAGTGATTTAATTAGGTTTAGAAAACATGGGAGAAAATGTGGCCTTGTTTAAATACTCATCGGTTTTGGATAAATCCTCCTCCTCAACATGTGCATTATGTATATTGAAATCGTTTGGCACATTGAGGCGGGAGTGCCTTTAAAGGACTAAAACCAATTCCATTTAAAAGCAGTTTGAGATTTAAAACACGATCTCTACCCCGATCGGAAATATCAAACCATTTGAGATTTGTGATCCCAACCGATTAAATCATTTATAAAATTTTGGGGAAAGGCGTGGCAAGATTCAATTTTGAAAGATGACATATATGGACCATTTAAGACATTAAAGATTGTTAGTGTCGGTATGATAGTTTTTAAGAGATCTTTTAAGTAAAACAAAACAATTTCTCAATCAAACAAGAAGAAAAGATTTCATTTTGAAAGACCTTGATTCTAAAGAAAAAATCATACCATGACATAACATTAAATCTTTAGATCACCACTTTTGTTGTACAAAGCGGACTTTTGAAGATATATTGTATGAAAATATTTTAAATTCAATCACTCTCCCCTCAATCGATGACCAAGTCGATAATTGAGTGACTTAAGTTTGATAAAATGAAGTCCGTGATTTTCGAATTTAGTCAATATATTTTCAAAACAATATATTCCATTTTCAAAACAATTTATTCAAATTTATTCAAAATTGTTTATAAATGGTATCCCGCACAAAGATACGTTAGTGGTTGAGAAGCTTCCGTTGTTGTTGTTGTAGGGTTGGAAGAAAACCGTCTGAAATGCGGTGAGACTTCTTCTTCGTTGCATTTTGAATGCCAACCGAGGTCCACTAAGCTCCGTTTCTTCACTTCTTGAAAACCATCTGCGATGCAATAAGACCTCTTACGTTGCATTTCATGCCAACTCTCCATTGAAGTCCAGATTAAGCTCCGTTTCTTCATTTGTCAACCCAAGATATAGTTACCCTTTCCTTTCGCATCAATCATCTTCAATTGTGGGATCCGGATGGGGAACATTCTTATAACCAATATACATGCATCGTTAGTGAACACACATACAAATATATGGTGGTCGACAACACCCAAACGACAATCGACTAATAAAAGTCAATCCAACATATCAATCGGATCATGTAAGGTATGGAATAATGTGTTTCTCGAACTCAATCATCTAAACCTAACAATCATATCCTAAATTCCTAGTCCTTGACACGAGGCAAATATCATTTTAATTAAGCACGTGGGATAATTAAGAAAGCTCGTTAGATGATATAGATTTGACAACATCCTCCCCTCAATCAATGACTCATTTTAAAGAAAATTTTAAAAGTGAAGTCATTGATTGAGTTTGCAAATTTTATCGAAAACTTACGAATCGATTGATTTGTAAGCAACTCATTTCCACCATTTGTTAAAACAAATATTTTTCTCAAGAATTTGAAGGAAAATATTTGAGTAAAAACAATGATCCTTGACATACTTTCCTCATTTGATTTAGGATAAGTACACGATATGTTTGAAAATCGTTTAAGCGTAGCACTTTCCTTTCTTGAAAAACGGGTTCCTATCGAGAAAAGATAGCAAGCCATAGTTTAAGCACGGATTCTGATCAAAGTAGCTGCAAGCCATTTGTTGAAGCGCGGTTCTGATCTGAAATAACTGTAAGCCATAGTTTGTGACATGTTTAGAAAGAAATATTTACACCTCCTGCCGAACTTCATCTAAAATCCGTGCCATTATTGAATGACATTTCTAAGACCGTAGATGTTATCGATACGGAAGACATGTCTTAGAAAAATAATTTTTGGTCTTTTCAAATTTTGATTTTTATGGCTTTTGTTGGTTTTATAATTTTCTATTTTGATTTTGTTGGTTTTATATTTTTGTATTTTGTTTCTTTGGTTTTATATTTTTGTATTTTGCTTTTGAATAAATATATACAAAGATAGAGTAGATGATATAGTAAAAGAAGATGATGATACGAGTCTGAGATAAGGATATCGAGCACCCGTTGTAGAAGATAGAAATCGTCATCTCTTAAACATTCACCACCAAAGCTTCCAAGGCTCTTGCATAGAAGAAAGAAATTGAACCATCTGAAAGTGAGACTTTGCGACTTCCCCCAAACCGAAAGACCTTTAGTGAAGCAGATTCAAAGCTTTCTTTCAAGCTTCCATTAGCAGTGTGCAAGAAGCACACCATTATCATTTATCCATTGCTCCATTTAAAGAGCGATAATCGAGGTTCTCCGTTTGGGGTTATATCATCAAGAAGAAGAGCGACAACGTTTCATCCCACTCTTTAAATTTCTTTTCAAATTTCAATACCACTTGAAATCCAAGCAATCCATTCCAAAAGGTGTCAAGATACCACTTCCCACGTAGTTGAATTGATGCGATCGGTCTCTTTGTATAATGCTCAAGAACTCTCCCAAATACACATCATGAGGGAATGAAAACACCTTCCATGTTCACATTTTCTTCCAGATGATCGTGTATGAAGCTCAAGAACCAAGTACACCAATACCCAAGAGCTCTCCCGAATACACATCATGAGGGAATGAAAACACCTCCCCATGTTCACATTTTCTTCCACGATGATCGTGTATGAAGCTCAAGTATCCAAGTATACCAATACCCAAGGAAGGAAAAGCGATAACATTGAAGAAGCAAGCCAAGTCATCGATTATCTCTGCGGATGACAATCTCTGGATGTCAACTCGAATAAGTGATTATATCTCGAATCAGATTAAGCCCTCAAGTGAAACAATTTGCGCCTCAATGTACACAATTCTCTC
>CM040245.1:63614026-63858548 GCA_022545495.1 Chrysanthemum lavandulifolium
CCGCCATCCGTGAATCTCCATCTATCATTCACTCTACAATCTTTTTGAGTATCAAGAGCAAATAGCCTAGGGAAGGCCTCTTTAAGATCAAACCATTAGGGCACCACAGATCAGCCCAAAAAGAAGTGCTACAACCATTAAACACCTGAATGGTGAACGAGTTGTTGAAATTAGAATCCAACTGAGCAATTTTGGACACTGTCTTGATAATGTCACACCAAATCCCTCCCAAACCAAAAGAATTATATGGAGAACCGAATCCCCCATCGATCCCATAGAATTCTTTTATCACCATTCTCCAAAGAGCATTCTTCTCAACAAGAAACCTTCATTTCCACTTTCCGAGAAGACCCATGTTCTTAGCCAAGAGACTACCGACACCTAGACCCCCATTATTGAGATCAAGAAGTATTTTATTCCATTTCACCCAACATATCCCCTTTTGAGTGTCTTTAAATTCCCAAAAGAATCTACTTCTAATGGACTCCAAAATGTTTATGACTTTCAAAGGAGCTTTAAAAAGAGACAGATAAAAAATAGGAAGACTACCGAGAACAGCTTTAACGAGAGTGAGCCTTCCACCAATTGAGAGAGACTTAGCTTTCCAAGAAGAAAGCCTATCCCTTAGCCGATTAATAACATTACTCCAACCACTACATGCACTCAATATTTTTCCAACGGGGAGCCCAAGATAGATAAATGGAAGAGAATCATGCAAGCAGCCAAGATATGAGGCAAGATTCTCCACATCACCGTTAGGCACACCAATCCCAATAATTTTTCTTTTGGCAATATTAACTTTAAGCCCCGAATCAAGCTCAAAACAGTGAAGAATACGAACAAGGTTTGAGGCATTAGAGCTCGACCATTCTCCAAAAAATAATGCATCATCCGCAGACAAGGAGGGAGATGTTAGACCCACTATCGCAAGATGTAAGCCATTAAATATACCTTGTCACATGCCTCTAAAATAGTTATTTGGAGTGCTTCAGCTACAATGAGGAATAAAAAAGGTGAGAGAGGGTCACCCTGCCGAAGACCTCTTTCCAGTCTAAACTCCTTTGACGGGGAGCCATTAATGATCACCGAAATAGATGCCGATGAGAGGCAAGCAACCATCCATTTCCTCCACTTCAAGCTAAATCCCATTTGCCTTATGGTATCTAGCAGAAATCCCCAATTCACACTATCAAAGGCCTTTTCAAAATCAACCTTGAAAAGGAGCAATTGAAGATTTTCAATAGAGGCCATTCGAATAACCTCATTCGCAATGAGACATCCATCAAGAATTTGCCGACCCGCGATAAAAGTTGATTGATTTGGACTTATAATTGAAGAAATGACTTTTGCAAGTCTATTTGAAAGGATCTTGGAAATAACCTTGTAAACACAACCTATGAGGCTAATAGGCCGATAGTCCGAGAAGCCAAGAGGGTCAAGTTTTTTAGGAATAAGCACGATGAACGATGGGTTACAACCATTTGCTATAAATCCCGTGGCTTCAAAGTGTTTGATGCAGTCCCAGAAGTCACATTTTATGGTTTCCCAGAAAGTTTTCACGAAATTAAAGTTGAACCCGTCAGGACCGGGCGCCTTAGATCCATCACAACTCCACACGGTTTCTTTAACTTCAACTAACGAAATAGGAGAATCCAGAAAAGAGGAGTCAGAAGGCGAAAGGATGCGGAACAAATTACTAGAAAACCGAGGCCTGTTCATGTTACCCTCCTTGAACCTAGCCGAAAAGTGCTCAAAAGCCGCATTCTTGATAGTATCAGGCTCTTCACACCACACCGCATTAATATTGATGCCCTTTAAGTTCAACTTTGTCATATTAAACTTAAGTAAGGAATGAAAGAACCTGGTATTCTCATCTCCTTCAACCGCCCATCTAATACGGCTCTTCTGCTTTAAATCATTTCTATGTAATTGATCAAGCTGTTCCAAATCCATAATCCATTCCTCCATCTTCTCCACGTCCAAAGCGTTTATAAGACCATTTTCAGCCTTCACATCCCAATCCAAAAGTTGTTGATAAAATTAAAATTATACTGATTTTAATATAAAAAAATGATTGTTGTGCTTACTAATCATGCCTACAAATGAACTTAATGATTTAAGTAGTTGATTTAAAAAAACTAGAAGGTACCACAATGCGGGCGTGGTGCCCGGTGATTATTTTTGTGACGAGCAATCCGTGGTTCGTGTGTAACTGTGGTTGAGGAGATGACCGTGGTGGTAGTGTAACACCGCATGGATGGAGAGGTCCGGTGGGTTGTTTCACCATGGTGGTGGTGTAATTGTTTGTGTTTTCGTGGATATTTAAATAAAACAGTTGTTATAAAATAAATCGCATATAAAGACCTTTAAATTATCGGTTGTAACATATGTGTATGTATTGAACACTATATAGACCTTTTTATTAAAGGGCTTTTAAAAGCCTTAAAATCGTATTGACCATTTTGTATTAAAGGGCTTTTATTACAAAACGTATTGATTATCACAATTAAAAAGTATTGACCAATATTGTCAACAACATTTACTAAATGGCTTGTTATTTTTTAATAAAGAAATGTTTTTTTTCTTAAAAATTTTAAGACTATTTATATAGGAAGTTCTAAAACTTTTATAAAGTAGTATAGATGATTGGTGCAAATTTTAAAAAAGAAATTATTTAATATAATTATACAAGTGATTTATGCATTAGCTTTATATTTAAACTAGTCTCATGACCCGGCCGATGGCCGGGCGAGTCTCTTATAATATATTGTTAAACACTTGGTAATTTATATATCTAAGTTGGTTAGTATTATAATCTAAATGTAGTTTTGTTTCTTATCAATTTGTTGTTAGAATTAAAATTGTTTTGTTTGAATTGTATAAAAACAAATTTGCAGAATGGGCGGCCGGGAGAGCTTCATGAAAATCCATATACTTGACCTTGTGGCTTGCTTAATTGCTTTGTTCTAAAATCATTCAAAAACATGTCCCCTGAACAATCAGGACATCATTGTTATGCCCGTCCCATAAAAAAGGAGACCTTACACGCATTTACAAATCCTTGTAAGGAAATAAGCCCATTAAAAAAGCTAATCCAAACACCTCTTTAGTATTCAAATTTGAAATGCTTAATATCTAATGAAACAAAATAAGCAATTATTATACCGATTCAAGTTATGTAATATATGTTCAAACATTGCAGAGTGCTAATGTTATAAAAAAAATTAACTTTTTTTGGGGGAGGGAGTGGATTAGCGCATTTCATAGCTTATCATATTACAATCATGAAACCTGAGCTTATTTGAGTGCATAAGCTCAAGTTGATATGCGCATCCCATCAGAAAGGTGACCTCATCCACGTTTCCAAATCACTTAAAGCCAAATACGCCCATTAAAGAAGCTAAGCCAAACACCTCCTTAGTAATCAAATTTGACATAGTTAAAAATCTTATGAAACAAACTAAGCAATTTTTATTCTGATTCGAGTTATGTAATATATGTTGAAACCATACAGAAGTGCACGAATAGACTCTATAACAACCTTACTTGGAACATCAATGTCGCATCGCATCTTACACATCTTACAGGAGTATTTCCAGATGGTTCACAATCCTACAAAAAAAAAAAAAAAAAAAAAAAAAAAAAAAAAATCATTATAAATTCATATCTAAACATCGTTATGTTTGATTATGACCCATCAAGAACTGACCCATTACCAACTTACCATATATTTCTATTGAAATGTATCACGGGCCTTTTGCTCCATTGTTCCAGATTTTGTGAAGCGGTCCTCTTGTAAAGTTTCTATTATCATCGCTTGATCTTTTATGGTATCTAATATTCAACGAACAACCTCTTGCTCCTCTTGTGAAGTAATTGTAAAGAAATATCAGCAACCAAATATTAGTGAAAAAGGTTTAGAACATTTATCAGGCCATATGATTGTATCTATACATATAATTCTAAAAGCTTACCCTCCATGTGCTTAATGATGTCTTCGCTATTCTTTAATATGCGTCCTCATTAGCAGTTTCCCTTGCAGACAGGGGCGGAACTATGTATACTCTATGGGGTGGTGGTGCCCCCCATCGCTAGCCGAAAAAGTTAAAATTTTAGTGTAATTTTTTTTTTAATTTTGACCTTTTTTCGAAAGTGCCCCCCACTTAAAACTCAAATTGCCCCCCACCCACATACTAAAATCTAACACTCAACACTTTAAAACTTTATAAATCCTTTATCTCTAAGTAAAAATACTCGATTTACCATTTCGATCCTAGTTTTTTCGTCCACATTTTATTGTTATTGTCAAAAAAAAAAAATTTGCCCCCCACATCATATATTCCTGGTTCCGCCACTGCTTGCAGAACCAATCTCAGCGGCATGATGTTCATTGCTCTAAGAAGCACCTCTGCATAGTTCAAATAATATAAAAACATCTACAATTATTTTCATTGCACAGTACCTCATAGACTTGGATTACTTATTTTTATCTTTCTCAACATGAATATTTTAAAAAATATAGAAAAGTGCATACCTGACAAGTTCATCTATTTGAGACATGATTTTTGCCTAATTGATTGAGAGACACGCGTGTCTTTTTGGAATGCTTCAATGCCATTTCAGTCTCAACACTGGGGATAAAAGTTAAAAAATAGAATCAAAATTATAAGTGCTTGTTAACACCAATGTTAAGAAGACTTACGCAGAATTTTCCGCTAACCTTTTTTTTTTTTTTTTTGTAGAAATAACTCAAACCAGCAATGTGTTGTAATATAAAACTAAGTCAATCACTGGTACAATATTCGGGTAGATATTTTCAATTGTATTTCTCGTTCGATCTTTATTCAACAACGCGACGCCAAGCGAGCTGCACACATATTTCAGCCTGGTTTAGATAAATAAAAACCGTAAAGAGATAGATTAAGGATATATTAATCATTAAAATGTACGGTCAACATGGGTATCTTTGACTGCAGTCTAATGGCTTACATAATCCAAAAACCGATAGTCTCATGTGCCCAAATTTATCAAGCAGCAAGTTGTCAGGTTTAATATCCCTGCATCAGTAACCAAAAAGATTAGTCGTCCGATAAGAACCGCACAGTACTTTAATACATGTATAAAGTGAAGTAAAAACAAAGTCCTGTAACAACCCCTGAATATAATTAAGTTTCTAAATGGACTCATTTGCAAGAATCATTTCCCCAACATAAAACTCAATTATGAGATAGAGACACTCTTCATCTTGAAATGAACAATAAAGTTACAATGCAGTTATATCAACCTCATGAGAGCTATAGTGAGGCATATAATAACTTAATGCGCTTACGCCTGTGAGGGTCAAATCGATTGTAGTATTGGTAGAACGAATAGGAAATATATCTAGCCAAACTCAAATGCATATCGAGTTTCTTTTAGTGAAGGCATAGTATAATGCAAAGGTTTAATTTCTAAATGTGTACAAACAATCTATAAATGGTGGCCATGTAGCAAGTAGGTAATGGTGTTTATCATCTCGGTCTCTCTTTGTTCAACTGCAACACAAACCACCACGACACCTCGACAAGACAATTAAATATGATACTTATTGATTTCTATGAAACGTAAGTAAACGAAAAGGCTACCAACCACTTGCACCAGAGGATGCCAATATGGAAGCTCATAGCGATATATTCCAATTTCAACAATTTTTATAGTGAAATATAGAAAATAAAATAAAACATTAAGATATAAAATAACATTAAATACTTAAACTTGGTGTTCCGTTCTCAATCGATCCGCACTTCTTACTTTCCGACGACGATGATATGGCTTTTTTTACCGACACGGTCACTATGGCTTTGGACACAAAGATCTTTGGCAAATGGCACACTATGCTCACTCATATGATTCCATATGCCCGTAAGAAGCTCGACCACAGGATGTACCTTAGAACGAAAGATCTTCAATATCTTCAATGATCAAAGTAGGCTTTTTGGATCTTTGGTTATACCGAGAGAATCGAGCAAATCAATTCTCGCTTGCCGGTTGTTGAAACCGCAAGATTATCATTTAGAGACAGATAACATTACTCATCATCCTACAATAATCGCTTACATGATTTTCATGTTTTAAACTTCTCAAAATGAAATCCCAAACACCCACATAAACTTTTGCTTTATATTTAGCTATTTAACTATTGCTTACTATGATCACAAAACTATAACTACATTAATAAGCTAAACTTTTCATTGTGAAACAACGATTTTAGTAGATATTATGCATCCGAATGCATTTTAAAGGACTTCAACCCATTTATCAAGTTCGACCCATTTGACCTATGGCCTTTTATTCAAATATTCAAGAACCCCGCTTAAAAATCCCCGACAATACGAAAGATAAATAAACAAATAAAGTGACGAAATAGGTAATTATCAAGTGAGATAGTAATCTAAGAATATGGCTCAATACCTCGACGAAAACATCCGAGCAGATCCAAGTTGAAAGCTCGCAACTGGTTAATCTTATCCAAGGTTTCGCAAGACAAATAAATAAATTACGATAACAATACTTAGTTTGCGAATTTTCTAATTGTTAAATCTTAGGACAATATTACTTGTAGATATAATGAAAAGGCAAATGAAGGCCAAAGAAAATAGACAATAATTGTGATGTATAGGTGAATGTGAGACTATAAGCTAAAAGTCCACTCACCATGAATATGTTGGTCGAGACTCGAGAGGCCATCCTTAGGTGACTCTTAAGTCTTATGTGCTTTTCCATTCTCATTGCAAAACCAAGAAAAAGTTATCAACTCTATTTAATAGTGCGTAATAGAACTCGTGCTTATTAGCTAAATAAACTCCTCCACGATGGCTTCTAAAAAATCTTACCAAATAACCCGTTAAGCCATAAGTTGTTTGATATTGAAAACAACTCAATGTGTTCTTTTAATACAATGAGTTAATAAGCTACTTAAATAAGCTACCCCAACAATCCTTGAAGATATAATCCAAACAAGATAAAACTTACTTGGTACCCGCTAGATTTAGTATTGACATGAGTTTGGTCTTCGTGGTATAGCTTTGCCATGCCAAAAGCAAGAATCTTGGGTACCCATTTTTCGCCTAATAAAATATTGATAGCTTTTATATCTCTATGAATGATGCACTCGTGGGCGTCTTAATGAAGGTAACGAACCCTTTCGCCACACCAACAATTATGTCATGTCCGGCTCCAACCAATACATCACTGCAGATTCTACATTGAAAACAAAAGGAATCATAAACATCATTAATAAGTATTAACTAATTAATACAAACGATGACCATCGACTCATGTCAATAGCTTCTCCGGGATACACAATACCCCAACAAACTCACAACGTTACGATGTTGTACTTTGCCAATAGTTTAGCTTCATTTACAAACCGCTTTTCCCTTGATTCAAGTGTGTGACAATTTTTCACAACAATCTCCTCCCGTTAGCCAACTTCCCTACATAGCCAAACAATAGAAATTAGAAACTAACAAACGGATGTTCCATGAAAGTCCTGATTCTCTAAAAAATATTTGTAATGTTATAACATTACTTAGTGTCCAAAGACACGCCACATCATTTTGTTCTTCTTGTTTTCAAACATGGGGTTTTGTTTTTGAGCAATCAATGCACTTAAAAAATGCAAGAAAATCAACGTGGTCAGTTGTGTGGCCACATAACTGCATAACACATGAACAAAATAAAACATGATAAAAAAACTTATCTAAACATTAACCTAATTATAATCAGGGTTAAAAAAACTTATTCCATATTGCATAAATTGATAAAACAAATCGAGTGTGTGGATCATCGATATGCCATTTTTTTATCTTGATTTAATTTAGTTACATTATAAAAATTAAAATTAGGGATTTAAACTATACCAGATAATAAGGCGCATAGTCAATTACAATCTCCAATTTGAATACCTAATTTAAAAAACACACAATAAATCATTAGTAATTAGTAATGCAAATAAATTTGATCAAAAATCCCTAATATGATCACCACGGATGATTTCAAATGAAGAATCTTTACTTACAATTTGTGAATTAAGATGGGTTAATTTTTGAAATGCATCTTGAGATCTTGAATTGTCCTCCGAAAAGCTATCTTGTAAGTTTCAATTGATGCACCGATTATGTAGGTTAATTTTGGGGGATTGATTTTGAATGCCAATGATCCGTCTTGAAAATCGTGGAATGAATTAGGGGTAATAGCAGGGAATGAATTAGGCGTGTGTTCTTGGTTGTGTTTTGTGTGTGGCGTGTGTAAATAAATAGGTGGATTGCCACGGAATTAATTCTCGCCAAGACAAGATTTACGTCTTAAGCAAGATATGCGACTCAAAGATGTTCCTCTATTATATATGGGAGATTTGTGTTGTAGGTCTAAATAAATAGCATTACTTTTTAAGAAATATTCATGACTTCTCTTTGCTTCATTGCTTCATTGCTTTGTGATAAGGGCATTCAACAAGGGTACCCTTCAACAATTGCCCTTAAATTAAAATTCTCTCCACGCACACGCACAGGTTCTTCCAATCTGGGTCTCTTTTCAATTTTCATTTTTAATAAAACCAACCCACCCTTTTTATCGATTTATTTTAATCACATAACCTCACTTTTAAAAAAGGTCATTATAGATCTCTATGTGTTTGTTTAATTATTTATATATTCATTGACTGTTCCTCTATTGGTTTTATGATTCAATACAACCTTTTAAACCTTTGAATACGACACTTTGATTTTAGTGTTATCAGTCTTTTGACCAAAAGTTGAAAATTTTGTTAAAGTGACTCATACCCACCTTACCTTACCACCCACATTTTTATTTTTCTTTTTTTGTATATCATAAAATGCCTGTGTGTAATGGGGTTAAGGGTCAGGTTTTAGATCTTGATACTGCTGTAAAAGATGGTTATTTGGGTGGTGGGATAGGTTTTGGAGGGGGGTTTGCTGAGAAAATGGATCTTAATAAAATGATTGAAGAGTTAGTAGATTTGCAAGATGTGCCATCTGTGTTTATCTGTCCTATTTCTCTTGAACCAATGCAAGATCCAGTGACTCTTTGCACAGGTCAAACTTATGAAAGGGGTAATATCTTGAAATGGTTTAGTTTGGGTCATTTTACTTGTCCTACCACTATGCAAGAGCTTTGGGATGATAGTGTTACACCTAATAAGACCTTAAGTCAGTTGTGTCATACATGGTTTTCGCAAAAGTATGTGCATATGAAGAAGAGGTCAGAGGATGTGCAAGGGAGTGTTTTGGAGGTTTTGGATGGGCTTAAAAAGGTTAAGGGTCAAGCGCGTGTTAAGTCTCTTAAGGAGCTGAGGCGAATTGTGGCGAATCATGGGAGTGCTAGGAAGACGGTTGTTGATAAAGGTGGAGTTAGTGTTTTATCGGGTTTGTTAGGTCCTTATACTTCTCATGCTATTGGTTCTGAGGTAGTTTCGATTCTTGTTAATTTGAGCCTTGATTCGTGTTCAAGGTTGAATCTTATGCAACCGGCTAAAGTGTCGCTTGTGGTTGATATGTTGAATGAGGGTTCGATTGAGACAAAGATCAATTGTACTAAATTGATTCAAATGTTGATGGAAGAAGACGATTTTCAAGTGGAAATTGTGTGTAGTCATAGTTTGTTGGTTGCGTTGATGAGGATGGTTAGAGATAAAAGACACCCAAGTGGGAATTTGCCGGGGTTAATGCTGCTTAAGTCGATATGCTCACATACGCAAGCGAGAAGCTTGATTGTTAGTATAGGGGCTGTTGGTCAGTTAGTTGAGTTATTGCCTGGATTTAATCCCGAATGTTTGGAATTAGCGTTGTTTATCTTGGAAGGTGTTTCGCCTATAAAAGAAGGTAAATTGGCTTTGAGCAATTGTTCAAACACTATACCGAATACGGTTAAAGTATTGATGAGGGTTTCTGAAAGCTGTACACAGCTTGCTTTGTCGATTCTATGGTCAATTTGCAAGCTTTCCCCTGAAGAATACTCATCGGTTGCTGTTGACGTAGGCCTTGCAGCGAAATTGTTACTTGTTATCCAGAGTGGTTGTGACCCGTTGCTAAAACAGCGGTCAGCTGAACTATTGAAGCTATGCAGCCTGAATTACTCAGATTCAATTTTCATTTCCAAGTGCAAGCTAACCAGAACTATTAGGTGAAGGCAGACCACGGGGCGCAGACATATCATTATTTGAACCCGCAAAGACGCTTACAAGCCTTGGTGAATGAATGTATATAGTTGATGAAGTTCGATTTGGAGCCAAAGATGGTGCGAAAAGATTTCAAGATTAGGCTTTACAATCACAATTTGTAATTGATAAGTGGTTGTTATACTCAATTCAGTTTACTTGTTTTGGCTTTGTGGAAATTATTACCAAGGGTAAAAAGATCAACTTTTTGGTTCAATTCATTTCTTTCTATTTTTATCTTTGAAATATTATTTCAGTTTACAATTTTGGAAATATAAATATTGATCTGGTCTTCTGTTCAACAAATGGTTTGTTGAGTTCATGATGCTTGTTGTTGATGTTTGTTATGATTGTTGGACTTAGATTCTAGTTAACAAAAGCAATGCAAGTGAAAATGAATGAGTGAATAATTGTGGTGTTTGTGGGTGGGTCAATTTGGTCAGAAAGTATGGACCATTGTGTTTTGACATTTGCTAGAAGAATATCAAGATTGGACCCATGTAAAAAACTCATATTTCAAATCAATGATGACTACTTGGAGATGAAAAGAAAGTTAAGTAAAACTTTCACTGTTACTCATGTCTCATTGTCTTAGATTCGATTATGTTGGATATTTTTCAATTAACTTTTGTGAGTTGTCTTAATATTTGTAAAAGATAAGAGTTTTGTCTAGTTTGAATGAATTATGCACTTTGACCAATCAAATAATTGAGATTACTAATAATTAAGTGAAGCACAAACTGAGCTGCATCTGCATTAAATTGATACTAGTACTTAAACAGGGTTGGATCAGTTGGAAAAAACATCTTCTTTGAATACAGAGGTCGAGGATTTGATCCTTACTCTCAGCAAAGCAAAAATGTCGGAGTTCCTCTGAAAGCAAACTTTCTATCTTCGGGTAAGGGTAAGGTTGTCTACATCTCACCTCCTCCATACCTCATGGAAGACGAGGGTTAAAACTCGTAAATCAAATATGTTAAACAAAATTGGTTTCACATAATAGGCTTTAATCCTAATTTTAGTGCCATGTTGTGGTTGCATACAAATAACTTGAAATTTGACAAAATGAAATACATTAAAAGTACTTGCAACTTTTTTTCTTTCTAGGTTACCAAGTCTTAGTCAGATTGAGACCACACTTCTAATCCATGAGTGTGAGGGAGAGGGAGAGTGTGAGACCAGCTTGTCACCCATTGCTTCAACACTACATGTGAAAGCTTACATCTTGCTTACCATCACACACATGTGTGATCTTTTAATAAATATTTATACAGAACGATACAATTATTATATTCAAAGAGCATAAACTTCAACATAAACATTTAATGTACTTTCATTTATAATTCAAATTCTTTTTTCATTGTTATGTATCAATCCACTTTGAGTCATTGATATACACACTTGAAAAAGTCATCAAAATTGGAAGTCTAAGACTCGATAAAATTTAGGAATGTATGTAATGTACGTTTGGCAATAAAAAAGATCAGCCTTTTAAAAGGTCATTCTTATGTTCTTCCACAATGATTCGTCAATTTCCCTACCATTGTTGTCCCGTGATGGCAGCTTGGCACATGCAACTTAGATGTAAAGGTAACGGGTTCAAGTTACCTCTCCATGTTTTTCTAGTCTTAACATGATTTACTTCCTCAATGTTGGTCAATGCAACAGGCGGTGGAGCCCACAGAAGGTATATTACCGTTTTAACACTCCGTCATTACAAACTAAACCCCCGTTAATTAGTCGGTCAAAAAATTGGAAAACATACTTGAAGAAAGGGTAGCATACATATACGACAGATGTCAAGATTGGGTGAGCAGAGTGGGAACACATACTAGCATATTAGAGCTTTGGGTGTGGCTTCGCCGTGAGCTCGCCACTCCAACGTGGCTTGCTCGCCGAACCTCGCCACCATACCACATCCCTTCGCCATATCTCGCCAAATGAAGGCTCCTCGTCTGCACGACGAGGGTTCCTCTTGTCTTTGTTGTCAATTTTTTCCCTAAACTTGTAAATGTTTATATATTTAGGAATGTTTTAGAACTTGTAATGTTTTATTAAACAACACATTGAAAATACAAATTACGATTAATACAAACTACGATACGGAAATAAAAATGAAAATACGAATTACAATGAAAGTCTGAGTTATAACCCTCCTCACTCGAGTTATAAATAACATACTGTTAATACAAATATCGTCATTAAACGTTATTTATATTTTTGATCTTTGCCAAGTTTTGTTAACGACAAAAGTAAATTTAATTTATAAAAGCTTAAAGCTTGTCAAGTTTATTAGATATTAAAACAAGCTTTCAAACAATATATTCATCATTCAAGATTTACATTTATGATTAGTAACATCTTGATATGACTCTAATCATTATGTATGATAGTAGTTTGTAGAATGTGTTAGGTTCTTAAAACCAAACACTACTTAAGCATTTGCATATTTCTATAAATAGTAATACAACATTTGACATCATGTATTACATCATGGAAATCATCAAGATTCCATTAGATATTTTGTGAAGATTTGTACTCTTCATATCTTGCACAATCTCACTTAGATAGAGTTGACTTTGGCAAGATTTGATATCTTGGTCGCCGACCCGGCGGTACTAAATGGTACACGGCGGAACCCTTTAAGGGTCCGTCCGGACGCCTCGTCCATTTTGGCTATAAATAGCAATGCCAAGCCAAGTAGTTTTTCATCCCTTTCTAACACACTTTCATACATATCTTCTCTAACCTTTCTAACTCGGTTTCATATCATGTTAGTGATCTCTTTGTAGCAAAGAAGATCAAGTCATATTCAAGCTTCAACGAGAAGTTGGAAGTCTTGTTTGTTTAGTGTTGTATGATATAGTGTTGATCCATACTTCATTGTTGTACCAAACCATCATAATCTTGTGAGTGTGAGTGGTTAGTATTTTAGTCCTCAAAATACATTGTGTGGGAGTAGTTGTACCTTGAAAGAACTCGACATCTAGCTTAGTGTCGGAAATAAGTGTGTTAAGTGTAAAGGTTTTCTCCACGGTGAAAGGAGCTTGTTGACTAGTGAAGTTAAACTCGAGTGTGAGACTCGGGAGTGGAGTAGGCAAGGAAAAAGAGTCCTTGTAGGCGAACCACTATAAACAACTTGTTGTGGTTTGATCATCTCTTTCCTTATTTACTTATTACACATTGCTTGCATATTTCATTAACATACTCAAGATCAATATCAATTGATCTTTCAATAAGTTTCAAAACAAAGTTTTTAATTGGTAAACTATTCAACCCCCTTCTAGTTTTCTACAATTGGTACCAGAGCCTCGTTGCTCAAGAATTTCTAAAATAACTTGTATTTTATAAACTTGAAACGATCTATGGATTCTGAAAACTTTAAAGAAGGGCAATCTATGCAAAGACCGCCACTTTCTGAAACCAATGGATTCATCTATTGGAAAAACCGTTTTGAAACATATGTAAAATCAAAAGATATAGATCTTTGGTTTATTATTGTTAAAGGAGACTTTAGTTCTACAACAAAGGACATTTCCGTTGATGAACAAAAGAAATTAGTTGCTAAAAATAATGAAGCTAAAATGATGCTTTATAATGCTTTACCTAGAAAAGAATATGAAAGAATTTTATGTGTGAAACCGCCAAAGATATTTGGGAATCTTTAATTGTTACACATCAAGGTAATTACAAGTCAAGGATAACAAATTGATCTTCTTGTTCAACAATATGAACAATTTCTTATCCCCAAGATGAAACCATTGATTGTGGCTTTGCTCGCTTTAACACTATCATTACATCACTTAAAGCACTTGATGAATCTTTTCGTAGTAAGAACTTTGTCGAAATTTCTTAGAGCACTCCATCCCAAACGGAGAGCTAAAGTGACCGCTATTGAAGAATCAAAAGATCTCTCAATAATGTCACTAGACGAGCTAATTGGCAACCTCAAAGTTCACGAAATGGTAATGGAGAAAGATTCGAGATCATCAAAGGAAGAAAGGAGAAGATCAAACCGTTGCTCAAAAGCAAAGGCGGAATCAAGCGATGATGATGAATCTTGTTCGGTAGTGAAGATGAAGAGTATGCCATGGCGTTAGAGATTTCAAGAAGTTCTTTAGAAGAAGAGAAAGTTTGTAAGACAACCTCGAGAAGAAAAGAAGCCATTCAAAAGATCGGGATGATAAGAAGAGTAAAGGTGAAAGAAAGTGTTTTAGATGTGGTGATGCAAGTCATCTCATAGAGAATGTCCCAAGCCACCTAAAAGCAAAACTCAACGAGCTTTTGTAAGTGGTGCTTGGAGTGATAGTGAAGACGATGAAGAATCAAGCAAGGAAGAGATCGCTCTAATGGCACATGAGTCAAATGAGGTACTTTCCGACTCTTCTTATTCTTCTATAGATGATGACACCTTGCAAAAACAATATAATCAATTGTGTGAGCTAAGTCTAAAATCATAACTAAAAATAAATTTCTAAAACCAAAAGGAGTTTTTGGAAAATGAGGTATATGAGTTGAAAGAAAAAGCAAACGACTTGAAAAGGAAAAGCAAATGACGATGATTGTAAATCATGTCAAGAGCTTAATCTTGAAATAGAAAAACTAAAGCTCACACAAGAAGTTCTAATAGAAAATAATTCTAAGTTTAAAAGGTTTAACAAAACATCGCTTTGCCGATGAAATAGTTAAAATCCATAAAACACCGTGGAGACATGAATGGGCTAGGTTTTAATGAAGTATTAATTCAAAGAGTCAAAACAAACGGCCAAAAGGACGAACATTCGTCAAAATTGTCGCGAAGATGACACGGACCGAGACGGAACCAAAATAAGGGTTCCGTCACCAGTGCAAAATGGTACTGCGGGTACTTCGAAGAACGTAATGTTCGCATACGGACTGCATCAATTTGTTAAAATAACAAAGAAAACCAATGATAATGTTAAACTAAAACCAGCCATTATATCGAGTAGGACTTGTTAAAATGAATTTAGATCGAAAACTACTCAACAACGATATAAAACTTCTTTTGCCAAACGCCTTTCCTAAGAGCAACCACAACGTTCAACCTAACTACCAACACAACGGTTGGAATCAAAGTTTTCCTAGACCATATCAAACTCCGGATTACATGCCATGGAACTCTTACCCATCATTTCCATACATGAATCAAATAAATGGTATGTTTAACCCAAACGGACCCATGAGATATGGGGACCAAATGTTTGAGTTATTTGCTTCTAGGTATGCTTGAAAGTTGGATTGGAACCCGATGAATGGATAAAAGATAGTGGATGCTCACGACACATGACGGGCAACAAAGTCTCTTCTCATCATACCAAGAGTATGACGGAGGTAATGTCACTTTCGGTAGCAATCTCAAAAGCAAAATCATTGGCAAAGGTACGATTGCTCATAACTCTCTAACTATTGAAAATGTTGCTCATGTGGATAGGTTAGGATTTAATCTACTTAGTATTAGCCAACTATGTGATAAAAAGTATAAAGTACTATTTGATGAAAATGGTAGTAAAATACTAAAAGATGGTATCACCATAGCTAAAGGAGTTAGGAAAAATAACATATACGTCATGAAAATAGATAAAACATATAATGACAAACTTTGCTTAACAACATTAGACGATAGCTCATCTCTTTGGCATAGACGCTTAGGTCACGCTTAATATGAGACTTATACAAAACCTATCTTCAAAAGAGTTGGTTAGGAATTTACCTAAACTAAAATATGACCAACACTTTTATGACGCTTGCAAAATTGGTAAACAAACACATAGTAGTCACAAATCTAAAAATATGGTGTCCACATCTAAGGGGTGTTTGATTGCCTCTTAATAAAATGAATCAAGACCGAAGTGCTAAATCGGTCAAGATACAACCGTGTTTGACTTGAGAAAAAGCACCTCGAATGTCATAAATGCCATTGAATCGATTCTACCAAGTAGCCCCTAAACCATACAAATGCTTGAAATTGTAGTCTTTACTTCTTTGTTCACGTGTTTCTTTTGAAACCATTTTAATTCTATGTTCCTATCTTCATTTATATAAGTATTTCTTTATTGTAGTGACTCGTGAATATGTTTTCCAATGGTATATATAGTATTGGATTATGATTTAGAGGCGATATGCTTTGCATTCCTTTTAAGTGATTATATTAGGCTTTTATTTATTTATTTTAAGAATTTGGTTTTGTATCTAAATAGTTCTAAAGGAATAAAAATAAAAATGCTAACCGTGACCTTTTAATAACTATCAAAATGACGACCATATAAAAGTTAAAATTGTAGTCTTATTCATCCAGAATGAATTTATCGGCTATCAAACAGTCACAACTAAATCCTACAGAGCTTTTGAATAACTCAGAGATCTAAACCATTCAGTACTAAATCATTATATTCTATCAAACAGCCCCTAAGTGTCTAGAATTGTTACATATGGACTTGTTTGGACCATCCGCTATAAGAAGCTATGGAGGCAACTTATACACTTTGGTCATTGTAGATGACTACTCAAGGTTTACTTGGACGTTATTTTGAAAACCAAAATGAAGCTTTTGATAAATTTGAAATACTTAGCAAGAAAATTCAAAATCTTCTAGGTGTCAAATTGTGTTGATCCGAACGGATCATGGTCGTAATTTGACAACAAAACTCAATTTGGAAACTTTTGTGATACAAATGGTATAACATTACTTTTCCGCTCCACGAACACCTCAATCAAATGGAGTAGTAGAACGTAAAATAGAACAATTCAAGAAATGAGTAGAACAATGCTTAATGAATAAAACATTCCTCAAAAGTTTTGGTGTAACGTTGACACTTCTACATATATTTTAAATAGAGTCTTAATACGTCCTTTCCTAAACAAAACACCATATGAACTTTATAAAGGTAAAAAGCCAACATTAGGATATTTTAGAGTCTTTGGTTGTAAATGCTTTATTCTTAATACTAAGGATTATCTCACCAAGTTTGACCCAAAGTCTTATGAAGGTGTATTTCTTGGTTACTCTCAAACTAGTAAAGCTTACATTGTCCTAAATAAAGAAACAATGATAGTCGAGGAATCGTTGAACATAACATTTGATTTAAAGTCCACCTCCTCTAAGACATCACCTTTGGTAGATGATGACTTAGTTGAAAGTCAAATAATAGAAAGTCAAATTAATAATAACAAGGAAGATGAACCATCAAATAAGGAAATTGTCAACATCAAAGAATCTAAAAGTCATCCATTAGAAAAGGTCATAGGAAAACTTAATCAAAGAACCTTAAGGTCACAAGCCCAAAATCAAAGTAATCATTTTGTTTTGTATCCACCATTGAACCAAAACCATAAATGAAGCAATAAAAGATGAATCATGGGTAATTGCCATGCAAGAAGAATTAAACCAATTCGTTAGAAATGATGTTTGAAACTAGTTCCAAAACCCAAAGATCAAACTATAATTGGAACAAAATGGGTCTTTCAAACAAAATGGACGAAAATGGTGTAGTATCTAGAAACAAAGCTAGGCTTGTTGCACAAGGTTATAATCAACAAGAAGGAATCGACTATGATGAAACTTATGCACCGGTAGCTAGACTTGAATCTATTAGAAAATTACTTGCTTATGCATGTGCTTATGACTTTAAATTATTTCAAATGGATGTTAAAAGTGCTTTCCTTAATGGGTTTATTAACGAAGAAGTATATGTTGCTCAACCTCCGGTTTTACCGACTTTGAGAAACCACATCATGTCTTCAAACTCAAGAAAGCATTATAATGCCTTAAACAAGCACCTAAAGCTTGGTATGACCGTCTTAAGACTTTTCTTATTGATAACAAATATACTATGGAATAGTAGATAATACTCTTTTACTAAGAAAAGGAATCACAAATTATCATTGTTCAAATATACGTTGATGACATTATATTCGGATCAACTTGTCAAGAACTATGTGATGATTTCTCTAAAATCATGCATGACGAGTTTGAAATGAGTATGATGGGTGAGTTAAACTTCTTTCTAGGACTTCAAATTAAACAACTAGAAGATGGTATTTTCTTTAACCAATCTAAATATATAAAAGACATGCTTAAGAAATTTGGTCTTGAAGATTCCAAACCAACTAAACACCCATGTCCCTGACACTAAACTCACCAAGGACGAAGAAGGTGAATCCGTAGATAACACTAAATATAGAGGAATGATTGGTAGCCTACTCTATCTTACGGCTAGTAGACCCGACATTATGTTTAGTGTTTGTCTATGTGCTCGCTTTCAAGAAAACCCAAAGGCATCACACTTAGAAGCATTAAAATGATTTTAGATATATTAAGGAACAACGTGTTTAGGATTATGGTATCCCAAAGGAACGGGTATAGAAACCATAGTGTATGCCGACCGGATCATGCCTTGATTATGTCGATAGAAAAGTACAAGTGGTATTTGCACTTTTGTTGGACATTGTCTCACCTCATGGTTTGCAAAGAAGCAAACGGCTTTAGCCATCTCTACCATCGAAGTTTAATGCGTCTCACTTTAAAAGCATGTCAACAAGCTCTTTGGATGAAGCAAGCTCGAGACTACGAATTCATCTCAACGACATTGTGATACTTTGCGACAACAAAGGAGCCATCGATCTCAAAGAAGAATCCTGCTCAACATGCTCGTACAAAACACATTGAAATTATCATCACTTTCTTGCGACAATGTTCAAAAGGTAACATTTCAATCGAGAAAGTATCCTCCAAGACAACATTGCCGACATCTTAACTAAACCTCTTAAACGAGAACCTTTAATCTTCTTAGACTTGGTTTAGGTTAATGGAACCAAACATGTAGGATAAACATAGCCTAAAACATTAGAATAGTCAAACCAAAACAATTTTGCCTTGTATCCGCCATCATGTAGCCACGACACCAAACGACAACACTGACGAACCAAATATTTGGTGTCATTCGGTCCGTGGTGTCTGTAACTAAAGCGCTATATACATAACATCCTCTTCCTCACAACCCACTTTACCAAAACGTAAAACTTAAACCAAGCTCATTATTGTCGTCTTCCCACTCACTAATCACTGAAGATAACATCATTGTAAGTATCCTAACTACATTTCATCTCTTAATTCTGAGTCTAGGATTCTTATTTATGCACAAAACTATCACAAATCATTACATGGGGTCTTATGTATGCTTTTATACCAAATATGAATTCAATTGGCAAATTGCACAACTAGTCATTGAAATTAGGTACTACATTATCATATTGCATAAACAAATCATGTTTCCCACTAATTGATAGATAATGAATATAAGGCCTTATTCAAACAACCAAACACCCCATGTCAAAAGTTTTTTTTTTGAAAAGCTTCTCACTTGTAGGAAAACAATTTTTTTTCTCATTGCTAATACAAATAGAAACGTTAAATTTTCATCACTTGCATGCTCTTGAATACTAAAGGTATTGCATAACTAATATGCACTCCGGGTATATTCAAATGAAGCCACATTAAATTAGGAGCATTTGGGTTATCTCACCAGATTTACCAAACACCCCACTAAAACCATTTTGTGCATAAAATGAGTCGAGATAACCGCAACTCCAAATTGTTTTCATGTAGGCACACACTAGAACCAAAAGCGTTAAAATTTATTCTAATTTTTTATTTTCCTTAGGAATAACCATGGTAGCCGCAAGATTCTATGATCACAAAGACACCCTTAACTACATTCCCAAACACCACAAAACCAAAGGACTTACCAAGGAACAAGTAGAAATATTTAAGAGTCTAGAATCAAGGTATTTCCATGAGGTAGAACCATTCACTCATCCTTCCTTGAAAATACCAATCTTCGTGAAGAACTAGTCGCCATTCAATTCGATTGTCTTCTTGACATCGATGAACCAATTTGTCCTAGGTTTGTGTTAGAATTCTATGCTAGTGTGACCGGCTTTAGTGATGAAGACGATGATGAATTTTGTCTTAGGTTTAGAATCAACCAAAACGACTACACCATCACCTTAAGCAACTTTGCTCAAGTTTTAGGAATTCCCAACCGAGGAACTTGTGTCTACGGATAAATGGTCACTCATGGCTCTTGATACAATCAATGACCGCTCTCTTCCTACATAACCCGTTTGGCCGATAAGGATGTCATCCGTGAACACCTTTTAACCCAAAAGTGATACAACCCGAGTTAACCGAAAGGGAAAGAGGTAAACCGAGATCCATATGGAATGGAGCTAAATGAACTTAAGCCCGAATTTAAGAAATGGGAGGAACTACTTAGAGCCAACGTCATTAGCACCATAGAAATAGGATCACTTAAACGCTGCCTATGTCACATGCTCTACAACTTATCACCCGACAACCATTCAACTTAGCCTACTACATAGCTAGAAGAATGATTGATATTCCAACTCAAGGATCGGTTGCTCTTCCATACGGGATGCTTCTCACCCGTCTCTATAGAAACTTCGCACCAATTCCACCAACCCCAAAAGGGATGCACCTCCACTATGAACTCATCCTCACATCTTTGTACCGAGAGTGATGCTCGAGTTGCTAAGACAAAAGGCAAAAGAGCAAAACCTCCAACTCCATCATCTTCATCATCAAATAGCTCCGAGGATGGTCTTCCAAGCTCTCATCTTCCACCTCATGAGTATTACGCATCTCTTCCGAGATTTAGAATGAATCGTGAGAATTCAAGCAAACTAAGGGAATGTTCAAGTGCCTTGGTAGGATGATGAACAAGATTTACAAGAAATTGGACAAATAAGGGTACTTTAAGGAGTGTTTGGAACAATGCATTATCGTTAATGTTTGATACTATGTAGTTGTTTTATTGTGTAGGATGATAATATAACTTGAAACAATGGTGTATGCTAACAATCTCATGCGGGGATAGCACATGTAGCTATCAAATTTTACCCATTTTCACTATATTGTGAAAATCAATAAGCCTTGCTCAAAATCTATGCTCCACTATGTTTACATATGTGTTATTTACTTTTCTAACAAGAAATGTTTAGTATAACAGCTTTTGAGAAAAATTTGGTGTTTCTAAATTTCCGACACCTAAAACGAACTCTGTCCAAATATCTGACTCACGGATCGACGGCACCATAATTTTGGTACCGCCCTTATGTATTTTGTACCGCCAGTGTGACTGAGGCGACTGCATTTTACACCTTTTTAGGGTACCGTCCGGTACGATTTTGGTGCTTAGTGGATCCTCCGTAATTTTCTCGAATTTCGACTCTTCGTGATTCCAAATTATCTTCCATCACTTATAAATCAATCTTAACTAGTTTATCTTTGTTATTAGAACTAGTATTATTTACTAAGGTATATAAGAAATCCATTTCCCACCAAAATTCAAAAATTTGAAAAATCCACCCAAGGAGCTCTTTGGCATAAAGGAAGGAACCAAATTTTTGGTACCTTCAAACCGTGGTAATCAATGTTAGGAAATTCCACCACTAGAACACATTTATTGCAAATCTTTTCTTCTTCACTCCATCTTCCTTGTATGGATTGACTTGGGTGATATGACTAGCATTCAACCCACTTCCAAATCATTAGGAACCTCATCTCTTCAATGGTTCAACATCAAATCAAACACATTTCTCAACAATTTTTAACCTCTATAAATTGAAATGCTTTACCATGATCATCCTCACACCTTCCTCATTCTCACTACTATCTTGCAAATCAAAACCCAAGTTAAAAATGACTAAATCATCACCAAAACCTTGCAAGAAAACCGCTAGAATTAGCGTAAGGCCTTGTTGTTTTGTTCATCTTAGCTCATCATCCAATCTTCACCACTCACAATCTCATCTCCCATTAGAGATGATACAAATCTTACCTTAGCTACACCCACTTCATCACACATTGTGATCACCACTCCACCACCAACAAAAACACCTACTTCACCTCCACCCACCCATCCAAACATCCAAAACCCCTCACCACCTTCACCAAGGTCTCCCACTCACTCCCATGGAGTTATTTTCAACTCCACCAACATCACCAAATCCTTTCCTAGAGGACTTGGAAGACTTGCCTCTAGGCCAAGTCATCCACCACCATTGCAATCCTTTGGCACCATTGAGCGAATCGCTCATGAGTCACCCTCGGTCATCCATTGACCCAAACGCCCCATGGGGCCAAGACCTCTCCTTTTCCACCCCATTCACAAGGACATTCATGGTCCTTTATACGAGATCATCCACTTCCATCATCAATGTCCCCTCATATTGAGGACATTCCGAGTGCATGTGGATGACAATCCCACTGAGAGGAGATTCAAGTCGAACTCCACAACCTCCACCAATTCAAAGGCATGGTGGATTCTCACTTGTGAGACAATGCAAATGCAAAATGCTTTGCTTGCATCCATCATGACCACTCCAAACATCCCCAACACCACCAACACATCCACCATTCCACCACCACAACCTCCCCAAACATTCTACCCCCAAGGCATGGTTACTCAACTTGTGAGCAAACGGGCCCAAACTGTGGAACGGACCCGTGTTATGGTCCATGACTTCAAGAAGAAATGAGGTTCATCTCAACCACATCCTTGAGCATCTCAACGCTCTTTCCCATCCACCATCACTTTAGGATGGTTTTAGAATAGTCTTTCTTTTGTTTACTTTCTTAGGATAATTTTATTTCTTGTACTAAAACACATCATTGTGTTCTCTTTTCATGATCTTTACTCATGAAAAATTTTAACTAATGAATGTTGTTTATTATATTGTTGGTGTCATTTCATAGTGTTTGAAATGCTTGTGAATGATCATTATTACTAACAATTTTTTGTAGCTTTATTTTCACAATCCATGTATCTTCCCATTTAAGCACCCAATTTAGGGGAGCTTTGAACAAGGGGAGATAGTAGCTCGCTCATTACATTCATGATAGCCTCTTCTTTTTGTTGAGACAAAAGGGAAAAATATAGAACTTTGAAATTTTTATATTTGACTTTTCCGAAAAAGTCAACGCATACATTTGACTTTCGAAAGTCAAACAGAACCCTCATTGATAAAACTTGACTTTTCTTAAAAAGTCAAGCTGCATACTGACTTTCCGAAAAGTCAACATCATGCATCAACTAGTGAATTTTCGACTTTCATAAAAGTCAAATTTCATACACTGCATTATCATTTCCTTTTCAAGTTCTAAAACTAATATTTTATAACTCTTGTACAAACTTTGTTTCTTTTATAAAATAAAATTTATATTTTGTCCTCAACAAAAGGGAGATTGTTAATAAAATATCGTCATTAAACGTTATTTATATTTTTGATCTTTGCCTAAGTTTTGTTAACGACAAAAGTAAATTTAATTTATAAAAGCTTAAAGCTTGTCAAGTTTATTAGATATTAAAACAAGCTTTCTCAAACAATATATTCATCATTCAAGATTTACATTTATGATTAGTAACATTTTGATATGAATCTAATCATTATGTATGATAGTAGTTTGTAGAATGTGTTAGGTTCTTAAACCAAACACTACTTAAGCATTGCATATTTCTATAAATAGTAATACAATATTTGACATCATGTATTACATCATGGAAATCATTGGAAGATTCCATTAGATATTTTGTGAAGATTTGTACTTTTCATATCTTGCACAATCTCACTTAGATAGAGTTGACTTTGGCAAGATTTGATATCTTGGTTTGTCGGACCCGTGGGTACCAAAATGGTACACTGCGGAACCCTTTAAGGGGTCCGTCCGTGGGCAGCCTCATCCATTTGGCTATAAATAGCAATGCCAAGCCAAGTAGTTTTTCATCCCTTTCTAACACACTTTCATACATATCTTCTCTCTAACCTTTCTAACTCGGTTTCATATCATATTAGTGATCTCTTTGTAGCAAAGAAGATCAAGTCATATTCAAGCTTCAACGAGAGTTGGAAGTCTTGTTTGTTTAGTGTTGTATGATATAGTGTTGATCCATACTTCATTGTTGTACCAAACCATCATAATCTTGTGAGTGTGGTGGTTAGTATTTTAGTCCTCAAAATACATTGTGTGGGGAGTAGTTGTACCCTTGGAAAGAACTCAACATCTAGCTTAGTGTGGGAAATAAGTGTAAGCGAAGTGTAAAGGTTTTCTCCGCTCGGTGAAAGGAGCTTGTTGACTAGTGAAGTTAAACTCGAGTGTGAGACTCGGGAATGGAGTAGGGCAAGGAAAAAGAGTCCTTGTGGTAGAACCACTATAAACAACTTGTTGTGGTTTGATCATCTCTTTCCTTATTTACTTATTACACATTGCTTGCATATTTCATTAACATACTCAAGATCAATATCAATTGATCTTTCAATAAGTTTCAAAACAAAGTTTTTAATTGGTAAACTATTCAACCCCCCTTCTAGTTTTCTACACATACCATAATACATTATTATTCACACACTTCTATATCTAACCATTTTATAAAATTGTTTCAAAGTTCAAACATTTGAAATGAATACTCGTTGGTCAAAAGAAGAAGAAAACTTGCTAGGTGAAGTTTTTCTAGCGTGTTTATTTTCGTATCGTTTATGTTTTTTTGTATATTTATTTTATGTTTCGTACGGTTTTTTAATATGTTGTAATGTATTTTTATTTTTAATGAAATGAATTAAGGGCCCGTTTGGTTTGTAGGCGGGTTTAGGATTAGGATTTGGATTTGGATTTAAATTTGGTTTAGAATTTGGATTTGGATTTGATGTAAGAGAGAGAAAAAAAAATTGAGGTAAGAAAATAATATAAATAAATTAAAATAATATTTTAATAATTAGTGAGAGTATTAAAACTGATTTTTATTTAGAAATAAAAAATAAAATTGTTTTATGTGGTTGAGATAAGCTAGAGGTCCACAAAATTATGTGATGGTGACATTACTTTACAAACCTCGAACATATAGTCCGGATTATCACATGCCCGATTTTGAGGAGTTAATCCAAAGCTTGGGACCCACTATTTGCAACCAAACACATAATTTTTACTTTTATCCCCTAACCCCATCTTAACCCCACCAACCAAACGCCTTGTAAGTTTATTTGACAATTTGAATAAAAAATAAAGTTGTAAGTGGTGGACCCAAATAAGTAAGTTGAAGTTAGTCGTGATAAGTTGTAAAGGGAGGTTTGTTAAAGTGATGTGGCATCCTGTGGGCCTCAGACGAGGAGTTTTGGTGTATCACGACACTCAAAGCTCTTATCGTGGACTGGTTTGGGCTAGAGTATGTTAAATGAGTTGGCAAACATAATGAAGTTATAACTTGTATGGGCTCCAATGCATTCCTAAATTAAGCCCATAGACTGCAATCTACGTACCTAACTGTCATAACCCACCACCAAGGACATGGCTTTATATGATTATTCTCCAAAAGGTTGGAAAATACATCATCATGTAATGCAATTTGTTTTACATTTATGCTAAAGTTACATAAACGTTAAAAGTTTTGATAAAAACTCGTGAATCTTAAATTATGGCATATTTCACTACACTTCTGTCATAATTTAATTCTGAGAACCTACCTTAAGTTAAAGTGATAGCAAATCAATATCATATGATTCAACTTAGAAATTATTCGATTCCGTTTCAATAAAGAAAGAAGAAATTATTTGATTGTATAACTCATAAAAGATTTAATCCAATGCGTTTCTGAATCTTGAACCTATAAAACTTACACTAACAATAAACATATCGTAATTTTGGCACGAGGCAGCGTGGCTAGTAAGGTGACTAGGGTGTTGAGGCACTCCTAATCATCGCACTTCATCGTTAGTTATTTTGAGTAAAAGACGCTTTTCTACTTGTTTTTACATTTAGCCCCCTTATTCTATAAATAAAACTATACAATTTAAAAATGAATAAAAACAATAGAAGAAAACACATTATCAGTATGACTTTTTACGTTAAACATGACTAACCTTTTTAACTAAAAATCATACCTCTGTCTCTGATCACGATGGATAGAAATCTGTAACATCACCATCAGTCATTAGCCAATATCTTCTTGAGACTAAATAAGCCATCATGATAATTAATGTATGTATTTTACTTCTACAAGATTCTAAGGATGCAATTTCTAGATAAAGGGTCTAATTTCCTTAGAAGGGTCAAAGATTCCAATTCAATAATTATATTATATACTGCAAAACTAGTTACTCGTATATACTTTGTGTACGCAGGAGATTTTTGAAATAAATCTTACTTAATTATTTTGATATAAGTTATGATATATTTAAATTTTATTTATTTGTACATATAAATTTTGTATTATCTTATTTTAATAATACAATTAATTAAGAATGTAAATTTTTATTTTGTGAATTTCTGTTTTGGCATAGAAAACATGTCCACATGCATATACGAAGTTATTAAAAAAGTTTCTTTAATAACTTTATGTAAGGTCTTTTATACTTATATAGTTATAATATTTATGCACGCATAAGTTTTACATTAAATTTTGATTATGTACTAATATCGATTAATGTTTTGTATAGATTTTTGTTGGGCGAAAAGTGTAACTTTGTTTAACTGTAATTGTGTTGAGGTTGATATTGTTAAAATATAGGGATATCATGTTTTAAACATTATGTGTGTTTAATAGCACGTAATAAACCTTAAAAATATTTTTCTGTATATCATTGTTTAAATTTTAAAAAGTAATTAAATGCGTCGTTGCTATATGCATAATATCGTGCTTATATTTTCATCACACAGTAACCCATGGGTCGTGCCTTTATTATGATATTTATATTTCTGTTAATAATAATTTTAGCCGTATTTAATTTTTAAACGCGTGTCCGGATATGTTTGCTTAATCTCATGAAGGGAATAACATGAGTTGTTCGTATGTGTACGATCTCGTGTATTTATTTACATTTTACAGCAACTCATGCTTTTATTTTGATATTTATAATTCAGTTCACATACATTAATTTAATATATAATGATAATAATATTTATAAACAACAACAACATATATGTTATGTTTAAAAAAAGTGCATAGGTTATTTAAATTTAGACTAAAATACACCGTGGTTGGTCCTTAAACTCAGATCGGAGGATCGCGATGGGACGAACCACTAACTTTTCATCGCTCTGGGTCCAAACAAGACCCATTAAATGCCGATTAGTCCTCGACGGAATGGGACGGTCAAACCAGGGTATTATAGACCATTCACTTTTTCGACCCAAGCTTCAACCTGGGACCAATTGTGAGTATGGATATTAGCCGTTTCTTCCGTCGATCACGCTGCGTATATTTCATGAACAAATACACCCACCCAACAAACAACTTTGCCAATCACATAAAACCACATTATCCGTAAAAGATAAGCGCAAATCGAAATCAAGAATATAAATCGCATTTCGAACTCAAAGACCAACCCAACTTCCAACAAAACCATGTCGATCGATCGTTTTACCAACATGCGGATGAAGTGATCATTAACATTTTGAATCGGTTGCCTTTGTTAGAAGCGGTGAGAACCTCTAGTTTAGCGAAACCGGAGGTCTAAGTGGACTTTGCTCACCGATGTCATACTTGATGAGGATTTCTTTATTATTTAACATACGAGTTTGATGGTACGCTTGTTACTAGATTCTTAAATCGGCTTATGGGTCCAATAAGAAAGTTTGTCTTTGTTGTAGAGCCAAGATCAATTATTGGAATAGACAACTTTCATTATGAACACATTCATGAGTGGCTCTTGTTTTGGTGACAATGGAGTTGAGGAGCTGATTATTACAAATCGGTATGGTGACCCGATTCGTTCCCAACCCAACTTTACTCGCAATGAGTTGAAACATCCGGTACTTCATGTTTGTGCTATGGCTACTTTGGAATATTTTCATGGCTATCCAAATCATCGAGCCTAGAATTGATTCATGTCAATTTTCTAAGCGGTACAGTTTGGGAATTTATTCTTTGGTTGTCCTCACTGAGTCTCTTAAAATGAATCGTCCTAGTACTAACGAGATGAGACTATGGGATATTGCAAAACTTGGGAATTTGAAGAAGTTACATTTGTCATTAGGTCGTTATAATGTTGTGACCACAATCACAACATCCGATATCTTTCACTTGACAAGACTTCAAAATCTTGAGACCACTTACATTGGATTTTGGTGATTGCACGGTAAGAACAATTTCGCTTTTACAACTTATAATGTTATAGAGATGTGTACAAGAATGAAATTTAATCAGAAAACTTCTTGTAGTTGATACATGAAGCTAATCCTAGGATGAAGGTGCCCTTTGTTTCCTCGATTAACCTTAAAATCGTCCGATGTCGATTTTGGGAATAGTGTTATGGTAACGTTCACCATTGGAATGATTCGGTCATCTCCGAATTTGAAAATCTTTGGATACACGAGTAAGTGTAATGATGTAATGAATATGTATCAAATAAAACATTCCTAATTTGCCATGTTTGTGTATCTCAACACTATTTGATTTTTCAGTCGCAAACACGCTTAGTGATCTACCTGCCCAATTTTTCCATCACTGTAGATAGAAACACATTCGACCATGGGCGACTTCAGACGGTGGTGTTTCGAGCTTTTCCCGGATCGAGCATGAAATAACTTTAATAAAGTGTATACTTGCGTGTTCCGGTCGATTAAGACAATCAATATAAGGCAAAGCGATAGGAGTCATGATGGGAATGAAAATACCAGAACAACCGGGAGTTGGCTAAGTCGTTGAAACTCCCCGAGCTTCCCCACACCGTGGTAGATTTCTTTGATTGGTTGTAGTTTAAGTTTGGGTTGAATACCTTGGACAATTAATGTTTCAAAATAGTTTTGTAATTTTGTCAAGAATTGTTATATGGTTCGCTTATAATTAGATTGTTCATATGTTGTTGTTTGTGCGTATTCTAGGTGATGAAAGTTTGACATTCGAAAGTCAAACTTTCATTTAGCATTTTTATTTGATTGTAGCAAGTAAAACCGCATTTCAAGTTTACTTTAGTTAGTCAATACTTGAAAATGTTGAATGGGTTAACTGTGAGCGAGAGTTGTAATGTCGGAAGGATTGAAAACCTTTGGAACATTAAGTGCAAAAAGTCATAATGGTATTTGAAGTTTGATGATGAGGATTGCTATTGGAATGTCCAATAATATATACAATGGTATTTGACTTTGTAAAGTCAATATTGCAAAACCATTACTAAATATTTGTTTTGGAGTGAATTGATAATTTGACATGTTTTAGAAGTTTGACTTAACAAAGTCAAACTTCTAATGGTTTTACTAAGTTGGCAACTCGAGGGACCAATTGTGTATCCTAAAGTGAATATTGGCGGGAGTTTTAAGTGTGACAAATTGACAACTGACAACCAACACAAATTCGGGGACCGAGTGTGAAAAAGGAAACTATTAAATCGTTCACCGTCTCTTACCGTAGACGATATTAACTAGTGCACACCAAACGAGATACTCATCTACCACTTTTCCACACACGCACAACTTTCCAATGGCGATTTCCCATTTTAAACAAACTCATGGAGGTGGTCAATCGCCAAATCTTAATGATCGGATGGCTATCTGGTTTGAAGATGAGGTCGCCAAGAAGGATTCTAAGAGTTACTTCTTCGATCTTGCCAAAGATCGAAGACAAGAATCATCAACCGTAGGAGGCGATACAAGAGAATCAAGCTCGGGATCTCGTGGAATTGCGTTTGATCGTGTGGATGCGTTGAACAAAATCCAGTCTAGGCATTACAAACCAACTTGCCCAACTCATACAGATTGTTGGTCAAATGGATGAAGGTATTCGGTTCAACCAAGAGTTTGTTAAGAAAATGGTCGAACATAATGCCCGAATTTTTGGTTTTCCATGGGGTAGATAAAGGCGCCTTTTAGGTGATAGTTTTGCTAAAATGGTATGTAAATTAGATTTGATGTAGTTGGTTATGATGTTTAATGTAATTTATTAATGATAAAATATCATTTGGGTTATGTGTTGTTGAATCATTGTATTGTGATATGGGTTGTATTTTAGTGTTATTAGTATAAGCAAAACCAAACAGGCCCTTGTATCAAGAAACCAAAGCAGCCCTTGTATCAAGAAAACTTTAATCAAGAGAACCAAACACCCCTCAGTATCGAAAAGCAAAGGCAATGGTTTAAAAGATGTGGTGAAAATGCAAATACTTTGGCACTAAATCATAATGTATCAAATAAAACATCCGCTTGTATCGCCTAAACCAAACGGCCCTTTTATCGACAAAAGTCACATAAAGAAACCAAACACCCGTGTCGTAAAAATTAGAGGCGGTGGTTTCAAACACGGGTTCAAAAGGCAAATGCTTTAGCGAGAAACAACAATGTATTGACAATTGTGTATTGTAACATCTTGAATTTTGACTTACCAAAGTCAAACAAACTAATGAAAACCAACAAATTGTAACTTGGGTAAGTCAAACCTATTAAGATATGCAAACGATTTCAAACACAATTACTTAAATAAGATCACAAAATTTTATTCATCGATTTCAATAACTACAAATGTTTACTATCATCTAAACATACACTTAGAGACATGACAACTCTCCCTATCATCGTTTTCCTTCTTTTCCTTCCTTTCCTTAAGATATTTAAACAAAATTTCCGCTTTGTAATCCTTTCTCCCAAATCGTTAAACTTTGATAACAAGATGTCATCCTCTTCCTTCTCCTTCTTAACACCCAAACGCTTTTCATTTGCAAGCAATCTTTCGTCAACGAACTCAACAAACCCTTCCCTTATCGTTTTGTGCCATTATTATTTTTCTTTTTGCTTTGGGAAGAATGTGTGTGATTGTATTTTAGGGTTCACTCTTGCTCGCTCATACATATATGGTTGAAGGTTGGGTTACATTTTAACTAAGCTTGGGTAAAAAAGTGAATGGTCTATAATACCCTCGGTTTGTTGTCCCAATTCGGTCGAGACTAATCGACATTTAATGGAGTCTTGTTTGGACCGGTGGCGATGAAAAGTGCGTGGTTAGTCCCATCGCAATCCTCCGAAATCAAGTTTAGGGACCAACGGTGTATTTTAGTCTTAAATTTATAAAGTTATTAAAAACATGAAAATTGATAAACTTTACTTAAGTTATATAATTTATCTAAAATTTAATAACTAAAGTTTTTAAATTACTTTTCTTGTTTCAAATTAACATGTGTTTTATACGTATTTTTTTTATAGATGTAATTTAGATGAGTTTGACCAACTTGTTTCAATTATGGCTTTTATTGGCTAATAAAATAACTCTATTTCTTTTACGTAGCAAAATTAAGAACTCTTATTGATCCAATTTCAATTGTTTCAAGTTTCAATTTTTTTTCGAAGTCTCTCATTATATAACATATTATTGCTGTTTGATTGTTTTTTTTTTAGTTAAATCTACAATTCTGACTCATTTGATATGATAATTTACTAACGGGTTTTGTTAACAACACTTTTAAAGGTTGTGGTTAAAAAGATGCATTTTATTACATAGTCAAGAATTAATAATTATGATTGGTTGATAATTTTGAAAAAAATTGGGTACGATCCCGAAAACAAGTTAGCACAACAGTTCTTATAAATAATTGTAGGGTTATGTTATTAAGACCTCCTATGATGTGAGGGGTTTTTGGTCAAAATGTACAAACCGTGATGCACATCATACAAACTTGTAATGCACAGCGCCACTAAACCCTCTATAAGAGGTCCAAATAACTTGTCTTTAGATAAAGAAATAATATGTAAACCACAATATTAAGAAAACATTATGCCAACCGTATAAATAAAATAAAAGGTAACTGAAAGTTTCATCCGTTGAAGTGTAACTTTCAAGTCTGTGAAAATAAAGTCTGTCAATTACACTCGACCAAAAACGTGGTCAAGATATTGAATTTCAGACCATGTAGCCGACGTGAAACATTAATTGGAATTTTCCCAAGTATTTCACATTTTCACGTTATATATAGTCCCCCACTCCAAACAACTACTATCAGAACCACTTATCCAATTAACAAGAAACATACGTAACTAAACAAATAATGGAACAATTCACCAGCTCCAACTGCAGCTCATATTCATCACACCAAGACCAAAATCCACCCATAGCTACCGAATCATCGTGCCATGATTCTCTTCACTCGGTCCGCCAGCCATTGCCAGCGTACAAGACCAAAAACTTCATAGCACCATTTCCACCGACCCCGCGTAAAGTTTACACAGTGGATCCTAGCAACTTCAAAGAAGTCGTTCGTAAGCTTACTAGCACCCCAGAATTCCAATACCCATCTATTTACCGCCATGAAACTGGCACTCCTCAGCCTCATAATGTGCTTACGAGCTCAAACCAACCGATTGTTTTCAAACATGTAAACGGAGGAGGAGCTGGTTTTTCGTTGCCTTTGTCTTCTGATACTCTTAACGTCTTGGATGAAACTTTTTTTGATGGGATCCATCGTGACTTGGGTGGTGTTGCACACTTGCACAGTTCTTCTCAGCACCACCAGAAATGAAATGTGATAAACCAATACCCCTTTAATTTCTTGATGATGTAATGTTGTACGTTTTGTTTAGTTCTGGACTATGTTGTTTGTGTTTTCCATATATGGTTTGATACATGAATAAAAACTCAAGTATACTAGTTAAGAATTGTCATGCATAGCATGCATGTAAAAATAAATAAATAATGCATGTTAAGTAATTTAATATTGCTGTTTTTTTTGTTGTTGCTAAAATGATTTAAGACTACGGAGTTGTGAAACGCTCATGATTTTTATTTATTTATTGTTTTATTTTATTCTATTTTACTGAATCGCCGTATAGGATATGCTTTATACGCCAGTATCAACACGCAATACGCAAAACCTGTAAAACTAAATTCTAAACTAAACCTATTTCGGTAATATGTAAATTATGAGTTATATTTCATAATCAAAACAAATAATAACTGTACATGAGTTTCGTAAGCGAAAGCGTAAGTTTATACATAAAACGGGCTTATTCCAAACACCCTTTTAAAACTTGTAACTATAAATATATATATATCATTGATTACACAACTTGTTACAAAAAGACTCTTGCTTTGTTATATTCTAAACTTATAACAAATGATAAGAATGAGAAGCTTGTTGCCTAACCCGCGAGCTACATCATTTTGACCAATTACGCCCCATTTAATACATAACTTGGTCTCATCTCAAATAATACTTGCAATTCTCTTTGAAATAAGTCCTTGCGACTTAGTAAGTAAATGAGCTAATTTGAGATAATACTTGCAATTCGAATATGAACATATTAATATATAATATCTTTGTAAATGGTATGACTATTAGTCGCCTTACTTCTAGTACATGATATATACAATTACGGTTCTAAATTCATAAACATGTCATCAATTATATATTTCGGCTTTGAATTCATAAACATGACTTGAAATCGAGCACGTGATTCTAACTAGACGATGTTTAGTAGTCTTGCTTTAAGTGAGAACTTTCCTAACATATAAGTACTCTTCTTGAGGTTCTAACTTGTCGTCGTAACTTTCTATAATCGGGTCATCCACAAAGGATGCTTGTTCATATATATTTGACATGCTAATTCTATACATGATTCATCCGCGTTGCATGTGGCCACTATCATATGCACGGGCCATCCACAAAAGATACTTCTATAGGAGTTCTATATCCTGCACTTCTTGGGCATGCTACATGATTTTTGGTGCGTTTTTTGGGCACCCAAAACTTGATAAATGATGCTTCTTGTGAGCATCCTAAACATGATTTGTTTCGGCAATAACCGAAACCTTGCATATGTTTTAACATCATGTTAAATCTAATAACATGAAGCTAATAATCAGTTACTCACCTGGGCCGTGTAATGCAAACTAAATGGTTGTGAATATGCCTCGAGCACCTATATCATAATAGATGCACATGCATAATGTTAACACATACTCCCAGTCCCATATTAATCGTCCACTTTGATTTTTCTAGGTCTTTCATTTCCAACTTCGACCTTATACATTTTAATTGTATTATATAATACGATGCAAAATATGTGAATAGATTGAGTTTTAAATGTATTTTCATTGGTATAATTTTATTAAATATTATATAACACAAACAAAATATTTAAGGTCAAAGTTGAAAATAAAGACTTAAAATTCAAAACAGACAATTAATACGGGACGGAGGTAGTACTAACTAAGCATGAATATAACATGATTATGCAACTATAAATACAAATACACACACATAAACTAACTATAAAACACAAGCTCATGAACTCGAGCTAAGCTAACCAAGTCTTGCCACTTGGTTCTACACTTGTATAACATGAAGCATGACCAAATAAGCGAACATGAGTTATTACAACATATAGACACCCGAAACTTGTAAAACATCCTATTATGTCATTATCACTAAAACACTTAATAAAACATTTTCTGTCATTCTGCAACAACCTTCACTTTGACATTTTGACTGACTTAAACTCTTGATCAGCTTGCGAGGATAATTTTACATGAAGGTAGACTCCTTTGGCTTTTCAAAAATGTATGGAACACTCCAAACCGAGCTATGGTTGATTCGGTATGAATTTTTAAACTTCTGCTTGCTGAACTTTTTCAGAATCTGACCTTACTGCACTAAATCGTATCTTAGACTAGTTTAACTACTGAATTAGCCAAAACTTTATACATACCAACTGAAGTAGACTCATAGGACTACAAGTTTGGTTTTGACCTCCACTTAATCTAAGAAACGGTTTATTTTCTATGATCCTCCAAAGTTGACTAAATTTCTGCAACACTTGTTGTTCTAAATTCATACATCACTAAAACGACCAAAAATCAACCTAAACCAATTCTAATCACTTTTATATTCATGATTCATGCCTCAACTTATTAAACATGTTTATATCATTCTCCAACATTTCCATATGCAATTTCATCAATTTAATCATTAGTTTTGCCTTATGCCAAACACTCTCTTCAATTATAAACTAAACAATATATGCATCATAAGCCTTGAACTAGCTAGGTTTTCTTCACACTAGCAGGGTACCCGCGCAATGCGGCGGTGAGCACGATGTGACTAAATTTTATAGCATCGGGTATACTCGGCCTTATTGCTGATGTTTCAGATGTGTGTAAGAGAGATACGAAATGGTTTGTGTGTATTTATATAGTGGATACAATTATATGTTTTTAGTGATCATTACTGATAATAATTATTTTTCACGGTTACACGTTTTTAATAATGGGTTTGTAAATGATTTGAAAAATTATTTAATCTAGTGAAAAAGTCTCATTTAATTTAAAATAATGAGAGGTATTGAATTTAAGCTTTCCTTTTATAGTAAGTGTGTAGACTTATTTTATAAGACTTTTTTTATGAATGATCTAAATGCATTATAATGTAGTTAAGATAAGCTATTGTAAATTCGTAAACATAACTAATTATGATTCCCACAACATGCTAATATAATCCATGATTCATGACATCATTATCTATAGTAATAAAACTTCACAAATTCATCATATAATTAAGTATAACACTTAATAAAATAATGAGAGGTATTAATTTAAGCTTTCCTTTTATAGTAAGTGTGTAGACTTATTTTATAAGATTTTTTTATGAATGACCTAAATGCATTATAATGTAGTTAAGATAAGCTATTGTAAATTCAGAAACATAACTAATTATGATTCCCACAACATGCTAATATAATCCATGATTCATGACATCATTATCTATAGTAATAAAACTTCACAAATTCATCATATAATTAAGTATAACACTTAATAAACATCTTAACATAATTCTTAACATGAATTTACCTTGAATGAGATATGGTCAAGGTTATAAATAGTGCGAGACGTAGCGTGGCGGCATGACCAAGCCTCACGCTTTAACGGTCAAAGTGAAGCTTTTGCATTTATAAGGTGTGGCATAAGTCGGCACAAAATATGAAAATATTTATATATTTATATCATATTTCATATATATCGAGTTTATAAAAGGCGTGACATAAGGCGGCATAACGCGTGGCGTGACGGCATGATCGAGCCTCAAGCCTTTACGGGGACTTTGCGCGCCTTTTAAAACCATGAATATAGTTATAGGAACTTGAACAATTCTAAGATTGTTTCCATAACACAATTAACCACTTAGCTTAATCATCAACACACTTATACTAAATTCCTTAAACCTTGTTCTTGAATTTTCTTAATGATATGATAAGTATAATTTTCTTCTAAAATTCGTTAGCATGCCAGATACACGTACATGTGTCATTATGACAAAACTCCTCAACTTTTAAAATGACTAAACTAAAAGGGCAATTTTGTAATTTCTGCTCAAAATGTGCATTTTGCACTGTTAGTCCCTGTCGTTAAATATTTTGAACTGTTAGTCTTTTTTTTGTTAACTATGTGCACTAAAGGTCTTTATTTCTTATAAAAAGTAGCAGGAAGACTTTTCTAATATTATAATAGCAATATAAAAATATCTTACTAAAACTTATAAAAATCAAGGTGTTACATGTTGTAACTTGTAACATATAATATGATAAAGGCTTATTCACTATATAATACATGGCGAAAGGGCACGTTGCCCAACAGCGAATAAAATACTCTTTTTTGTACCACTACGTTTGCCGAATAAAATACTTTTTCTGTGCAGGTCGGTTTACTTAGCAGCGTCTGCTGTCTTTTGGCTCGGGTCATTCAGCCACTTCACGTTAACAATGACGAACCGGGTCATTCATGTTGGGTTTCAGTTGGGCTTACATGTGTTGGGCTGTTGTAGCTACGTGTCTACCAAGTGTGAAGCCCGTTTATTTTTCCTATAGTAACTGGCTTAGGCGTATCATCTTCTCATAGCACCTTTCTTTTTCCAGAAGCAACCGACCAGCTTTGTAGGTAGGTATTCTAGATCTGAGAACGGTTCTTTATGGTTTATGTCATTGTGTGGCTTCTCTTTATGTTATACAACTACTTTTGATTGTTTCTGAACGTTTGTTCTGTCTATGCGTTTAGGTTAGGTTGTTTGTTGTTTTTTTAGCTTCTTTTTGGTTGATTCGTAGGTATAACCTGTGCATGTGTTATCTATGACCGTTATTCCTTGTGTTTACGGTTTGTCTTTAGGTTATGAGGTTATGTAAGATGTATATGCCTTTTACTGTTCGTTGCATGTTCTTACACTTTCTTCTTACTACTGGGGAGTTACTGACTTATTTACTTTGTGTTGATATCATGTTCCTAAAAGTTATTTCCTATAATTTGTGTGCAAAAACTGTGTTACACTCTTTATATTTGTTCCGTTACTGGGTACATACTTTACTTTCATGTGAGCCATGCAACCTGAAAAAAAAAAAGTTCCTTTATCTGTTGTTGTAAACTCCTCGACAAATACCGCTGCTTTACCGACTGGAGCTGCTGATTTGTTCGGAACCGTTATGGTCGATCGACAACAGCCTTCCTTGACTGGGGTGGGTGGATGTGCATGTGGTGCTGCTGCATGTCAGTCGGTGTCCGCTATTTCTGGTCAGGGTGGTTTGCATGAGATGGTTGGTCAACCGGTGTGTAGCTGTAGTTTATCCTTAGAAAGTTCCCGTCAGCCTTTGAAGAGAAAATCGAGTGGCGATTCTGTTGCATCAGTTCAACGAAGTGTTAAAAAGTGTATTCAGGGGTGTGAGGTGGTTCGTAAATGTGTTGTGGAAAGTGTTCCTGAGGTAAGCTGTGTGTTGTTTCCATGATTCAATAATTGATGTATACCATGTTGGTCGTCTTCATGAATTATTTATTGGTTAATGCAGATTTCTGAAAGTTGCGTAGCTTTATCTAAGTTGTGTACCAGTCCACACAAGCGAAACCAGGAAGACATATTAGGTGACAAGTGTCTCAGTTGGCCATTACCTGAGGTGAGCTATCTGCTTCGGTTATTTGTATACTCAACTATGCATTATGGATTTGGTCTTGACTGGTGTCTATTCAATAATGTAGACGGGCGTTATCCATACATCTCCTGTTGGAGATACGCCGTGTATCCGGTCTCAACTGTCTTTGCCACGTGAATTGCAGCCGCCTGTTGAATCTGACACCCATACGTTATCATTGCCTTCCTTATTTGATTTACATGATGGTCGGTGGTACAAGCTTTTCTAAATTTTTCAGCTATTTATGTGTTGTCTATCCTCACGCATATGTTCTTGCACTTACCTGTGTGTTTCATGCTGATGTGTCCAACCGTATGCAAGGGCCCAATTGTTCTGGACTTTCAGGCGGGGAGAATTAGTCACCCTGTACAAGACATGGATTCTGAATATATGCAGATATTGGTTCCACGACCGTTGGATCATGAGTCATCACAGCCATTTCAGTCACGGACTGGTCGTCTTTCTAATACAAGAAAGAGACGCTTGCAAGGTGACTTCAAATTCTTATAGACACACATTTTATCGTTGTCAGTGCATTTATCTTTATAGAAAGGTTTTCACTTTTCCGGTGTTTTCTTGACTTACTCTTCCTTTTTTGTTTTATATTTCTAGGAACAACTCCTGTCCGATCATGTCGTAAAAAAAGGGCTAGCTATACCAGGTGCACGCCTCATGATGTTCCCGCTCTTCCTTGCGAGGCTGGGACATCTTCCGCACCACCAGCCCGGTGTATACATGCACTTTCAGGTTCATCCCTTGCATCCATTTACATTCCTTATGAACCTAATAATTATTAACTCTTTGTTTCATTGCTTTCCTTAGTAAAACATTGTGCAAGATTAATGCTCCATGCTTTTGCAGATTCTGATATCGTCACACCAGATATTCCTCCATCATTCGTGCATGCAGTTGCGGCCGCGCCTGTCCGTGAGCGTTGTTGTCCATCGACATATGGACGTCAGCATCATGATCAACCACCTGTTCAGGGTGCGTGCTCCTTACATGTCTGATGTGTTATTAATTCATTGCACTCTTTAATGTTGGATTAATTAATGCTGGTGTCTTTATTTGTACCTCCTTTCAGCTGCCTCTCAGGATGGGCATACAATGGCTGCCTCATCCTCTATTCGGCGAGGGCCACATGGCCTTCGTAATGTTCCATCAACATTGGCAGCACCGCCTGACGCAAACCCATATGGTTAGCACCTTCAGCCTTTATCACTTTATATATACAGTTATTGATGGTGGTTATTAGTTGCTTGCATGGTTTTTTAGTTAACACTAATTCATTTGCAGGACCACCACA
The DNA here is from genome assembly GCA_022545495.1 of Chrysanthemum lavandulifolium. NCBI lineage: Eukaryota > Viridiplantae > Streptophyta > Magnoliopsida > Asterales > Asteraceae > Chrysanthemum > Chrysanthemum lavandulifolium. The sequence continues at coordinate 63,653,504 of CM040245.1, forward strand.
AGAGTACAAAGCATACGGTCCTTGCAGTTGCGTTTGTTCTCATTGCCATGCTTGCTTCTGGTATGAGGAACGCTTAAGCGTCTTTACACGACGTACATGGCCTCTATATAACCGATGTTGCAAAGGTGGAGCTGTAAAAGTATTTGTGCCAAGAGAGTATCCGCCGTATATACAGGAAATTTTCAGTGACAACCATTTCATGGCCAACATACGTGCATATAATCAGATGTTCTCTATGACGTCCCTTGGTGCAAACATCGATGACACCGTTAATGTTGGTCGGGGACCATATGTTTTTAAAGTGTCGGGCCAGATATACCACAATATTGGCAGGTTATGTCCAGAAACAGGAAAAGACCCGCGATTCCTTCAACTTTATATTTATGATACGGAGCATGAAGTAGACAACAGGCTTGCTCATTTTAGAGGGGGTCAAGGTACAAGTCTTATACGGGAGATAGTTGAGGGGCGAATACGCACGTTGGATGAGCATAACGCGTTGGTTCAGTTGTTTAGGTCTGCCAGGGACAAACTTCAAGAACATGATCTCGCCTCGCCAAGGTCGGTCAGATAGTGTCGTCGGTTCGTGCAAAGATGAATTGCCAACATCAGATTCCATATGAGCAATAGTTTTCCAGGACGGTCCTGAAAGTGAATCGGAGTTTGATATAATCATTGAAACTCATTCATGTGAGCCTCAAAGGATCAACAAATTACACCCATGTTACATGGCGTTCCAGTTACCTATCCTTTTCATTTATGGCGAGCAAGGATATCACACTGGTCTAAGATTGGTGGGCCCCAGTGATACGGAACCCGATCCTGACAAAAGGCTAACAATGCATGCGTACTACGGTTATCAAATACATGATCGACTCAATAGATATGGGTTGCTTACGGGAAGAGGACGCCTTTTCAAAGAATCGTTGTTATGGCTTCTTGTTCCATCGAACAAAGCAGGATGGACTTCATACGCGGCGATCGGACATCGGGGAGAGTATTTGTCGGGTTTGCGACGCTATTGCCGAGGGGACCATGAAGGTTCGAGACGGGGATCTAGGATTATACTCCTGCATCATTTACAAAGTGCCCTCGGTATATGTATAGTCATTATTTGGATGCACTTGCAATATGTAGAGTTCATGGAAATCCGACCTTTTTGTTACATTTACATGCAATGTGAAATGGCGAAATAGAAGAGTATATGCAGCATACCTCATTTGACAAGTGCGATGCGGACGACATAGTTGATAGAGTGTTCGAGCGGAAGATACATGATTTCGTCAAATTTGGTAGAGACCGTAGGCCATTGGGTCAAATAATTGCGGTAAAACCAACCATTCAATCGCAAAGCTTTATACACTTATTTTCATGACTATTGGACATGACATGTCGTCCTAATGTATTGCGATTTTAGATTTGTATTCTTGTCTTAGACACTTTTTCTTATAATGATGTGCTTTCCATTTGCGGTGTTGTATACCATCGAGTTTTAGAAAAGAGGTTTACCGCATTGCCACATTCTCGCTATGGAATACCGGTTCGAGAACAATGACCATTGACGATATCGATAGATACGTGTCTGCGAGTTGCCAAATAGAGTAAGCGATCCGAAGGTTTTAGGGTCGTTCTTGAGTTTATGATACATGGCCCCGTGGCATGGCGTTTCATTGCCCGTGTATGCGTGAGCGTACATCGTGCAAATTTTTTTCCCGAAGACTATTGTACACATACGTTTATTGATGACGGTGGATATGTGCATTACCGACGAAGGGATGTTTACATAGGTGTTGTGCGCCATAATGTCCAACTAGATAATGGATATGTGGTTCCATACAACCGAGCTTTGTGTATGGCGTTCTACACGCATATAAATGTGGAATGCTGTGGATGGACAATGCTCATAAAGTATCTCTTTAAGTACATATCTAAAGGTACAGATAGAATACTGGCGAGAATAACAAGGCCACGCAGTGCATTAAATGGTGAAGGTACCAGCGGAGTCACGTCAACGACCTCAAGTGCAACACCAGCGTGCGTTGTCGATGAGATAAACAACTTTATGGATGCACGGTATATTGGCCCCCATGAAGCATGTTGGCGCATTTTCGGATTTGATATACACATCCGCGATCCAGCAGTTCAGATATTGTCCGTCCATTTTGAAAATATGCAGCATATTACTTTCAGGAGCACGCAACAGCTGCAGTCAATAGTAGATAGCGATTGGGTACAGCGTACTACACTTACTGAATGGTTGCACTTCAATAGATTCTTCACTTTCGGAAGGCATTTGACATATTTGCAATTTCCATCAGAATTTGTCTGGTCAAAAAAAGACAGAGAATGGTTCCCAAGACAAAACACGAACAGGCCATCTATAGGAAGGCTCGCGTATGTGCACCCAAGTTCCGGGGATCTATTCTATCAGCGTCTTTTGTTATGCCACCAAAAAGGATGTACTTCTTTTCCAGGCATTAGGACTGTTAACGGCCACACGTATACAACGAATAGAGCAGCGGCAGAGGCGTTAGGACTTATGCAAAATGATGGGGAATGGTTTACAGCCCTGGAAGAAGCTGTGGCAACTGCTACGGCACACGAACTCAGGGCATTATTCGTGCAAATCCTGGTCTTTTGCAACGTCACAAATCCTATACACTTATGGAACTCTTTTTGGCAGCACATGTCAGACGATATTCCAAGAATATTGTCTTCTATCCATGGTATCCACTTTGTTTACGTGAAGAACCTCGGCTAAAGGTGGTGTCTTATACGAGCTTGAGCGACATTGGCTCATCATGGTAAGTCACTAGCAGATTATGGTATAACCATGCCCCGGATGATTTGCTAAATGTTTTGAGAAACCGAAATATTATGGAAGAGAGGCTACAATCGGCAAAGACTTGCACAACAAAGAGACACATTTATTCCTAAATTAAACGCGAGCAACGCCAAATATTTGACACCATCATGCGGCAACGACGAATCGAGACGTGAGATGATCTTCGAGGTACGGAAAAACCTTTTTGTGGAAAACTATTATCACTACCCTTAGATCAGAAGGCAAGATCGTGCTTGCAGTTGCTTCCTCTGGTATAGCATCACTGCTTTTACCCTCGGGCAGGACTGCACACTCGCGTTTCAAGCTTCCTCTCCAACTCACAGACGAATCCGTTTGCAATTTCAAGAAAACCACACAGTTTGCCCAACTGTTGAAACAAACTGATTTGATCGTCTGGGATGAGGCCCCTATGAACGATATAAGATGTTTTGAGGCACTTGATCGCACGTTAAGAGATATATTTGATCAGCCGACGGCCATATTTGGAAATAGGAGTATAATGCTAGGCGGAGATTTCAGACAGACACTACCGGTTAAGAAGAAGGGAACCAAGAATGATATTATAGGCTCATCGATATCTCGAATCATATCTTTGGCGCCATTTCACGATATTTTGTGCGATGAAAATATGCGTGCAATCACTGTCAAGTACTCTTGACCAACAACAATAGATCACAGAGTTTTCGAGGTGGTTGCTTGACATAGGAAACGGTGTTATTGGTGAAACTGATACAGCGGATCCTGATAACAGTTCATGGATCCAAATACCTGAAAAATTCTGCTTGCCACCAACGGACGAAGGCAAGTGGCAGCTCATTAATTTTATATATGATGCCGCCACGTTGCATCACCCTTGCGCCGAAACTTTGCAGGACCGAGCAATCGTATGTCCTAAAAATGAGACAGCAGATCTAATAAACAAACATGTTATGGAGATTGTCGAAGGCGAAAGTTGTTTCTACAGCAGTATTGATGAGGCCATTCCGCGTGGAAATGATGGTGGCGCAACAGAACTTCTATACCCTGTTGAATATCTGAATTCGCTGACCTTCTCTGGCTTGCCTCCGCACACGTTGGAATTAAAAATTGGTACACCTATAATGTTACTACGAAACCTCAATTTAGCGGGGGGATTATGTAATGGCACAAGAATGATTGTTAGCCAGCTCCTTACAAAAGTCATAGAAGCAAAGATCGTTACTGGAACACGCGTGGCGCAAAAAGTATTTATACCAAGGATTCTGTTAACATCGAATGAGGAGAAGCTACCGTTCATTTTCAAAAGAAGACAGTTTCCTGCGAAAGTGTGCTACTCAATGACAATTAATAAAAGTCAGGGCAGTCATTGAAAAGGATCGGCATCTATCTTCCCGAACCAGTATTTGGTCATGGCCAACTAGACGTGGCACTTTCCCGAGCCACATCACCGGAGGGTCTGAAAATCGTTATGGAACCACAGCATAATAGGCAGCCTAACACCACGAAAAATATAGTGTATAAAGACTTTTTAAGGAAAATCAACGCGACACAGGTTATAGGCATTTTCCTGATTATAGGAGAGCGCGTTCCTGCACATATTAACTGTCTGATTTTCTTAGTATTGATTATATTGTGTTTTTGGTCATTAGCATTACCCCACGTAGCACCTCCTTTATTCCACATACTTGCTATTTCATTTCAATGCATCTAAACTCTTGCTTATGCCTATGATAACATATTTTGGTCAATACCTTTTGGCCGTCAATCTTATTAAAAATGACCCGCTTAACGGCATAGATAGCTCCATCATCATTGTTGTATGAAAATCCATTATAAGTAATAATGTTGCTCATTTGCCGTGGGCATGCCCAATAGTAAGGTCGCTAATATACCAATGACACCCATTCTTGGTACAAGTGTCCTCACTAGGCCATCACATTTTTAATACATACTAGATACCACATATGGACTTGCAAACCAGATGCATTCCTCCTCATTGCACATATTCATGAGCAAATTTTATCTATCATACATATTTCAAATAGCTCCCTTTAACTGCTGCACTAAATTGTATGCCTGCAAAATACATGTTCAGCTACTGCTACCCAAAAAGTGTGATAGATTTAGGATAAATTATATGTCAGCCAACAATAGCTAACCATTTTTATTGGAAGTTGCAGAGAGATGGCAGATAAGGAAAAGGATGTGGCAGGCGTGGCAAGTCGGCCAACAAGGAGCACAAGAAGTCATACAACAACGCTCAATGGATAAGGGAAAAGCGCCTGCCGTAGAAATAGACATAACCAGTGTGATGAACTTGAAACCAACGGATTTTGACAAACCGCTGCAAGTAAAAGTGTATAGGAAATGGATGTCAAAGAATGTTCCCGACCCCAATCCTACTGGCCTTTGCTTCATTCTCTTAGATAAAATGGTCATTACCTATTCATTTTACAGCACACTACATTAATGATCAGCATCCTTAAAACCAATTGCTTTTATGTTTGCGGTGGGGCTATCCGAGCTAACGTCCGTTATGGGACATCAAGCGATTCGGCCTGTGGAAGTTGGGTCATGCTACAAGATTGAACGTTTCGGGTGCAAAAAATCAGACAACTGACAACGCACTCTTAACAATCCCATGACACTATTGCTTGGAAAATACATGCAGGTTGCTCCAATAGAAGAGCAAGGTTTCCCAAATCATTATTTCGATTTCGTTACGTACAATGAGCTGGGACAACGTGCAGATGCAAGAGACTACATGCTCACACGTATGACGCACTATGCAACTGCTATTTTTTACGTCACATACAATGACTATTGCTGTTACCCGATACAGATTATATAGGGATCATCAGAAATATTGGCCCTATAAAAGAGTTTGGAGACCTTGCAACCAATAGGTTGTTGCGTAGGAATATAGATATCCAGAACCTGAAGTAAGTCCTATAGACTCATTTTCTAAATGAATGTTATTTGTACAATACTAACAATCAATATCTTTTACACAGCGGAAATGTTGTTACCTTTACGATCTGGAATGAAATGGCAAGTAACTTCCCGGTTCAAGCTCTCTCAAATGGAACAACCAATAATCATGGCCGTCGATTCTTCTTTGGCGAAGAGATATTCAGTACATCCAACATTTTACAAAAACATGATTATTCTCGCTAACCGATGTTAAATTTGATGTGCGAGGAGGTCTACAATTGTCAAGAACCCCATCGACGTACTATTACTTGAACCCGCGACTTGAGGAGGCGGACCATATCGCGAATCGTTAGTTTTGTCAAACAATATACTAACCAATGGTACACCATAATAGTACAACGCTCACCAATTTAGTTATGACAGTGCGACTAAATGGGTCTAATAATCGAACCTCTTGACTACCGAAAGTGACTTGCGACAACGGATCAACCAACATCCTGCCGGTTAACTCCAATCAGCATACTGATGCAAGCAAGCCCGGAAAGTGTGACGGTAAGTGTACTCTTTATACTATCAGCGCTATCTTATAGCCGTTCATACAAAGACCACTGACATTATGACGATTGCAGCAACAATTCACTACAGAGGCTACTATCACAAAAATTGACGAGCTGTCAGACTGGTACTTCAATAGATGCAAAGTATGCGGCAACAAGATAGCGAAAACAATGCCACACTGGCATTGCCAGCAACCAGGCATGAAACAAGTCCCTAACTACAGGTACCAAAAATATTTACCTATAAATCATTCCTACAAACATATGAAACCTAATATGCCACTAGAACATCCAAAATAAAATTTTCTAACCAGTTGTTACATCTATTGCAACTACAGTTTCAAAGCACTAATTTCAGATACAACGGGGACCGTCTTAGTCACCTGTTTTAGCCCAGAGGCTAACTTATTGGTAGGGCTAAAAGTCACGGACTTGTTGAGTTACATTTCACAACCAGACCCGCAGGTACTCCCACCCATAATAGAAGGACTTGAAAATACAAACCATATATTCCGTGTCCACCTAGCGAAAGGTACTCGCAGAGGTTTTCCACGCTTCATCTTAGACGCAGTCGAAGATGTACCTTTGCCAGCACTACCACCCGTCCCCACACAAATTGAAGAGGCACAATCATCTGCAACTGCAGAGAATGTTGTCGAAGGGCCCATTGTTACGGACATAGGCATTGGCGTTATAACGCCACCTCCACAATCGGATGAGGCTACTGAGAAAATTCGACAACCGACCGAGATCCAATCAACAAGTGTGCGCATGGAACTATTCGTAGCCATTGGGGAAGAGTCACCCACACACACTCCAAAGAAGCCGAAACTTGACTGAAGGAACGACAACAAGTATGTGACAGCCTCTATAAATACGTGTTTTATGTAAAAAGTTTAAATGTAAGTGTCAAGAAAACTGCTATGTAGCATATACAACAACCAACCGTATGACAACGTAGGCTAGCGTGTGACACACGCATATGAAATGCATGATTACCTGCATGCTTTTGTATAATGTACACTTAATATAACCAGGGTATCCTAGCTGGTTGGCATTGCAGATGTATAGCTGCATAGCCGCTAAAATGCAGCTACAGCTGCAAAATTTTGTACTGCCACGTTTAATGAAAATCAACTTTTACTAGCAATTCCTTCCAGCAAAATTAACACTGGAAATTGTATATGATGTAGCTATGTAATACCCTTCTTCAAAGCTTGCACATCATCTACATTAAATATAAATAGGTTCACATAGGTAAGTAAGCCTGCTGAGATGTATTCTTGCATAGCCGTTAAAATTGAACTATAATCGCAAAATTTTCTATTACCATGCGTAATGAAAACCACCTTTTATCAGTAACTGTCTTAAGCACACAAATGATACCGCAAGTATTCAGATTCAGATGGAAACCAATGCACGACAGTAACCATAAAACCCCAAATTTTGGTGAGCCCAGCGCTTTGCAAAACAAACAAGCGCACAAAATGGTAATAAAAATAAATGCAACAGAATTTCAAAACCACTAATTACATCTGATAAGCAACAAAAATTTATGACAACAGTGTCACAATCCAACTGACTGGCAACCATATCACAAACAATAGATACAACCTTATGAATAAACGTCTGCATAGCAAACACGTCAACGCCAATGGCATAACAATAAAATATAAATCCACACATCCTAACAGTTTTGATCAAACAATGTTTACTAAAAGAAATGTCACACACATGCTTCCAATACACGAGAGCCATGTACTTTAACACAACACGCACAATAGCCAAAAAGGTGCATAAAAGTAACACAAGCCGAATACTACAACTTTCCATTCGCATAATTTAGTTACAAGTAGCTGGGATCAATGGGTATGTCATCACCATCAAAACGAAACTATAACCCATAACAAGTTACATCCACCCATTGACCAAATACATATGATGAGTGTCAAATACTCATCGTTTTGTACTCATTTAGGATGCCAAAACATCCGAAAACACTCGGAAATGCATCAAAATGATGAAAATATCACAAATAAGTGTTTTATGTGTTTTAAATGCAAAAATACCAAAATTAGGTGAAAACGTATCAAGTTTGCATAATTGGCGCTTTAGTCCCCAAGTTACAAAAGTTGTCAAATATAGTCCCTAGTCATTCCAAAACTTATAAAAGTCATAAAGGTCCTTGGGATTCACAAGTTGTAAGAAATTGTCCTTTGAAGTTTAAAATCACAATTTACAACTTTGGTCCTTAATTTTACAAAAGTGTTAAAATCATCCACAGGTGTTTAAAATGGAAATTATTCAAACTACACCTTTGTATTATTCAAATGTGGCATATTTGGTCCTTATATGATAAGTTTGGAGAAAATTACAAGTTTGGTCCTCGAGTTTGAAAATTGTCAAAAATAGTCCTTGGGTTTATAAAAATAGAAAATAATCAAAATTAGTCCTTGTACTATTCATATTTGGCAGGAATGGTCCTTGTGATAACTTTGGAATAATGGCGCTTTCGACCTTGAAGTTTGCGAAATTACAACTTTGGTCCTTGTGTTATATAGCTACAAAACCAAACCGGACCCTTTCTTTTATTATTATCAAGCCCAAATCCATATCCTGGCCCAATATCCAAACCAACCCACCCACTGGTTTAAAAATAAAACTGCGCCACTGTTCCTCCTTCCCTTTCAACACCACCTGTTACCAGCCATTCCTCGCCACCTGCCTACCACCTCATTACCACCTTTCCAGCTCCTTACCCACTTCACACCTTGTCCCCCTCCACCTCTACATACACCAAATTGCATTAAATGCAATTAACCCACTCAAACAGTTTTTCCCGCCAAAATGCCAAGTGTGCGATGAAGATGATATCAAGGCCTATCTAATGGTGGGATTTAATCGAGGTCGACAAGAAAGCTTTTGGATGTCCATAAAAGAAAAAAGTCGAGAGAAGCAAAAGAGTAGAGTAGCTTAGTTTAAACATGTCGACTTAATGTAATTTTAGTTTTCAGTTGCATTTCTTAGTTCAAGAAGGTTGTAACCAGTATTTCTAGTGTAATGTGAATCTTATTTAAGTTTAATTTCAAGTGATCTTTGTTAAAAAATCCGAATTTGCATTTTTACCTTTAAATTCTCATATTAAGTTAAAGATTGTTAAAAGTGGTGTTTTATAGTTTTTACAAGCTCAAATTAGCTTATTACTAAGTTTTTATAAGCTCAGTACCATTAAAAACTAGTTTTAGTCAATAATCAAAAATCACAAAAAAAATCTATAAAATACTTGAAAAATAAATATGTCTAAATCAGTTTCAAAGCTTCATTAAGCTTTATTTCCTGTTTGATTAAGTTTACATAAGCTCAATATAGCTTATTGTGAGTTTAGTTTGATTACATACTCAGTTCTACTCTAAAATCAATTCCAGTCAACAAAAGTCAACTGCTGAAGCTGATTTGGGTTTGAACATGAAATTGGGTTATGCAGAGCTGGAACTAGTTATATTTGGGTTTGATTAAGCTTAGCTTAGTTTAGTATTGGTTCTGTGTTAAGCTCCATTAAGCTGAACTTCATGTGAGTTTGATTTTCATTCCTCTTTAAAACCGTCGCATATGCTTATTGATCTCGGTTGTGTTAAACCATGTTAGTGCTTGAATTGGCTTTATTTCACTTTAGGATTAAGGTTAGATTCTTGATTTAGTATTGCATTAAGTAGGGTTTAGGTTAGATAAAGTAAGTTGCATATCAGTTAGCAAAGTAGTGTTTGGATCAGGCATTCCAGCTGAGATAGAAGCTTAATCAGTGGTTAAACTCAATTAGCTTAGTCTTACTTAGGTGTTTTAGAGTCACTCTAGTCATTTATTTGCACTTAGAATCTATAAAAGTCAAAATCATATTAATCATGTTCTTGCATACACATTTGTTAAATCAAGTAGGTATATTCTTGCATTTCAGTTATAAAAGCATCATAGATAGCTTCTTTAGGTCATATTTCATCTTTAAACAACATTTACAATCTGATTTGCATGATCAAAATCCAATTTAGTCAGACTTTACAAGTCTGTCATTAAATAGTCAAAATTGGAAAGTCGGTTTGCCCGAACTTGTGGGATTTTTAATGAGCTTATTCGTGTTGTAGCTTATGAGCTTTTGGGAAATCCTTTAGCCCGACTTGTGCTCTCTAGTATTTTGTATTATTTTGTGAATTTTGTGGGGCCCACATGGCCTCAAAGTGAGTCAGAAGTTTCTCCTGTGCAAACTTGTGCACCACCACAGATCACCATCACCACCACTTTGGTGGGTCCCACAGCCACATCGGTGGGCCCCAGTGGTGGTTCTTGGTTCCATAGTATTCACCACCCAGCTAGCTTTCTTTTGACCATTGTTTGAGCCTTAAGCTCTATGGACCCCACTTCTAGATCGTGATAATATTGTCCCATTTCGAGTTGAAAATGGTTTAGCTTTGCTTATTTTTTGGCTTAATTTGCTTATTCGGGGTTCTCTTTGGTTTGTGTTAGCTTAATTCTAGTCACTTAACTTGTTCTCACTAGAATTTACCACTTTGTGGGGACATAGCTAGCTTATTTGAAGCTTATAGCTCGGTTTGACGAAAGTCAATCTGTCTAAGCAATAAGCACTTGAAGTCTTATTCAACGAGCCCCACTTAAAGTGATTTCGAAAAGTTTGTTATTTTCAGTGGTTAAATAGTTTTGTAAAGAAAATCCGGAAAAATCATCATTTTAAAAATAGTGATAGCGTTTATTTAATATAATTTAGCTTTTAAATTTTCTTTTTAGCTTATTATTAAACACTTATCTGTTTTTATATTTTTCTTAAGTTTCTATCATCTTAAAGTAATTTTAGGAATTTTCTCAGATTTTTTCTTTTTCATCTAGTATTTTTAATAATTAATAATAATTTTAATAATTAATTAATATTAAAGTATTAAATAGTAAAATTAATTTTTATTAAGTAAAACCATGTTTTATATTTTTCCTAGCTTTTATATAATATAAAATAATTTTAAGAAATTTTCATAATTTTACTGTTCATCTTCTATTTTCTAGAATTTAATTAAGTTTAAATAGTTTTAAATTAATAATAAATAGATAAAAGTGTAATAAATATATTTTCAGTTTTAAAATAAGTTTTATAATATTTTAGATTTTTCTAAGTCATAATTTCACTTTTCTAGCTTTATTTCTTATTTTCTTATATTTTAGGATATTATTAAATAGTTAAAAATAGTTTTAATTAATAATAATTAAATAAATAGTCATAAAATAATTTTCTTTTTCCAATAATTTTCTTTTATTATTAGGATTGTAAAATATCATTTTCATATCCGTAGGTGTTTTATTCTTTTAAATTTATCGTTTTATTTTATGCGTATCGTAAAATTCATTAAACATACGCGTTTTAGGTTTTAAACGTTTTTAAGTATTTTGCTTTCACGTACTTGTTCTTATAGCTTGTTTAAGCTATTTTCTTCTATTCCTTAGAATAAATCATTCAAAACCCTTTTCCTGTTCAATATTCACCCGATCACAGATTCGTTCTATTACAAATGTTCACACCTCGTTGGGACTTAACGACCTGGGATACACTAAACTCTCTGGACTTTATTGCATTGGTTTTAGACTGTTTGAATTTTATTACGGTTGACCATTCACAAGTGGTTGACTTGTGTGATAAAACATGATCGTCTGGACTCAATCAACATACATTAACCATACTAATACAATACTCGCAAATTTACACCCACAACCTAACTTACCAGACACCAGCATTACCATTAACCTAAAAACACCTAACACCAAACAGACGACCCCAAAGCATACTAACCATCCAAGGCCCTTCCTCCAGCTCCATGAACACCACGTGCTTCTCCTTCTCGGCTATACCATCCCGAATAGCATCAATCAAAACATTAAGCGCAAGCAAAGTTTGGCGATCAACAAGTTTAAGCTCCACCAACCCTTCCAAACCAGCAACAACTTTTTCATTCGAAGCCCCAAACCAATGAGTCTCAATAGCCGTTTGCTCACGTTTTCGAAGTTTTCCAGTCAACTGTTTGCGTTCCTGCTCCATACGAGTCACGAAATTAAGATCCTCACAGACTTCACTGGTAAACAAGAACTTATAGGCGGTTGCGAGATCATCAGAACCAGCAACGGCCATTAACTCTTCGACATTGGGTTTGGTAGCCATTTGGGGATGAACAATCAGGATAGGTGCAAGTAACTTACTTAAAGACGGTTGTATTGATTTTTTAGAAAGGCTTTTCCAAAAAAAGTTGGCCCAATATGGTTAACAAAAAAGTTTAAAAAAGAGGCCCATTACACTACAAAAAAGAGTTGCCGAAATAGGACTCACCGAAAAAACCGAACAAAATAAACGGAGTTGCCTAAAAGCAGAGCATACTTAACACTTGAATTAAGGTTATCCAAACTAGCCCAAAAACGTAAAATAAACGCCGCAAACCAATAGCCGTACTGATCGACATCCCTATACCGAACGAAAAAAGTCAAAAAAGGCCAACACATCCAGCGCGAAAAAAAATACGCAACACATACACAAATACAAATACAGCAATTTATAGACATCAAAAAATAAACATAGCTACCAGAAATTTTGCGGTTCATACATACTCTACCAAAATATTCACAAAAGTATACATTAAAAGCACCTACTCTAAACCTAGCAACCAAAAACGTGAGATACTTATAACATCTTATTGCAAATATATGCTATATTCTTAGGAAAAAAAAAACTCAAACAAAAGACATTACGCGAGACACATTAAACTTCAAAAACAAATGCAGCGACCGAAAATTCTAAAATTTTCCACGACTCGTTTCATACACAAACAACAGAAAGGAGAAGTGAAAATTCGATATTCAAAAGGAACGCACGCTTCGTAGACACGAGTGCAATTTTCTCTTAGTCGTGAGGAGATATGTTTGATGTCCTTGTCATTGACGCACGCTTCGTAGACATGAGCGCAATTTTCTCTTAGTCGTGACTCGTGAGGAGATATGTTTGATGTCCTTGTCATTATAAAAAGAAGCTTGTTCTTAGAGTCGTATAATCAGTGAAAGAATACTTCTTGGCAAAATAAGCTAATCCTCCAAGCCATATAGATCTATACGACTTGTGTCGAATACGGTTTTCCGCACATTTTATATGTATAGACCCCGAGTATGAAATTATGTTCCATGTTGGTTAAGTTCCAACTCACGCACGAAAGACGTAATGATCTAGACATTCGTAACGATTCATATAATCCGATTTGCGTCTAAGTTATAATCAGGAAAGAAAAATAATTCACCCGTTTTTTAATTACATGTTCACATTTCTTTTTCCTTAAACATGCGTTTAATTTCATATTCAACCAACTAAAAAGGTTTTTAAAGGTTGATATAAGCTTATTTTCATTTAACCGTGTATAATTAAAGTTTGGGCCATTTGCATATATATATATCTCTATATTATATATAACAGGAGGCATTTGACATTAATGCCACTTCAATGCCACTTCAATGCCACCTTAATGCCACATAATCCAATTTCATGCCACATAAGCATTTGTTGTCCAACTAAGCAATATTTTTATCCACCTAAGCACTAATTGTAAATTTCGGATTTTTAATAATTATTTTTATAAATTTCGGTTTTTTATAATTATTTTTATAAATTTCGGTTTTTTATAATTATTATGTAAATTTCGGATTTTTTTTATTAATTTTCGAAAATTGTTTATAAAAAAGGAGCCTTGCAAGGATTCGAACCTAGGTCTGTTGGTCTACAAACAAACATGATTACCACTAGATCAACACATTTTTTTGATTATAACTTGGAAAACCAAATTTATAAATCTCTACAACCAATAATTGACATTAGTTTGAAAAGGAATGTATTTATTTACAAAACATAATTATAAGAATCTCTACAACAAGGTATTTTTTTTAAAACCCTAATATCACTCATTCATCTCATCACACACACGATGTTTTTTTTTTTTCGATGTGCGGGTTATTCGTTTCTTTGTTCTTTGTTGGTAATATGTATCCGGTATGAATCTTTGTTCATATATAAATGTATGTTATTCTTCTTTTTTTAAACACATGTTGATTTTTCTTTGTTGGTAATATGTATCCAGGTATGAATCTTTGTTCATAACAGGTATAAATGTATGTTATTCTTCTTTTTTTAAACACATGTTGATTTGTGTGCATGCAAGCTAATATTAAATGTTTTATAAAATTTGGCATGACATGATTTTAAGACATTCTTATTATGATGGTTTAATTTTAACGGTTTAGTATATGATTTAATTATCTTGACAATGTTGTTGCTCATTTTTTTCCAAAATTTGACTAAACTGCACGCTAACCTGCACACACGTGATAGCGGACATGTTATTTTTTCTTCTTCGATGTACTATAAAAGTATGTGATTCATATTTTGAAACTAGAGGTTATTTTGAGCTATAAAAATTCTAAAAGGGAATTTATATCTTGAATGCGATTATGGTGTTGATATCATTACAAATAGCAATTTTCGTGATGGAACAAAGGGTGGTTTTTCTAGGAAGCGTGGGTTGGGTGTTGTTAAGAATGGTTCACCTCATCCGGTACCTCATGCAGCTAGAGAGATACTAAGTGGTCATTCTATTCATTCCACCAATCGTAGTCACACTGGATGGGTCTGCCAGATAATCACGATAAAGTCAAACTCTTTGTCACATACCGTATCGCTGGGTTCGACTAGGGTCTCTGGTTGTGGTCCACGAGAATGTAAGTATGGCTATTGGAGTGGACGACCAATGGGTGAATCCGTGAATGGTGGGCAAATAGAGATTAACGATGACATGTGGCATGAAATTTGTGGGTCTTTTAGGATCGAAAAGCAACCTAGCAAAGTAATGGTTTACATTCAAGGTCCATCTCCGTGAATCAATTTCATGGTTGCGGGGTTTAGAATCTTTCTTTGTTGATCGCCGCTCAAGATTCAAGCAATTAAAGGAGCAAACCGATAAGGTAACGACTTAATTGATTTAATCTCTTCATTTATCACTTACGATCATTTTGAATAAATAAAACCTCGCATTTCATTTCTGATTCGTAAATGTGACATCACTCTGAAATTCTTAAGCTTCGACTTGAATAGTTTGCGTGGAGCAAAGGTGATAATCAAACAATTACAAAACAGTTTCCCGTCGGATCTGCATAATGGGTATGTTTGGGTAGCTTTGGTCGATGAAATGGGTCCGGTCTCCATAAGAAACTAACGTGGTTCAGTCTCGTGTTACTAATTTTCACAAGCCGGAGTTGAATTTGTGGTTCGTGTCTATGACGTGGTTCATCTCCATAAGCAACTAACGTGGTTCGGACCATTTCTCTTTACAGACATAAGCAACTATTGGTCTGGTCTCCATAATCGGTAGCTTTTCAACGTGAAAAATTAGAAGTGCGACCTTAATCAAGAGCTTATCACAAAGTCGTGCTTGACTTTGGTCGATGAAAAGAGCTTATCCGCCTATGCACCACCGGAAGTGTCCCTAAAGGGATCCCATGAGGTCTTTTTAGCCCAAGCCCGTGGTCTCTGGTGCATACAAGAACCGGATCGTTATTAGGGTAAAAGTTTCTTCGATATCATTGCTTATTCCTTCAATGAAAATTGATTTCGTTATATTCTTGTGATGTTTATGAAAATTGAATTCATTTATTTTGCTAAAATTCACACAAGTTGTTATAGCATGAGAATGATCATAGGTTTTGAATCGAGTATGCTATCTGTTTATGTAGGTCAATCAGTTTACCATCATCATTTGCATGTTTTTGACGGAGGACAACAAACATTCTACGCCAATAATCCCTATCTTCGAGAAGATCCCATCGTCACACTTCATTGCCACTTCTAAACACCCTTTTGTATCACAGTCCTCCCAATGGGTATATGACAAGAAAATACTAATTTGTTAGAGGTGGCAATTAGGTAAGATCGACCATGACTTCAAAAATTCTCACCATCCCGGCTTTTGACCCGTTGACCTTATAGGCTTTTAGTCTCTTTTGTTTCAATCCCATGGATAAGCTACACAGGATGGAATAGGCCGTATCGTCAATAACTTCCTAAAAGCCACCCCATAGTAGCTTTTACTTTGCGAAGCGTCTATAATTTACCATCATCGGTTAATGGTTTTAGCTGCGGTGTACTCCTAGAATGTCTACATGTTATATGGGTATTGATCAACCTAGAAGCATCCCATTATACAATCTTGAGTATGCTTTAACTAAGTTGTATCAAATCACCATGTGAGAATGGGCTTGGCTGCGACCAAGGTTTTTTTGGTGCGTTGGGTCATATATAGTTGTGATAATTAGATAGTTAGTTGTTTAAGTATATGGCATATTCAAGTAGAGCTCGAGCAAGGCAAATTCCACATCGCCAGCTGATTCAAAAGTACCTTCGAGATGGCCCTAAACCGGTTAGGAAACTTTTAGAGTTGCGATTTATTACTCCCTTCTATCGTCTTTATCGATGAAATTGATGATGTTGGTACAAAGAGGTACATTCAATGGAATCGGTGTCTTTTAACCTTTGCTATAGATGTGAGGTCTAACTATATTATCTATGCATAGGTATGGCGCTCACTCGGTGGTGAACGTGAAATTCAAAGAACTTTGTTGGAATTCTTGAACCGGTTGGATGAGTTTGATTCGAGAGTGTTGGTTATCGGTCCCCGAATCCAAAACCACGAACACCGATCAAAACAACAAACTAAAGTTGACATAATGAGACTAAGTAAAGGTACCAATTTATCCTTAACATTCATACCAACACTACATATACCAATGCAAGGCGGGTTCGATGACAATGAGTTAATAGCTCATTTAAAAATGTTTTGATCGAAGACCGGTATGGTCTTTAGTTATTGATTTATTAATTTTACGAACACTTTTCATTCAAAATTTTCCTCATTTGATCCATTTCATTAAGATTGTGATTTATTATGTTAGTTAGCTTATTAGATTTTCTTAGTTTCTTTTTAGTGTTCTACTTATGTTTTGTTATGACGGGTTTGCATATTACTTACGGATGTCAATGGCACGAGATAATGGCGAAGGAAATACGTAACCATGAGCATACAAACATTGCACAATAGCTATAGGATGCTCGGTTCATAAACAAGTTTAAAGATGGGTGATGATCAAACTATATTCTTGATTTGTCCATCATTACATAAATTTTGAGGTACTTATTTGTTCGAGTGTTCACATAGACAATCTTTACTTCTCGAATCGTTATTTTAAGTACCAATTTTCTAAGACGCAAAATCATATAATCTTAAAAAGTAAGGAGACCAACTTTTAATGCTTATAGTTAAGCTAATCCGACGAGGTACGTTGCCACAATATTGACGTAGCGAAACTTTATCAAGTCTCGACATTTTAACCCAAATCTCATGAAGCAAATGAGAGTCTCGCAACACAAGCTACATCAAGATACAATAGTGATGCTTGGAGAGTTGCCACACGAGCCTCGACCGATCGCCACTACCTCAAATCCATGTTAAAATGATTTCTCTCCTAGGTTTGAATGCGAGCCGAGATCAACTATGGTGCATGTCATCGAGAATGGTTTGGAGGTCTTATAACTGTGGAACTTTAGATACATGCATTTTCTTATGAATAGTTTGGATCATAATGATTATCTTATGAGCCCTACTCCTTATCACTCCCTCGATGTTGCAACACGCCCGGACATGATCTTCTTGCCTCGATTCTATCTTGAATAAGTGGCTTAGCCTGAAAACCATATTTAAACCACACTCACCTGTCTTCAACGCCTCTTTGCACCACCTCCTTACACCCTTTTGTTATTACTTCTTACCACTTCGATATCGGTTTAATATTCTCGGGTTGTGCCAAAAATAACCAACCGATCTTGTGTCACTCCAACGACAATATTACAACCAATTCACTCTCTTAGTCGATTTGACTTCACACAAATAAACAACCTTCCTCTTCTTACTAAATAACCTCTATCCAAAATCATCACCGCCCACGCATGTCGATGGTAGTGGTAACAAACGATGGTGACTCCGCCTCGATGACACAACTTATTTAAGATGAAGCCATTGAAAGACTTTTTTATTTTAGTTATCTAAGCCTAGCAGTTCACAAGGAAAGACCTTTTTTTTTTTTTTTTTTTTTTAGCTTACCATGCTCATATTAATTTAAGATGAAGGCGCTTGAAGAAACACATCAAGAGATTGTAGTTCTTTGAAGAGGATGCAAAGTGTAAATTGATAGTGGAATATGCGTATTTTGTTTTACATCGTCTAATCATTTTTAATCACTAAGATGGAAATGATAAACCTTATTGTATTATTCAACTAACCAATCAAGATATCACATCATTTTTTAGAAGGAAAGCAATAACTTTTTTATTATTGAGCTTGCAGCGTTTGCGATTGCACTACCAGATAAAAAATGAAGCTGTAATACAGATCTAACTCATTTATGCAAATTATGTCATTTTAAAAAGTTCAATTTTACACATGTCGAGGCCTCTATTTACTTCTACAGTACTGGATGCACGTAGCTTAGGTTTTTCGAAAATGTGCAAAATCCTTGAGGCGCATGGAGGAATTGATCCGGTAATTTACCTCTTTGAACTCACATATACTATCATTGGCATATTCATTTAGATATATTGTTCTCAATCGTTTCACTCTTCTTGTGATCGAGAGATTATATAAGCATTTTTCTATAGCATATAGAAACAGTGAATGTTTGCATACAATTTGCTCTATATACATTATAGGGCGGGAGTATAGTCTGGAATACCCGTTTTAACTCATAAAATAATGCTTCCTTTTGTGGATCTATGGTTTAGCCGGGTTTCACTTTGGAGCGGTCCAAAACATGCGAACTCATAACCGCTTATTAAAACCAGATATCAAAAAAAAAAGGATGGGCACCCATCTCCTTCCACCATGTTTTAGAAACGGTTATGATTTAGAGACACAAAACAAAGGTCTCATCACAACCCATACCTAATAGCATGTATACACTCTTAGGTTGCTTGGACATGGTCAAGCTAAACTGTGATTCTAATGCTAATTTTACTGTTTTGATAATTTTACCGTGATAGGTTATGAAGCTAAGAGTGCTTAAAAACTTGTCAAGGGACAAAGATGGAGTATATGGTTCAAGTATATTTTTTTGTAAGAATGAAGGCACCTTTTAGTTGATTCCCCGTTAATAGTTTATTGTAGATTTACTGAGTGTGGTTTACATGCAAAAGATTGGGAGTTTCTCCGCCCTTAAAGGATGGTGAGTTTTTAATCTCTTTCTCAAGTTGCTTATGAACTGTTACATATGCAATGTGTAACCAACTTTGTGTTTGTGCTTTTAATACATTAACTAAACGATGTTTAAGGTTCTAAGTTTCTAAACCATGCTTAACTATTCATTGAACAAGTAACAATTTAGAGATAGCATTTTGATTTATTTACGATAAGCGGGACAAATTGGGTGATTTTTATGTCTAATGAGTTAAGTTAAAGAGTCAACTAATAACAGATAAGCAGTCACATGCTACGCTTATTGAACTTTATGGCGGTTTAACGGTGTTTGGGTGAGCTTATTTCAAAGGAGTATTGCTATTTTCGATAAGTAAAATAGCTAATAAGCATAAGCACTCAAACCGGGCTTTTGAAAACATGTAGTTAAAACTTAGAGACGGCCTTTTGGGATGATGTGGTTAAGAGATGCTCACCGAATTTGTGAAAGTCGAACCACGACTTTGGTCTCCATAAGCCATGGGTCTGGTCCCATTTCATCGACCAAAGCTCTTGGTCTCTATAAGCCACAAATTCAACTCCTCGACTTTGCTTAGTGAAAAGAGCTTCTAAGAAATGGTCCCGAACCACGTTAGTTGCTTATGGAGACTGAACCACGTTAGCCAAAAAGCTATTGATTAAGAGATGAAAAAAATTTGAGCTTCTAATTTTCACGAATTTTTAAAATTGTCACTTTGGAGGATGATTCAATAAACACCTATAATGATACACATATTCCTTACATTATGTATTTTTTAAATTGAATGCGTATTTGTATAGTATTTAATATTAATGATTCCCGTTCAGATAGCTCGATATGCACATCCTAGAAAGATTCAATCAAGTGTTGGTTATACCTATAACTTATTTTTCGTTAACTTAAGTTTTTTAACGATATTTATAAGGCTTGCTCTTTATAAGGCTTGCTCGCCCATCGAACGAGCTATGCTTTGATACTTTATTCTTGCGTACCACTTTGAAACTTTTTTTCTCTCATATTCGATAACCTTTTATTTCTTTTCGTTCTTAATGCATTCAATAAAAAATTTGGTATGTGTATATCTTATTTTCTGTTAAATTATTTTTCAAACGATAATTTCGCTATTGCAATTATGTCAACGATAATTATAGGCATGCCAGCCATCACGGGCTTCACCACTAGTATATATATATATATATATATATATATATATATAGTTAGGATCAAATAAGAAGAAAAATTAAAATAAGAATGATAAGAAGAAACTACAACCATCATTTCGGATGCATCTACAAAATGGATGCATCTCCCCTAAAAATTCTCCACTCTATTTGAAATGTGTGCTAGAAATCCTTCTTATTCTTCTCATTTTAGTTTTTCTTCTTCGATCCCTTTCCTATATATATATATATACACACACGCTCTATGCAAGACTATGTTATATGCGAGACTTTCTGATCTCATTTAGACCAATGAAAATTTAGTATTAATAAACCTTTTTATTTAATTGAAAAGGGCATAATAGTCAAACACATTTTTAGTTACTTTTTGAATTTTTTAATTAAAAACGTTTTTAAATTCACCTTAATTTTCGGATTTTTTTTTAGTATACATGTTTTAAGGAATATGAAGTGCATATGTGTTTTCTCTTTTAAATTGTAAATTTACATATGTTTCTTGTGTACAATTGTTTATACATCAAACTTGTTTCGCTTAAAATGGTAATTGCATATATGTTTCTTGTGTATATTTTTTAATCTTCGAAATTTATAACAAAAAACATAAATATACACATGTAATCTCAATATTTATAATAAACAAAAACATAAATAGTATACACAAAATTTGATATAAAATGAAATACAATTTCAATACAAATGTATCTTGTTAAATATAGATATACACGTCATCAAAAACAAGTGTGCACTCTTCCAAGAACATACGTGCACACTTCTTTTTCTCATCAAATTAGTTGGAACATATGAGTACCCTTCCAAAACATATGTGCACGCTTCGTTTTCTCGTCAAATTCATTAGAACATATGTGCACGCCTTCCAAAAAGATATGTGCACACTATCAAATTTGTTAGAACATAGTACCCTTCCAAGAACATATGTGAACGTTGTGCTTTCTTGTCAACTTCATTACAACATATGTGTACGCCTTCTAAAAACATATATGCACGATGCACATTTTTTTTGGCACCTGGTCCTCCAAAAACATAACACTAAATTGGAATAGGGTATCAAACACACTAACCATTTTACTCTTTATACATTTCTAAAAAAGAATAACTGTTACATTCTCCTATCATGTGTGCCCAATCTCATAAAATTATATTAAACTCCAAAATATGTTAACAGCATCGTAAAAAAAAGTTAAGATATTTGAATAAAATATTCATGTAATAATTTGTAGAACAAATGCAAACCAAGCAAATTAATGCTATCTTTGAAATAATAACGTGTCCCTCACCTTCTTTAAAATGATATTCGCATTTTTGGTATTAAATAAATAATTCATACATGCTTACCAAAAAGAGGTCTTGCACCAACATAACCGATTGCCCCATAAGACGGCCTGACGACGACACCATAACTATTTGGATTCCTCGATTTTTTTTCTAATTGAATATTTCACACTTGTTACCCTGTAGATCTGAGAATAAATGAAGCACCGCAAGCACATCAAACTCAAGGCTTGTAAATAAATGTAGATCTGTAGATCTGTGAATAGACGGCGGGTGGTTGTTTCTAATTCGGCTGCTATTAGAGATACGGGGGAGAGAGGTAGTGGTGGTTTCATAAACTCTAAACAATAAAATATGAAGAATAACAAAGATCAAACAATATCAACAAGAGGATAAGCAGTTTTAAGATAGAATAAGAATGGTGAAGTCCTAAAAGGATACTAAATCAAACTATATTAACTAATCTAAGGATAAACTGAATATAAATACAGTAATTAGAGCATCTAAACACAACAAAAAAAGGGCATCTAAAATTAAAAATATACATACAATTATTTACATACCTCAAAACTTCAAACGCCTTGTCATTCCACTTTTTAACACCCGTGTCCCGAATGAAAATTTCTCAAATAGACCAATATCTTGAGTGCTAATGACAAACAATTCGTAATGTATGTAAATTTCTTCTTGTATATCAAAGAACACGTTCAAAGTATAAATCAAAGAAGATCCTTTTCTAATTTCAACCCAAGACGATATCCGGTTTTTATAACTAGATTCATGATCATTTTTTCACAGAATACCTCTCGAGAATCCATAGCGAGAATCAAAATGACTAATAAACTCAACAAGGGTTAAGTTTGCATTAGTCCATCTCCCAAAAAATGATTCTCCGATCGCACCTAGATGTTGCACGATCAAACCGTATAAGTCTTCATCGCGCAAAAAGCGTGAATCCATCTAGATCTCATATCGTAAATATCGAAAAGCCACTTATTTTCGACAGCCAAACTCATCAATGATCGACTTCCATTCTTCCTCAAAATACTTGGCGTAACTGATCATTCCAAACGACAAAGACATAATCGCTTTCTAAAATCGGTGTTATTGCAACCAAGAACCAACTCAGTAAAAAATGCATCGAATGATAAAAAATAAGTACATCAAATACTAAATGTTCCATTATTACAAAACTTAAAAATTCAATATACCTTAATCGATAATTTTCGCATGATATGCCACATGCAAAGACGATGGCGCGCGTTAGGAAAACATCATCAATGGCTTGTTTCATCGACGGGTCCTGGTCGGTCACAACAACTTATGATCACCAAAACGCCTTTTTAAAAGCTCCGCAAAGCCACTTATAGGACGCTATTGTTTCATCGAAGCAAACCCAAAGCACCAAAAGTAACAGATCGGTTATGATTATCAATCCCAGAAAAGGCACAAACACCATTCGTGCACTGCAATTGATTTTAGTGCATCGCTTATTATAAAAGGTGCACCAATATATACGAAAAGTTGAACATAGAATAAATCAACAAAAAGTAAAACTAAAGCATGAAACATACTTGTTCGACCTAAAGGTTGCATCAAAGGATATCACGCTCCAAAACGACGATAATTCATCTTAGCACAACTATCAACCCAAAACAAAGCGTATAAGGAATCTCCTTCACCTTTATAGTAATCGACAAAACCCCTCGCAATGCTTCTCAAGGTTCTCTAACTTCTCCACCACCATCTCGCTCACGCAGCTCCAATAAAGGTACTCACATCCGCTTAAAATTCTTGCAGTCCACCACAACAGCACCAATGTTCTCGAACCTCCGTAAATCTCTTTCATAAGCTTAAACGCTCTAACAGGTCCAACATTGGAATTCGATACTTGCATCAGAAAATGTTGCTTAGAACACCCCATGTCCCTTGAACTCATTAAGAACTGCATGTCTTCTTTTGAAACTAGCGGGTGGTTATGTTCTTCAACAAACACGTACACCTCATACATAACCCCATCGACTTTCCTAACCCTCAACTGAGCTAAACAACCAGTCTTACACGAGGTATTCTTCCTAAACTTTTTCTTAGCAAACGAATCACCAACCAGTGACAAGTCAATTCCCTTGCCCTTATTGTCAATTGCCCCATTAGCACCTTTACCATTCACCCTACCACGCACAGCAACATCAGAATCAGACCTATGTCTATCATACATAGAATCTCTTTTCTTCCCCCTATTACGGCTAAAGTACTTAATACTAGGACAATCGCTACCATCGGGATTGCTCTCGATTATCAAGCTTAATATCAAACCTCCCATTTTTGAATAATGTCTGTAAAAGTTGTACGCTTGCACCAAGGACACAAACACGGTTCCTTTTGTCGGTTTAAGAGACACATCCACATCAGGAACCCAAACCCTTGACCCATCAATAACCGACGAAACACCAACAGATCGATCACCAACATTTGAGACATTAACAACAGATGAAGAACTAGATGCACTAACAATCCTCGAACTAGAATCATCACCACCGAGCGAGCTAGATATACGTACACATCGTAACCTAAACTAAAACTACCCCACACACATAACTACAAGCTCTTTGCCGCAACATTGTTTGAAGAATAAATCGTACCTAAACTCAAGATATGAAAACACAACAATTATAACATGTTTGCGTAACTACTACTTATAACCAAATATAAAAGTGCGTACAGATGTATTCATGAATCAGACACAAAAAGGTGCATCAACAAACTTACTCCACTAAAATTCATATCAATCACATCAACTTATCACTTCACTTGAAGTTATACATTGTGCATATAAACTTAATCGCCTTATACGATACGCCTATATAATCCAGTATCACTTCAAGTTATACATTCAATGCATATAAACATACTTAATCTACTAATTAATATCAATCACATACAAGTGCATCCGGATACAAAAATAAAGGTGCATCAACAAACTAGTCACGCGTAAAACTTATCAATCAACATATAAGTGCATATGAATACAAAAATAAAAGTGAATATCAACAAACTTACTCCACAATTCGTATACAAATGAAACTGAATACAAAAACCTAATCAACTAATTCATATAAATCACATACAAATGCATATGAATACAAAAATAAAGGTACATCCACAAACTTAATACACTAATTCGTATACAAGTGCATATGATACAAAAAATAAAAGTGCATCAACAACACTTATCATCAAATACTGCAATATCAACAACGTTAATATAAACATAAACAAATCAAATCATCTCATCACAATAGCAAGAACACTTATATCAACTATTAAGACCTTGATAACATTAATATGAACATGATTTATAAATTAGTGCATCCAGATTATACAACAAATCGATTTATATTAATATATACATAAAAAATAAATAATAATAATAATAATAATAAATAACAAATCATAATACAAAACAAACCGCAATTCATAAAAATTAGTGCATCCGTACAAAAAAAAAAAAAAAAAATGGATTAAAATAACAATACAACTAAAACATAATCATTAACGTATATGACAAAAGTAACAAAATAAAATAAAAATAGACTAAAAAACAAACAAATCATCGATAACACACGCATTAGGTCAAATATCAATAAAATCAACATATAACATAATCACTTATGAATATTAACATCGAAAATAAAGGGGAAAACGTGTTACATCACATAATCATATAATTAAAGCAAAAAAATAACGATTATAGTTATGATTAACATACGATTGATGTCGAATGAGTCATTGTGATTGACGGAATCGATGCATCAACGAGCTCTATTGATTTGTGATGTAAACAAATGCGTAGCGAGTTTTCGTTTTATAGAGGAAAAGGAGAGAATTTTGGAAAGGATAATCTCCAAAAATGATTTTGATTTAAACATTATATACGGAATTGTAAAAATTACGAATTCACCTTCAAGAATACAAAATGTTACATTTAGGCCCTGTAGTTTGGTGAAAAAAGGAGGGAAGGGGGATGATCTAACGGTTGAGATCACTTCCCCACTTTTCTTGAGATCAAGTTTTAAAATGATCCCATCTCTCTCTCTCTCTCTCTCTATATATATATATATATATATATATATATATATATATATATATATATATATATATATATATATATATATATATATAGGTTTAGGTTATTATGAAAAGTTTCTTATAATGAAAAGAATAAGAAGGCATGTGGAGGTGACATGTGTCACCTTGCCACATCATCATGCCACATCACCATACCCCACCCCCGAAAAAAATTTCGCCAAAAAATTTTTTTTTGGATTTTTTTTTTCCCGTCAAAATTTCCCGCCAAATTTTTACCGCATCACAATTATGAATTTAGTGCATCAAGGTTATAAATCATCGCATCACAATTATAAAGTTATTGCATCACAATCATGATTTTAGTGCATTAATGTTATAACCTTGATTTTAGTGCATCATAGTTGATGCACTTAACTATTAACTATGATGCAAGAACTTATAATAAAGATGCACCAAAACTTATTAGTGTATTAAGGTTATAAGTTATCGTCACAATTATGATTTTAGTGCATTAAGGTTATAAATTCTTGCATTCGCTTATAAAGTTACTTGCATCACAATCATGATTTTAGTGCATTTAAGGTTATAACCTTGATTTTAGTGCATCATAGTCGATGCAATCGAACTATTAACTATGATGCAAGAACACCAATGGAGCATTAGTCCAATGGTTGGAGCACTTGTGCTGAGTCAATTGACCCAAGTTCAAGTCCCATCCTTGGCATTTGCTTCATATAGGTACCCACCTCCGCAAAACCAATGGGCACACTAGAGACTTTGTGGAATAAGAGCTTGGGGTCCGAGTCTTGGCTCGTGCTCACTCCGCTTGGTGCCCACCAGGCCGTGAGAGTTCTTGAGCTATTCCTGTGGGGTGGATAATGGTTGGTGCCAAAAGGCACCGGGGTCGAGTGTTCCCCGCCAATCTACACCTTTTAGGAATGATGCAAGAATTTATAATAAAGATGCACCAAAACTTATTAGTGCATTAAGGTTATAAGTTCGCATCACTGCTATAAATTCTTTGCATCATAATCATGATTTTAGTGCATTAAGGTTAGAAATTACCGCATCACAATTATGATTATGATGCAAGATTTTTATAATCGTGATGCAAGAATAAATTTTAATGAAAACAAAATTTTTTTTGCCAAAATTTTTTTTTCATGGGAATTTTTTTTTCGGGGTGGGGGGTGGGTGGGGTGGGGGTGGGGGTGACACATGGCATGGTGATGTGGCAAAGGTGACACATGTCACCTCCACATGCCTTCTCATTATAAGAAACTTTCATTTTAACCCTACCTATATATATATATATATATATATATATATATATATATATATATATATATATATATATATATATATATATATATATATATATATATATATATATATATATATATATATATATATATATATATATATATATATATAGTGTAGCGCTCAATGCGAGAACCATTTTTTTTGTACGTAACTTTACGTAACCCTTAAAATGAATATGGGCCATTAGATGAGTTTGATCAAAGGTTAAGATCAAAAGTGCCAAAATTGCAATTTAACTAAAGATGGAGTATTATTTTGTTAAAATGGGGTCTATATTTTTAAAGTCGTAGGGGCAATTTTGGTTTTTATATCCCTTCCTAATAAAGTGCGAATCCTACCCTAAAGCATAACCGCCTCTTATTCTCCATATCTATTATTCGGAAGAAGAAAAAAATAAACATCACAGCCTCTTTTCCTCTCAACCCCAAACCCATGGATGTCTTTATAGGGTTTCTTTAACGATTACGGGTTGGTTTATAGTGATCCGGGGTTTTCGTTTATAATTGATCTATTAATGACCATTATTACCGCCGATCTGCTGCCGGTCTTTCACATGTTAATATAAACCCTAATTATCGTTTGTTAGGGTTTTCTTCTTGTGTTTAATCGTTGTTGTGTTGCGTGCTGGTTGTTGTTGTTTGAGGTCAAACGGAGATGGTCGCCGGATCTGGTCAAATTTGTTGGTGAGCGGAGATGTGAACGAAAGGTAAGCAGATTTGTGAATATAACTTAAGGGGAAAAAAAGAATTATTTGAAATTGTATGAACTATGAACATTTACAATGTTTTGTAATTTTATACTACGTATTATTTTGACTTACTTGGTTATTATATTCGCTATCATGATGGAACTGCTTCGATAAATGTTTATGAGATTGGTCACTAATTTTGCCGGTAATTTTTTATTAGTTTGATGCTAATAAGATATTATAATGGTAATTAGATAATCACATTTTTTGAACACGAAATTAAATAATCATATGATGAACCGATTTTAGTATGTGAGTTTAATGACTCCCCTCGTGCATTGATGTAACTGGTTTTGGTAAACACCTTTTAAATATGTAGTTTTCATGAAATTGGTCTCATGTTATGATTTCATTTTTAAGAACATTAGTACTATTTAAATGTTATAATAATGTACATACCCTTCAATATGCGCTAAAAGCAAGATGCTCACAAAAAGTTACTGTGGTACATATGTTTTTGAAAGACGGGCATATATGTTTTTGAAAGACGGGCACATATGTTCCAATGAATTTGACGAGAAAGCATAGCGTGCACATATGTTCTTGGAAGGGTACTCAAACCTTTTAACGAATTTGATGAGAAAATGAACCGTGCACATATGTTCTTAGAAGAGTGCACATATGTTCTTAGAAGAGTGCACACATGTATTTGAATGGCAACATCATCAATATTCAACAAGATACATTTGTATTTGAATTGTACTTTATTTTATATCAAATTTTATGTATAATATTTATGTTTTGATTTATTATAAATTTATAGGTTACATGTGTATGTTTATGTTTTTTTATATAAATTTCAAAGATTAAAGAATATACAACATAAACATATTTGCAATTACAATTTTAAGCAAAACAAGTTTCATGGCAAACTAATTGCACGCAAGAAAAGTATGTAAAATTGCCATATTTAAAAGAAACACATATGCACCTGTTTTTTGAAAACATGTATGATGAAAAAAAAATATATTAATTTTCTTTTTATAATTACGAAAATTAAGGCCTTAAAAAACGTTTTTTCTATTTAAAAATTCAAAAAAGAGTGAAAATGTATTTTACTATTCTACCCTTTTCATTTAAATAAAAAGATTTAATAATACTAAATTCTTATTGGTCTAAATGGTTACAGAAAGTTCTCAAATATATATATATATATATATATATATATATATATATATATATATATATATATATATATATATATATATATATATATATATATATATATATATATATATATATATTATATATAGAGGAGGCATGCACGTCATAATGCCACTTGACATCCCATAAAGCCATGTCATTATTCCATGTCATCATTGTATTTATGTGGCATTTTTCATCATTGTATTTATGTGGCATTTTTTTTTAAAATAAAATTCGGTTTTAAAAAATCATTATGCTGAATTCGAACATGAGTTGTGTATATGTTTGACATACATGTTAACCACTACACCAACACATCACTTGAGATTTATTTTGCAACTTAAAATCTATAAAGGTCTGAATCTCTGCAAATAGTTGATAATCTAGGAAAATAATTTAAATTTAGAACTTATCCACCATATCTAATAAGTATTTAGAGTTTCAACCCTAATCAAACATATAAACTCACGTAACTTTTTTCATCTTTAACAACAACTGAGATTGCATGCGGTTTTTGTTTTCTTCGTTTGAGGATTAAGAGGATGCAACAACACTATAATTTTAGGTACTAATCATGTTGATTAATATCTAAGTTACTAATCATTTAATTATTCCCTTTTCCAGATTCACAAGATTACATCTTTTGCTCTCTCATCGAATAATGAATGCTCTTTGCTGCACTATGGATATACGTAACTGCAGTACCTTTTTTGTGTGTTGTATTGATCACTCAAGTTCTATCTTTTAGGACAGACGACAGTGTTAATTAATTTTTGCTTTAATTAATTCTACACTTTGAGCCTAATAGGGTGAGCAATAGTATTTTGATCAAAGTAACTAACCACCTTTCTTTCTATTATCATTAGATTCGATACATACATGCTTTCATTAATTAAATTTATTTGTAGGCTATTATGGCAACTGTGATTTGTACTTTTTGTTTTTGTTTCTTCTATTTCGTGGTTACGGAAACTATAATGAGTTGAGAGGATTAACAATCAAGGTAACTATCCCAATTGATTTTATTTTTGATTGAATTTATATATTTTCAAAGAATCCCATTCTTCGATTTCTTTCAACCGCTTATGATTCGGATTAAAGGTTAGTTTTATCTGATACATGTTTTCACCGTAATATGCAAGGTGCTTATAAACCTTTGTTAGCGTGTTACAGAACACACCCGAGACAAACTTGAAATTAATTTTAGAAGCGCGAGAGCAAGCTAGATGGATAACCTGCTTTTAATTTTGAAAATATTTGTATGAGAATTTTGAATATACAATGCCATATTTTTGTAGACATAGGAGTGGGAAACGGTTTTAACAATTGATATTTGTATTATGTGAATCTAAAGGTTTTTATTCTGTATTATTACATGTGCCTGATTTTTAGAACCATGTTTCGTATTGTTGATATATTTTGCCTTCTCTAATCTACCGAAACTATGTCTTATAAGTGCAGACATACTTGCTATGTGTTTTTGTAATGAAATATCTTATGAATATTTTGCTATGGTAAGCTAGATAGCTAGACTTAATCTTACTACGTTATCATATTCACTGTACTACAGGGCAATTAGAGTCTTGAGAGGAATGAAGGAATACAAATCAAAATCACACTCACTAATCACTCTCAAATTCAACACTGAAAAATGAAAGTGAGCTCTTTAATTATAAAAGCGGCCTATATATTATTATATGTATAATGTATGTAAAATCATACCTCATTCTTCACTTATATACTATCTTGAGTTGGAAATTGTGTGGACAAACCAAAGTGTTCCAGGGACCGTATAGAAGAAATCCTGTGACGTCGAAAGAAGAAGGATGAGATTTTCATTGGATTGGCGAGTACCACTTGTGTTATTTATCTTTGGATTAATGATTAGTTTTAATGCTAATGTTTTTATATATGCGGTACAATTTGGTTTTGAAACAGTGACTTTGGAGCTGTGAGATTCAATATCACATGTTGAATCTAGAGAAATAGCGAAAAATTGCTGATGAAATGGATACAACTCGAGGATAAAATATCATCCAAACACTTCAAATTTTATACCTTAAGCAGATAAGCACTTATATAAGCTATCCAAACACCCCCTTAGCAATATTTTGACAATGGGATATTGTACGTTTGTTTTTCAAGTCTTTGCTGTGTAGACCTTGGTTGTGGATATAAAAAGGTGTAGTAGTATCATTGTGAAGGAATAAATCATAGATGGGGCGATTATTTACAATCTATACACCATGTAATGCTCTCTCTAAGCTCCTAATTTATGACCTCAATAAGTTCTTTTAGGTAAGCGCCTCTGGTTAAGCTGTTTGGGAAGTCTAAATAATTTGTTTTGTTTTGTTTTGAGAGTGCAATAAGTCAGCAATCTGTCAAAATAAGCTTTTACCCAAACAACCCTTAAAGTGATCTATTTTTAAGGCTATTTAGTCCCTAAGGGGTATTTTCCATTGTATTTGGAAGTAATTATGTGATATAAAAATACTTGAACCAGTTGTTTGTCTTATTGTTTGGCAACTTTTGATCATTCAAGATTAACATGTAATGTGACCCTATAGAACCGGTTTGATTAACCCAAACACTAGAAGCGATTATGTGTGATTGTGAGTTGATAATGCAATAAACAAATAGTAATCACTAATCGCTTATATGACCATATGTAGAAAAAACTAGCATATGTCTCTAGCCATTATATTTGGATGCTATAATGTTGGGCTTTTGCTGTTTGAAATACATAGGAGGGTTAATGAAGGCATAAATGGTTATTGACTGAAGCTTGCAAGATTCCAAGGGGAAAAATACAAATCATAGTACAAGATGAGTTTGAAGGTATAATTGTATAATTATCTTTTAAATTTAGCTTATACATATAGAAAGTGTATTCATATTCTCATCATGTTTGTAGCGTGTCTCTCTTGCAGTATCAGATTCTTTGGAAACTTGCAATGGGCTCACTTACATATGGATAAGCATCAAATAGAAGCAATGGTATTCTTTTGATTTATTAATATTTGATCACTAATGAGAGTATGTTATCTGCCACAAAAAAGTGTTCGTACTAAAACAATATGTGTCTACACCATTGTGTGGAGGTCTACTCAGCGGAAATTTGTGTCACTTTAGATTGTCACAATAAACCAGGCATTGCGACTATAAGTTGGTTTATGACCTCTATTCTTTCATGAATCTACTGTCATATGGGTTTTGAAGTACCATAGGTTTGTGATTAATCCATTTTAGATGCAAAATTAAGTAATACACAGTGGTTTTCTTCATAATTAATGATACTTTGTTTCCAAGAAAGTGCTTGAAACATAAGGTTTTTTGCTTTGCATTGATAATGAGCATGAGTTAATTGGTCACTAATATTATCGAAACATACATGAAGCATACTTTAAGGATTTGCCATGGGTGACAGTTTGGTGAGAACAAAAAGGTAAATTGGAATTTAAGTGTCTCAAAATTCATGCTACCTTCAGAAAACAATTTGTACAATCTCTTTACATAAATGTTTTCTTGATTAGTTATAAACAATTTCACTTTTGGTTTTTCAATATCATTATGTCAATGTTCCAAACTATGCCATGAAATTTGTTAGTGGAACGTCATCTATTAGACCCCTTACAACAGCAACCCTACACCCCTTACAACAACCATCTTAGCACCCCCTGACATCAACCAAACATCCCTTTACGACAGCCATCCAAACACCCCCTGGCAGCAACAAAACATTCCCTTACAGCAGCCATCCAAACACCACCTGACAGCAAATCAATATTTCAAAATTCACACGTCAGTGGTTTTTTACCTTTGTCTTACATGATTGTATGTTGTCTTATAAACTTTGTAATATTCCCATTCTTTTTCTATAAAACTAAATACTATTTCACAAATATATTTGTGTTTTTATTTTTATGAAATTTAGTATAGCAAGAACAATATTACTTCAATAAATATATAAAATTTTGAGAATTGATTCAGAGGTTGTATGTGTTCAAAACACACCTTGTGCAACTTCAACCCATTTAACTATGTTTCTTTTAGCAATCATATTTGAACATTTGACCTGCTTGCCGAAATCAACCCATTTGACTGTTCTTCGACTAAACTAATTGGTTGAGGGGCGTTTTTTAGTCTTGCATTTAGATGAGAAGATTATAGCTCCTAAAAAGTCAGCAAGCTGGGCATCAGGACTCCGTCAATGGCTTGAATTTACAAAACTAAATGGGATAACTATCCATGGAACTGGTGTTATTGATGGGCAAGGCTCAGGATGGTGGACCACTGAGTCAGGCATTATACCAACGGTAAGATAATATATAGCTCAGTTAAGTTATTTATGTGACATGAAACACAGTTAGATTATTCAAGTACTTCACTTTTTGGTGGCTTATATCAATCATTTATCAGTAGATGCTTATTTCATAATTTTTCTTACATATTGTGCATCTCATTAAAAGTGAAAAGTCCTACGGAGTACTTCAATTGCTAGGCAGTATGTAAATATATTTTATCAGACTAGCTGATCTAATGTCAGAAAAGAGACGAAGTCTGCAATTACCAATTGGGTGAGTGACATCACCAACATAAACAGCTGCAATAAAGTTGATAACCAGAGCTGTAACATTCACAGTAAGTTGAAACGATGATGAATACCATAGTAAGTACTAGCTAGGAATGAAACAAGTTTTGGTAACTTGATGGCATTACATAAGGGCATGGACGGGCGAATATGGTATGACACCCTCATCGGGAAGGCTTAATTGTATTCCGAGTATATAGGTGACAACATTTTAAACCATTTAACCACAATAAAATAAGCAGTCCCAAACACCCTCTTAATGTCACATGTTTTATGATAGAAGATGATAGTCATGTATACCATATTTGTTGGTAAAACTTCAATATCATGTGGATTCTTTCTTAATGTGACGATTTAGTGTTTAGATTGATTATGCAGCCCTTTACTATAACTTAATTTCTTGACATTATATTTTTTAACACGACTTTGTGAAATTATTCCAGGAAACCTGTTTCGGGATACAAGTTAAAGGATATAACTAGAGGCGGTATCTTTGTGCCTGGTGGAGAAAACGGTGTAGAAAAGACGAATGCTGCAACCAGCACCCTATCTAACCCAACGGGCATCTGGATGTACCAGGTAACCATTTGACTTTTTTGATCATATCTGATGTACAAATGTTGTCATCGACTACAATATAGTATAGTATTGTTATATATATAATGGAATTCTTGGGACATTTATTTATTAACAGGTAGGTTTAAGCACGGGGATATTTTCATACTACTAACATGTCAACTCGGAATAGTCAAACTAAAATGCCTAAAAGTAAACAGTCTTAATCACCAAAAGGTGTCTTTCAAAAATTGTTTTGTGTCCAATATGATAGTACCATAAGCTTATCATCTTGCAGGTCAGAATGAGTCAAAAGTGACAATTTTTAGAGAAACATGAGTTTGATATGAAGTCATTAATCTTGAGTTTCTTATTTTAGTATATATACTAAAAGGCAGGACCTTAAGTTTTGCAATGCAAACATTAATTGCAAACTTTCCCAACTTGGCAAAAATAGTCCTTGAGGTTCAAGTGGGCGCTGCAAAATAAGTCCTGCATCATTAATTGCTATCTAAAGCAATCTGGCAAAAATAGTCCCTAAGGTTTAAGCGACGTTGCAAGGTAAGTCCTAACCAAACATTAAATGCAAAGTTTCACAACTTGGCAAAAACAGTCCCTGAGGTTTAAGTGTCGTTGCAAAGTAAGCCCTGTAGCATTAATTGCTATCTATAGCAATTTGGCAAAAATAGTCCCTAAGGTTTAAGTGTCGTTACAAAGTAAGTCCTTTGAAGCCAATCCCGCTGCATCGCGCGGGTTTCTACACTCGTTATAAATAAAGACTAAGTGGAGCATTTTGAATGTGTATATAGGTTCTGGATAATAGTTATACATCAATTACATAGTGGAACTGGATCCAAAACACATGAAACGCCTAACGACGCTAAATCCTTTCTAGGGAGATAAAGTGTTTTCTGGTTAATTAACTTTATTTTAGGTTGGTGATTTTGGTTTATCAAGAATTAAACATAACACATTTGCTTCGGGTGGTGTGCGTGGAACACTTCCATGGATGGCTCCAAAGCTCCTAAATGGCAGCAGTGTTTGGCTTTATGAGAAAGTAAGGTTAAACTCACGTTTTCATTGCCTTTATTAGAGTTAATGTGTTCGTAATCTTAGAATTTGTATTTGCTTTATTCTTAAGGGTGTTTGTTTTGGCTTATATAGTCGGCTTATGACTTATTTGGTTTAGGGCTTATGTTTCATAAGCTCACTATTTTTGTGGCTTATTTTGAAAGTTTTTAGCTTATATAAGCTCAAACAGACACCCCCTTATTCTTCTCCGATTGTGGATTGTCGCAGGTGGATGTATTCTCATTTGACTTTGCAATGTAGGAAATTTTGACTGAAACGAGCCCTACACTGATATGCATTGTGGTGCCATCATAGGTAAACCATTGCATTGTGGTGCTATTCTGTTAATGAGCGTTTTATGATGTGATCATATGCTATGAAGGTGGAATAGTGAGCAATATGCTACGGCCTCCTATACCAGAATTTTGTGACCGAAGATGGAAATGTTTAATGGAAGAGTGCTGGTCACATGACCCGGATGACAGACCGACTTTTACAGAAGTAACAAACAAGATAAAAGCCATGTCCATAGCTCTACATTCAAAATGACATAAAAATTCGAAAGAGGAGATGCCAAAAGCCTTTTAACTTACCATAAACATGTTATATATGTATCCACGGATAAAAAGTACCGAAAAATATAGAAACTGTAAGTTCAAATTCCTATGGTCACATCAGCTCAAACTCATGTAAAAATGATATCAAATGCAAATTTCCGATCTGCATTATTACACGAGATGGAAAAAATGTTCTCAAATTAATCAAACGGACGTGGTTCGATCAAATGAAGAAGCCGATTCATGATCGTTTGCATTTTTTATATGTAAAAATTTGTTTATTTCCATGAAGACAAAAGTCTTAAAGCAACTTGTAAAAGAAATGTTACATCGATGTAAAAAAAATTATATGGGCTTTTATCATTCATTTTTTCTGTTTTTTGTGGACTCGTCCAGTTATACTTTTTCTTTACCCACACAATTTGGACTTTGTATATTTGATAATTAACGACTTAAGTTCGTATATCTCCCAAGTTCGTTGATAAAGACCAGTTTGGTCTTAGGACATAAACAAGTCGAGCTTGACTCGAATTATTGTCGATCTTTTAAGTGATTATATGTTTTCTTATATATATTATGGATATCTTAAGCGTTTATATGTAAGTATATTAAGTGTAAATACGTATTGAGGAATATGTCGAGCTATTGAGCCGAACATAAAGATCTATAACATTCAGCTCAAACCAGCTCGCATGAACTAAGTTAGGATTTCGTAAACATTGAAGCATCCACCATGTTCCTCGAATTCAGCTTATGTATAGGCTATGGTATTACCAACAATATTACTTTAGGTTAAGATTTAGCCTTTATGTTATTGAACTTAACTACTTGGGCTTAGTGTTATTGAATATAAAAAAGGTTTGATTTTTATGATGTTAGAATTTACAAATCGTTTAATCAAGTATAAATGAATCGTAAGTTACCTGTGACCATAAGAAACAAAAGAAACGTTGTGTAAATAGAACTCATCATGTTAGTTTTGGTTTTGTTATAAAATGGAATACACGCCTCTCATTATGTGGCAATGACAGGGATATGTCTTGAGAACTTATTTATGTTTAGCTATGCATGGATCATCATGGATTCATGATTAAAAAGGTACTATTATTTTCTTCTTTACTTGGTATACTCATTATTCACTTATATTTTTTTATGACAATGAAAACGTTAACATTACTTTTCCTTATAGCTCATGATCTGTGATTTCTATATTGATGCAAACATCTATTTTTTTAAACAAAAAAAATATGCAAACACCTAATGGTTGTGATCTATGTAACCAAAAAAACATACGGTTCTTTAATGGTTTAAAGACCACTAGCATTTTTTGGGCGTTAAACGGGTCAAACGGGTGAACATTGCATTAAATGAAGTCCGTTAACTAATACCTTTAAAAAAAAAAAAAAAAAAAAAAAAAAAAAACTACACATCCCTTAGAAATAAATTTTATTTCATATTAACATTTCAATAATTAATGATCCACAATAATTTCCTTATATATTATTTACCAATAACTAATACCTTCGTATATATATATCTTACTATTTGAAAAGTAATACACTCAAAGAATTATCAAATAATTAATAATCGTGCATATATGTTGTGGGAGTTGTTATGTTTATTTTTATTTTTTTGGCATAATTTCCTATAAATAAGGATTTTGCATATGTGTTATGCTATATTTGTAGTGACTATAGATTCCTTCAGTCGTCATGGGTCACGAATTATAGTTTGTCACATATATGTTTTTGTTTTACTTTATTTTATCAACTAACGCTTTTTTCAACATGTTCACTTTTCCAGCCATTATTGACCAACCTTCTTTCGTTATAGAAAAATATGTCAACGATAATTATAAGACATGCCAGCCCATCGGTAGGCTTTCAAATTTATAGCATACCATTTTATGTAGACATCTTAACGGGACATGAGCTTGCTACAACCAAAGCCCCTCGAGTACATTGTAGGCCTAGGATGAGACACGTAAGTATATCTTCCTTTTGGTTTTTAAATCCACATATTTTGAGTTATATTCATTCTTACTATCCCATACTAACATATAGTCATTATGCATCACCGAATTTGGATAATGCTTATGCGAATCTATACATACAACTAAGAATGGCAAAAGAAAGTCGGCCATTGTTTTAACAAGCGGTTAATAACCGATTCTGCCCTCTGACTCTTTCTTTTGTCTTTGAACAACGGTCTATAAAAGGAAGGAAGGCTTATGAGACAACCACTTTATCTAATGCACACGGGACACAAAACCATTTTTAGACGAATCATATGTACAAAAATTAATACACCTATTAACAGATAAAATTACCAGTATGCAAGTTTCGTGAGTTAATGTGCACTACATGATTAGCATTTGAAACTCAACCAACTTCTTTATATGATGCAGTACGTCATTGATCCAATTCATATAGGAAGCAAACTGAAATTCGCTAACCATTCAGCTGACCCAAACTATTATAGCAAGGTTTGTTTCTTCTTATGTCTTATATTTCACTAAAAATTATTTTATGTCTAAACAAGTTGGGGTATGCAGATTTTGAGAGTGGGAGGTGATCATTGTGCTGGCATTATATGCCAAGAAAAAAACGTGTTGAATCTGGTGAAGAGCTGTTTTATGATTATTGTTATGCACAAGACCTGAAATTTGTTTGGGCATTAAAACCCGATGATCCAAAAGAAGGTCTTTCAGCTCCTCAAGCTCGAGCAAAAAAGGCACCATCGCATCGGTCACCAGTGCAACAATCTCCATTGCATAGATCACTATTTCAGGGTCACCAGTGCATAGGTCATGATTGTCTAGGCCACCATTACCTTGGTCGCCATTGCATCGGTCACCATTGGCAACTAATATGTACTATTTTCTTTAAAGAGATTATGTTCAGGATTTTGATTTACTTAATTTATTCCTTAGACATTTTTTACCGGCCTTCTTTTGCTATAATAAAATATGTCAATGATATTCATAAGTCAAGCATGAGAATGATAAAAAAATTACTGGGAGAAAATGAATGCGTCCGATGACGAAAAATGAGAAAAATAAAATCGGAATGGAGTTAAAAAGGATTTTAAGCCCTTCAAAAGATACAAATGTTTATCAATTCTTTTGGGTGTTATTTTCTTCTTTTAATGAATTCATATCTTTAATAAGAGTTATTGAACTCTCCTTCATATGTTTACTCCTATAAAATTATAAACATATTCTACTTATAAACTTTATGAAAGTAACAATGTTATCTGAATAATTTATTAACAATAAACCATGTGAAGCACTTCTAACAGTGGTCGTGGCCTTAGTGCTTCCGGTGCTTTTCTTTGTCGTGGGTTTACACCTATAAAAAGTGAAACATACTCTCAATATGTAATTTCTTGCATGTTTTGAATTCAAAATATTCATTGATTTATTCACTAATAAAAAACCTGACAAAACACTTTCGGAGGGAGATGTATGCATCCCGATGCTTTTCTTTTGTTAATAATTCAGCATTGTCTATGACTCAAATCTTGAACTGTGGATTAGCCGACGTCCAAAGGAAATCAGTATTTTTTTTCTAGGATGCTATTAATTCAGCATCCTCTATGAATCAAAGCTTCAACAATGAATATTCAATCATTGTGATGTATCACAACAAACATCCTTATGTGTATATACTCATTTCCTATTATAGATGGAGGCTCCATTGGATCCAATTTGCATCAGGAAGATACTTACAAAAATGGGATTAGAATATTGAATAAACGGCTTAAGATTAACATAGGTTAGTCATCTATAATCAACGAGATTGTTGATACTTGGTATACTACTTAGGGGCTTATACATGTTTTTCAGGTTCCTTGAAGGTAATTTTGAGACTTATGAATTGCATATGAAACGGTCACATGTGTGCATTGGTGAACCAGAACTACTTATGTCCTCACATGTAACTGCAATAATTAATATTCTTAAACTTTCTTCTGATGAAAGTTCCATGGATAGAATCGGTAGTGGAAATGGTTTTCTTGGTAAGGATATACTTCCACAAGATGCAATGCAAGTGCAACTTCACCCGC
Organism: Chrysanthemum lavandulifolium; assembly: GCA_022545495.1. Lineage (NCBI taxonomy): Eukaryota > Viridiplantae > Streptophyta > Magnoliopsida > Asterales > Asteraceae > Chrysanthemum > Chrysanthemum lavandulifolium. The sequence continues at coordinate 63,693,770 of CM040245.1, forward strand.
TGAGAACATTTTACAAAGGACAGATAGTGGCATGGCAAAGTCAAAATGGAGAAAAGTTGAAATATGCAAAACTGATGGAGGATGTAAGACTGTCAGCAGCAAGCACTGTACGGGTATGTTTCATGACTGTTAATAGCATTACAGAATTCCAAACTTCATTTCCTACAGCCGAACTTTTTATTATACTGAATTTTTGTGATGAATGGGTATTAAAGGTGTGTAAAAATAAATATCATAAAAAGAAATATCGGCACATTAAAAGCCGTTAGGACACTATTCAAGGTTATAGTCAATCCTAGATTTAGATTAAAATACGTAGTTAACTATATTGATTACAAATTGAGAGTGTAGCTCATATGGTAGAGCGCTCGCTTTGCATGCGAGAGGCACGGGGTTCGATTGCCCGCACCTCCATATTTTGAATCTTTTTAATCGCATTTTCAGTTTTATAATGTTATGGAGTTGACTACAAAAAACATTCAATGCAAGCATGTCTTATTCTGGCGCAATATTAGGATAAATGTAACCTGAAAAATAAGTAGCAAAAGATTGAGAAACATGTCTTACGTCTAACGGGAGATATGTGAAAAGACAGATTTTAGGATCGATGGGAAATAGAGGTTTTGTAGGGAATAGAACCGAATAAGGGTAATTTCCGGCAAAACGGACACTGACATGCGATTTATCAAAAACAAGCGATCAAAGCAAAGATCGACCCAAATGGTTTAGGAGCAGTCATTTGAAACAAAAGTGCGAAGCAACTTCAAGAAGATGGCGGTTCTTGCGTTCTCAACTCCGTTTTGGTGGCGTGTATACACAAGATGACTTCGTGAAGAATTCCATCTTGAATCATATATGGTGAAATGACTCGGAAAAATATTCTTTCGCATTGTCACTCCGTAACGTTTGAACAGTAACATGGAATTGAGTCTTTATTTCAGCAACAAATGAGCAAAAGTGTGTAAATACTTGAGATCGATTCTTCATTAGATAAAGCCAAGTAACACGAGAGTAGTCATCAACGAAGGTAACAAAATACTTGAAACCGGATTTAGATGTAACAGGACATGGACCCCACACATCTGAATGAACTAACTCAAATGGGGATGCAACCCGCTTATTTACTCGAGGGCTTAAATGAACACGCTGGTGTTTAGCAAACTCACAAGAATCACACTTTAGAGATGATAAATGTGAAAATTAGGGACATAGTTTCTTTAAACTACGAGTGATGGATGGCGAAGCGACAATGTACTTCAAATGGAGATGATGAGCTAAGTCCAACTAGGGATTTTGAAATCTACGGTTCAAACACGTATAAACCATCAAATTTTAGCCTACGCGATGACCCGCTTTGTCTTGAGATCTTTGAAGATACAATAATCGGGTAGAACTTTACACTACATGCAAATTGTTTGTTATTTCTTGACGAGATAATAGGTTAAATGAAAATTTGGGAAGACTTAACAAGAAGATAATGAAATAGAAGGGCTAAGATTGACGGCTTCAGATCCAAGGACTTTTGTTGTAGACCCGTCAACAATCGTGACATGAGCGTGAAGCATGTGTACTAAAATCGAGAAAATATTTGAGTTACATCATGTGATCCGGCAAGCACGGAATCAATAACCCATTTGTTTCTTTGATGAAAACAAGCAACTACCGATTCAACAAAATGCACGATATGAACCTCTATGTTTCTTCTTCGCATAATACCCGAATAATAAAGCAATGAACATCATAACTCGAAGTCGTATCATACGAGTCATCAATAGGCAAATGACCAAGAGTGGTCGAAGAACAAAATCTGAATTCACATAACACAGTAACTGAAACCCCGCATCATAACCCCAAATCATCAACATAACGAAAATCAAAAATGATTTCATCATAATATCAAATACCGGAATGAAACTGAAATTGGAAGATGAAACAAGACTGAAATCCTCCCACGAAGATGACTGAAACAAATGATTGTCAATCGTTTGTCGAATGAACTCCCTTGGTACAAACACAAACGAACCCTAATTTTCTGATTCTTGATAACCTCTCTCTGATACCATGTAAAGAATGGTAAAACACTGTTGTATTACTTTATCTCATTACAGGGAATACATGACTATATTTATACAGGATATTAGCTTTGAGCCTAAGCTATGTTATAACCCTAATGGGCTGGGCTGTAATGTACTAATGGGTTTACTAACTCTACATATTCTAACAACGTCTAACGGGAGATATGTGAAAAGACAGATTTTAGTTACTGCCTCAGGATCATCTGATGTCAAGGCTGCAACAAGGGCACAAGCTGACCTTTGCCTTATACAACAAAGCCATTCGTCCTTTATTGACTCACAATACATGTACCGTATGCATGGGATTGAACAACGTTGAAGCCAAAGGTGAATAAGATTTTTTTTCCTTATGTAACGCATTTGGAAATTTGCTTTTATACTTAGTTATTGTTTATGTTATTTTTCGAGCATTTGTCTTTCATAAAATGTCTTAATGTAAAAATCAATAATTTTCAATTTTGATGTGATAAACTGAAAAGTAGTACTCTAGCTTTGACTCATAATATCAAAACCCTTAATGAAATTATTGACGTTTAGGAGGAGGAGCTAAGTAAACAAGTAGGCGCAGTTGCTTACATCGAATGTTGTTCCAAGACTCAACATGTACTTCAAATGTCAAACATTTTAACCGAGTTTACTTCAAGTTTTCTGTTTCATTCCGTAATATTTACCAATATTAGATAGCTTATAAAGTCATTCCTTTTTATTTATAATTAGAACGTCAAATCGGTTTTTGATACAATAATCAAAGCTGTACTACAACCACTAAAGAGACAAAGGCATTGTGTCTGGACTCTGGAGATCCAATGTTAAATTAAATGTGGCCAGATATACTTCATTATAGTTTGTGGTTATCTATGATATAATTATTTAATAACGTCATTACGTATGTTTTATTCTTTATTGAGTTAACCATTAATCCTTTATAGATATCGGTTCGTAGGTTTGAATGTCAATACCTTTTCTATGAGATCACACTGTTGATTTGTTATATAAGCCTAAGTTTGAAAAAAACATACATAATCGTATTACATGTATGTGCGATTGAATGCCATATGATATCATGAGTTCATATATTTGAATCCGTTTTGATCTTTATTTATAATTAGAATATAAGGTTTGTTTCTTTTTTAATAAAATAATCTTTTAAAAGATATTGTGCACACACCAACATTTAGCATAGGATGAGCTTGAATGTATGAACCACACCATCCAACACATGTCATGATCACGATAAGCTTGACTCACTTTGCTATATATCAAAGGGAAGATAGATAGATTTTGTGGGTTAAGATTTGAGGTCTTTGTGATTTTTTATTACAATGAAAGAAAAGTGACATCAAATTTTTTGGTATTACTGAGTTTCAGATGCATATATTTTTGGCACTTAATATTGTGATGATTTCATATTTTTACTATAACAAGATCTTCCCAATAAATAATATTTTGTTGACATTTCAGTCCATGAAGATTTGGGACCATGCATTGTAGGAAATTTCAGACATTTGATGTTTGGGACAGACTAAAAGAAATTGTGTGTTCACGGTCACGTTCTTGAGGTATGCAAATCTCAATTGCATACATAGATAATTGTTATCTACCTTCTCCATTTTCCATAGTTAGGACCTATGTTCATATACTTTTTATAAATTATTAATTCTGCAGGTTGTATTCGAGACGGCCAGCCTCACATAGATAGTACTGAATGGGACATAAGTCAATGTTTTATAACTTCGAGGTTCACAATACACGCATTGATTTAAGGCAGACATCTCTTGGATGATACATGCCTCATGAACCATTGAACTAACTAAGGAAGTATACATGTTAGACAATTCTAATTATTGAAAAAAGCTTTGAAACACTATAATCACAAGTCATACCCGTCCATCGGATATATTTTATATATATATATATATATATATATATATATATATATATATATATATATAGATGAAATATTACATATTTATTAAAATTCCTTAAAAACCATTCTACTGTACTAAACTGTATATGTACTATATGCGTTAAAAAACTTTTACAAAGAATTATATATGCAATTATGCACTTTTTTAAGGATGTATATGCATTTACTTCTAAATTAAAAGTAAACAATTTCACAATTTGAAAATTACCTGACGTGACAATCATTCTTGAAATTCTTTAACACTGTGTTCTTGAGTTAAAATTTGAAGAGAAATGAAAGAAAATGGAATATTTTTGTGTTATTAAGTTTGTTTTTAATAAATGAAATGGAATTTGATTAGGAAATGAGAGAAAATTTTCTTAAAAATCTTCACTCCATTTATGGGAAGAAAAAGAAATTGAAAAAGAACATTAATATATATTTTGTTTAAATATCAATATGCTCTTTTTAAGAGTTTTGGCAATAACAATAAATGATATACATATAATTTGAATAAATTATTTTTCTTTTCTTCCAACTTAAACACCTTCATTATGTTTACTTTCAGTTTTCTTTCACTTATCTCAAAAACATATTAACCAACACTTCTTTTTGCTTTCCTAATCTTTTTCTTTTCCAATGTTTTAAGGGGGATGTTAATACAAATAAACCGTAAAAACGTTTGTTTATATTTAGCGATCTCGTTATGTTTAGTTGATAAAAAATATAAAGTTATCATAAGTAAAATTATAATAATACATGTTGTTTTGCAAAGTATATACGTTTGGTAATTTACATAAATGTTGTAATAATAAATTGTTGTAATATAATATGTAATACGTTGGGTAATATCCAAGACCCATGACCCATACACATGGAGCTAATCCATAACCCATGCCACATTGCATGACATCATGCATGAAATTATATTGAGTATTATCCAAGACCCATGACCCAATGTCCATGACCCAAGACCCATGACCCATTATCTAGATACATTGTATTTTGTTGGGTATCCATGACCCAAATTCAATGACCTATGGCTCATAACCCATAACCCATAACCCATAACCCGGTTTGCAACCCAAAATCCGGACTAATCTGACCCAGACAGCCGGATCCTTGGAAATGCACTGGCCGGATCCCTTGGGTGAGGGATCCGCCAGAACCGTGGGACAAAAGGTTTTTTTGGCCTATAAATAGTGAGTCATTTCTTCATTGTTTCTCACCCTTCTTCTTACAACTCTCTCATATATTATCTCACTCTCCTAACCTCTGATCATTTGATCATTCTAGTAGTTCTTATATCTTTTGTTGTGATTCTCATTTAGGTCCTTCACGAAGGCGAGATCACGCTATTCTACAAGTCATCTAAGCAAAGGGTCCTTGATTGATTTGTCCATCCACAAGATTTCTGTAGCATATCTTGTAATTCATATTTCACATAGTTGTTGTGTAATAGTTGTGTAAAGGTTTAGTTCTACCTCGTGGAAGAACTCGGTATTTAGCTTTATACCGGAAAAAGTGTAAGCGACGTTGTGAGGCTTCTCCGCCAAGTTGAAGGAGCTTGTTGATATAATGCTTGAACTCTCGAGTAGGTTACTCGGGGAGTGGAGTAGGACAAGGAAGGTGTCCTTGTAGCCGAACCACTATAAATCACTTGTGTCGCTACTTACTATCCTTTACTTTACTTGCAGTCTTTACTTACTTTATTTATTGCTTCGTACTATTTACTCATCCACACGAATTCACATAAGATCGAATCTAAATATCTGAAACTTAAATTAAAATCGGTAAACTATTTAACCCCCTTCTAGTTTTCCACAATTGGCATCAAGAGCAAGGTTTTCAAAAAGTTTTAAAGTAAATTGTTTTTAAAAACTTTTTGATCAAAATGAGTTTTGAAAACTATAGAGAAGGGCAATCTATGCAACAACCTCCACTACTTGAAACTAATAGTTTTATTTATTGGAAAAAATAGATTTGAAACTTATGTGAAATCTAAAGATATTGATCTTTGGTATATTATTGTTAAAGGTGATTTTCAAGCATCTGTAAAAGATGATAAAACCGGAAATGAAGAAAATATTCTTCATGATCGTCTCACTGACGACCAAAAGAAAAATCTTTTCAAAAATAGTGAGGCAAAAATGGTTTTATATAATGTCTTACCCGAAAAGAAATTTGAAAGAATATCTATGCATAAAACAGCTAAAAAATTTGAAACTCTTTGGTTGTAACACACCAAGGAAATTAACAATTAAAGAATAACAAAATTTATTTATTTGTTCAACAATATGAACAATTTTCAATATTGGATGAGGATAGTATTGGTAATTCACTTCCTAGTTTTAATACTATTATTACTTCATTGCAAACATTTGATGAGTCTTTTTCTAGTCATAATCATATCAGGAGATTTCTAAGGGCGCTTCCATCAAAGTGGAGACCGAAGGTGACGACCATTGAAGAATCCAAAGACTTGTCAATCCTCACTCTCAATGAACTCATAGGCAACCTAAAAGTTTATGAGCTCGTACTCGCCCAAGACTCCGAGGTCTCGAAGGAAAAGAAAGATAAACATAAATCTCTCGCTTTAAAAGCCAAGAAAGTCTCGAGTGATGAAGAAACCTCATCTTCGGAAAGTGAAGATGAAGAGTATGCGATGGCGGTAGAGACTTCAAGAAGTTCTTTCGGAGAAAAGGAAGATATGTCAAGCAACCCTATGACGACTATAAAGGTTTGCGGAAAAGCAAAGACGACAAGAAAGTGAATGATGAACGCAAATGTTTTAAATGCGGAGATCCAAATCACTTCATTAGTGAGTGTCCCAAACGCGACGAACAAAAGGCGTTCGTGAGTGGTTCATGGGAAATGAGTGAGGAAGAGAAGGAAGAAATTTGTCTTATGGCAAAAGACTCCAACGAGGTATGTTCTGACTCTCTATATTATAGTAGTTCATCTTTAGATGATGAATCCTTACATCTAGAATATAACAAGCTTTGCAAAATTAGTCTCAAGGTGATTAAAAAAAATAAACTTTTGAAAAATAAAAATGAACTTTTAGAAAAGGAAGTTTTTGAACTAAAAGATAAATTAAAGAGACTAGAAAAGGGAAAGGAAGTAAGTAGTGAATGCAAGCTTTGTGTAGAACTTCAAACTCTAGTTGATCACCTTGATTCTAAAATTGCTAGAATAAGTACCAATTACCTTGATAAAATACTTGATAGTGTTAAAAAGGGTAATAATAAAAAAGGTCTAGGTATTCAGGAACATATTGCATCAACTAGCGAAGTTAAGGAAAAATAATTTGTTAAAGCAATTGAAAAAACAGCCACTGTAGTGCCGGATCCGACGGATCCCTTGAAAAGGGATCCGGCTAGTGTAAAAGTCGGGATCCGGGCACCTGCAACAATAAATAGTAAAAATAACGCAACCGTCTCTTCTAGAACCGAATTTGTTGTCATTAACAAAAAGAAACCAACCCATATTACTGTTAGAAATGTAAAACAACTACCTTCCCTAAAACAAGGTCAAGGGTTTATGAAAAACAAAACCCCATCGTTCTCTAAACCTAACACCGCTATAAGAAGGCCAAAAAATGTTTATCCTAGAAGTAACCACCATCAAATAGGCTGGAATCCTAACACACAAAATAGTTTTCCATTTCAAAACTATGTACCTTGGAATGCCTTTTCACCATTTTCGTATAGGGTTTTATATCAGACAGGTTACCCAACTTTCCCACTTTGTTCGCCTAAGTTACCAAACTTTCATTTTGTTCACTTAGGTTACTGAACTTTAGTTAAGCATTCAACCTCAAATTTTCAGTGTAATCAAAGTAACCCAAATGCATTTTTTTAGGTAAGTTAAGTAACCCAAATGCATTTTGTTACGTAAGTTAAGTAACCTAAATGTCTCATTTTACAAATTCAGTAACCTGAATGTCAAGTCCGTGTAGTCCAATACCCTGTTTGCACAAAAAAAAAGTTTGGTAACTTAGGCGAATAAAGTTGGAAAGTTAGGTAACCTATCTGTCTATAAACCCTTTTCGTATATGCCTCATATGAATGAAATGTATAACACCAATAGACCCATGAACAAATGGGGACCAAACTTTTGAGTTAATTGTTTTCTTAAGTGTGCCTAAAGGTTGACTTGGATCCGAATGAATGGATCAAGGATAACGGGTGCACAAGGCATATGACCTGTAATAAAGCGTTGTTCTCCACATACGAATCCTTCAATGGAGGAAATGTGGTGTTCGGCAATAGTAAAAGAAAAATCATCGGAAAGGTACAATCTCTCACAAATCTTTAACCATTGATGATGTATGTCACGTAGAAAACCTAAACTTTAATCTACTAAGTATAGCTCAAATATGTGATAAAAAGTGCAAACGTAAAATCTTGAAAATGGTACTTTAGCGAAAAATCCGTTTAATAAAAGTGGGGGGCACACTTTAATTTTCAACCACACGAATAAAATCTTGAAAAAATGGACAATTAAATTGAGACGGAGGGAGTATTACTATAGGAAGAGGCATTAGAGAACATGTAGTCTACGTTATTAAAATTGGAAACGAACCAAAAGACAAACTTTGTCTTACCTCTATGGATGATACTTAGACCTTATGGCATCGAAGATTGGGTCACGCCAATATGCGACTTCTTCAATCGCTATCATCCAAAGAACTTGTAAGAAACCTACCTCAACTAAAATACGAACATCATTTTTGTGATGCTTGTAACATCGGAAAACAAGTCCATGCTAGTCATAAAGCTAAAAGAATTACTACATATGGATTTATTTGGTCCATCCGCTATCCAAAGTTATGGAGGTAACTTCTATACCTTGGTTATAGTGGATGATTACTCTAGGTACACATGGACTAAATTTTTAAAGAATAAAACTGAAACATTTGATTACTTTGAAATCTTAAGCAGAAAAATCCAAAGACAACTAGGAAGTCCTATTGTGTCAATCCGAACGGATCATGGTCGGGAATTTGATAATGAAGTGCAATTCGGAGATTTTTGTGATGCTAATGGTATTACCCACAATTTCTCGGCTCCTCGCACTCCAAAATCAAATGGGGTAGTTGAAAGGAAAAATAGAACCCAACAAGAAATGAGTCGCACCATGATTAATGAGCAATCTATTCCTCAAAAATTTTGGTGCAATGATGTCGATACATCAACCTATATACTAAATCGAGTCTTAATTAGACCATTCTTAGGAAAAACTCCATACGAGTTGTTACGAGGCAAAAAGCCTTCGTTAGAACACTTTCGAGTCTTTGGTAGTAAATGTTTTATACTCAACACTAAAGACTATTTAACTAAATTCGATCCAAAATCAACTGAAGGTATCTTCTTAGGATATTCTCCTAATAGTAAAGCATATGTAATACTAAATGAAGAAAAAATGAAAGTTGAAGAATCTTTAAATGTAAAATATGACGAGAGTCCACCTAAAACTACCTTACCTCTTGTCGATGACGAGTTAATCGAAAGTGAAGTCTTAGAAATAAAACAAAATGTAAACAAGGAAGATGAACCATTAAAAAATGAAATCATCAATGTTAAAGAGTCTAAAGATCATCCCGTAGAAAAGGTCATAGGAAAATTAAATGAAAGAACTCTAAGGTCTCAAGTCCAAAACCAAAGTAGTCTATTTTGTTTCGTATCAACTATAGAACTTAAAAACACTCAAGAATCTATAAAAGATGAAAGTTGGGTTATGGCTATGCAAGAGGAATTAAATCAATTTGTTTCCAACAACGTTTGGACACTTGTCCCTCCACCTAAAAACGAAACCATAATTGGAACCACATGGGTATATAAAAACAAGTTATATGTAAACGGCGTCGTGTCTAAAATAAAGCTAGACTTGTTGCTAAAGGTTATAATCAACAAGAAGGCATAGACTTTGATGAGACATATGCTCCCGTAGCTAGATTAAAGTCTATAAGAATCCTTATTGCTTATGCTTGTGCTCATGATCTTAAACTCTTTCAAATTGATGTTAAAAATGCTTTTCTAAATGGTTTTATAAATGAAGAAGTTTATGTATCTCAACCTCCGGGTTTCGTCGATTTCGAAAAACCTAATCACGTGTACAAACTAAAGAAAGCCCTTTATGGTCTTAAACAAGCCCCAAAAGCTTGGTATGATAGACTCAAAGCATTTTTAATCAAAAATAACTATACCATAGGGTTAGTTGACAATACATTTTTTACAAAGAAAAAGGAGTTACAAATAATTGTTGTTCAAATATACGTGGACGATATTATATTTGGATCAACTTGTCAAGACATGTGTGATGATTTCTCAAGAATCATGCATGATGAGTTTGAAATGAGTATGATGGGAGAATTAAGTTTCTTTCTTGGTCTATAAATCAAACAATTAGAAGATAAGATCTTCTTTAATCAATCCAAATACATAAAAGAAATTAAGAAATGTTAAAGAAATTCGGATTAGCCGTGATTGGTAGTCTTCTATACCTCACGGCTAGTCGGTCGGATATCATGTTTAATGTATGTCTTTGTGCTAGGTTTCAAGAAGACCCTAAAACTTCACACCTAAAAGCCGTCAAAAGAAAATTTAGATATATTAAGGGTACAACACAATTAGGATTATGGTATCTTAAGGGGACGGGGGTTGAAACTATTGTATATTCAGATTCTGACCATGCAGGTGATTATGTTGACTGAAAAAGTACAAGTGGTGTTTGCACCTTTATGGGGTGTTGCTTAACATCTTGGTTCTCAAAGAAGCAAACGGCATTAGCTATCTCAACAACCGAAGCCGAATATGTCTCCGCCGACAAAGCATGCCAACAAGCACTATGGATGAAATAAGCGTTAGTTGACTACGACATCCATCTAAGTGACATTGCCATTCTATGAGACAACAAAGGCGCTATAAATCTTAGCAAAAATCCGGTGTTGCATTCTCGCACCAAACATATAGAAATCCGTCATCACTTCTCAAGAGATAATGTTCAAAAGGAACATTTCTATTTAGAAAGTGTCATCTGAAGACAACATAGTCGACATCCTTACCAAACCGTTGAAGCGGGAGAAACTCAACTTACTTCGTCTATGTCTTGGTCTTATGGAACAATCGTATTGAAATACTTTTTTTCTACAAGGTATGTAAACTTTTGCTTTACCTCATTTTCTGAGTCTAGGATATCTATTTCACACGATTCACAAAAAATATGGGTATTTATTTTAAAAACTAAAGATATTTTCTCTTCAAGAAACTCTTCAAAATACTTTCTAAAGATATTTCTCCCCGTATCATTTTGTCTTAAAATCACTCTTACGTCTAGGACAAACATTTTTTTCTCTTATCGTTAATACAAAGTAAAAACCTTTTTCGTTGCATCTCATATGGATTTTCAATGCTAAAGGGAATACATAACTAATATGTATTTTCGGATACATTCAACCAAGCAAAAATGAATTAAGGAGTCCTTGGGTTATCTCACGTATATATATACATACATATTTTTTCACTTATATGTTTATTTTTCTTTCTTTAAAGAGTCGATATAACTGCAACTCCATATAGGCACACACTAGGCACTATTGTTTCCAAAAACAATATTTCTTTTGCTGCCTGAGAACACCAGTTCCCCGGATCCCAACATTTACGCTGGACGGATCCCTAATGGATCGGATCCGTGGGAACCGTGTCACAGTAGCTTCTTTTATCAACTATTTTTCTTATTTTGGCTTGAAATTTTCAAATTTTCAACATTTCACTTTTATCACTAACGAATATTTTCTTTAATGCTTGTGTTCTCATGATCACTTGCTTTAAATTCATATCTAATCATTAGATTATAGTCCATATTTTTGGTTTTGGCATTCATTGCGATGCATTATTTGTCCTATAAATAAGGTTCCAAAATACTTGCATATCCATCACTTTCAACCTCATAAACAACCCTCATCATGTCTTCAAAAAGATCTCCAAACAATGATGAACTCTCTAGTGAAAACAACCATTTTCAAGAAATCTGAAACTTTATCCTACCACCTTCCGTAATACCACCACCACCCAAAACTAGGAAAACCGCTCGGATTAGCATCCGACCTTGTTGCTTAGCTAAACCTTTGACAAATAGCTCATCACCAACTACTCTTTCACCACCAAATGACTACAATATAGCACTTCCACCATCTCCTAAAAACTCACCACCACATTCCCCAATCGAGTCTCAACTTGAAACTCAAATCACTCTAGCGGAACTCCTTAAGACTCCAAAACCCACTCCACTACCCTTGTCTAGTTCACCACCCGCTCCATCTCAACCATCAAAATCTACCCAACTAGCCTTAAATATAAACCCAAAAGAGCTAGTTTTTTTAACACTTCCAACATCTCCAAATACCTTCTTCAAAGAGCTTGAAAACTCACCATCTCTACCACCCATCACCTTACAAGAACATCTAGGTTCTTTACCACCACCAATCACCAACATCATGGACTTTGATCCATACTTACCGATATTTCCACCACCTAATCCACACTCCAAAAATCAAACTTGGCCGGATACCATCACCCACACCTCCCTCACCATCTCTTTTGCGAACATTGCCAATCCACTAGGGATCTAGCAAAGGAAATAAGGGACGAAATGCGGTTCATTCTCAACCATATTATTGATCGCATCAACATTATCACTCACCAAAACTTTCACCCTTAGACCCTATGCAAGCATGGAAGGAATGATAATAATATTTTTTTTTCTTTTGGGTCTTTTTAAAGAACAAACCCTTGTTCTTATTTTTACAATTGTATGTGGTGTATATACTACCACATTTTGATGTTTTATTATAAGGATTAGTTTACGTACCTTGGCTTTCTCTCTTGTTTCTTGTCTTCTACAAGATTATATTACATGTTATCACTAACATTTTTTTGTAGGTATTATTTTGTTCTTTCTCACTTGACGTCCTATTCTAGGGGGAGCTACCGTCAAGGGGGAGTTAGTGTTTTGTGGATCATTTTCTTTTCACTATTTGTTTCTTTACTCGACTCACTTTTTGTTTCGATAAAAAGGGGGAGAAGAGAGTAAAACTCACATATACACTTTCAAAACGTACATCTAATATTAAGTTTTACTCACCATAACTTTATGTTTTGTCATCAACAAAATGTGGAGATTGTTAATACAAATAAACCGTAAAAACGTTTGTTTATATTTAGCGATTTCGTTATGTTTTGTTGATAACAAATATAAAGTTATCATAAGTAAAATTGTAAGAATACATGTTGTTTTGCAAAGTATATACATTTGGTCATTTACATAAATGTTGTAATAATAAATTGTTGTAATATAATATGTAATAGGTTGGGTAATATCCAAGACCCATGACCCATACCCATGGAGCTAATCTATAACCCATGACCCATTGCATGACATCATGCATGAAATCATGTTGGATATTACCCAAGACCCATGACCCATGACACATTGTCTAGATACATTGTATCTTGTTGGGTACCCATGACCCAAAGTCCATGACCCATGGCTCATAACCCATAACCCGTAACCCGGTTTGCAACCCAAAATCCGGACTAATCTGACCCAGACAGCCGGATCCTTGGAAATGCACTGGCCAGATCCCTTGAGTGAGGGATCCGCCAGAACCATGGGACATAAGGCTTTTGCCTATAAATAGTGAGCCATTTCTTCATTGTTTCTCACTCTTCTTCTTACAACCCTCTCATATATTATCACTCTCATAACCTCTGATCATTTGATCATTCTAGTAGTTCTTCTATCTTTTGTTGTGATTCTCATTTAGGTCCTTCACGAAGGCGAGATCACGCTATTCTAGAAGTCATCTAAGCAAAGGGTCCTTGATTGATTTGTCTATCCACAAGATTTATGTAGCACATCTTGTAATTCATATTTCACATAGTTGTTGTGTAATAGTTGTGTAAAGGTTTAGTTCTACTGTGGAAGAACTCGGTGATTTAGCTTTGTCTGGGAAAAAGTGTAGCGGCGTTATGAGACTCCTCCGCCAAGTTGAAGGAGCTTGTTGACATAGTGTTTGAACTCTCGGTGGGGTACTCGGGAGTGGAGTAGAGGCGAGAAAGTTCCTCAGAATTTAACCACTATAAATCACTTGTGTCGCTACTTTCTATCATTTACTTTACTTTGCATTCTTTACTTACTTTATTTATTGTTTCATACTATTTATTCATCCATACAAATTCACATAAGATCGAATCTAAATCTAAAACTTAAATTAAAATCGGTAAAACTATTCAACCCCCTTATAGTTTTTCACAGGGGTGTTTGTTTATTCTTATATAGTTGGTTTATAGCTTCTAGTTAGGATCTTGCTGATCTTGACGGTCTGCATGACTAAATTTTTCGGCAAACAAATATTATTTTGTTTTGAGTTGTTGGATTTCAGATTTATGTTTTGAAAGCTTAATTATATTGTACATTGTGGTTATATAGTTGTATATTTTGATTAAAGGGTGAATTAAATTGTGTATTAATTGTATGTGTTGAATAATATTTTTTTAGTTTTATTTTTGCTTCCAATACTTGTAAATTATGTTTTTTACTTGTATTTGTTTAAAAATATATTTTACGAGTAATAAAAGAGAAGATGCAACATGCATTATAAGATAATATAGATTTGATATTGGGCTTATGTTTCATAAGCTTTCTTTTGTTTATTTTAAAACTTTTCTAACTTATAAAAGTTTATTAGTATGTCTTAATAATTTTATACAAGCAAAAAAAGTTTCAAAATAAGCTACAAAATGTGAGCTTATTAAACATAAGCTAAAGAGCAAATAAGACATAAGCAGATTAGGAAAGTAAGAAAAGTGAGGCGAAATCTTGTTTGCAAAATTTCCTCCCCAGTTTGAACACTTGTTTGTTTTATTAATCTCTTTCTTTCCTACTCATCAACTCAACAACAAAAGAAAGAATTTAAACAAATTCATTTCTCCAATAATCAATCAACCAAGGTGGCATTCTTCCATTAATCATTCACAATGTCATGGTTGGCTCGATCAATCGCCAACACACTCAATATAGACAACAACGAGCCAGCTCAAGACAACACCAGTTCACGCATCAAACAAGACCTATCAGATCTCACCCAAACCCTAATTTCTTTTATATCCCCCCCGGGACCTTCCGATGGCATCCGCCGTGACTTCGCCGAGATCGGAGGAAAGTTCCGGAGTTCAATCTCAACCCTCTCCAACAATATACACGTGGCAGATATTACCAAACTTGCTTCTGATTTACTTCATCTTGACAGTGACAGTGACAGTGACTGTGACAGTGACGGTGACGATGTTGTTGGTGTGACGGATGAGGTTGTTGCCTTTGTTAAGGATGTTGTCATGCATCCTCAGACTTGGTTGGACTTTCCGTTACCTCCGGATCAAAATCAAGGTATAATAATGATTATATTTTTAAGTCGTCTTTTTTCGAGTTTGCGTTATTCATTTCTATAGATGAGCAGGTGCATTTACGAAAAACTAGATAAGACATAAACACATTTTGTTGGGACTAGGTGCATTTCCGAAAATTTGAGGTTTTTTACAAGAATTAGAACTACGCCGCAAAAATCCATGGGTGTCCCCGTACCCATCCAGGTACCGTCATCGGAGATGGGCAAAACAGTATAAAACCGAAATCTGTTCTGAACTGGCCCAAAACTGGTCTTTAAATATACCGCCGTTTAGGACTGTCCTAGACTTGTCTGCCACTCCTTAATCAGTCCTAAATAATACCAGCCCGTTTAGGACACGAACTTAAACTCGTCCAAAACTGTCTAGGACTGTACTGGCAGTTTTTAAAAGAGTAAAGAAAATCGAGGAAAACTGGACAGAGACCGGCCAGGTTTTAAGAAAAGACTCAGTTAAAAGAACTAGACTGTTTTTGGGCCAGATTGAGACTGCCAATCCTTCTGCATCTCTATCTTAGAGCACTTGAGATGTGTATGGTTATTAAGTGGTATCTCATGACAAGTTTTTTGGTAGTTGGAGATATCTAAATTTACTGATTATAGCAGAAAATAAGAGATTTCTTAGTTTTATTGCTAAGACCACATGAATTATAATTTCTAGAAAACATGTGCTGTAAAACTACTAATCTATAGGCTTTAAAATGCTATTGTAGTAGTAATATTTAATTTGTGGTACTCGTTTATTAGAAATTCAGTGGTAATTAGATTTTGTTTGCTTCAGATTTTAAGCTGTCTGATGTCCAACAAGAGCATGCTTTGGCGGTTGAACGTCTAGTACCAGGGTTGAGTGCTCTTAGGATTGAGCTCTGTCCTGGTTATATGAGCGAGAGTTCGTTTTGGAAGATATATTTTGTACTTTTGCATCCGAGACTTGAACATCATGCTGCTGAACTTCTTTCGACATCGGAGGTAAGTCTGCTAGGAGCAATGTTGACTTCTGAACTTTCTTTAGCTGCTGTTCTGTGCGAGTTTTTCTTGTCCTTGTTTATACTTCTGGAGTGTACAAAACAAACTACTATGAGCTTTGTAGAATAAATCTCACAGTTGCTTGCCGCTATATGTAAGCTCATGATGTTTCCATCTCATGGTGCCATTAGCCGCCAATGGTAATAAATGTTTCTGGATTGAAATAGACATATCTGGTTAAGTTATTACTTATTACAGCATAGGTTAACTTAGGGAACAGAAACTCGTTTGACACATCCGGTAATGTTTATGTACGCAGATCTGCTAGCAAATTCTCATAGTGCATTGCCCAAACCTGGAGTAGTGAGTTTTATTCTCTTCTTTTACGCAAAACACATAGGGGAACAACTAAACTTCATATGCCGAATTAGCTCATTAGAGGTTTTGTTATGAAAGTTGAAGACAGGGTAGTTTCTATTGTTAAAAAAACCTCTTTGTTTCTTACAAAACCTCCCATGTATATCATAGTCTTGTGTTGACCTTTGAATAATATGCTTATTAGTTCATCTCTCTGCTATGGGTATTTGTGGGTGCGATTTTCAAGTGGCAATTTACAAGATAGAAGTTGTTTATAAGTTTGACAGTATTGCAGAACACTATTAAATACCACCAAAGCAAAGAAAAATACACGAGTCCATGACACATATATTCATAAAATGTGAAACAGTCAATTAGCGGGAGCTCTGAAATATCGACCAAGTCGTTAATGTTAGCTTTGTTTTTTATTTATAGCCTATGGTATAACACCCGTTTCCTATATTTTAAGCTTTATCAGGATCCCTGTTGTTAAGAATATAAAGAATTCAGGATAATATCGACCAAGTCGTTAATGTTAGTTTTGTTTTTTATTTATAGCCTATGGTATAACACCCGTTTCCTATATTTTAAGCTTAATCAGGATCCTTTTTGTTAAGAATATAAAGAATTCAGGATCCTAATATCGACCAAGTAGTTATGTTAGCTTTGTTTTTTATTTATAGCCTATGGTATAACACCTGTTTCCTATATTTTAAGCTTAATCAGGATCCTTGTTGTTAAGAATATAAAGAATTCAGGATCCTTGATTATATAATTTTGCAACAGCACTTTGCTTTTCTGTCTCACTCCCATCCGTTGACATTTCATTATGCAGATATTGAATGTGCGGGCCACACTAACACAGGAGTTAAAGAACCGCCCTTATGCACTGTCCAATAAAGAAACACCAAGAAGCAAATTGTATTCTGAAAATCTGCTTGATTCAGCCCCCCTTGAGGTATCTGCAATGGAAACTTGCACACCCACTGCCTCAACGAATACAGAAACTGTAAAACACCCTATCCACAGTGATGAAATTTCAATTGTCGACAAATCTGTCATTCAAGAGGAGCCACATGACATAGCCAAAGCTGAAGATGACACAGATGATTGGTTAAAAGAAGAAAGCTCGGAAATTGTTAGCAGTAGAGTTACTATTTCTATTGGAAATGACGAGGATGTATCATTTAGTGATTTTGAGGATGATGATGATGATGATGGAAACATCCCTATACATTTCAAAAAGGCAACATACACCTCTGATTCTTCAACAAAAGAGTCACAAGGTTGGGTACAATTGGGTCGAAGCTCCACTGATTCTGGAAAGGACAGTGACTTCTCTACCATTGATGTGGCATGACATCTGAACTTAATAGTTTTCTAATTCTCTATCGATGACTTAATTGCCTTTGTTGGAGTAAATAGTTTGTTTCAGTTTGTTAAAGTCTACACCACGGCTTCAAAATGTATATAGATCATCGGAAACACGTGCCGCTTGAAGTAGTCACAGAATCAACACGTAATGCTCTGGTTTTATGGAATGTTATTTGGTACAGATATTGTCTCGGCATCCTCTGACGTAAGTTTAAGGTGTTGAATGCATATACAAAGTGATTATTGCAATTTGAAGAATAACTATCCAATACTCTTCGTTATACATACGATATAGGTTACGCCTCAACAGTTTTCAAGATACGAAATGCATTACTAATTGGCAATTTGGCATCTCCTTTTCTGCAAAAATGATGTCTGTATAAACCAAGAAAGAAATGCAGACCCCTTGGATTTTTGTACTCGAACGAGATGATACTATGATGATTTTACCTTGTATTCTATGTACATTTTGATTAACTACTTTTTTTTTTTTCTTTGTGGAAATCATTCCAAACTGTTAATAACTTGTGTCAAATTGTCAGCATCTTGGTAAATTATTTATTTGTACATATGATGTAACTGTTTCTTACCTCATTCTTTACCATTTAAAAAAAACTGATAACGGGTGAACATTTTACCCACCTATTAACAAGAGGAAAAAAACAATAATATCAACTTTTGAAGGGGATAAGATCGGTTTGGAGCACCGTCAATACAAGGCTCTGCAAATATTTTCTTGATAACAGGTTCATTTTAATTGACATGCAATTGCTATAAAACAAACACACCCAAATATCCTCTTGAAAAATATATTTTGCATGGATTTAAAGATTGTACACAAGGGTTTGAATTACACCCACAAAAGAAAAAAACCAATTCTTTTGATCACAGCCTTAGGTTTATCAACTTATGGTGCTTATAGGCTTTGTAAATCACCTTATGTTATTCAAAAAACCAACAGGGTTATGAAAGTTTTAGGCGCCTTAGCCTCGATAACTGAATTATTAGGTGACTCTGCTGAAACCATAGGTGTTATTTCGAAAGATTTAAAAGATTTTATACAATCTGATTCTGATCAAATCCCTACTAGTTTAAAACAGCTTTTCAAGATTACGAAATCAGATGAGTTTGCGGAGTCTGTTGTTAAGGTTACTACAGCTTTGACAGTAGGGGTTTTACGTGGGTATCGGGTTGAGGGTAGGAAAGATGATTCGGGTGTAAGTTTTTCGGATAGGGCTTTTGAGAAGCTGTTTTCGCCTGCTGGTTCGGGTTTTGTTTCTGTTATGGTTGGGAGTTTTACTAAGAATATGGTTATGGCTTTGTATGCTGATAGAGCGGGTGGTAAAGATAGTTCAGTTGAGAGATGGGTTGATGTCATAGCGGATGATAAGTGTAGGAAAGTGATAGCCGATTGTATTCAGCAGTTTGTGACTACGATGGTGACGGTTTATCTTGATAAGACAGTGGATGTGAATACTTATGATGAGATTTTAGCGGGTTTGACTAATCCTAAACATGAAGAGAAAGTAAGGGGTTTGTTGGCGTTGGTTTGTAACGGTGCTATTGAGACGTTTGTTAGGACTTCACATCAAGTGTTGACGAATTCAAGATCGAATGGTAATTCGGATTTGATTAGGAGAGGTTCGTCTACTATTAGTAAAGTTTTAGATGGCCAAGAATCAGTCTTGAGTAAATTGAAAGGAAGGAATATTCAAAGGTTTGCAGCACCGAGCAATATGAGGTTTGTTCTTGATGTGACCGGGAGGGTAACACTTGCGACTATAAAATCGTTTTTGGGATTTTCGTTTAATCGATTATCTGAGGGTATGAAAAGAAATTTTCAAGAAGCTTATAGGTATCTGAGAGCAAAATCTTTGATTATTTTGACTATATGCATTTCACTGTATTTGCATATGTTAAGCGGCCCATGGAGTCTGATGCAAGTTTAGAACTTTAGCGTAGTCGTTTGTTATTGAGTTAATGTTAGTTTTTAGCCTTATAGGTACAAGAACTATCAATATGTACTCATACTGTGAAAAGGAAATGAAACTTTCACAAGTTTCTCTGTTTGTCTGTTGTTGTCATCGCTAAAGAATCTAGATATAACAATATACATGAATAAAGATTGAAGCTTTTTTATGGGGTCTTATTCTGCGTATAAATGTAATCAATATGAGCGATTAACGTCCTTCTCATCAAGCACTCTTCTTCACCGATTCCTTCACACCCCTCTTCAATCTCAGCGGGTTCGCCACCGCCCTGCAAAAAAAACATATAATCTATTTAGACGTTGAAAAACATGAAATTTACAGCTAGTATTAAGTTACTCATACTTTCCAAGATACCTCATTTTGATGTCTTGTTGTCGTGGTGTCGGCTGCCATGTGACGAGCGGCATAGGACGTCGTGGAGCATAGGAGAAGGGCTAGTATGAGGAAGAGGGTGGTGGTTCTAGACATGGTTGTTAAGGTGATGAGGGATTGAGGGTATACATGGATTGAAGTAACATGATATAAATTTATAGATACAACCAATATGTGCTGTGTGAAAAGGAGACTTTAGAATGCACACAATTTAACATATGGTTTTGTCTTGTATATGGCAGTCATAATTGAAGTACACTAAAATCTGGAATCATTTAAGGTTTTTAAAGGTGGATGTGAAGTTATTAGATTTGATTAATAACATAAACAGGACAAAGAATATAACATGTCGGCCAGCCAAAAGATTGGCTTGTACTCTTGTAGACAAACTGATTGACCTGCACAAGGTCCATCCATGAAGGTTATGGTGTTACCCGTGGTGCTCTGTTCGGTCAAGACGATATGTTGTTTGATTAAAGCATGATTTCTGCGGCTTGAAGGTGTAAAGCATTCACAAGGTTTGTCAAAACAATATGAGTTGATGCACCAGTTGTTGGTTGTTGCGAGTTGCTGTTTTTAAATCAATGTTGGCATTTGTTTAGTTATGGGTCATTGTCATTCTGTATCTGGTCAACTCTGTAAGTCAAATGGTTAATACCAGAAAATATTTAAGATTGTATGTTCATACCTCAAAATACACAAATGAACATTTTGTTTGTGTTATTTAACATGTCGGCTACCAAAAAGAATGTGCAAGTTGCCAAGTTTTGTGTGTGGATGATAAAAGATATTTTAATTAGAACAAATACAACAATTACTTTATATGATCATTAAAAATTACAAGTGACATTGATTTTGGTATCTAAAGTTTTTCTCATGTCCTTTTTAATTAGCAAGTATTTTACAACAATGTATATATGCAATTCGTACGTATGTTCGAGGGTATGAAAATTAGAAAACTGTTGAGAAGCTTATAGGCACTTCAAAGCAAATTTATTGTGAGTTTTCTTTGTATTTCGGTTATTGACATAACGGCAAAAGGAAATGAAATGGGCGGGTGAAATGACAGTGAGAGAAAAATGACAGGGTTGAAAGAAAGTTAAACCCTTGGGTTTTGCTAATAAGTGACTACTGAGCATAAGTTAGCATTTAGTTAAGACTAAAATACACCGTTGGTCCTTAAACTTATCATTGCGTATTGCGATGGGACAAATTTGGGCCTTTTCATCGTCCGGAGTCCCTATTTCAAATTTCATACTCGTAACTGGTCATTTGACCATATTTCCGTTAGTCAAGGACGTCAGTTGGCGTTTGATTTGTCTTTGTTCCAAGGGCACATTTGTCATTTCTTTATTTCAATTTTTTTTTTAATTATTGCCACATGTAATGTAACCCTCTTCCCGCCCCATAAACACATAGTCTGTATTATTTTTCGTCCCAGAACTTTCATTACAAGAATTTTCACAATTCACAAACTCTAATTGCATGTCACAAAACCCCTGTTTATCAATCATAAAACCGAAACATGGACTTTACTCTATGGAAAGTAAGAAGACGGCCAGGTTATCCAGTTGATGATACCGTCCGGTACGATTCTGCTAAGAAGAAATACAATACTTTTTTTTTCTTAGTCATTGGAATTTCTAATTAGGGTATTTATTGTTTGCCAATTAAGTTTTTAGAATGCCCTAAACATATATTCACATGTTTTCAGGTGGTAGATCTAATATGTTTAGCATGAGGGTTCATCACAACGGTTTCTTTAAATACTGGCATGGTAGAATCTACGTTGGAGGTATGTAAAATTTAGTTGATTTGGTTGATGTTGATAGTATGTCAGTCGAAGAGTTGGATGTTTTTATGTAAGAATTGGGTTATGAGCTTGGTTAAAAAAATTACTATTACTTTGTTAAGCCTGGTAGTAATTTAAATGATGGTTTGTATAGCTTAAGTGAGAGTGCTAATTTAGAAATATTGAAAGATCTTGTTGATGACCATAAAATGATAGAGGTTTATGTTGAAAATGGTAAGACAACATTGGATGTTGATCAAATGTCACCAAAGTCAATTAGAATGATTATTCTTGATGCGGATGCAACAAAGAAAAAGACGACTCTTGCTATCGTTCCATATTGCTCAAACAAATTGTTCTTAGAAAACATTGTTAATAAATCGTGGTAGAGGATATATGTCGGGTTACACATCAACCTTTGGAAGTCAATACTTTGGTACAATCTAGTCGGATGCGAAAGCAACCCTTGTTTTCATCTGTAGAGGACTGTCAGACTGAAGATGTTGTAGGTGATGTCAACCAGCATATAGATAAACATGTTGAGCATATCCAAATAGATAGTCCTGAAGAGGTATATCAAAATGATCAAGAGTCAGGTCATCAAGGGGAGGAAATATGTAATCTTGTGGAGCATATCCAAAAAGGTAAATCTGTACAGGTATGTGAAATCGATGAAGCTTCAAGTGATGACAGTGTGAGTGAGACAGACAGTTATGTGAGTGATGATGATGATATTGAGAACAGTCATGATGGAAACACAGTTGTCGATGAGGCTAATACTTTTTAGGAGCCTGATTTTGATGTTAATCTTTTCAAAGTGACTGAGACTACATAGTTACCATCTATACGTACCTCCATCCAGATACCAGATGATTTCTTTAAGAAAAGTGAGTTGGATATGTTAGATGATAATGATTTTGCAAGTGGTTCTGAGAATGAGGATGAGTATGTTATTAGGAAGAAAAAAATGAGGGCATACAAGAAACAAAAGTTAAGTGAGGCAGCACAAACAGAGGACAAAATATATTTTTACGTGGTCAAACCTTTGTAATCGCAAAGAAGCGAAAGATAGGATCTACACTTTCAATAAAGACTAGGAGGAAATTGCAACTCATTAAGAATGACAAACAGAGAATTAGGGTTAGGTGTGTTGGAAAAATACCTGTTTGTGGAATAACCGAAGGTGTTGGGCTGGGAAAAGACCCAAAAAGGAAACTGGTCCGATAACTAGAGGCCTTGGAAGGGATGTATATTTGCGATCACACAAGGAGCAACCAACAGATTGCCCATGGTTGTTGTATGTAACCAAAAATACAGCTAAAGATGTATGGATTGTTCGGACTTTCAGGAATGAACACAAATGTTTGCAATCAAGAGAGATTAAAGCTTGTGACTACAAGTTTCTTTCGAAGAAAATAGTTGACCAAGTTCAAGTCAATCCATATATTCCAATCAAGGTTGTTCAAGATCACTCGATGCAGTTTGAAGTTCGTGTGTCTATGCAAAAGGCATTAAGGGCAAAAACAAAGCGAGAAAATGAGATTAGGGGTGATCATAGCGAGAATACACCATTTTAAGAGACTATGTTGAAGAGTTGCGAAAAACAAACCCGGATACAACAGTTAGGATAAGTGTACAAACCGCAATGGATGCAACAAGTCCAACGAGTTTTCAAGAGAATGTATGTATGCTTAGGTGCTTTGAAGGAAGGATATTAAAGAGAGTTGTTGAGGTTAGATGGTGATTTTATGATGGGTCCTTTTCTGGCCAACTTCTTACAGTGATCGGTATAGATAGACAACAATGGAATATACCCTTTAGCCTACTGCAGTTCTGGTGAAAAAGCAAAGACTCATGGATTTGGTTTCTTGAATGTCTAAGAGATGATCTTGACTTGCAACAAACTCAAACAACACTTTTATCGACGGGAAAAAGTGATGTTACCATTTAGTTGATTAGATTCACTTGTATTTTCGATAAATGCAAGTTTTATTAGTAATGAATTGATGTTTATTTGTGTAGGGTATCATTCCAGCATTAGCAGCAGTATTCCTTAGTGCTGAACACAAATATTGTTTGAAGCACATCCATGATAATATGAAATTTCAATGGAATGCTAAAGCATACAAGGAACATTTGTGGAGATGTGCAGCAGCAACAACAATCCAACAGTTTGAGGCAGCCATGCTGGCATTCAAGAGGTTTAACGAACATGCCCATGCTTGGTTAAGTAAGATACCATCAACCCATTGGTCAAGGTCGCATTTTTCAGGTACCTAACCAAATCTATGTCTACGTGTACATCTTTTGTTCTACGACATTGTTCAAGACTGTTGTTTGTATAAATCAAACATGTTGTATAAATGTGTAGGGAGGGCTCATTCTGATGTCTTACTTAATAACATGTGTGAGGTGTTCAATGGGAAACTATTGGGAGGTAGGCACCAACCCATCATTATTGCTTTGGAATACATTAGAGAATATTGTATGAAAGGAATAGTGAACGTTGTGAATGTAATTCACAAGTGTGCCGGACCATTAACACCAAAGGCAACACTCATGTTAGATGCAGTCAAGAAAGAGGCTTATAAGTACACCGTTTTACGGGTTGAAGGAGATAAGTATGAGGTCAGTGGATGGGGAGATAAGTGTTTTGTGAATGTTGAATCTAGGGCTTGTACATGTAGAAGATGGGAGCTTACAGGTATGCCATGTAAACATGCTGTTGCTACCCACCGGTGTATGAGGTTCAATGGAATGCAAGTAGGATCTGTTGAATCATAGGTTCATCCATGTTGCTTGCTTAAGACTTGGGAAGAAACTTACAAACACCACATCCAGCCAATAAATGGTTATCAACATTGGAATAAGTCACAAGTGCCTACAACCATTCTTCCACCTAAACATCATAAACCATTAGGTAGGCGAAAAGAAAAGAACTAGGGCTTTTCTTGAAAATGATAATAGTGACAAAACCAAGTAACTTGTCACGGTCTAGTAAGAGTGTGGTTTGTGGTATTTGTGGCAATCTTGGACACAACAAGAAAACATGTCTTAGGCAAGGATGTGTAACGAGAAGTCAAGGCGAGACACAACGATCTCAAAGAACATGTTCATCTCAACAAAAGTTACTGAGAAAGAAGAAGGAAAAGGTTACAGTCACAACTTTGAAGGAATTGAAAACCTCGATGTCAAACTGATGCTCAATCTGAAGGTGATTTTCAACCAAGTGTGGTCCAGTCTTAATCTGGAAGTCACGTTGATGCTGCTTCTGGTGGGTCTCCAAAACAATTTTAGACTAAGACCAAGATTATAGCAGCAAAGCTTTCTTCACCACAAAAAAATGTTGGTTAAGCCTATGAAAGCCAATGTTTTCCATCGAATATGTATTCCCCTAAACATTATTTGCTATGTGTTTAAACAATGTATGTTTCTGAACTTTGTAGACTACAAAATTTTATACATTTGAAAATATATCCATTTGCATTGTGTATGAAATCATGTCATGTTAGTCTATGGGTTAAATTGTGTTTTTATTGTATTGATTTGCCACTTTACCGTGTATTTCTACGTATTGTTACTAGTTCATACGCATAGTAATTGTTGACTTTTACAAAGTCAATTACTATTCACCCATCCTTGAGACTTCATACGTTTGTGTTTTGAGTTGGATACTGTTATTCTATTATCACAAACAGTAATGAAGGATACAAAATGGATGAACAACACCATATCAAGTTTATGTTGATACTCAGAAATGGTGTCGGTTTACCCATCCTTGAGACTTTATACGTCTATGAATCTTGGATCTGTTGAACTTGGATCTGTGTTTTGAGTTGGATACTGTTATTCTATTATCACAAACAGGAATGAAGAATCAAAACTGGATGAAAAACATCATATCAAGTTTATGTTGATACTCAGAAATGGTGTCTGGTCATCTATCTTTGAGACTTCATACGTCTATGATTCTTGGACCTGTTTTTCTTGGATCTGTGTTTTGAGTTGGAAACTGTTATTGTATTATCACAAACAGGAATGAAGAATCAAAAATGGATGAACAACACCATATCAAGTTTATGTTGATACTCAAAAGTGGTGTCTGTTCATCCATCTCAGATCATTCATCCATCTTTGATACTTCTATCTGTGTTAGACTTTGATCATTCTACTAGTATTTGTGTGGCAAGTGATATATAAATTTTGGGGCAAAGGACCTATTAGTAAAGGCAGCACAGTATAAGGACCAAAGCATAAAAGAAATATATTACCACTGTACAAGGACCAAACATTATAAACCAAAAGACTTTCTTAGTCAACGTACACTAAAACTTTTTAAACACAACTATCAACATTGGAGACCATCTACCACCGATTCAAAACACAAAAACCAGTACCTATCTAAACCCTATAGAAGAACCATAGAAAAACCAAGAAGATGACCATCCAAGACAAGACACAAAAGTTCTTGAGACGGCAAACTTTCTCCTTCTCAACAAGGAGATCAGCCAAGGCTGCTTGGTGAGCAGCCTCTACCTCGTTTGCCTGGTCACCAGCGTTGACCGCTTCCATAGTCTCAGAAATGAGGGCGGCTTCGAATTCTTGTAATGCCGCCTCATTCTTGTAGATTGTCCTCTGCAAATAGATGATAACATCCTTTGCTCTCCTTTGCATGGGTGGATCGTACCACCCAATGAACGGACATGTTGTAGGCTATAATTGATAATCAAAATGTTAGCATCTGTTTGCAGCATAAACACCAACTAAACCCACTTGTATAAAATCACAATTATAATAAAACAGATATATTACTATAATCAACACATTTTAAGGTAAACCACTACATGCCAACTTTAAAATGAAATAAAATGAAGTGTCCCAACCTGTCTTGGACAGGCATAGAACCTCCTGCCTGGCTTCGTGTTGTTCCAACAGGTTCGAACGACAACCCTTCTGTTGCATGAACACATCACCATTTTTCAGATTTTACCGTCGGTGAAGAAGATAAGATTTTAGTGGATCGGAAAGATAAAGGATGAGTGGTGATAAAATTTCCATTTTATTAGCAAGGTTTTACTTTAGCACCCCTCGGTAAATAAGTGGGCTGACACGGTAATATTAATTAATGGGCAGTGGTAAAATGACAAATGTGCCCTTGGACTAAAGACAAATCAAACGCCAACTGACGTCCTTGACTAACAGAAATATGGTCAAAGGACCAGTTACGAGTATGAAACTTGAAATAGGGACTCCGGACGATGAAAAGGCCCAAGTGTGTCCCATCGCGATGCGCAATGACAAATTTAGGTACCAACGGTGTATTTTAGTATTTAGTTAATAAACACAAACTTTATAATTTAACAAAAAAATGCATTGAATTAACACATTAAATAAACTGATAAATTATTATATTTGAACATAAGTTTTACTTAAATGAATCAAAACATTCCTTTTATCTACACGTTAATATGTGTCCGGTGAGCATACGTTAGCAAAACCCTTATAATAAATACATAGCTTTCAAACCCAAAACTAATAGACCCAAATCCACAATTATTTTTGGGCCAACTAACCTAGTTATTTAGTACTCCGTCGCAGTTTGAACGACATGCTTTCGAACGGACAAACTGGAACCTATATTGAAAGTCTCTTATTCTCTTTTCTTCTACCATCTTCTTTGTTGTTTGTTTAAATAGAAGCGTAATTGTATTTAGCGGCATAGTTTTTTATTGTTTGTGGCTTCCTCCTTTGCGTGACTTTTTTTTATACGTTAAGGTTTGCTTTGTCTTTATGTAGGAGCGACAATTTTGCAACCAGCTATTTTCGAAAAATGACAATGATCTCCGATGGTAAAACAAAAAGTAATGTTGAAGAGACAAAATTTTGTTGATTGATGGCTATATCAACATATTAATAATATGGTATGTGTATGATGGCTAAACTTTTTTTGTTCTAGGTTTTATGATACGGATTAGATATAAAGGCTAATAGAACGAAAATATAAATCGAAAAAGGTAAATAAATCGGGATCTCTATGAATCATCGACGATTAGCCGATGACTGGAGGACAACTTTTATAGTGAGTTGAACCTAAAGCTTCGATATCTTGTAAGATAAACTCAAAATTAGGTTTGGGCCAACTAAACTAGTAATGATAAACCTAACCCGAATGGTTGACTTGTAGATATGTTAATTAACCAGCCGCACAGGTCATTCCTTACTCCATCGGTTGTTTGATTAAAGTTATTATTTCTACAGCTTGACGATGAATCACATACGCTCGGTTTGCTAAAACAGTACTCCTTAATACTCCACGGTCCATATTGCATGAACCCGAGTGTTCATACAAACTGATCAATGATCTATGTAAACCTTCTTCTTTATATGGTACTGCGTATATGTTACATACTAATACCACATATCTCACCATCTCACAAATGTCTATAAAGAGATTTGAACACACCATCTATTGGTTAATGGTCACCACTCACATACCACTACACTAAAAGACCTTGAGTTCTACGTAAACGTTTTTACTTTTCAGTAATTGGTCAGCATCAAATTTCAACTATGGCATTTGTTTAATTTTGGGTAATTATCATCAATATTTGGTCAACTCATAAATCAAATAGTTACTAGAACTTGCTAGATACAAGTTCAAGCACATTTCATTTAACAATATTAATTCAGTGTTCAATCTAACATAAGCAAAACATTAAAAAAAATAAATAAATAAATAAATAAATAAAACAACTGCAATTTGTTTGAGTTTGTATGCTCGTGCTTAGATACTTAAATGAACGTTTTGGTTGTGCTAACTGATATTTAACATGTCGGCTACCAACGAGCATGTGCTAGTTGCCAAGTGGTATGTATATTTTTGTGTCTGATAAAATAATCTTTTAGATCAAATTCAACAATCAATTTATTAGTAGTGATTGGGAGGCAAATCATATCTTTAAAGATATATTAACTATATGGCGTCATCACGATTATTTCTGAAGAATGCGACCCACTCTTTTATAAACCATCAGGATCATGACACACGTTTGTAAGCACAACTTTAGGCACATAATTAGTTTTCTCAATCATTTTCCTTAATTTATTTGCTGTTAGTTTAATTTATATTGATGATATTTACTAAAAAAAAGTATTAATTTATAAGATCATTAAAAACTACCGGTGCTATTTATTTTGTACATTTTTTCTTGTGTCCTAAGAATTGATCACTCTACACGCATCTTATGATGGAGCGTCGCGTGTGCATTCTGATTTGTCTGCATGCAATCAGTAATGCGCAAATTATAATCGTCGTGAAAAATGTGATGTGAGTATCATCCCTGTAAATGAATATTTTACATTTTTGTTCGTTTTTTCACGTCATATGTAATGATGTGATGAGTCAAAAGTCGAATCTAATACATGGGTCATGGTTGAATGAAGTAGGTGTTGACCACTGAAGGAATAGTACAACTTGAGCTTGTGAACAACTATCATAACCGTGAATGCTTCGTAGTCTTCCTAGCAACCAAACAAGAACAAGGTAAGTAGAAGACCTTAACCATGTAATAAGAACACAAGAGTCTGATAGAAATCTAAAATGGAACTGATCACGTAAAATGTAAATGTTCATGATTAAATCATTGATCTGCTTCGAGTATCAATCAAAGTTACATAATTGCATATATGCTTATAATTAAATTTGTTATATATGGATTCACGTATCAAACTAACAAGCTAGGCGCATGCATCAGATAATATGTTATAGTTACGGTTTAGAAGGGAAAACATCAGAGAGTTACAGTATATATGATCTCCACAAAGCATCCTAGTTTGTTTCGTGGTACATGGTGAGCATTAAAGTTACCAGAGACAAATTAATTCACCGAATGTTTAGATTAACCATGGTTGGTTGGAGCATTCCGTAACTGGTAGCTACTAGCTACCAAGTGTTACTATACAAACATACAGAATTGAACCAAGATTAATTGATGATTACCCTAAATTTTCTATGCAAACCAGTTGAAAATAGATGCAGACATATGCCATTTAGACAAACTTTTTCATAGTCAAGCTACCTGCGGAAATCATGCTTTAATCAAACAAGATATGAGTTAAGAGTTGACCATGATTAGACCACCAGAGCCTTCACGGGTGGAAATTGTGCAGGTTAATCAATTTGTCGACATGCCAACTTTGGCTGACCTGCAGGATATAGTATTTGTCCTATTGATTTTAGATTCGAGTGTACTTCAATTAATACTGCCCATATACAAAACTAAAATGTCTTAAAATGTGTGCATTCTAAGGTCTCCTTTTCACACAGCTCTTATTGGTTGTGTATCTATAAATTTATATCATGTTACTTCAATACATGTATACCCTCGTCACCTCGATCAACACTAACCATGTCGAGAACCACCACTCTCTTGCTCATACTAGCCCTTCTCCTATGCTCCTCACAATCCCAGTCCACTCGTCTCATGGTAGCTGCCACGGCGAATACTAAACTTCAAAACAAGGTATCTTTGTAAGCATGTGTAAATTAGAGTACTTGTTTGCCGAGGGTGTTGATAATTAAATAATTGCTTGGATAATTTCACGAGTCGAGTATTAGATAGCACTGGCATAATACAGTATTTCGACCCTATTGGATACCTTGGGTTACACTAAATTAACACTAACATTTTCCATGTTTCGTATTTCTCACGATTTTAAAATAATGAAATTTTCTTTGTAGGGTGGTGGCGAAACTGCTGAGATTGAAGAGGGGTGTGAAGGTATTGGTGAAGATGAGTGTTTGATGAGAAGGACACTTGTTGCTCATATCGACTACATATACACGCAGAAGAAAAACCCCTGAAAAAGCTTAAATCTATATTCATGCAAATTGCTTTTAGTCTACTTACACCATTTATATCTTGCCCATCCAAAACTTCATTAGACCAACTTATCCTAGAAAACTTTGAGGAATTTGCAACCATTATATTTTTTGTTACACAATGTGTAATTCTTAGTTCATGCCTTTGATGTTTATGTTTTAAAGAATGCATGTAGTGCAAGACAATCTCTCATGTGATGACTATTTAAATTTAGGTGCCTATAAACTTTGGATCAACAGATTGATAATTTTTCTTGCACTTGGCAACAAAATAATGTTTTTCATCTATTATTGTTTCGACCCAGCTATAAAATGACAGAATCGAAACTGTGACTAGAATCTCAGTAGTGTAAAATTTTACTTGAATTCTTGATAACAAGAAATAATATATGACCACATATAGTGATAACAGACCGATTTGAGATGGTCAATCTCCCAAGAAACTAGATAAGAAAACGAGAGGATAAATTCCTTTGAGCGGGCAAGACTCCAAAAGAAATAAAGGGAGAAACTAGACAATGAAAGCTCCATTCATAAGAGATTGATTTGAGATGGTCAATCTCCCAAGAAAATAAATAAGAAACTGAGATGATAAGGCCCGCGGGCAAAACTCCGAGAAAACTAAGAGAAATTAGACTTTTAAATTCTTCTTCATTTTCCTTCTATGCCGAGACAAACCATTAACAATTTATAATACGAAGGATATACAAGCTGCCAATTCTAACTAATCTACCCACTAGCCAAAGAAACACTTAAGTGCTTACTTTTGACTTGCCTGAAATTAAGGAAACATAGAATACAATGCAAAATGCATAACTATAATAAATATGCATGGGAGATACGCCGAGACCACAGTGCAATTCTAGAAATAATATTTATTTTCTCCATTGACTTGGTTAACCACTTCAAGGACTTCACGCACGTATCATACAGATTAAATATATACGTGCAATCATGTATCTTTTTATGAATTCCAAAACTTGAGCTGAGTATCTTCTCTTGCTACGTAAATTTTGGATGGTTAATCACAAGGGTGCATGGACTTATCTTATGGCCGCTGGTGGCAAGTTCTACCAATTATTGGACCCAACTAATTATTAATGTTGTGTCGTGTCCAATGCCTGATTAAGCTCCGTAAACTTTGGGCTCTGCTGTAGCAAAATTTATTGGGTTCCATAGGTGACCATTAAGGTTTTATTGTATAAACTTAAGTAACGAACATTATACTTTGACCCTTTTGATCGGAACTCGTTCTGATCCGTATTTTTACTTTTATTACGATCTCTAGTGTCTGATGTCACTAGCGGAATTAGAATGATAAGTAAATATATTAACTAACTAATTAAGCACCAATATTTATGCTTATTATCAAAGATAAACTTTTGTTTCTCTTTCAGCCTTTCTAATTTTTTTTTTATCTGATCGATCAGATTATATAGAGGGATTATAGAGGGATAAAATCATAATCTCAACATTATTGATTGGTGGAGATACCAATATACAAGTTAAACATGTCGTCTCTGTAGGTCCCTAACGTATGAAATGAATGAGTCGATATGAAAATGCAAACAGTAAATAATCTTTGAATAACTAAATCGTCTAACTTCTGAAATGTTTACATGTACGAGTACTTATACTAAACGAAAGGGTACATTCCCAATCATTGCAACGGTACGGGACCTACATTTGGCATCAAGAGCCTTAGTTACACACTCGTTACACCATCATTCAATCACCAGAACTTTGTTTTTTTAACGAGTAGTATCATAACCAGAGGTCTCAACGAGACCAGAAGGAAACCAAGAAGAAAGATAGACGCTGAAACTTTGTTTCAAGAGAAGAAGACGCGACGTTTCAAAACCAAGGACGTTGTTTGGATAACTAGGACATAAGATAAGTAGTATACGACTTATCTTTGTGTCGAAACTGCAAACGAGAGGACACCCAATCTTTGTGGTGTCGGATTCCTGTTGTGAGTCTTTGTACGCAGCAACAGAAGAGAAAAGGGTACCTTGTTGGTGTCTTGCACACGACAACAAGAAGAAAAAAAATGATACCTTTTTACATTTCGTTACGTGACAAGAAGAAAAGAAGTAGACGTCGAAAGGATACCTTGTATATACACGACATATACAAGAAGAAGAAAAGGAAGTTGCTTGGAGAAAGAAAAAGAATACTAGTTAGAAACACAATCTAGGATTGTTTTTGGAAGGAAGACGCTAGCAATACAAAGATATTAACGAAAAACATGACCTGATCAATTGTGGTTTTTTGTTGGAAATACCGAAAGGTATTTTATTGTGGCACATTCGGTGTGGAACAAAGTAAGAAAAGAAAGGTATTGTGGAACGCGGACAAGCAACGAAGGAAAACAAGGACTTAAGCAAAAACGCTCTCCTTGTAAGGATACTATCACCGTAGTGGTAAAGAAGAAAACAAGCAATCGGCTTGTTTGGAAAAATACCGAAAGGTATTTGTGGTTTGTGTTCGATTGAAGTCAAAACAACAAACAACACCCTAGTTGTTTTACCGAGAAGAAAGCCGAGACCAAGAGTTCTAAGGCACGTTTTATTACAAGTCGACACAAAAGAAAAAAGAAAAGAAACAACGTGGTAGAAGAAAAGTATATTGAAGGCAATTCGACAACATCAAAGAAGGTGTACGCGAATTGGTTTAGTGAAAGTGGGAAAGAAAGAACGTGGTTGGTATTAAACTCAAGTACCGACACAAGAGGGAATACGACTGTGTTTAAAACACAACAACGAGGTCACAAAATTCAAACTTTGGATTTCTCTTTTATACTTTAGATAGTATAGATCGTTATTTTACATTATTAGGAAATTCCAAGAACTATATATATTGATCCCGTACTATTAGATTTCCGGATAACTATTTCTGTTCCCATAGTATTAAGAATACCATACTTAGTTAGAATTCCCATACGAATTAGAAAGTGAAGATCATAAGCACTATCAAAATGCCCGGTGACGATGCGAATAGCAGTAACACTGCACCAAAACCCGTAACCCCAATGACACAATATCAATGCCCTAAACTCAAAACCACAAACTACACAGTTTGGACTATACAAATTAAGGTGATACTAGAAGCACAAGGTTTATGGGAAGCAATAGAACCTAAAGAAAATACACAAGTAGATGATAAGAAGGATAAGGCAACAACGGCCTTCCTATATCAAGCATTGACCGAAGATGTGATCTTACAAGTAGCAAGTTGCAAAACAGCAAGAGAATTATGGGATTCGTTAAGAAAGAGATACGTTGGAGAAGAGAAAGTGCAACAAGCACGGTTACAATCATTGATGATTGGATTTCAGACCCTTCAGATGAAGGAAGATGAAACGGTGGATGCATTCTGACCGAACTGAAGCTCGCCACGAAGGCTAAAGAATTAGGAAAAGCATTGGATGAATCACTTTTAGTACGAAAACTATTAGATTCCACACCAGATAGGTTCATTCAAATAGTAGCATCCATAGAACAGACGAATGATCTCGATGACATTACGTTAGATGAGATCGATGGAAACCTTAAAGCATTCGAGGAGAGAATAAAACTCCGAAAGGGAGGACAAGTAGAAAGCCATGATAACCTATTATTCGCACAAGGCGAACACTCTAGAAATAAGAAACGATTTACCAAATTTAGAGGTAGATCGAACTATTCACGAGGAAATTGGCAAAATAAGGGAAATAGAGATAACTTGAATTGAGGAAACTCAACTCACAATAAGAATAAAGGTGAGTGGAATAAAAGGAACTTGAAATGTTTCAATTGCGGGAAAACCGGACATTTCAAGAGAAATTGTAGAAGTCCACCAACAACTCAGGAACAATCAAACCTTATCTTAGAAGACGATGAACCATCATTACTAATGGCTACACACGAAACTGAAGAAATATTGTTAAATGAAGAACAAGTACACCCCCGAAAATATGCTACAACAGATGCTAGCATATGGTATTTAGATAATGGTGCAAGTAACCATATGACGGGCACCAAAGGCCATTTTAAGGATATTGACGAAAACATCACTGGACGCGTTTGTTTTGGAGATGGATCGTATGTGGAGATAAAGGGTAGAGGTTCAATACTATTAGGATGTAGAACATAAAACAGAAGATGATTTCAGATGTTTACTACATTCCAAACCTCAAGAGCAACATACTTAGTCTAGGACAACTTACAGAAATAGGTTGCAAGATCATCATGGATGGAAACTTACTGACTTTGTATGATAAAAACAAGAAGTTGTTGATGAAAGTAGAACAATCTAATAATCGACTTTACAATATTAGATTACATATAGTAGCACCTATATGTCTCTTAGCAAACATAGATGACCAAGCATGGTTATGGCATGCTAGATTAGGTCACCTGAACTTTGACGCAATAGACAAGATGACAAGAAAAGGTCTAGTGGATGGAATACCGAGAATAAATCATGCAGGACAAATCTGTGATACATGTTTATTAGGAAAACACATCAGAACACCCTTTCCAAACCAAGCTAAATTCAGATCAAAGAACCCGTTAGACTTAGTATATGAAGATCTTTGTGGTCCCATAAATCCAGCAACACGCTCTGGAAAGAAGCTCATCTTCTTATTAGTAGATGACTACACACGTTTCATGTGGGCTTACTTTCTAACCTCGAAAGATCAAGCATTCAACACATTCAAAGAATTTAGGCATCAGATTGAATCAAAGTTGAAGTTGAAAATAAAGATGCTAAGAACCGATAGAGGAGGGGAATTTACATCACATGAATTCACCAAATCTTGTAAGGAGAATGGAATAGAAAGACAATTGTGACCATACTCGCCGCGTGAGCGGTGTAGTAGAGAGGAGAAATAGGACAATATTATCAACGAATAGGAGTATGATGAAAGCGATGAAGTTAACCTTAACTTTTTGGGCGGAAGCGGTCGGCACGCCATTTACATACTCAGCGGTACCTCGAAAGCCACGGAAGATAAAACACCATATGAATCCTCTACAACAGAAACCAAACCTAGAATACCTAAGAATATTCGGATGCACGACTTACGCTAAGTTAACGATACCTCACTTGAAGAAGCTGGATGATAGAAGCACTCCAATGATTTACTTAGGAGTTGAAGAAGGATCAAAAGCATGTAGGCTATATGATCCAGTAGGGAAGAAGAAACATGTTAGTAGGGATGTAAAGTTTATGGAAACGAAACCGTGGGATTGGAATAACAATGAAGAGGATACAAGTACAAAAGATACGTTTTGGACTAGCCTTGTAATAGATGGAGTTGACTATGATAATCCTACACCAGTCAATACAGAAAACACTGATAACACGTATCATGAACAAGAACCTATACCAGATCTACCCTCACCAATCACACCACCATCATACACTTACAACCCTAACTCAGAAGATGAAGAAGGAACTACTATAAGTTCATTAGAAAGCTCAGATCCTAGATTCGATCATAGACCTATACAAGGTTTAAAAGATATTACGAAAATCTACCAAACTGTACGTGAAGTAGAAGCGCCAAGCTTATTTTTCACAGAAGAAGAACCCCGTAATTACAAGGAAGCATCAAAAGATGAGAAGTGGATTGAGGCCATGGAAATTGAATTAGATTCAATTAACAAAAACAACACATGGACCACTTACCACATTGCCCAAAATCGAAGGCAATAGGACTCAAATGGGTTTATAAAACCAAGAGAGATGCACAAGGAAGGATCATAAAGTATAAAGCAAGATTAGTAGCAAAGGTTATGTACAAGAACAAGGAATAGACTTGATGAGGTGTTTGCACGGTTGCTAAGATAGAGACAGTTCGATTGATATTAGCACTAGCGACATATCATGGATGGCAAGTACACCACTTAGATGTAAAATCAGCATTTTTTACACGGAGAATTGAAGGAAGAAGTCTATGTTACACAACCTGAAGGTTTCATTCAACAAGGAAACCTAGGAAAAGTCTACAAGCTAACCAAAGCTTTGTATGGCTTAAGACAAGCACCTAGAGCTTGGAACGTGAAGCTTGACCAAACCTTGAAGTCCTTAGACTTTAAGAAGTGTAATCTCGAACAAGCAGTTTATACAAAGAGAAGCAAGACTTCTACACTTATCGTTGGAGTATATGTAGATGATTTGATAATCACGGGCACTCCAAAGAAGGAAGTAGACTTGTTCAAATCCCAGATGGAAGAAAAATTCGAAATGAGCGACTTAGGGTTGCTAGCATATTTTTTTTTGAACTGCAAAAAAATTATATAAACACAAAAACTAGCAAGGCGCTAGAAAATTACAAATGAGTTTTCAGCCAATCTTCCAACTTAACAAATTGGCACGTCTACATTTTAACCAAGAAAAGGAATATAAACGAATATAATCGAACATGTCACTTTTTCTCATAGGCTGAGAAATAAAAATGACACTATTCCGAAGCTTCCAAATATACCAACATGTAGTCGCAAGAATCACGTACATCCTCTCATGTTTTTCCGAAGCTCTTGCCAAACCATCAATCCATGCTAACCAAGATGATACGGAATTTAACTGAGAAGAAGAAATTCCACACCATACACGAACTCTCCTCCAGACCTCAGATGCTATCTCACATAGGGAGAATAAATGATCTTTAGTCTCAGCTGCTTTCGAACATAACGAGCACAAAATAGAATCAATATCAAAGCTACGCCTCGATAAATTGAATCTATGAGGAAGACGATCCAAAGCGAGTCTCCACATAAACACGTTAATCCTCCTTGGAAGAAACTTGGACCATCTGGTGCGAGTGTTCAAAATCGGGAGACTTAATCGATCGATATGTTTACGTGTTTCCCAACGATAAATGTACCATTGTTACCTAGCATCCATTGCCATGAATCCTCATCCGAAGTTAACTGAACATGTTGAATCTCGGCCATTAAAGCAGTGAACCTATCTCCAATTCTTCCACCCTGAAACTCGCTTCTCCATTGCCAATTCCATCGATTATTAGACCAACGATCAGATACATAGCAATCTTCATTAGCATCTAGGCGGTATAACCTATTATATCTCTGACAAAGCACACTATCCCCAAGCCAAACATCCTTCCGAACCTCACCTTGAGCCACATCCTAGTTTGATGTGGATAGAATTGTTCGAATAACATTCTTATTATGTAAATCATGGATAGTAGAAACCACATTAGCCCAGTACCATGCAAAGAACGGCGAGCATTAATTAATCCCCTTCCCTCTCCATGAATTGCTTTTATCAGAGATACCCATAATGAGTTCGTTTCGTTCATAAACCTCCATCTCCACTTTTGAAGAAGAGCTAAGTTAAACGATTTTAAACTGTCGATTCCTAAACCTCCATGAGCCTTGGGAGCCAAAACGTGAGCCCATTTGATCCAAGCAGTTTTTCGTTTTTCACTATCTCCACCCCAAAAGAATGTAGCTCTTAGCTTCTCAAGTAATTTATTGACCGTCTCGGGAACTTTAAATATAGACATGTAATAAATACCGATACTTCCCAACACCGATTTGATTAAAGTTAACCGACCACCACTCGATAGTAAATTCGCCTTCCAAGATGAGAGTTTATTTACAAACGATCCACCAAGGTATTCCAATTCGAGACTTGATTCATATTCGCTCCAATTGGTAAACCTAAATACTTAAATGGAAGATAACCGGAGAACATCCGAGAAGTCGCCATCGTAACAACTTCTTCCGCTAAAACTCCTACACCGTATACATTAGATTTTTGAATATTAATTTTGAGACCTGATGCTATATAAATACATTGAGAATCCGAATGATATTATCCATGTCTTCTCTACTCCATTCTGAGATTATGACTACGTCGTCAGCATAAAATAAGTGTGAGAGTTTGAAACATGTGATGCCTACATTTACACCTTTAATCAACCGAGAATTATGAGCATCTTTCAAAGCTACATGAAGACCCTCCATAACGAGAATAAATAAGAAAGGGGATAAAGGGTCCCCTTGTCTCAATCCTCTCTTAATAGAGAATTCTTTTGTAGGGCTACCATTAACAAGAATGGATGTCCTAGCCGATTGTAGACACGCCCTTATCCAGCCTCTCCATTTGTCACTAAAGCCAAAATGAATTAAAAGCGTAATCAAGATATGACCAACTCACGAATCATAGGCTTTCTCGAAATCCACCTTGAAGATCGGCAACTTCTTGTTTTCTTTTATACCACTCAATTACCTCACTTAACATAAGAGGACCATCGAGAATTTGGCGCCGAAATGAAAGTCGATTGTTCATAACTCACAATTTTATCGACAAATTTCGCTAGGCGTTTAGCAAGAAGTTTAGCAATTTTGTATTGTAAACCAATCGTGATATGGGACGATAATCTTTAATAAGAAGAGGATTGTGTACCTTGGGAATTAATGTGATGAAAGTGAATTAGACCCACAGGCATTTGACCGAAGCAAGAAATGAGGACACGAACTCCATGACATCATCTTTCAAAAAATCCCAATACGTTTTTAAAAACAAGAACGAAAACCCGTCTGGACCAGGAGCCTTACTCCTCCCACAATCCCAAACCGCATTCTTTATTTCCTCCAGAGATGTGTCTTTATCTAGCTGTAACCGATCCAAGTCAGAAAGACGAGAGAAATTTGGAATATCAGTGAAAACGACATTAGATTCATGGTCTTGGAATTTATGTTTATAAAAATCGAAGAAAGCTTGTTTCACTTGAACAGGATCAGTGCACCATACACCTTCAATCAACACTCCTTTCACCATTTGTTGTCTTCTTCTTTGATTAATCAACCCATGAAAATATTTCGTATTTTAGTCCCTTAAATATCCCATTGAGTATGAGCCTTTTGTGCAAGGTCCATCCCATGATCGATCAAAATCTTCACATTCTTGCATTAGTTTTAAACGTTCCTCCCTATCTAGATCCGTAGCGGCATTCGTATCCAATTTTGATCTAATTCATTTACGGTTTCTAATACCTTGATCATGCGATTGTTCCCACCGTTTGGTGGCTTGAAACCATTCTTTGATCCTCGCTTTCAACAACTTGAGTCTATCTTTGAACCGAGCTCCCGTGGTTACTGAAGATGTAGATGAGTGTGTTAAAGCTTCTTTCATCATAGTATCGAACTCAGGGCGGATAAGCCACGAGTGAAAGAACTTGAACGGATAGGGACCATAGTCAGTTTTCTCAACATGAAGGATAATAGGATTATGATCCGATTTACCTCTTTCAAAACGGTTGCCTTAAAATCGTGAATCTCATTTAAGATATCATTCGACATTAGGAATCGATCAAGCTTGCTCATCTTGGTACCCGACTTATTCATCCATGTATATCTTCTCCCACCCATCGGAACTTCAACTAGATTTGTCTCATCAATGAAAGAATTAAAACACTCAACATCAGAACGAGAAAATAAAGAGCCAAATCTCTCAGATTCGTTCCTTACTTCATTAAGATCACCAAATAACAAATACTTCCTAGAATGATTCAGAATAAAAGCACGTAAGGTATTCCACAATAACACTTTTTCTTGAGTATCTTGTGGACCATACACATTAATCATAAAGAAAGTATCATCCGAGCTCGTCCACTTACCTTCCACAATAAGGTAATGATCATCGCACCATATATTAGACTTAATAAACATAGCCGGATCCCAAATGGAAATAATTCCTCCCGATCTACCTCTAGCCAAGCTACACGCATAATCGAAAGAATAATTCCCCCCACATACCCTTTAAATGAAATAGTTCAAGACGAGTCATCTTTGATTCTTGAACTCCAAGAAAATGCACATTTTTCGAATAACACAACTCCTTGACCCAATTTCTTTTATAACGTTTCTTAGTGCCTCTAATATTGATGGACAATATATTCATTGATCGCGATTAAACACACCTGATCCATTAAGTAAGCGTTTAAGACTTTTTGACACCTCGAACATCATATCCCAAGACTCCCAATGTCAATTATCGAGACATCTCATGAATCATAGAAATACCCCTAACACCTTTTTTCTATATTTGGCAAATGTCGTAGAGCACTTACTAGTATTGGAGTATTCGCAGATGTGTTGATCATGTGTATCCCGCTCGCTTCTTGAAATTCAAATCCGTGGGCGACTAGGATCCGTCTCTACTTCATAACTTTTACCCACTTGATCACCGTCACGTGAGGCTTTTCCTCAACCTCTTTCTCTTGTTGATTCTTCTCCACTCCATAGGTAACTTTTTCCTCAACCTCTATCTCTTGTTGTTTCTCCTCTGTACTTACTTCTACCTGATCTAGCCCAATTTCGTTGACATTGTCATCACATAAAGACTCTTCTTCTTCTTCTATGGCATCACCTTTCTCCTCGTTATCACTAGCGGCTTCCTCTGACACGACATCGTCTTCAATTTGAATGCTCCAAGTAGCTATCTCATTGACACGTACCATATATTCTTCCCCATTAATAACCACCTGTACATTTTCAGAGATAGAAGTCTTTTGTTTTGTGGCTATACACACTCTACCAATGCCCAAAGATGAATCTTGATCAATTTCAAAGAACATGAATTTACCCACTACGTTTGCCACTCTTTTATAAGCGTTTGAACCCTATGCATAATGGTAGTCCGAAATCTCAATCCATATCATCCGTTCATCAATAACAAAATTTTGGGACACACTTTTATTGAAGAAAACACATTGTTCATAGCCACGTTATTTCTAAATGCATTACATGAGGCGCATCACGAAATTGGATCCAAAGCCACAAGCCTCCAATATAATGCACTTTTATCCGAGTAAAACCTTCACTCGACAAAGTCGATACACCGCATTCATTGTTCCTACTTCCGGACTTTCACTAAAGCAACCTTCGTGGATTCTTCCACTTTGATCAAATCACTATCACTCATTGTAACATGCCTCGATTCACCTCGCGGTTGATCATAGGAATTCTATTATCTTTTCCATGCACAACAGAGGCAAAGATTTAGCTCCAAATATGTTTGCGGATAAATTATTTACCTTAGGATCAATTGAGTCGGACCCTACTACGAGGGTGATTGGTATCTTCGCCCTTTACGCGATCGAGTCTGTTGAATCTCAAGCTAACTGCGAAAAGATGGAAACTTTCAATCCATATGTTTGCTAGGCGTTTATGAAACTCTTGACATTCACAATTCCCAAGAATCGTACAAATCCAAATCGGTTTCCCATTTTTGAAGGCTTCGATGCAATATAGGCATCCACTATTCTTCCATACGGTTCACACACCTGCCACAATCGTTTAGCATCAACGTGATTAGGAAAGTTCGTAACATAGAATGACTTTGCAATTCTCTCCACGTCCTTTGAATAGGGATTATCAATAGGTTTCTTCTGTTGATTATGACTTCCGTTAAACACCAAAGTCCATTGGTCTTCCTTGATCGAATTAGAATTAGAAATCACCATACCTCCCACCCCACCCCGACGATAGCGAAGATTTTTTCAGCTCCTATTAGTTAAAATTGAGTTAGGGGAAATGATGGATTGGTGATTTAGAAAGAGGGTTTAGAAGGAATTAAAATTTAATGCATTGAATGTAGGGTAATTATGGTGTAGCAGAAGGTGTTGCTGAAGAAGGTCATGGTATCCTTTTAGGGTTGCTAGCATATTACCTTGGGATAGAAGTCACACAGACAGGAGGAGAGATTACGATCAAGCAAACTGGATACATTAACAAGATCTTAAAAGAGACAAGCATGATGGACAGTAATGATACAAAGACACCGATGGATCCCGGCACTAAGTTGGTCAAGGCGGAAGATGGAAACCCGGTTGACGCAACTTATTACCAAGCCTAATTGGAAGTCTCGATACTTACTACATACAAGACCGGATCTTAGTTACTCGGTCGGACTACTCAACAGTTATACAAGACCGAAGGATCATCACCAAGGCGATAAAACAAGTAATCCGATACATCAAAGGAACGAAGGACCATGGCATAATATACAAGAAAGAAGGCGCAAGATTACGAGGATACAACGACAATAGTTATGGAATCAATACGGATCAAGGAAAAGGAACTCTGGAATAGTATTTACTTTGGAGAGTCACCTATCACTTGGTGTACTCGAAGCAACCGACGATGGCGCTCTCATCATGTGAATCGAATTCATGGCGGCTCTGCAGCACATGTCAA
The DNA here is from genome assembly GCA_022545495.1 of Chrysanthemum lavandulifolium. Taxonomy (NCBI): domain Eukaryota; kingdom Viridiplantae; phylum Streptophyta; class Magnoliopsida; order Asterales; family Asteraceae; genus Chrysanthemum; species Chrysanthemum lavandulifolium. Next base: position 63,737,169 of record CM040245.1, read on the forward strand.
GCCTTATGGTTAAAACGTTTACTTAGTGAATTAACTGGATTGGAAGAAACAAAGATAACGCTTAGAGTTGACAACATATCAGCTATAACACTTGTAAAGAACCCAGTTTTTCATGGAAGGAGCAAGCACATAGACATTCGCTATCATTCATTCGTGAATGCGTAGAGAATGGTCATATCAAAGTGGAACACGTAAGTAGAGAACTACAAAGAGCATATATCTTAACAAAAGCTTTACCAAGACTCAAGTTCGTGACTATGCGACAAATGCTCGGAGTTCAAGATTTAGGACGAAGCAACGATCAAGATTAAGGAGGAGAATGAAGATACTAATCTCGACATTGCTTCTAACTCGAAGGACCAAAGTTGCTCGTCAGAAACCTAATAACCGAATAGCGGTTAATAGCAGTTAGATGGTAGTTACATAATCGTTTTTCAGTTATAAACGGTTACATATAGTTAGTTATAAGCGGTTATTTTCCTAACCGACACAACGGTTGGATCATGCCTTTTCGTTTAGTACTTATACTCGATGTATGAATCATTTGTATGTTAGACGATTTAGTTATTCAAAGTCATATTACTGTTTGCATTTTCATATCGACTCATTCACACGTTAGGGACCAACAGTCTCATGTAAAAAATCCTTACCTAATATATATAAAAGATAGACATTGTATTGGCGAACTAAAGCATGCTGTATGCATTAGCTTTTGTGATTGAAATGGACTGTCGATAGTTTACAACTTCACAAATTTTGTAACTATTATAACGTTGTTTTTGCAAAAAGCAACTCAGAGCTAGTAAACTGTCATAGGAGAGTGTTCTAAAGGATGGCCGGCTTAACGTAATCCATTATATTAGTAGTCCAGGAAACACATATTTAAAAAATTTATAAGTCAAGATTTATTGTATCAATATGGGGTCATGTTGAGATCAATATGGTCCTAGTGAGTGCAAAGCCAAAATTGAGTAACTTTCTTAACGTTTGGAACTTAAGAATGTTCAAGAAAAAAAGCAATATTTGCTGATGTCTTAGAGCACATGGTGTGTTATTGGTGTCTGTTGGTTTCAAGTTAAATCCTGAACTTTCTCGATCAAACCATGAATGGTCTCAAGTTAAGGGTGATGTGCTTTATAAAGAATCCATTGCATTGCCTACACATGTGACGAAGAAGACCGTAGTATTTTCTTTAAAATTTGACAAGGGCCTGTAGTGACAGCGATCACCTGCAATCGATCATCCATAACTAACTATGAGAAACCAATAAAGATGATGTATTTATCATGATCTTATCAAGTGAACTCTATCTAGCATACTTATCAAAATTATAAAGAACAAATAACAAAGAATTGATTAAACTTATCAGAAGTATAGTATTACAACCTCAATATATATACAATGAATTAGGACAAGACTGATTGCATCATATCACTTATTATCCCGTGAAAAAGTAATAAAATGAAGTCATTCATAAATCATATTATCACGCGTTCGTTACAATTTGCTAAAAAATGTGTTAACTGGTTACACTTTCTATTTATACTACTGGTATTTGTTATATTGTATGTAATATATATGATTAACGAAAACGAGTAGGTAAAGAAGTATGTGGGGTTGTTGTTAGCTGTGGAATCGACTTTCGGAAAGCACCTTTTGTATTCTTTTTTTCCGTAAGTTTAATTATCATTATCATGATAAGTTGCAACAATTAAGGAACCAATTCCACAAAATCACTAACCGCTTTAATGCTTTTTCCTCACCTTTAAGTAATTAATCCCCTATAAACCTACTAACTACATCATATTTATACATTCTAGTATACTATGCACCAGCATTACCTTTGTAACTTGTCTCTACGAATGTCTTCGATTATTTAGCCCGCGCACACATGAGTCAAAGATACTTGAAAATCTCATACGTTTACCTGTTTTTATTATTGTGAAAGAGATATCCTTGGATCCAATATGTATATTGTTAAGTTGACACTATAACAAACATCTATGTGTACGCACTTTTTACATATCCACTCACATAAAGGCGTCAAACTGATTAGCCTGGTGTCAAAAGAATACTTGAGGGTGGTAATAAAATACACCAACACTTTTAGGAATTGACCAAAACATACATTTATCCAATTATCCACATTTAACGTGATTAACATCATATCTTTCTGCATTATGCACACTAAGTCTTGTTTTTAAGAAGACAATTCTTACACGTAGATGTGACAACAATAAGGAAATTTATTTTTGATTGGTAGAGTTCGATCAGTGGTGATGCCTTTCCTTGTTAGGTAAGAATGTAAGATATGCTGATGGATAGATTATCTGTGCTTAATGGAGTTAGGAAATGTAGCCACTGAGTGGGATGAACTAGCATTAAGTGATACTGTTCTTTGGTGAAGCCTTCTTGTGATAGGATCTTGGTGTTAAGTGTGAGGCTGTAGCGTGCTGCAGTTTGGAATTAAGATAATCTTACAAAAGGAAATGTAGCCATAGTCCTGATATATCCTTAGTGCTTGGTGACTTGGTGATGTGAGCATATGGTTCTGTATGCATTTGGTTGAGCATTGTTTGTGTTAGAATTTGAAAGATTGTATGTACTTCTGTTATTTGATGTTGTTAGCTCTTAAGGAAGGGGTGTTTGGAATATGTCAATCTCCTCTTAAGATGCTCATATTGTACATATTACACTTGGAGTAATATATATTCACCGTTTCACTAAAAAAAAATAAGGATATTTACATATATGTATGTATGCACGGAGAAAATGAATGTTTTAGAATTCCCATTAAGGCATAAATTTTGTTGGTTATAATACATAAATTTCCATCTTTAACTTACTTAACTACTTTATTGAACCAGATTAGATTGCATTATCTTTGTTTCTTAATTATTATGACACGTAGATGGAAAATAAACAGCTTTGTATCTCGATCAATTCTTTAACATATTGTCGGCCTCATGCTTCCAAGAATCTTGCTTCATTCTTTACTAGTAATATTAGTTTTTCTTTTTAGTATTTTACTTCATAATGTTTATAATTTTTAGTTTCTCAAAGCTTAACTTTAATTTGATTGGGTATATAATCTCAAAAAGTATAGTATTTGTGGTTTATAATTGCGAAATGTTGCGTTTATAGTACCACAATTAGCCTAAAATAACATCTTCTTCTGTGCACTAACTCATTAAGACATTAACCTAAACTTTCAAGCTTTATTAAAACAGCTTATAGATAAGGGATTATACAATTACGTCTCCCTTTATTTTATATTTAAAAGCAAACACTATAGTACTAACATATGTAATTATAACCAGCGATACAGAAGTCATGCACGCACCAAAGGGGAAAGGTGACGGCTAAAACTAAAACCAATCAAATAGCTACAAAACTCATCTTAAGCACAAAAGTTGATGCATACATGAAAATATCCAATTAAATAACGCCATAATAAAGTTTTTGAGATATAATAAGATAAACGTATACGTAAAAGCAATGATATACAATCTTTTGAAAGTTAAAACAATGACCATTATGATGGGACAAGTCTTGTTGTAAATCCCATGCATGCATGAATCATGATCTCAAAATCTCATATAGTCAAAAGCTAGCTATATTAACCTTTAAAAGGAACAATTTCGTATGTAACTTCACCACCAACAATTTTACTAATAATGGACAGAATTTCAAATTTCTAACATTCCTTTCAACACTGTTAAATACTGTCACATATTGTTAAAGTTTTTATTATTATGGATTAATGGAGTTAGAAGGCAGGTAGCTGACAACAAATTGAGTTTTATAAAGATTTGGAAAACGCATATGTACGTTTTCTTTCCTGTGGTTCACATTTTTTGTTTTTTGAACAGACAGCGGTTTACTCATACGTGTAAAAAGTCGTTTCCTAGACAGCTTGGATGATTAACGATCCGATATCATGTTGTATGAATTCCTTGTGACCTATTTGGCCCTCTTGCTAAGTTCGTTGGTAGAAAATTAGCTATTCAAAAAAAGGTGTTAGTGAGTAAATCTTTACACATTTTATAAAGTTACAAACCATTACTCGGCTTGGCGCAGCGAGTGATAGCCAATTAGCCGAGCCACCAACGTGTTGCCACGTAAGCAAGTAGTATCCTATTGGCTTCCAGCGTACCAGCCCATGGGGCACTGACAAGTGTCCAACTATGATAGCTCTTGTTTTGTTTCTTCGTGACTAAGCCATAAACATCACCATACTGGGTCCCACTTTGCTGATGTCAGCACCCTTTTAAAAGCCACGGTGGACCCTACCATAAGTGCCAACTGACTCAAAAGCATTAACCATACGTAACTAAAAAAATGAAAATCAGTTGCTCTTCGGTTAAAATATTGTACAAGTTTCACAATCTCTTTTATTTACAAATCAAATAATTGTAAAGCCAAAGATGTCACGCCATATAAAAAAATTTAACATTAAAATATTAATGTTATAGACCAAACTACCCCTAGGTGGACCCCACCAACACTTGAAATTTTGCCCTTAAATACCGGCTTCCAACCCATCGTCTATTCCCTTTCCCCCTTCTACCTTCCTCTACTACATAAATCACTTCTATGACCATGTTGTCATCTGTTTTCCCTGTCTCCGTGGAACATGTCCCGTCCGAAGGTTTCTTCGGGACTGGGTTCACACCCTGGGACACTGATACGAACCTGAATCCCTTTGTTTACCAACCTCAGGAGCCCGTCTTTTCATTTTCGGGCTCCGATGACTCTACACCAAAGGCAATAGCTCAAACTCAGGCTCGGACGAAGGAAGCCCTATAGAAGTGAAAGTGATTGATGATCGTAAGCAAAGACGCATGATATCGAACCGTGAGTCCGCACGAAGATCACGCATGAGAAAACAAAAGCACTTGGAAAATTTAAGGAACCAAGTGACCAGAAATAAGACAGGGAACCGTGAACTAATGAACCGTTTACGGTTCATTAGCCAACATGCACAAGTTATGAAACAAGAAAACGAGCGGCTTCGATCTGAATCCATGATGCTAAAGCAAAACTATGGGACATACATCAAGTGTTGCTTGTACGGCAGCTACAAAACCAGTTATCATCTACGTCTGCATGGACTGCATGCAATAATAACGTGACATCCATCAATGAACAAAACGCAACATCTTTAATCACATAATCAATTCAAGCTAGCTCTATATATATATATTTCACTAAATTAAATCGTAACTACGTACTTGCATGAGAACAATTAGCAGCTCACCCTCCTACATATATATATATATTTGAAAAGCAATTTAAGTATAGTAGTTTGCGGAAGGTAATCAGTAAGCTATGTGAAGTTTTTTTTTGCCGGTTTTTTAGTTTTTGTTTTATTTTGTGTTGAGTTTTGGAAAGTGATGGTTTTGGTAGAACACGGCGATTGGTGTTTATTTTGTCAAAACCAGATCGAGCTACCATTTTGTAAATTAAAGTAATATCACTACGAAGTTCATGTATGGCTTAATTATGCAATGAAAAGTCAGTTTGGACCTTGGTGTCATGTCTCATGTCATGTGTCTATTATTGCTTAAGTTAAATATCATTTCATATTATTAAATTGTTTAGTAAGTATAATATATTTAATTTGCTTTCAATCGTTATTTATATATGCTTTATAATCACACGAGGAAATGGAGTTTTCTAGACACTTGACACGCGAGATATTAATAGCATATATATAGAAATAGAATCGTATATATACTTGCCTTAATATCTTGTGTCCATCAATAGACGGCAATAACTTCTATATATAGTTGTATATATTAATTCATGTTCATATTGGTTATTGATGTTTTTTAAAGGCAACAATTCAATAGATCACAAAAGATAACAAAGTACAAAATCTGGCGTCCTTCTCGGTTAAACAATTTAATTTAAAGAATGAGAGATCGAAAGAAAAGAAAATACAAGCCAATAAACACATACGAGAAACACGAACAAAACTAACTACAACCCGATTATCTGTAGCATGAATTGGACCCGAACACCAATCAACCCAATTTAAATTTAAAGTCTTAGTTCGGTGTTTAAACCAAAAGAACAGTAAGTTGTATCTCGAACAATAAATCCACCTCATAGTTTTGAGCGACACGGAACACGATTTTGTTTCGAATCTCCATATAAAATAAAAACCGCCAAACCACCGCTTCACACGGGTTTCAAACTATTGGGAAAAACACCGCTCCCATCCACGTTTAAGATGTCCGCTATACTCGATCCATAAAATTGTCTAAGCTCCACCACCAAACACTTTGTTCCACAATGATTTAGCTTTACAACACGAAACGAAACAATGATCCAAGGACTCGACCACCTCATTACACACCGGACATAAAGTGGTGTCTAAGTCCATCCCATACCTATCAAGTAGAGCTCTAACAGAAGACGCCCATGTTTCAAACGCCACATAAAAACACTAACCTTGTTTGGAATGTATTTGCACCATTTAGTTTCATCCATATCGACTTCCTCGCCAAGAATCTTCAAATTCACCATCCGCTTAAGAGCTTTTACCGAAAATTCACAATTTCCACCAATTGTCCAAGACCAGGTGTCGATAGAATTCCAGCCCGGAGAAGATCCGCAACAAATTGTTTAGGTTATCTAATTCACCTAAAGATCTCCTCAGGATTCCCCTCCAGTCCCAAACCCACACCCAAGCACCATTTCTCCACTCACCTCTTCCTTTTACAAGAACATTTTTTCACCTCAAGATTAAACAACCTAGAAATCTATCACAAAGCCTAAATTCACCAACCCATCTATCCAACCGAATCTAGTGTCTTCCCATTCCAACTCTTCTTCAAAAGAATTCGTAAAGTTTAGGCCTATTTTCTCCATTTCGCTACCCACCTTGATGATGTTTCCCAAGCACCCCTCCCTCATACTACCATAGCCTTCCCCATCTACACCTCCATCCTCACCATACACACTTTTGATGACTCTTACCCAGCAAGCGTCCCTCTCAACCCGAAACCTCCACCACCATTTACCCAAAAGACCCCAATTAGAAGCTTTAAGGCTCCCGACGTTTAAACCCCCCAACCCAAATGATTTTAGAATAGTATCCCATTTTACCCAAGCCATTTTACTGCTTTCAACCCCCCCACCCCAAAAGAAATTTTTCCTTAGTCTCTCAAGTGTTTGAATCACACACACCGGGGCACGAAACATTGAGAAATAATACAAGGATAAGCTTAGAGAACCGATCAACCAAAGTTAATCTTCCACCAAAAGATATCGATTTAGCTCTCGGTCGATAATCTATTTTAATTTTTCCACCACGGGTTCCAACTCTCCGCCTATTCATATTTGCACCCAATGGAAGTCCAAGATAAGTGCACGGTAATTTACGGACAACATCTTAAAAAATCTGCCATTTCTTCCACCTCCTCACGTGTCACACCAATACCAAATAACTTACTCTTATTCCGATTAATTTTTAATCCTGATGCTTCTTTAAAACATTTTAGAATTCCCATAAGGTTTCTACCATTATGACGACTCCATTCTCCAAAGAAGATGGTGTCGTCCGCGTACTGAAGATGAGACACAACCACATTTTCGCGACCTATCTTGACCCCTTTGAAATACCCTTCCTTAACTGCCTCATTTATGACCACGTTTAACTCTCGTGACCATAAGGAAAGGAATGGTGCTAAGGGTCACCTATCGACCCCTAGCCATATTAAACTCTTTTGTGGGGGACCCGTTAACTAAAACAGAAACTGATGATGTTCGCAAACAAACATCCACCCAGTTGCACCATTTTGAGCCGAATCCCATTTGCCTCATCACACTTTGGATAAAGCTCCAACATACACTGTCATAAGCTTTTTCAAAGTCCACTTTGAACACCAGGCCTTGTCTTCTATGACTTTTGAGATAATCAATTGTCTCGTTAGCCACCAACGCGCCATCCAAAATGTAACGACCCTTGATGAAAGCATTTTGAGCCTCCCGGTCCACTTTCCCAAAGAACTCTTTTAATTCTTTCAAAGAAGGAGCTTCGTTAAAATCTTATAATAGCACCCGATCAAACTTATAGGTCTGTAATCTTTAGGACTCGGTGGATCCGAGATCTTTGAAATTAAAGATATAAAGGCGTTACATCCTCTACTAATTTCTCCATTCTCCCGAACCAATCTATTCTTGCCATTAAATCACCCTTCAAAATTTCCCAATATCGTTTAATGAATTTAAAGTTGAACCCGTCGGGCTGGAGCTTCGAGTTGCCGCAACTTTTGATTGCACCCCATACCTCCTCTTCACTAAATCTATTCTCTAATTCCATAGCCTCCTCCTCGAAATTGTTAGGAAGCTATCACTTATCACATTTGGTCTCTCCGTATTGCTCTCCATAAACAATGTGCGATAATGTTCTGCCATACCTTGCTTTATACCTTCTGGATCTTCTACCCAAATACCATCCATTGAGAGGCCTCTAATCATGTTGTTTGATCTTCTTTTTTTGATAACTAAATGAAAATATTTTGAATTTTCGTCACCCTCGACAGCCCACTTTTTTTGATAACTGAATGAAAATATATTGGTTATTGATGTTGATTAACAACATGTGAGTCGTTGTGTTTTAGCTTGTTTGGAGAATACGGATTTCTATTGTTATATTACAAATAGTCTGTAGTCATTACTACGCATGCCAAAAGAGTGTGTTGTTGATTTCTATTCGCTGCAATAGAGATTTTTCGAATAATTTTATAATTTACGTACGTTTGATGTTCCATTTTAATGAAATGGTTAGCTGAAATTATTTATCGAATGTGACTCCTGCTCAGGATATAAATCTGCTCAAGGCTCAAGCTTTGTAGCTTCTTTAGGATAAAGATCTATGTATATATTCTTAGAAAATTAATTGATACTGTAATATGTGACACATATAATATAGATAAATTGATTATATAGGTATGTTCAAATTAAGTTCAAACCATGTATAATGTAATAGCAATGTACACTTCATTCGTAGCAACGCCACTACAAGAAAAAGCCCCTTTAGCGATTGTTCTAGCGACACATTTAGCTACGTATTTTATGTTTGCGACATTGTTAGCGTCGTCAACTGCTCTGTCCGATGTAAACGAGTCACAGATTGCGACATAGTTCGCGTCATTGACGAAGTTGGCATCGCTGAAGTGTCGCTAACATGTCACCAAATTGCGACATTAATGTACACATCGCAAAAGTACGTCGCTAAAAAGCCTTTTTCTTACAACATAGAAACTCAGTGCCGTTTTCGAACGTGAATGAGATGGGTGACCGTCCAAAGACCCCAATTTTGGAGGCCCTAAAGCTATGTATAAAAAATCAAAAGAAAAAAAAAATACAAGCCTAGACAATTTCTATGAAACATTTATTTTTAGGCTCTAATTCCACATTTTGTCGAAAAGAATATAGTCGATAAACAATTTTCATAAAGTAATGTTAGATGAATAAAAAAAAATACATAAATAGATTTCATTGTGTGTTTTAAAATACCAAACTTTTTGTTTAGGTTTTTAGGCCTCAGCTCATTTCCAGTTTTCACTCTAGGTCTTCAAAACCTTGAGAACAACACTGTAATTTTTTACTGCTTAACATGTGTGTTATCACGAACAAAAAAAGTAAGGAATTATAGAAGTGCTAAATTGGTCAAAAAGAACAAAGACCATGCTAACAAATTAGTATACATGCAAACAAGAGTCTCTTTTTCCTTTTAGAGGGGTCCAATATTCGATTTAATCGTTTAACCTGCAAACAGGCATATAATACCGAAATAATGGTTAATTAGATTAATTATATACCAATTATTGTGTATGTTTTGGGTTTTTTGATTTATTTATTTATTTTTTAATATTGTGTGCGTGTGAGAGTGTATGATAATATCATGCAATTTGAGACACTATCCTAGCAAACCAGGGTTCATATTATAATGCAATTGCAATAAGGCAACTCCACTATTATGATCTTCCTCATTATTTGAATTATCTTAACTACATCCTGTTTTAATTGTCGTTTGGGTTACATGAAGTGTCATTTTGAATGGACAATATATTACAAGTCAATTACTATACAATTTGGACGTAACACAATCATACAATAGTGGGTTTTAGATATACTAATATAGTTAAAGGGTGTACGCAATTATCTATTTGGATGTTACAAGATGAGAAACTTGTGCCATCAATAATATAATGCACTACAATTAGAATCAACAAACCAGTAGTTGGTCGCTTCAAAGAGAAGACCATGTTGTTCCTAAATTTTCAAAGAGACCAAATTGTTGTTTTAACCACCACAGCAAAGAACCTAGAAGGCTTGGATGCGACACAGGATTGGTCCGCCAAGTGTATCACATTGTTTAGGCCTTGGATTGACACATAGGTAATTAGCCACTATTTTTGAACTTCTTTCCGGATCTCTTTCGCAATTTTACATGAGACGAATAAATGTTGTTCCGTTTCAATATCTTCATCACACAGGGCACATCTAGTGGAGTCTAAATCAATTCCTCTTTCATCAATATTCTGCCTGGTGGGTAGTCTCCTATTTGGCCAAGTGTGAAGGTAGACTTAAACCCCGTAAATCGATTAGTCAGCCGAAAAGTTCAGAAACAATTGTAAAAAGAAAATGCAACAATGTGGTTTATGTGGATCATGCAAGTTGGATTACGATAGATAATAATTAATGAATTAAACAAAGGTGTTAATGTGATGTAATACTATTTTATTAGAGTAATAAATTAAACATGTATAACGATGGGCAAGACGTAAGCCAATCAATAATTAACAAAGAGAATGTGTGTATCCGTAGTCCCCCCTACCACTTAAGTAATTTAGTGGTTCCCCTTTAAACTCGGTCATTAAATTATTAATCAAGTGGGCTGCAAAGTTAAAACTCAGGGGCGTAGCTATGTGGAGGAAGGTGGCCACTACCACCCACAAAGTTCTCTACTAATTAGCGTATACGTTGTAGTCAGGCCGAATTCACTATCATATATTAACATTCGATCCACCTACAAACCAGATATCTTTCTATTAGTTCGACTTGATTCATCCATCCATCAATCCATATTCATCCTATAGCCAAGAATTTTGGTTGATTCATTTTGATGATTTTAGTTATGCGAATGAATGTCGTGTAACTAAAACGTTGAATGAACAAATATGTTGAAACATTTACATAGTTATATATTATACTTCCGTAATCTTTGTTTCCTTTCTAACACGCGGTGTCCTTTTTTATTTTTGGCCCCCGAAAAATTCCTTCTGCACTGTTAAAACTACTTAAACTTATAAAACAAATTATGGCATGTTAATGGGATATTCCTCTCATATTGTTAGCTTTTTTTTCCCAAAAGAACAAAACTAAAACTTTTTTATGTAACAATTATCTAGCGAGTAAATTGCCTTCTGCATGTGTTGTATAGGTTTCCTCAACATGCTTGTATGCTAAGTTTGATTGCTTAAAAAGATGCTGTCTAGCTAGCTATCAGCTTAACTTATATCTGGTTTCTTTCTTGGCGAATCGTTATTGCTATTTGACGTGTAATAGTTAGTTAAACCATGAAATTCGCAAATAATTAGCTTCGCTCAGTATTTGTATTTAGATTGTCTTTGAGCATATTATAACTAGCTAAGTTAATTCAAATTAAAGAAAGTTTATGGCGAAAATAAACATAAATTTCTTTGAAGAGCGAATCTCTAATTCACGGAACATATATTTATACTACATTATAAAGCGTTTGGGACATTCCTTAAAGGAATCTTAAAAATTAAGATTCAACACTGCTAATAAATTATGGCAAATTTTAATAAGACATCTATAATAGCGTTTGTTGCAACACTTTAAAGACTTTTATACAAGTTTTTAAAAAATACAAAGTAATTTAATATAAGAAAAAAAAGCGTCTATAACAATAAATCACTAATAAATGTTATTTTTAAAACACACCTAATATGAAAATACTTTGTTATTATACATATCATAAACTAATAAACTAACAAATCTTCATACAATTTATATATAAACAATTTCATGGCACATATGGTTTTAAAAATGGACCTACCAACGTGGGTTCAACCGAGAACCTGAGTCACCACCGGTTCAAATTTAGTCCATAAAAGTCGTCCGAAAGCGATATTGTTAAAACAATAGAGTTTAAAATGCATCTTAAAATCTGATGTTCAAAAATATTATTAAATCGCAAGAAGTCATAGAATCAACATATCGCGCCTTTTGGAAATTTTTAATAAAACTTACCATAAAACTAAAACTTTGTTTTATAAAAATCGGACGATTTTTTCAGAGAGAAAGGATCTGAGGTTCAGTCAAAGTCTTAATTATATATATATATATATATATATATATATATATATATATATATATATATATATCTATACTACTTATAATGCATTATATCCCACGTAAAATCCAATCCTACCAACTTTAAGATTCAACACCCATCTGAGCATCCAAGCCTAAATTTACACACACAAACCAACATCCAACCCTTCAACTTTAAGATTCAAATCCAAACCTATATCAAAGCTAAATTCATCTACACCAAACCAACATCCAATCTTAAAATTACCAAACCAACCAAACCACATAAATCTCACATACAAACAAATACCCATCAAACACCATCTCACTTCTCACTCTAAATAAAAACACACACAAACACATTCATCTCACTTCTCACTCTAAATAAAAAACTCTCCACAAAAAACACACACAAACACACACAAACCTACAACCGGCGCCACCACCACCCTACTACCGCCGCCACCACCCTACTGCCGCCACCACTCTCCATCACGTTTTTGGTATGTCTCTTTATACACCCGATTTTTATTTTGTATATCTATTTTTTTTATTAAAGATGCGTATTTTTTTTATACAACCGAATTTGTTTTTAGTAGATCTAATGGTAAAAAAAATTAGATCTGTAACTTTTCTTTTTCATAAATATGCGTATTTTGTTTAAAAAAAGTAGATCCGTAATTGTTTTTCATAAATATGCGTTTTTTGGTTAAAAAAATAGATCCGTATTTTTTTTCAATAATTATGCGTTATTTGGTAAAAATAAAAGAGATCCGTATTTATTTTTCATTAATATGCGTTATTTTGGTTAAAAAATGTAGATCCGTATTTTTTTAAAAATAAATATGCGCATATTTATTTAAAAAAAGTACGGATCTTTTTTTTTTACCAAATAACGCATATTTATTTTAAAAAATACGGATCTACTTTATTTTACCAAATAACATATATTTATTTAAAAATACGGATCTACTTTTTAACCAAAATAACGCATATTTATGAAAATAAATACGGATCTATTTTATTTTTACCAAAAAAGATCCGTGTTTTTTTAAATAAATATGCGTTATTTGGTAAAAAAAAAAAGATCCGTGTTTTTTTAAATAAATATGCGTTATTTGGTTAAAAAAAAAAACCGTATTTTTTTAAATAAATATGCGTTATTTGGTAAAAAAAAGTAGATGCGTAATTGTTTTTCATAAATATGCGTTTTTTGTTAAAAAAAAATAGATCCGTATTTTTTTTCAGTAATTATGCGTTATTTTGTTAATAAAAAAGTAGATCCGTATTTTTTTTAAATAAATATGCATTATTTTGGTAAAAAAAAAAGTAGATAATTTTTTTTAAACATTCGTGATGTTTTAATTTTTTTTAAAGATCCGTAGTTTTTTTAATTTTTTAAAGATCCGTGATGTTTTATTTTTTTAAAAGAACATATTTTTAAATAAATATGCGTGATGTTTTACTTTTTTTAAAGATCCGTACTTTTTTAAAATTTATTTTAAAGAACATGAGTTTTTTTTTTTTTTTTTTTTTTCAAGAAAGATCCTCAAATCTTTTTTTATACATCCAAATTTTTTACTTTTTTTTTGTAGATCTATTAATCTTTTTTTTATTTGTAGATCTATTAAACTTTTTTATAGATCCGATTTTTTTAGATCTAATGATTATATATTTGTAGATCTAACTTTTTATTATTGTTTTTTGCAGCCGCCGCTCTCGCCGGAGCAATAGTTGGAACGGTAGCCAGAATCATATTTATCGCCTGAAATAGTATGCGTTATTATTAAAATTGGTGTTAATATTTTTTATAATGGTTATTGTAGAGTTAGTTATAATAAAGTTTACGGCTTAAAGTTTGTTATAAAGTTTATATTGTAAATTTTGTGATAAGTTTATTTGTAAGCGTTGAACAAAAATATCAATATCAAGGATTGCGATTTTGATCAACCACATTCTTGTACCAGTTGAAAGGCCGACATGTATCATCACATAACTTTTTTGACGTAATTTCACTTGAAAATTCTAACAAAAAAAAAAACATCAAGCATGTGGATGTAACTTCACAAACGTATTTGATGTAATTTTATTTCAATTTGAAATATATTTTACCATAAATAGTCGATAATAATTGAGGTGCTTGATTCGATATCATTATTTTAGTCGCATAATTTACCAACCAAAGTTAAAGTCATGAAAAGAGGTAAAGTAGTGGAGGCCCATGATGGGGATAATACATCTCATTATCCAACGTTACTAGACCATGATGGGAGAAGAATAAAATAAAGAGGTATGGACACAAAGAGAATCTCATGTTATCTTGTCTGCCACGCCAAGAGCAGCTTAACCAAAAGGAGAATGAGAAGAATGACACAAATACCCTGCATATATAAAACTTATACAAAAGGAAACATTAAACATAAAAGAGAATATCAGGTTAAATATTATATTTTAACACTATGTTTATGCTTTCTTGGTTTGTTTGCAACCTTTGTGAAATACTAATGCATATTCAGTTGAACATGCTTAACGATTGTTTCATAACATTGGACATTATTTAAGTCACATTACACTAAAAATCAAAAGATGTCAATTTTTTACATTTTGAAATTTGAAATACACTTTGGACTATTGTTGTTTTCGATGTAGCTTGTGGACAGACTTCATTATATAATAGTGAAATATCCTGTGAATCTGGTTTAAATCTTTCTACGCTATACAAAGTTGAAACTTTTATATGAACATAACAAGATTTGACTAAGAGCAGAAAATGTGGTGCCGTTATAGTTGGCGTAAGAAAATATGGTGTTGATTAAACATTTTTTTCCTTTTCGTTTACATAATTTATTAGAGATATATAAAATTAAAATTAAAGCACATTAGATTAACTAAAAAAGTTAGGGACCAACATTGCAAACATATTAAGGACCAACGATGTAAAAAAGTGTCAAATAAACTTAAAAGTAAATACTCAAAACAAAAGTCAATAAGATGAAAAAGTAAAAATTAATAAATTTATAAATAATAAAAGAAAAAAAAAACTTGGTTCGGATTCGAGTTTCGGTACTTTCACACATCCGATGCTATCGGAAAATAATGCAACCACGTTGTCGAAAATAAGATGTTTAAGCTCTATTAGACTTTAAAGACTATCAAAGACCATATTTGCATTTGGAATATTTCTAATAAAAAGTTAGTCAACAAATAATAATAATAATAATAATAATAATAATAATAATAATAATAAATAAATAAATAAATAAATAAATAAAAATACCATAAATCACAACAATCTATAAAAATTACATGTTGAATAAGTTGTTTCTTGGGAAATAATCGTTACACCACTATAAACTTGGAAAAACACAATAATCGAATGACAATTTAGTCAACAAAATAATAAATAAATGAATAAATAAATAAATAAAAGTACTATAAACCACAACAATCTATAAAAAATTACATGTTGAATAAGATGTTTGGTAAAATAATCGTTGCACCCCTATACCTTCATAAAACACAATAATCTATTGTCGTTGTTGTGCAATCATCAGCCGGAAAAATGCTCTTGAAAAGTATTCCGACGATACATATACAATTTTTGAAAAAAAATTATTCGCATGATAATTTTGTCGAAAACTAAACACCACGCTTGCTGCGGGTCATCTGCTAGATACCACCGCCACAAGACATGGCTACTCGCTAGATACCGCCAGCTGCATTCTGCGGACACTCGGCTAGAATCGCCGCCGCTAAACCGATGCCGTGAAGACGCGAATCTTCGGGTTGATACATTACTTTGTTTTCCAATGTAGAGTATCATGGAACCGATATATGCTCTATGGTTTCTTTTCATGGATTACATATCATATTCGGATGTAAACTCGACTCCAGAATCAAAGGAGTTTTTCATACGTATGATTTTCAAGGAGAATCAGAGTACTTGATTTTGGGAATGCAACATGCATGAGGGTACAAACGACACCGGTGTAGTCCGACATTGACAGATCAATTTTGTATGTCAAACATACATGATAATGAGACCTTTAGAGTACAGGGATGAAATGTTTCGATAATAGTAATCGTTTTATTGGACAACGAGACAAATGCGGGCATCCGGTTTCTTTGGTAGAGCGGCTCAAACAGCGCGGCGGATCACGAAGAAGACATGTTGTTTTCAATCAAGATCTTAACCAATATATTGACGAAGCATCGGTATGGGACAATTAGTTGTTCTGTTTTTTACCCATCCGGGTGCTGACATGAAACTTGCCGGAATCATTGAGCTTATCACAACTCGACCTAAAGAAAGTTATGTTGCAGATTTCAATCAGATTCATAGTTTACTCATGGTTAGTATTGTTTTTTATCTATTACGTAATATATTTTTGTGTTAGTTGTTATGTATCCAAATAAGTTTTATGCCACAGGCTTTCAGTCTAAGGTATGGGTTTGATTACCCATGAATCAAGTATTCTCAATTATCAACTAATTGGGCTAGCTTTAGGAATCCAAATTTATTCCCATTTACATCCCCTTCATTCCTCAAACGCATACGCATATTGATTATTAGTTTCTAGAGTAATAGGTTTTCCTCACCAATGGATACATGTGATGTTTCTAGAGTAATAGTTTCTAGAGTAATGGCTTTCTAAGTTGCTATAGACCTACAATTAGATATTGTCTGCTCAAAGCAGATCTGAAACCTTTAGATCGACATTACCTATAGATATTAAAGGAGGGTCGGTGTTCAAGCTTCAAGTAAGTTTATCGATTATTCCATCTTAGCTCGTTTCCTTTGAAAACTTTCAGTTCGAATTTTGTTTTAGGTTTCACAATCTTGAGATTTTCTCTTTTAAGTTCTGATAGGGTTTGGAATTTTTCCAAAAGGAGTCTTGCCAAATGGTCCAAATGTGTTCGGGTGATGGTTTGTGCCAACGTTAAAGAGGTAATAGTTTGTTTGCATTGGATGTTTAATTATGTTGAATTTTTGATTTTTATGCTTTTTTGGTGTTGTCAAGTTGATACTTTTCTTGATTGATGCTGCTAACTAGAAAATATGCAGATACAAAGCTAATTATTTGGGATTATAGTTCTTGGAATCATCACAACTTGAAGCTAAGGAAGGAATTCGTTCGTTCAATATAGGTTTTTGTCTACCTTTTATCTTTAGTTGCAAATATATTTGAATGCCTAGATGCTTACTGATTATTTTTTTACAAGTTTAGTAGCTTAACATATATAATTTCTTTTTGAAGTTTTCAAATGGCTACAGAAAATACGCTAAGGCGAGCTGAAGTAGAAGCTAAATTAGAAGCCACGCAAAGAAAGACATGGAAGCAGATCGATGTGCACTATTAAAGGTATTGAAAACTTTATTCATCATGATAGTAAGAATAAGCACATTAAGAAACATAACGACGTTGATTTAAAGGTAGTTATCGTAATAATGTAAACCTCAACAAATTGTTTTTGTTATTGTACAGAGCTATGATTAATGCTTTTGAAAGTGTGTGTGGGATGTAAACTCTTATTTATTTAGAGGTGTAAGCACCCACAAAGAAATCGAGAGTGGCAAAATTTTGAAATTGTATGTATATACTGCACTCATAAAATGGACTTACCACCCTAATTAAATTAAAATATCCCCATCAACTCATTTTTAAAGACGCGACAATGAAAAGTTTGGGAAGCCTTTAGTACCATTGAAAGATAATGGCAAATGGATTATCAAGTAGGGGAAGATGTAATTTATATGTATTAAGGCCTTATACTTGGTTTACACCATCTTTTTCCAAAGGGGCAATAACCAATATTGGACTTTATGCAGGCAAAAATTAGAAAATCTTCAAGAAACGTAGAAGATTTGACCATCGCCGTCCAATTAATAAAGAAAGAGAGTGAAGAGCTCCTTGAAAGGGCTCCTCTTGCTGAAAATAAGATGACTAAAGCCTATGGTGAACTAAGGTAGGCCATACATTCCGTTGCTTAAAAATTTCAATAGAACTTTTTTGGTGATGTATAATACCATACCATAATGTACATCTAATGGGCAGAACACAAGTATATAACCATTATGGTCTTTGAAATATTGATTTCGGTTCACATGGTTCTATTTGAATGACAAAAGACAGAAAAGTTCTGTTTCAATGATTTGTTAACAATTTGATTAAGTGTTGAAATTGATTTATTAGCTATTGATTTTCTACATTATAAGTGTGATGACAGTGATGAATTTCGACTAACAAGTAATTTGAGTTTAATTATCTTTTTTGTTCACACTAATAGGTACCTTTTTGATGATTGTGTTCTGGGTGAATGCGATACTCGAGGAAAGAAAATACACCGGGGCTGAAATATAACTTACTTTTTATTTTGTAGGATGTACCTGAGGATTTAGGGTTGAAGTCTGATACGCTCGCTCAAGGCAATTCAAAGAACTAGCAAAAGATGAGTAAGGGATTGGGTTTGTTCGTCAAATAAGTTCATAAGCCTATATATGGAGAAAAAAAAAGGTATAAAGCAGCAGAGGCGAAACTAGGCAAAGGTTTACTGACTTCCAACAAGGTACTTACAGTTAAAAGTTGTTACGGTTAAAACATAAAATTGTAGCTAAGATGGCTAAAATTTTCTTATGCTTACATCCCTTAAAAAAAATTTGCTGATAAACACGTGCGCACAAACTATTTGGGAATCAAACCAAGGCCGCATGGTAAAAGCAATTTTAAAATTAATATCGTTATGACCCATTACCCAAATTCCACCTAAACTCGTAGGCTTAATGATGGCGAGAAATGTTTGTGTTAAAAAGCTGCTGGAGTTTATCCGAGATTGAGATTTTAGGATCGAAACATGTAATATGTTTGTATAACCTTTGTATCATCAAATTAAAAGGGTGTTTGGGTTACCATACTTAATTGGCTTATGGGCGTAGTTCAGGGTGCTCAGCTAATGGGTCAAAACTGACTTGGGTGCGAACGAGTCAAGACATGATGACCAGAACATATTTAGACCAAAAAATTCGGTTTATAGACACATCGTTTGTAATATATGTAAGTGTATTTGTGTACTACTACTGCTACTATACCAGTCTAATGCTCCGCTCCTGAGTTTAGATTTATGGGTGACTTTTTCTCGAGGTTTCTAAACTAATTGACGACTCTTTGCAGGAAGAGGTTCATATGACAATCTTTGACATCATCGTGGTACCGCAAAACCGACCTAAGAGCTTCAAAGAGAAATACGTACTTAAAATGTTATGTTCATGTAATACTCCGATATATCTGGATACAATTTCACACTTGCAAACACCGATGATTGTTTTTTTTAAATATTTCTTTATCTCTTCCTTATTCCATAATAAATGGGTATGCAATATTCGGTTTTGTTAGTAGCTTATAGCCATTCTTTCATGTATTTCCGGTATCACCCTATTTCCTAAATATGAATATTCATGAGGTTAAGAACTAGACAAGTCTTCCTTATTACATTTAATATGGGTATGAAATATTCGCTTTTGTTAGTAACTTATAACCACTCTTTAATCATTTGGTTCTTTATATGATGTTCAAAGAAAAATTTGGAGCTCTTTCAGTTTGTTTGGATAGCGATCCACTTTCCTATCACCGGACACGGATTCGGCACATGAGTCGGCAGTTGGGTGGTTTTCTTTCGTGTTCGTTCCCATTTCACTTCATATTGTTTGCTTCTAAATATCCGCATACGGTGTCTATTTGCCTTTTGTGCCAATCGATCTGTTATAGTGTGTGGTAATGATTTACCTTTTAGTATTATTGATAAAATCATTTGACTCGACCAACCACGATAAGGCTTATCGGTTCGGTCAAATCGGGCCAAAATTCTAACCGGTTTTTGATCCGGACCGATAACCCGATAGTATTATCAGTCGGCTTAGGGTTAAAAAATATTGCTATCGGGTTATCGGGTCAACCCAACAAGACCAAAAAAACTCGTTTCCTACTAATTGTTTGTACTCCTATAATACTTTATTTTTGTTTCACACCTGCTGCTACTGGAAGTTTGGTACTAGCTTTAGTCGTCTTTTTTTGTTGAATGCTATGGTCCTTAGAAAGTTGTTGAAGCTTATATGCATTTGAAGTTTTAGTCTTCTTTTTTTGTTAGACCTGGAAGTTTGGTACTAGCTTTAGTCTTCTTTTTTTGTTGAATGCTGTGGTCATTAGAATGTTTGGTATTAGCTTTAGTCTTATTTCTTTTGATAAAATTTGGAGTTAAAATGAGCTCGCCATTATAACTAGATAATCATGAAGATAACTCATTATTGTTTTTCGGTTTGCACAAATGTGTAGGCGGTTGTGTAAGGTAATGGTTCGTAATAGATAACAAAACTTTGAATCACAAAAGTATTACATGTATTTTTGCTTTATTAGTTTCTCGATTTTCGGCTTATGTTTTATAACAAACTTTATAGGTTAATAAGTCTCAAAAAAAATTAAAAAAATTAATCTTTACAAAATGTAGAACCATCAAGGCATAGGCCAAAAGCGAGCTTAAAACAGTCCATTGTGATTACCAAAAGTTATGAGCACTTCATATTGCGGGATGTGGTCAATAGTTTGGTGGGTATATCGTCATAATTTACGATTGTAAAATAATATTACTCAAGATGCATCGCCTACCAAGATATAAATACTATTACTCAAAGATGCACATCACTTACATAGATGGGATTAGTTCAAATATATTGTCTTTTCTCGCTAATGTGTTTGCTCGATGCTTATGACAATTTTGATCCATACATACAATTATGAAAACCGATCCAAATGATATAACAATTGCCAACTTTTGGTGTTTAGTCTACCTCACGGCTGATCAGATTGCTATAATAAAATACTTAATGGGTATGCTTACATTTTTGGTGTGTTAAATTCTTTTATTGTGGTCTCTTTGATTAACCATTACATAATTATCTGCTTATTCAAAGTCCATTCTCTCACATAATGTAATATCCGAAAGTTGATTAATGTGTTTTATATTTTAGGGTGGTATCGAAATTAAAGAGGCTACAAAGATTCTTGCGATGGACGTCTGCATAGGCGACAACTATCTCACGATAGTAACCACAAGTGCTCACTAATTAGATGGGAAGACATTAGCGCACTAATTAGATGGGAAGACATTAGGGGCGTGTTACATTAGGATTATTTGGGCATTAGGCGGGTATTCGATTAGGCTTATTTAACCGTTATTGACAATGCGGTTCCATGTGAAAGTGAAGAAAATCGATGAAGGGTGCAGGTTTTCGTTCTTTGCTTCCATGGTCATCAAGTTCATTTAATGTCGGGTTTAAAGGCATTCAAATTCCTGAGGAACTGTATAAAACTTTTGAAATGCAATTAAAGAATGGTTTCGAGATATGTATTCATTGTATGTAACAAACTTTTGAACGCAATTAGAGAATGGTTTCTGCGAAACATGAACAACAGAAGTGCCCCATTGCAGTACAAGCGGGTTCCATACTTGTTCTTACAATATTGCGTAACCAATAAGTACTAACTATAGTGAGTCCCACACCCATTGCTGCGACATATGCAATAATAACGATCAGTTTAGAGGTCTACTTCTTTTGAGGTCTTACAAGTGTTACCAAATCTACAAGAAATTATACCTTGACAAGAATAGGATTATTGAAAAATAGCGATAAAAGCGATACATATGATCCAAAACACATTCTTGCAACCAAAATATTGAGAAATTCAACATGGTGCACCAGACCTATATATAATTAAATAAAACGATGTATTGATAAGAAACTATACATATTAAGGCGAGTACATGTTATTAGAAGGTATATCAGTATAGATGTCTAAGAAGGTATATCAGTATATTAGGATATACTATATGAGGTTTCATTTTAACTATTCAGACTTCTAATCTTTGTTTTTAATCTTGTACATATTATTAGAAGGTATATCAATATATTAGGATATACAATAGGAGGTTTCATTTTAACTATTAAGACTTTTTGATTCACTTGATAAATCAATATAATTTAATGATGCGTAAGGTTTTATAAATATATGTGTGTATATATATATATATATATATATATATATATATATATATATATATATATATATATATATATATATATATATATATATATATATATATATATATATATATATATATATATATATATATATATATATAATTTGAGCATGTGTGTCATTTGTATCTTTAACCATACAAGTCAGCATGTCTCTCTCAAGTGGATGCCAAGGTTTCTTATGTGGTTTTATGAAAATGGTGATGCCAACTTTTATCATGTTCTCTTATATATGTTTGGCTATACATTTAAAACATGTATGCTACCTTTTATATAGATGCAAAATTTATGTGGTTTATATGATTCTCTAAGTGATTATATATGGTGCAATTTTTCCTATTAAACTGATGTAAACTCTACACATCTATTTGGATATTAAACTAATTAATGTTGTTCAGTTTGGTTTGGCTAGACGACTTGAAGATATTTTCAAACAAGTATTTTCGAAGGACTTTTACTCAAACACGTTACACGTGCATAAAATTAGGATTTAGTAACGGTTACAATTAGTCAAATCAATGATAATAGTGTCGCGGTGTTTTATCTTTTACCAAAATTTATAAGTAATCGCATACTAAATATTACTTGAGCATTCCTTTCGTTGCTACGTATATAGGACGCAAAAATAAATATTTTCTCATTAAAGGACTCACTATACACTGAATTTTACTTATTATGTAGTAATATCTAATTTCCTTAAAGATGAATAGTTGAATTTCCGAGGCTTTGATATTATTTTAGTTACTCAGAGTCGTTGGAGCTATCCGCCAAAGGCTTAAGTATAGGAAAATGATCAATAGCAGGTCTATTTGCATTTCTTTTTTTATAATATCTTGGTTTAAAAAGCTTTCTATACGTAGAGGCACATTGTTTTCTAAATACTTGAGTAGTACATATAATTTGTTAACCTTTGCTATTTGTTTATTTTAGTCTTGCTGACCTCCAAAAACCACAAGTTGAACTTGATGGAAGGCTTGTGCACCCATTGGTTAAAATCAAGGTTGTCGGGATCGGATCCTACCTAGGATCGTTTTGGCTTTGCAAGATCGTGATCGTAGGATCGGATCGGATCGTAGATCCTATGAAAATGTGTATATTTTTGTATTGGGGCTGTAGTTCTGTATATATATCTCGGCATAAGTCTACACTTAGTCAATTTGTATACTATATAACGTTAAAAATTAAAAAGAAGGCCCATACTTTAAAGTTTACTTCGTGGTGAATAATAAATAAACCAGTTTTAAGTTTTTTGTTTATCCTGTTTGAAATGTACATACGCAAGACTTAATATAAATTAATTAATCATATGTGTGTTGGTAAAAATAGCATGTAGTTGTCGTGAAAATATTGTTAGTCATTATCGTAATAATTTTGTACTTAATTTAGCCAATGCTAACACTAATTTCTTACAATGCGATCCGTCACTTTAAACCGAATGGTCATTTGTAAAAACAATGAATTAGTGATTGTGATTGGGCTTTTGGATCAAACATGGGGCTTAAATGCTTCACATAAGAAAAAGTCCAAAAATGGGTTAGCAATGGATCGGATCGTAAACGATCCCACGATCCTGATCCGATCTACGATCCCGAACGATCCTACCGATTTACGATCCCATTACGATCCTGATCGTTTTTTAAGTGTAGGATCGTAGGATCGTGCGATCCTACGATCAGGATCGCGATCCTGACAACCTTGGTTAAAATGGTTCGATGGCTTTGTACAACACTTTATTCAGTTAGGCATAACTGTTTAGCCATGTTTATACTAAAACCAAAGAAAACATACAGGCCTTTTGGTAATTCGGATTAAAAAAATCTTTTTTTTTTCTAATTTGTAAATATAAATTGAAGATAATTCTTAAAATTTTATAATTTGATATACTCCGTATGTTTTTTGTTTTGGTGAGACATGTGGAGCGTTGGTTGAATGTTTGCTGGAATAGTGAGGCTCTCAACTCCAATAATTTTGGTGAATATATTTATGATATTGTTGACCTACATAATATCTCTCTTTACATGTAACAAGTTCTGTTTCATTAGCAGATGGTGATCAACAAATAAGTAAGTTTTAAAAATTTTCACCCTTTTTATGGTTTTTATGGTGTTTTCTTAAGGTGCTCGGAGCATTAACCGGTTAGGTTGGACATCAATCGCATTGTGCTATTACGGTTAGTTCAGGTAAATATTTCATTTTTATTGTTTTCTTTACGGTTATGGAAAATTATAAAAATATAACACTGACCAAAGTATAGATTTTAAAATTTGTGAATGTGAAAGGCCACCTTTTCTTCATCGACTATACTAATGAAAATAACTTTAAACACATAGCTTGATGTGTTTCAGAAAATAAACAGTGAAAATCCACATGATTAATCAAAGTACTTTTCCGTAATATCTTATATATATCTACACGGCTATCTTAGTGTATTAATGGGATTAATATGCATACTTACCAAGTCAAAAGCCAAAGGAACTGAGATACTTGAGAGTTAAGGAACTAAAAAATAAGAGAGCTGATGGAAATGGTCATAGATTACCTTCAGACATAATATATGACTATGACACATATAATGATCTTGGAAATCCTGATAAGGGAGTTGAATATGCAAGGCCAACCCTAAGAGGTGAAAGAAACCCACATCCTAGACGTTGTCGCACATGAAGTCCTACTACAAGTACCAGTGAGTGTTTTTAACCCGCACTTAATCTTAGTGAAATAAAGTGCTATTAATAAACCCCTGAAAGTCAATCTAATTTACCAATATTATGTAGATATAAGAGCCGAGAAGCAAGTGAATACCATTATATTTTCTAAATATGTACCAAGAGATGAAGCTCTAAAGGGAACATGACGTACAGAATGTTCCAATCTAAGGGGTATGTATAGGAATGTACTACAAGATGGTATGAGTTCAAACATGCATGAAATGTTAAAGTTTTTGGAAGTTAGTGGATCTATTGAAGAAATGCTCAATTTTGGGACTCCAAAAACCATGCCACGTAAGTGTCAAGTTAATTAAATGGTTATTTTAACAGGCATTACAAACCCTTTCTTGATCATAAATCATAAACATCATTGAATTACCAGGGAACTCAACAAGCTATAAACGAGATGATGAACTTAATTGGCCGCCAAACTCTTGCACGGGTGAACCCTATTAGCTTAGAGAAACTGAAGCTATGTTCCTAAAAATAAAAACCAAAAATCAAAAAACTTACCTACTTTTAGCCGTTTTATGGAGTATAGTAACATCAATTATAGATCTTAACCGTTTCATTTAACTTTTAATTACTTTTACTATATATTTGTTCTACTAAATCCTAAAAATAAAAACCACAAATAAAAAAACTTACCTGCTTTTAGCCGTTTTATGGATTATGGTAACATCAATTATAGATATTAACCGTTTCATTTAATTTTTAATTACTTTTTAGTATATATTTGTTCTACTAGATCCTAAAATAAAACCACATGTCATACCCGTCCATCGGACGGGTTTTGACACTAGTGTGTATATATATATATATATATATATATATATATGTAACTTATAACCACTCTTTAATCATTTGGTTCTTTATATGATGTTCAAGAAAAATTTGGAGCTCTTTTCGGTTTGTTTGGATAGCGGTCCACTTTCCTATCACCGGACACGGATTCGCACATGAGTCGACAGTTGGGTGGTTTTCTTCGTGTTCGCTCCCATTTTCACTTCATATTGTTTGCTTCTAAATATCTGCACACAAAGGTCTATTTGCCTTTTTGTGCCAACGATCCGTTATAGTGTGTGGTAATGATTTACCTTTAGTATTATTGATAAAATCATTTGACCCGACCCGAACCTGATAAGGCTTATCGGTTCGGGTCAAATCGGGCCAAAAATTCTAACCGGGTTTTTTTGATCCGGACCCGATAACCCGATAGTATTATCAGGTCGGCTTAGGGTTAAAAAAATATTGCTATCGGGTTATCGGGTCAACCCAACAAGACCAAAAAAACTCGTTTCCTACTAATTGTTTGTACTCCTATAATACTTTATTTTTGTTTCACACTAGCACCATGGAAGTTTGGTACTAGCTTTAGTCGTCTTTTTGTTGAATGCTATGGTCCTTAGAAAGTTGTTGAAGCTTATATGCATTTGAAGTTTTAGTCTTCTTTTTGTTAGACACGGAAGTTTGGTACTAGCTTTAGTCTTCTTTTTGTTGAATCTTGTGGTCATTAGAATGTTTGGTATTAGCTTTAGTCTTATTTCTTTTGATAAAATTTGGAGTTAAAATGAGCTCGCCATTATAACTAGATAATCATGAAGATAACTCGTTATTGTTTTTTCGGTTTGCACAAATGCGCCAAGGTGTGTAAGGTAATGGTTCGAATAGATAACAAAAACTTTGAATCACAAAAGTATTACATGTATTTTTGCTTTATTAGTTTCTCGATTTTCGCTTATGTTTTATAACAAACTTTATAGGTTAATAAGTCTCAAAAAATTAAAAAATTAATCTTTACAAAATGTAGAACCATCAAGGCATAGGCCAAAAGCGAGCTTAAAATGGTCCATTGTGATTACCAAAAGTTATGAGCACTTCATATTGCGGGGATGTGGTCAATAGTTTGGTGGGTATATCGTCGTTAATTTACGATTGTAAAATAATATTACTCAAGATGCATCGCCTACCAAGATATAAATACTATTACTCAAAGATGCACATCACTTACATAGATGGGATTAGTTCAAATATATTGTCTTTTATCGCTAATGTGTTTGCACGATGCTTATGACAATTTTATATCCATACATACAATTATGAGAAACTGATCCACCGATATAACAATTGCCAACTTTTTGGTGTTTAGTCTACGCCTCACGTCGGTCGCAGTTGCTATAATAAAATACTTAATGGGTATGCTTACATTTTTGGTGTGTTAAATTCTTTTATTGTGGTCTCTTTTGATTAACCATTACATAATTATCTGCTTTATTCAAAGTCCATTCTCTGCACATAATGTAATATCCGAAAGTTGATTAATGTGTTTTATATTTTAGGTGGTATCGAAATTAAAGAGGCTACAAAGATTCTTGCGATGGACGTCTGCAGCGACAACTATCTGCGATAGTAACCACAAGTGCTCACTAATTAGATGGGAAGACATTAGCGCTCACTAATTAGATGGGAAGACATTAGCACGTGTTACATTAGGATTATTTGGGCATTAAGGCGGGTATTCGATTAGGCTTATTTAACCGTTATTGACAATGCGGTTCCATGTGAAAGTGAAGAAAATCGATGAAGGGTGCAGGTTTTCGTTTTTGCTTCCATGGTCATCGAAGTTCATTTAATGTCGGTTTAAAGGCATTCAAATTCAGGAACTGTATAAAACTTTGAAATGCAATTAAAGAATGGTTTCGAGATATGTATTCATTGTATGTAACAAACTTTTGAATCGCAATTAGAGAATGGTTTCGCAACGAAACATGAACAAACAAGTGCCCAGCTGCAGTAGCGCGGTTCCATATACTTGTTCTTACAATATTGCGGAACCAATAAGTACTAACTATAGTGAGTCCCACACCCATTGCTGCGCATATGCAATAATAACGAGGTTTAGAGGGTCTACTTTTTGAGGTCTTACAAGTGTTACCAAATCTACAAGAAATTATACCTTGACAAGAATAGGATTATTGAAAATAGCGATAAAAGCGCATATATGATCCAAAACACATTCTTGCAACCAAAATATTGAGAAATTCAACATGGTGCACGACACTATATATAATTAAATAAAACGATGTATTGATAAGAAACTATACATATTAAGGCGAGTACATGTTATTAGAAGGTATATCGGTATAGATGTTCAAGAAGGTATATCAAGATATTAGGATATACTATATGAGGTTTCATTTTAACTATTCGGACTTCTAATCTTTGTTTTAATCTTGTACATATTATTAGAAGGTATATCAATATATTAGGATATACAATAGAGGTTTCATTTTAACTATTAAGACTTTTTGATTCACTTGATAAATCAATATAATTTAATGATCGTAAGGTTTTATAAATATATGTGTGTATATATATATATATATATATATATATATATATATATATATATATATATATATATATATATATATATATATATATATATATATATATATATATATATATATATATATATATATATATAATTTGAGCATGTGTGTCATTTGTATCTTTAACCACACAAGTCGGCAGATGTCTCTCTCAGTGGATGCCAAGGTTTCTTATGTGGTTTTATGAAAATGGTGATGCCAACTTTTATCATGTTCTCTTATATATGTTTGGCTATACATTTAAAACATGTATGCTACCTTTTATATAGATGCAAAATTTATGGTTTATATGATTCTCTAAGTGATTATATATGGTGCAATTTTCCTATTAAACTGATGTAAACTCTACACATCTATTTGGATATTAAACTAATTAATGTTGTTCGCTTTGGTTTGGCTAGACGACTTGAAGATATTTTCAAACAAGTATTTTCAAGGACTTTTACTCAAACATCGTTACGCGTGCATAAAATTAGATTTAGTAACGGTTACAATTAGTCAAATCAATGATAATAGTGTCGCGGTGTTTTATCTTTTACCAAAATTTATAAGTAATCGATACTAAATATTACTTGAGCATTCCTTTCGTTGCTTACGATATAGGACGAAAAATAAATATTTTCTCATTAAAGGACTCACTATACCTGAATTTTACTTATTATGTAGTAATATCTAATTTCCTTGCAAAGATGAATAGTTGAATTTCCGAGGCTTTGATATTATTTTAGTTACTTCAGAGTCGTTGGAGCTATCATAAAGGCTTAAGTATAGGAAATGATCAATAGCGTGTCTATTTGCATTTCTTTTTTTATAATATCTTGGTTTAAAAAGCTTTCTATACGTAGAGGCACATTGTTTTCTAAATACTTGAGTAGTACATATAATTTGTTAACCTTTGCTATTTGTTTATTTTAGTCTTGCTGACCTCCAAAAACCACAAGTTGAACTTGATGGAAGGCTTGTGCACCCATTGGTTAAAATCAAGGTTGTCAGGATCGGGATCCTACCTAGGATCGTTTTTGGCTTTGCAAGATCGTGATCGTAGGATCGGATCGGGATCGTAAGATCCTATGAAAATGTGTATATTTTTGTATCAATGTAGTTCAGATATATATCTCGATAAGTCTACACTTAGTCAATTTGTATACTATATAACGTTAAAAAATAAAGAAGGCCCATACTTTAAAGTTTACTTGGTGGTGAATAATAAATAAACCGGTTTAAGTTTTTTGTTTATCCTGTTTGAAATGTACATACGCAAGACTTAATATAAATTAATTAATCATATGTGTGTTGGTAAAATAGCATGTAGTTGTCGTGAAAATATTGTTAGTCATTATCGTAATAATTTTGTACTTAATTTAGCCAATGCTAACACTAATTTCTTACAATGCGCATCTGTCACTTTAAACCGAATGGTCATTTGTAAAAACAATGAATTAGTGATTGTGATTGGGCTTTTGGATCAAACATGGGGCTTAAATGCTTCACATAGAAGAAAAAGTCCAAAAATGGGTTAGCACGTGATCGGATCGTGGCGATCCCACGATCCTACGATCCGATCTCACGATCCCGAACGATCCTACCGATTTACGATCCCATTACGATCCCGATCGTTTTTTAGTGTAGGATCGTAGGATCGTGCGATCTCTACGATCGTGATCGCGATCCCGACAACCTTGGTTAAAATGGTTCGATGGCTTTGTACAACACTTTATTCATTAGGCATAACTGTTTAGCCATGTTTATACTAAAACCAAAGAAAACATACAGCCTTTTGGTAATTGGATTAAAAAATCTTTTTTTTTCTAATTTGTAAATATAAATTGAAGATAATTCTTAAAATTTTATAATTTGATATACTCAGATGTTTTTGTTTTGTGAGACATGTGGAGCGTTGGTTGAATGTTTGTCGGAATAGTGAGGCTCTCAACCCAATAATTTTGGTGAATATATTTATGATATTGTTGACCTACATAATATCTCTCTTTACATGTAACAAGTTCTGTTTCATTAGCAGATGGTGATCAACAAATAAGTAAGTTTTAAAAATTTTCACCCTTTTTATGGTTTTTATGGTGTTTTCTTAAGGTGCTCGGAGCATTAACCGGTTAGGTTGGACATCAATCGCATTGTGCTATTACGGTTAGTTCAGGTAAATATTTCATTTTTATTGTTTTCTTTACGGTTATGGAAAATTATAAAATATAACATCGACCAAAGTATAGATTTTAAAATTTGTGAATGTGAAAGGCCACCTTTTCTTCATCGACTATACTAATGAAAATAACTTTAAACACATAGCTTGATGTGTTTGTAAAATAAACAAGGAAAATCCACATGATTAATCAAAGTACTTTTCCGTAATATCTTATATATATCTACGGCTATCTTAGTGTATTAATGGGATTAATATGCATACTTACCAAGTCAAAAGCCAAAGGAACCGAGATACTTGAGAGTTAAGGAACTAAAAATAAGAGAGTCGATGGAAATGGTCATAGATTACCTTCGACATAATATATGACTATGACACATATAATGATCTTGGAAACTCGATAAGGGAGTTGAATATGCAAGGCCAACCCTAAGAGGTGAAAGAAACCCACATCCTAGACGTTGTCGCACATGAAGTCCTACTACAAGTACCAAATGAGTGTTTTAACCCGCACTTAATCTTAGTGAAATAAAGTGCTATTAATAAACCCCAAAGTCAATCTAATTTACCAATATTATGTAGATATAAGAGCCGGAAGCAAGTGAATACCATTATATTTTCTAAATATGTACCAAGAGATGAAGCTCTAAGGGAACATGACGTACGAATGTTCCAATCTAAGGGTATGTATAGGAATGTACTACAAGATGGTATGAGTTCAAACATGCATGAAATGTTAAAGTTTTTGGAAGTTAGTGGATCTATCAAGAAATGCTCAATTTGGGACTCAAAAACCATGCCACGTAAGTGTCAAGTTAATTAAATGGTTATTTTAACAGTGCATTACAAACCCTTTCTTGATCATAAATCATAAACATCATTGAATTACTGTGGAACTCAACAAGCTATAAACGAGATGATGAACTTAATTGGTCACTAAACTCTTGCGGGTGAACCCTATTAGCTTAGAAAACTGAAGCTATGTTCCTAAAAATAAAAACCAAAATCAAAAACTTACCTACTTTTAGATGCTTTTATGGAGTATAGTAACATCAATTATAGATCTTAACCGCTTCATTTAACTTTTAATTACTTTTACTATATATTTGTTCTACTAAATCCTAAAAATAAAAACCACAAATAAAAAAAACTTACCGCTTTTAGCAGCTTTATGGATTATGGTAACATCAATTATAGATATTAACCGTTTCATTTAATTTTTAATTACTTTTTAGTATATATTTGTTCTACTAGATCCTAAAATAAAAACCACATGTCATACCCGTCCATCGGACGGGTTTTGACACTAGTGTGTATATATATATATATATATATATATATATATATATATATATATATATATATTAGGATCCAGTGAGAAGTAAATTAAAATAAGAAGTGGTGAGAAGTGACCAAAACCACGCATTTGAGATGCAACGACTTGCATTAGATGCATTTCTATTCATATAGATACAACATCTTGAGTTATGAAAGTTAATTTGATGTATAGATGGTGCAAATTGATTTTCATGATTTTGGCACGTGCGAGGAACAAAAACAAGAGAAATCATGAAATGCATCTAAAATACGATATGCATCGATTAAAAGCTAGAAAACACAATATGGTGCGTTATAATGCATCTAAGATTATAGGGATGCATCTAATTTAGGTCGGTGCATCTCGGATTTGTGGTTATAGTTCTTCTTATTACTTATTTTAAGTAAACTTTATTTGATCCTAACTTATATATATATATATATATATATATATATATATATATATATATATATATATATATATATATATATATATATATATATATATATATATATATATATATATATATAGTGTAAGGTTATTTACAGAACCAAGAAAATTGCGAGAACTACGAGAACCACCAAGGACCAATCAGATTTTAGATAATTAATTTTCCATTTTCTTTTTTCTGCCTATTTTTGGAGGGGTATTTTTGGTATTTTGTATTATTCTACATTAATTATCTGTATGTATTTACTCCTGTATTATTGGAAACATGATCAATTAAGTTACGTATAGCATATTCATTTGTTCAAAAACCCTAAAACAGTTTTTATCATCACCATTGATCAACACCATTTTTTTAACCCAGATCTTCATTAAAAAAGCAAAAAGAAATGGATTCTACTCGTGAAAACATTGTTGAAGAGAATTCAATGTTCCAATCGAAACCCCAATGCAAACACAATCAATGACGACTTTGTTAATTCGATGAATATGATCCTTCGTAAGTAACATCATTCTAATTCATTTAATTTAATCATCGTTAAATTGTTTTTGTGGCTACGCTTTAGATTCCGATTAATAATTTTTATGATGATTGGTGATGAGTGTGGCTTATAAGGTTCGATTTAATATATTTACTGATATACTGCATATGGTTTAGCCTTTTGTTTTTGAAATTGTTCTATATACTTGAATTGTCTTTTGTTCCTGAATTAGTAATAAATATCAGGTTTCGTTTCTAAAATCGTTTTGATTCAGACTTTTATCTGATGCATGCAGGAAAGTTTGATGTTGTGTTTAGATCCTATTTCATGAGGTCTAAAGAATGGCTGTTAGAGAGCTAGTCGTGGTCCCTTACTCTAGTTTTGTGTATTATTTTCTAAGGAGCTAGTTTTGTAGAAAGATGCACATGTACAATACTCATGATCACATGTGCACGAAAAATACGATGAAGAAGAGAAAGACAATGAATATACATGTGCATAGCTTGAACCTCAGTTTCCAGATTATAATTGCTATCTACATATGCAACTTTGATTGTCTTTGGTTCCTGAATTAACAATGAATAATTTTTGATGATGATTGGTGATGAGTGTGGTTTATAAGGTTCGATTAAATATATTTATTGATATAGTGCATATGGTTTAGCCTTTTGTTTTTGAAATTTTTCTATATACTTGAATTGTCTTTGGTTCCTGAATTAGTAATGAATATCGTGTTCGCTTTCTAAAATCGCTTTTGATTCGGACTTTATTTGATGCATGCAGAAAGTTTGTCATTGCGCTTGGATCATATTTCATGAGGTCTAAAAATGTCTGTTTGAGAGCTAGTTATGGTCCCATACTCTAGTTTTGTGTATTATTTTCTAAGGAGATTGTTTTGTAGAAAGATGCACATGTGCAATGCTCGTGATCACATGTGCACGAAAAATACGTTGAACACAATGAAGAAGAGAAAGACAATGAATATACATGTTCATAGTTGTAACCTCGTTGCCATATTATAATTGTTGTGTACATATGCAACTTTGATTATCTTTAGATCCTAATTAGTAATGAATATCGTGTTTGGTTTCAAATATTTTTAATCCAGGACTTTTATTTGATGCATGCGTGAAAGTTTGTTATTGCATTTGGATCCTATTTCATGAGGTCTAAGGAATGCCATGTTAGAGAGCTAGTTGTGGACCCTTACTCTAGTTTTGTGTATTATTTTCAAGGAGAAAGTTTTGTAGAAAGATGCACATGTTCAATGCTCATGATCACATGCGCACTAAAATACATTGAACACAATGAAGAAGAGAAAGACAATGAAAATACATGCATAGATTTAACCTTAGTTTCTAGATAATAATTGCTATGTACATATGAAACTTTGATTACTAAGTTACATAAGTAGATTTTATTAATGCACGTGTGCAATGTTCATGATCACATGTGAAGAAAAAAGCGTTGAACGTAATGAAGAAGTGAAAGACAATGAATATACATGTGCATAGCTTTAACCTAAGTTGTCGATTATCATTGTTGTATACATATACAACTTGATTACTAAGTTACATATGTAAAATTTATAAATGCACGGTGCAATGTTCATGATCACATGTGAATGAAAAAAACATTGAACGTAATGAAAAAGAAAGACAATGAATATACATGTGCATAGCTTTAACCTAAGTTTCCAGATTATCATTGTTTGTGTACATATGCAACTTTGATTACTAAGTTACATATGTAGAATTTATATATTCCTATACGTGTATAGAGCATGGCAAACCAAGGTTAATTGGTATTTGCATTAATCACGAAGTCGTTCATTAATGTTTGCATTTGGTACAAATACATATATATGCACACTTTACACTAGTACACTAACTAATATTCCACATTGTGTACAATACATATGCACACAACTACTTACTCCTATATCTTATATTATACAATACATATAACAAGTTTGAAGTGATCACCTTTGGTACAATACATGTGCACACATGTATTAGCCAAATTCCCTAAATCCAAACACTCGTCTAACAACTCAAAACACTTGTATATGAATAAAACATTTAAAATTCCAAACACAATTGTATTTCTTACAATACATATGCACACATTATCCAGGTAGATTTAACTAGAATATACATTTGGTACAATACAATGCATATATGTGACGTTCATTGAAACTAGATGCTTGATTGTTTGGTTAAGTAACATTTTGGAAGTCACCGTCCCTTTCTTCTGCGTGTACATTTATTGCTTCATCAATGGTATTTTCCTTCAGAAGTGGCCCCTTCCCTTTGAACCTACCGCTTCTCCTTAATTCTGAAACATATACAACATCCATTATACACATATGCAATTACATATATCGAATTAGCCAAATCCCCTAAATCAATACACTAGCTAAATCCTTACGTCTAAACATATATGCATTAGCCCAAAATCCCTACATCAATACCACTTTGAAATCCCATAAATCAATACACTAACTTTTTGTATCAATTACACGAGAACAAAACAGAATCCATAAATTCCCATTCAGACATTCCATCAAACACATGGTGTTCACCAATCCAAACACCCCCCAAAACCCAACCAAGATCCAACCTTTATCACACAACACAAACACAAACACATGTATTTCTCGACTAAAATTACTTACGCTAACCACCATCAACAGTCATGATACTCTTATCATCAAACCAATAACTAACAAATACAAATGGTTTTCAGAGACATGTATTTTATCAAATCTATAATACTATTTCAAAGATATAACAACAATCAGTTGAAATTACTAATCATGATCCTACATCTAGTTTATCAGCAAAAACAGAAGTGTATTAGACATTCATTATTACAATAAACACACATGTACTAACCAAACCAGATACACCTATCCAAACACCATTATATAAGAGATACTACAATAACATCTACAAAACGGCTACACATGTATAAGAGATACTACAATTTTTATCTCAAGAAACCATATAAAGATTTTCTAACCATATAAAGACAGATGTTTATCTCAAGAAACCATATAAAGACATATGTTGATTATGTTATGAAACACAAATGTATTTTTAGAGCAATCATCATAAAATTAATCATAACACATGTTTATCCAAACCAACACACATGTATAAGAGATACTACAATTTTTATCTCAAGAAACCATATACAGATGTTCTAAGCATATAAAGACATATGTTTATCTCAAGAAAACATATAAAGACAAATGTTTATCTTAGATATCCAAACTAACACAGATATTTATCTCAATAAACCATATAAAGCCATCTTTAATAGCCTTTCTTTTAAAAAATAAACACATATGTTCTAACCAACCAAGCTTTAAACCAGCATGATCTAAACCAGCATGATCCAAACACAATCATAATCACATGATCTAAAACATACTAACTGTTAATTGTAAAGCTTTACAATTACATTACATATTTTTATTTTTTCATTTTAATGAAGCCCAAATAAATCAACAAAACCTAAAATTC
This sequence comes from Chrysanthemum lavandulifolium, assembly GCA_022545495.1. Taxonomy (NCBI): domain Eukaryota; kingdom Viridiplantae; phylum Streptophyta; class Magnoliopsida; order Asterales; family Asteraceae; genus Chrysanthemum; species Chrysanthemum lavandulifolium. The sequence continues at coordinate 63,773,648 of CM040245.1, forward strand.
AATTAACACACCTATAAACTTATACAAAAACACAGCTTAATCATAACACATGTTTATCCAAACCAACACACATGTTATACAAAATTAATTGAAACTGAAACATAATTGTATGAAACACAAATGTATTTTTAGAGCAATCATTAAAAAATTAATCATAACACATGTTTATCCAAACCAACACACATATATAAGAGATGCTACAATTTTTGTAAATTCAATAATCACATATTCTATTGTTAATTGTATCAGACACACAATTATTCATGTACAGCAGAGGATACCAAAAAAAATGCTAACAAAAACCAAAATTAAAGCATAAAAACACAATGTAATGTTCCAGTAACAAAGAACACTATACACCAATCAAAACCATATATTGGTTACATACGACCAACCAAAACCATATATTGGTTACATACGACCCACCTAAAAAACACACATGCAGTTTCCTAAATCGATTTTTTTTAATTAAAGATCAATGCACAGTAAATTATTGTTAAATAACACAATCAAAAAACAATTAAACGAATACCTTCCATTAATCACTAGGAAAAAATGCCGTTTTAATTCTTTTGGGTTGAGTATTTTTTCTGATTCCCAAACCCTAATAATTGGGGCTTTTAGCGTCACATAAAGATAAGGATCGTGTGTGTGTTTTGATTTGTGAGTTATTTCAGGAACTGATATGATTGCTACAAGTGGGGGAAGAAGTTATGATAACTTCTCAGATAACTTCTCCTCGGGGAATTTAATGAATTGTAAAATACCAAAATGTCCTCAATTTTAAATAAATGGGAAAATAGTTCTACTTATTTACCAAAATGTCATGTGCATCCTCCACCTTGATCATAAAATTGAATGGTAGGATCGGTTCTCAGCTTCTCGTATTTTATTTGGTTTAAAATAACCTTCCCTATATATATATATATATATATATATATATATATATATATATATATATATATATATATATATATATATATATATATATATATATATAGAGGGTTAATGTAGATCGCTTAAAATTGTAAAAATAAGATCAAATCTAAAAACCACTAAAACATTTATAAATAACAATTTTAGCAATCATACACAAAAAATAATATTTTAATACAAATTAACATTTTAGCAACTAATAACCAAATGATACATGAGTTTGGATTAGTGATACACCGACACACATTACACTAATAAATATTCTAAAACTTGATACATACAAAAACATACACATTAAACTTCTAATCAAAGTGTATCACCTAGGTTTCAGAATTTTAAAAAGAAATCTATCAAACTTTAACAATTTTATTGTAGTAAATAAAAATTATTTTTATTGTAAGAGAGTATCTTTTGTCAAATTTTAGATTCGATCTCATTTTAACAACTTTAAGCATGATCTTATTTGATCTAGATTCTATATATATATATATATATATATATATATATATATATATATATATATATATATTTGAATATTAATAATTATACTCTTTAAAGTATCTACATGATTTTTGAATATTTATTTTTATTTTATCTTTATAAGTAATATTTTACTTGTATCATCTATCTATATGGGACAAATTTAACAAACATTATTTTTAAGAACTAAATTTTCTTAGTATAATGTAAGTGATTTTTAAAGTCGCATGGTGTTATTATTTAATGATAACTTATGACCACGCTATCATCAACTATTTTTATCTCATACCTTTACAATACGCTTACTACCAACCATTATTATCGCTACCACATCACGCGATAATCTACAATTTATATGAAATTTTTGTTATTGCATATGAATATTCAAAACTAAAATTATCGTCGATATATTTATTGTATTGTAAAATATAGATCTAAAAAAAAAATTCGCTTAATATTTAATCAGATGACGTCCGGTCAAGAACGCTGGTCAAGATCAATTAGTACGCTAGTCGTTATAAAACTTAGTCATCAATTGCTGGATGAATTCTCTCAATACTTCCTTGATTACGTGAACTTTACCGAACTTATTCATTTCAAACAATCCTATCAGTATTTAGATACTTGAAATACTCCTAGATGAATCTATTTTTTATACAGGCATATTTTCCACTTGCTAGACAATTTAGAAATTTTATAAATGTTACAAGCAAAATAAGAATATGATATAGAAAAAATACATTATTCTATTGAATAGTTATGCTATATACTCCGCGTATTTTCAGGTTTTAGACAATTGTGGTATAAAGTAACTAGACGAATACTTGCGCAAAGCGATGGTGTATAATAACATATAATTATACTTGCAAACTTTTCTTTTAGAGTGATCATTGATGCAACTTACAAGTTCAATATGCAGTTATTGCGAGAAAAAAATTATAAGTTATAAACGAAAAATAATAAAGGCTTGAGGATTAAATAATATTTAAAATATGAATTTACCAGTAAATGTTGTTATTATTTTCAATCAAGTGTATTTTAGTAATTAACATCAACATTTCATGTATAACAACATATTTTATAATTACAATCATTATATATGTATAAATATGAAAAGAATGAGTTCATTAAATACTATTTTACACATAAGATGAGGCTTAATTACAACCCAATGGGTTGTGGTTAACAAAACCCAAAAAAATAATGTAAATGATTTATAGATAGTACAAATATATAGATTAACATTGATAAAATTATTGATGATGTTGTTAGTTTCCTAAAAACAGAAAGTCGCTCTCAAAGATAAATAAAAGAGTTGGAAATTAGCATAGAGTAGGTATTGAAAAGGAATATAAGCTATAAATAAGATAAGAGTTGCTTTTTTGCATGCCTTTTATATTTGAATTCTCATAATTGCTTTTCTTAATGCATCAATTGTTGAAGATGCTTTTTGTTAAAAAAAATATATTTATAACATATTGATTGTGATTCGTGAGATCATAAATTATATAGTTGTTCATTTTTCATTAGTTAAGCTTTTTATAGAGATAGAAATCTATTATCTTATTGATTTAATTTTATTTCTAAATATATATCCTAGCTATATTAAGAAAGTGAACGCAAACCAGTATATATTGTCAAATAATTCACGAATTTATATTTTCTTAAAAATGAATAATAAATTCTCCTAACTATTAAATTTATTTAATTTTTTGAGATTGTTAATCTTATGTGTTGTAATTAAAGTTACCATAATGAAAAATTAAACAATTAATTAACATGAGACGTTACATGTTTTTTTAATTATAATCATTACATATACATAAATATAGAAATAATGAATTTATTAAATGCTATTTTTTCATAATTATTAAGCTTAACCACAACCATATGGGTTGTTGTTAACAAAACCCTTTTTATAATAGTAATCGTTATAGGTTTGTCTAATGAGCACTAGTTAGATATTATTAATTAAACTCAAAATTTTCTTTTAAGTTGATAAATTGTATTTAGCACACATTAATTAAGTTTAAAAACTACTTTAACTAATATCTTTTTTTATTTAAGCAAACTCATATTTTCTTTTTTAATCGTTTAAAATAATGCTCTTAGAGCACCCGATAAACAAACTTATCGTTAAATTATGTCTAATAATAACAAGCTACGTATAAAGATGTACCATATACGATAATTTTAAATAACATCACAGAATCATGTCCATGACTACTATACATGACATATTTATGCATGTCTCAGTATCTTTGATAACTTTCAATAGAATGAAACTTAAAATGAAATAACTTTATATATTTTGCTGTGAATCTTTGATCTGTCTAGACACAGCTTTGATAAAATCATAATTTGATAAAGTGATAAGTGATAAGGGAAGGGTAGATGTTCAAAAAAAAAAAGATAAGGGAAGGGTAAGCCCTTTTGTCCTTTTCCTTCCTTTGTAAGTTATAAAGACATTTGACCAACCCATCTACCAAAAATTCAAAATTATTAAAAATCACAAGATATTCAAAATAAAAAAACTAAAAATATTGCATGACCTCAGAATTCACTCGATTGGGTTTGCAACTTTGCAAGTTGCATCTTTCCTCAAAAACATTGCTATTTAGAAATACGATCATTACAATAATACATGTGCCATGCCTACATGTTTTTTTCTTTTTGTTGTTTGTTTTATGAAATGATAGGATGATTAAAAACACGCTAATTATATGATTATATGCAAGAAAGTTTATTTTGTAGCAATTTAACCCACTTCTTCACAAACCAATAAACTATTGCCACATAGTATTAGGCATATAATTAAACATGTTTTTTAGTCATCCTTATCATTTCTCTTTTTTTATTCTGCCAAGTCTCCTTAGCTAGCTATTTGACTAGAAATATTGAAACCTGGTTTTGACGAAAAGAGTTGATTTGCACACATGTGTTCTTTATTGAGAGTTTGAGACACCCATTTATGCATGCATTTGATATGATAGTTGTACCATATTTCTATTATATGCTTTTATCAATTTATACACATTCTATCCCTAACTAGCTGACATTAAAATGAAAACCATGTTACTTGCAGGTTTTTCACTTTTTCTTGGTGAGATTATAGTTTGTAGGGAACCTAGCACCTAGGATTTGATTAAGAAGGAGCAATGTCATCGGCCTTTATTTGTTCCCTAAACTGTAAGCAACAAACTATATATGATCGAAAAGTAAACATTTTGGTAGATATGGTGTTGAATGTTAATATGTTATTTATGTTGATGCATGCACTACTGGAGGTTTTTAGCTACTTGAATTATTCACATCTGTGTATGATCTAGATAATCTTATTAATCAAAAAGAAAATCAAATCCATATTCCTTGACTCAGGGTTTAAAACTCGAGCTGATTCGTGATCTCAAAGACTCAGGTATCCAATATGGACTATTGTCATTATTCATCGCATTAACAATACAGTTTTTGTTATGCTTGACATGACAAATGTGCTTGATTTATTTATCTTTCGCTTTTAGTCGTTACTTGTATAAAAATCAGCGAAGGGACGCAAAATAGCAGAATGTATGATCATAAGTACAATTGTATGATTAATGTATGCGTATTCAGTATTTCAGTATTACAAATTACAGATGTTAGATAAAAAATGCTTTTTGAGAAGTAATAAAGTTACTAAAATTGTTTAGCAACAGAAATGGTAAAAAGAAGCTTTGCGGTTTGTGGGGAACATCCTCCAAAGAGCCAGGATTCACAAAATCTCTTTCATTAAATCTTTGGGGCCCGGCGCGAACTTTGGCCACTTTTACTTTTATTTTTGCTTCGTTTATATGAAGTTACTAGGTACATCATGGATGAGTATGTCTTGTTTCAAGAAAACTTTAATGATTAATATGATCATTCTTAAAAGGAGAATAGGTGATCGGGGTGATTAGTATTAACGGATGAACTTGAGGAGCTTTTGACATATCATTGCTTACCCATTTCATCAAATTACAATGCAATTTAAGATAACGAAATCTATTCATTAACTTGACATGGTTCAAAGAAATAAATGCGAATAAGTTATACTTAGCATGTACCGCATTATATTATAAATTTATAATTATCTATAAATTATATCCTCAAAGCAAATAGTCATGCAAGTTATAGTAGTATACTTGTATAATATTAGGTTAAAGTTATAAAACTTTATTAGTTGCATGAAGCCATGATACAAAACGAAAAAACATAGAGAGAAAAGGAAACGAATGGTCCTTGTGGTTTGTGTTAACTTGCATGCTTTGGTCCTTTGACTTTTTTCTGACCTAGATTGTCCTCAACTTGTAAACCCTTAACACCCATAGTCCTTTGATCAAACTGACGTTACATATGACCGTTAAAACTCTTCATGTAACTTGCACATGCATGTATTATAGTCATTTTATGTGTGTACCATCTCTTTCTTTTTTGGAACACAAGATATAAAATATTTAGTTCAAGTCCACTCGAGTCACCATTTACCCATAACCAGCCATTTATCACCAACACCATTTTCATCTACAACTATCACCATCATGTCCTTTCACTAAATTAACCTCGACCATCGCACCTACACAACCACTATACGAATAGATTTGTACCGCCTTCGCGTCGCATCGCCACCCACAAATCCACGCGACCTTAGTTGTTTATATAACCTTTTCTATGAAGATGATTTTTATTTTTTGTAAATACTTTAGGGTTTTTATATAAAAGAAACGTTCGTATGAAATTGGTTCTATATGTAGTTTAGAGTTAATTACATAAATCGACCTTGTGGTTTACAAAGTTTTTTCACCTTTCTCGTATAAAAACTTTAAAAATTACATCACTCGTCCTTGTACTTGACACTTTATAACAGACTCGTCCTTTGACCAAATAACCGTTAAAAAATATAGGTATTAAGTGTTTCCAAGTTGGGGACTATTTAGGTTAGAACGAATGTTAAAAGACCAAACATGTAAGTTAACAAACCACAAAGACCGTCCATGTATTTTACTAAAAATAAAAGATAAGTTAATAGAAAGGACAAAACAAGAAATTGAGATGTATTTTGTTTACCAGTTTCTTTTGATGGAAATCGTCAGTTAGGCTGCCCACAGTGGGTCGGTCGACTTTGTGGGTTTCCTTGGGTTGAGCATCGGTTGCCCCATTGTGGGTGGGTTGTCTTGGTCGGTCGAGGGAGGAACTAGTTCGTGTAGACGACCTAGTTGGAAACACACATACTTCCAAAAAATTGTACTATTTGGCATTAAAAAAAAAAAAAAAAAAAAAAAAAAAAAACTTGGTCACCAAAGGTGGCAACCAGGTCGTCATTGGGTTGGTTTGAGAGAGAAAGGATATGGCGCTGTGACTCCAGTCACCAATGCTAAATGACATGTTTATAAAAAGGACAAGTTTTCAGTCGTTTTTGTTTTGACATGCATTTCGTGACCTCATAAATGAATTTGCGACACATGGATTTCTTTTTTGCTTCATATAATAAATTATACTAGGTGTGGAAACTCGCCCAATTTTGCGACACCTAGAAAGATTTTCTCGCTTCATAAATAAAAGCGATAAATGAGTATATGTCACAATTCTCAATTTCCGGTCATTTCTCAAACTCCATATTCATCATTTCATATCAATTTATGCATGGTTTTGCATTTCACGTTAAACGCATAATTTCTTATTAAATAAACGTTATCGCGTAAATTATTTATTTTGAACAATTGATCCATTACTTCCAAAAATTATTTCAATATATTTTTATACTCATATTAAGTTTATAAAAATAATATTATGAGTTTACCCAAGTTTTAAATTTATTTTGTATATAAATGGTTATATTTATATAATTACGGCGATTTTATTAAATACTACACGATTATTATTATATCACTTAAATTTTATGGAAATATATTTTTATGATTTTATGACCTCAATATATTTTATCTTGACCCGTTAAAATTTATATTTAGCTAACGCTACCTTACAAGCTCAAATATATACCTAATTACTAAATTGCTTACAAAATACACATCTATTATATACACTTATACTTTAAAAAAAAAAAAAAAAGTATCAAGTTACAACAAACACCCCTTGTCGACATACAAGGATGATTCACATTTTACTAAATATCTACTCTTTAATGTATTATACTATAATCAAATATCAAAACACATACAACTTCATTATTTCAAAGTGTTTTAGATCAAATCTCTTCCTTTCTCTCTTGCAAAACCGCCAAGCCAAGACCAAGGAGGATCATCATAAAATTTCAAGACAAGGTTTTATTACACTCTAGTATCACTTGTTGTAAAGGTTTTGCAATAAAACCTCAAGTGATTAGAAAACCCTTTGTCCTTAAAACCTCATCATATTTCTTGTAAGCATTCATATTCATGTTGTTATTTCATATTCATTATTATGGTCATATCATTTTATTTGAGAAACATGCAAGTCTCATGATGTTTATACCATTTTTAGGTTTTAAGTGTTATATATATATAATTCATCCTATAATTACTCCTTGTTATATATTATTCTTGGTGATGTCTAGGAACCCATGACACCCAAGAAGGTGTATGGTAGGATTAGAATAGCTTCGAGTTGTTTTGAATGGGTTAGAATAGGTTTGCGCGAAAACTCATTTTACAAGTTTAATAAAGGGTCTGTCCTTATTTTGAAAATCTGGAAAATCCGACAGTAAGCAAAATATTTTGGGCTAGATATTTGGAAAATATACTTTAAAACGAAACCGTGGCGCATTGAACGGATTAAACGGAGTTATAACGAAGAAGTTATGAATTTTTCAATTTGTGACTAAAAATATAATTTTCCGAATTTCAGCAAGTTACGCCAAATTTGTACGAGTCAAAATGAAGCTTAGGCGTTATAAATTGTGTCGACTTATCAAAAATATATTAGTATACTTTGACACGAATCTAAGGACATATAAAACGTGAAAACGGAATTGAAACGATTAAATTATACACGTTTTCACAAAGTTGCCAGAACTTATATTATATAAGAAAAACTATATTAATTCTAATAGGCAAATAATACGGCAAAACTAAGGACCATGTTAGAGGACGTTTTAACAATGATGTAGAACTTTTATAACATGATGTCTTCTAGTAAAAGTGAGATCGCCAAGTATATTTTCCAAAATGTCCACCATTTGATTAGCGGAGTTGTAATGAATTAGATACGTTTACTCAAACTTTGCCAAAACCATTCTTAAACTATATTTTGGGACATAAGTACCATATTTAACCTCTATTTTCCTTATGTTCGAGACCCTAGGATGGAAATGTATGTACTAAAACTTTGAGATAATGGTACGAGCTTCCCAAACCGTTGAGTTCATTTCCTAACGCCGACGTGCACCAATTTACGACTAGCTTTTAGAGGCGCTTTTTGTCACTTTCATGGAAATTTCAACGAAATTATTTTACGATTTAAAAGTTATAATTTCACAATAAATCACTAAATGATTATCGTCGGATATCATTTCAATTTAAATACATGTGAAGTAATTTAAAATGGTCAAGACGTTAAAAGATAATATTTCCGATTTAAAAGTATTGTTTTCAAAAATTCATAAGTGGTATAAATATCATCCGAATCGCATGCATAACATTACATCATGACTTATTACATATCATATCATACATAATAGGTCAGCTTTAGATTCACGCTATATTTTGGTGTAACCACTTTTGTCATCGCATCTATTCATCAAGTGAGTAATCACATCCCCTTTACCGCTTTTACTATATTTTGGGGGCGAAATGCATGAACAATTCTTGAGCTAAATTGATCACTACTTTTATTAACTTGTTTGACTAGAACTTGTGAACTTGAAAATCCTTGAACTTAATTACGAACTTATGACTTGTTGGAACTTATTGAACCGGACGTGTTATGACCTTGTCCCAAAGTCTCCCATGTTTGGAGCATCACTATAAAGTCTCCCATGTTTGGAGCATCACTATAAAGTCTCCCATGTTTGGAGCATCACTATAAAGTCTCCTATGTTCGGAGCGTATCTTTGGGAAGAGGCACCCAGTATATCTTTGGGAAGAGGCACCCAACATAACTTTGGGTAGTGGCACCCAGTATAATTTGGTTTCATCAGGAGCATCCCTGAATTATTATATACGTGGTACTATATTGTGAACTATTATGACCGTTTATACTTGACTACTTGATACGCTATATTTTGTGCAATGGGTTGTGAACACACAAAGTTGCAAGTTTTGTATGGGCGAACTTGAACCGAGTGGATTTACAATGCCTTTGCTTTTTGAACTATTTTTCGATGACCGAAAGCTTTGAATATTTCTTACGAAGTTTTCTTATTTTGAGAAACGTATACTCACCAACTATTTTCATAGTTGACCCGTTTTTCTCTCATGCATTTCGGTGATCGTTAGTAAGCTTTTCTACCGGTCTTGCACAATGAAGTTTTCACTTGTCACTACAAATCGTTATGTAATAAAATGCAATATTTTGGAATCTAAACTTTGTAATATATTTGCCGATGACTAAACCGGTATTGTAATGGTGTACTCTTTCTTTTAAATCTTAACGTTGGTATGTTCTATTATCTTGTGTTATGTTCCTTCCGTTACACCTCGTGTTTCCTCCCATGAGAGTGTGACATGATTGGTACCAGAGCCAAAGGTTATAGAGAATGCCGATTTTCAAAAATAAAATCACACTATAACCGGAAATTTTTTTATTAAACATTGAACATCATCCGAAATCAACTAGTTCTATCGTTGCATCGTTAATCATAAATTATACATAGCCCGATCAACTATGTCTAATTTATGAAGAACCATGCAATGATAAGAAGGGTAATTTTAAATCATGTTTAGTCGAGTCTTTTGAGTCTGGTCACCTGAAGTTGCATTGGTCGGGTGGGTATGCATAGCATGTTTTTACGTTCACATCTACATTACCGTATCTTATTTATACCTTCTCTTTTTCATCTTTCGACTTGTTAGACATAGCATGTCTCTGTTCCTGTCATATTTCGATCACTATAACACATTACCACCGTTCTAAACCTCATCTTCCTTCGTCCGAGTGTCATTTACTCAACCCGATATTTTGGTCCATTGTAGGATCATGGCTGCCAGAAACACACGCTCAGGAGTCAACAACAACGGCAACCCAAACAACAATGACAATCCAAACAACAACGCGACTGGAATAGAGGATCTACTCACCCAAATTATGACGCCTTGATGCTAGACGCAACCAACAACGGAGAAGGTATCAAACACCGTAATGGGTGCGCTACAAGACTTTCATGACATGCAAGCCGATGGAATTTTATGGTATCGAGGGTGCCATTGGATCGTTAACTGGTTCGAGAATGTTGAGTCGAAACTTAGTATCACGGCAAGTGTCAAGGAAACAAAGTTGAGTTCTCTGCTGGTCTCTACAAGGTCGAGCATTGACCGTGGAACAACCAATTGCGACTAGAGGAAGAGGGTCGCAAATGCGTTATCTTGGGAAGCATTTAAGAAACTACTAACGATGAGTAATCAGAGAATGTATGAAGTGAGAGTTGAAGCGGAATTTTGGAATCACTTGATGGTTGGAGTAGAAGTCGACAAGTACACGATCCATTTCCATGAGTTAACTAGGATGGTTCCTCACATGGTTTCCACCGTGGAGAGTTGATCGACCGATATATACGGGATTGATACCGGAAATTGGGAGGGACGCCACCTCATCAAACCCAACCACTCGCAAGCCGTGGGTATGGCGTATCACTTGACAAATGATGTGATCGGTGCGGAGGACTAGCAAAGCGAATGACAATGGACGAAGCGCGGAGGAGGATCACCGTGAAGCCGAGACTAGGTCACAAGACAAGAGGCAACGAATAACCGGGAACTATGGAGCGACTACCGAGCGCAAAGATACGCAGTCCACATCCTTTGTGCACTCGATGTAACTATCACCACTGAGACGCGCCAGGCGCGACAAATGTGGACGACGGGCCACTTCGCAAAATTGCTCAAACAGGATCGGAATCAAGGATGAGAAAAAGCATGTTACGAGTGTGGAAGTCTAGATCACCTTCGCAATACCGCCCAAAGTCGAAAAGAACTCCTAATCAGAGGTAATCGTCCAAACTCGGCATTGGCAATAGAAGCCCACAAGATCGTAACATTCAAGTTCCTCCCGCACGTGGTCGAGCATTCTATCCGGGTACCGAGGAAGCCCGCAACGCCGTAACGGGTACATTCTTTTGAACAACTACCTTATTTCGCACGACATGATTTTGAGTGCATAACTTCCTTCCAATTTTACCACGCTCACGACATTGATTAATTTGAGGCGATCGATATCGACCTTAGTTGTAATGTATTTTGTTGATTTGATTGATTTGTGTAAGCAAATCCAATATCGAGCGAATCTTTCAAAAGACTTAATTCAAAAGACTTGTTTCTAGCTCGATCTAGTGACGCTCTTGTTTGATGAGTTGCGAAAGTCAAGCTAAGAAACAAGTTTACTCAAGTCACTACCTAAAGGTCTTTTGAGGGCTACGTTCGATATTGGGTAAGTTTACCCCATCAAATCTAATCACGGGCACGTAGTTAGTTGGATGAGGAATCCATATGCATGAGCATTGAACTTTTAGAACCTTTGTCCCGGTTCGGACTATAGTATCATTAATTGAATCACGAGGACGTGATTCCTCTGACATGGGAAGAATGTCACAATTCTCAATTTCCGGTCATTTCTCAAACTCCATATTCATCATTTCATATCAATTTATGCATGGTTTTGCATTTCACGTTAAACGCATAATTTCTTATTAAATAAACGTTATAACGTAAATTATTTATTTTGAACAAGTGATCCATTACTTCCCAAAATTATTTCAATATATTTTTATACTCATATTAAGTTTATAAAAATAATATTATGAGTTTACCCGTGTTTTAAATTTATTTTGTATATAAATGGTTATATTTATATAATTACGGCGATTTTATTAAATACTACACGATTATTATTATATCACTTAAATTTTATGGAAATATATTTTATGATTTTTATGCCTCAATATATTTTATCTTGACCGTTAAAATTTATATTTAGCTAATGCTACCTTACAAGCTCAAATATATACCTAATTACTAAATTGCTTACAAAATACACATCTATTATATACACTTATACTTTAAAAAAAAAAAAAAAAAAAAAAAAAAAGTATCAGTTACAACAAACACCCCTTGTCGACATACAAGGGATGATTCACATTTTTTACTAAATATCTACTCTTTTAATGTATTATACTATAATCAAATATCAAAACACATACAACTTCATTATTTCAAAGTGTTTTAGATCAAATCTCTTCCTTCTCTCTTGCAAAACCGCCAAGCCAAGACCAAGGGAGGATCATCATAAAATTTCAAGACAAGGTTTTATTACACTCTAGATGTGGGCGTAGCTATGTGGAGGGAAGGTGGCCACGCCCACCCACAAAGCCCTACTAATTAGCATATGTGTTGTAGTCCAAAGAATTCACTATCATATATTAACATTTGATCCACCTACAAACTAGATATCTTTCTATTAGTTCACGTATTAGTTCCTCATCCATCCATCAATCCATATTCATCCTATAGCCAAGAATTTTGGTTCGATTCATTTTTGATGATTTTAGTTATGCAAATGAATGTCGTGTGCAACTAAAACGTTGAATGAACAAATATGTTGCAAACATTTTACATAGTTATATATTATACTCCGTAATCTTTTGTTTTCTAACATGCCGTGTCCTTTTTTATTTTTGGCCCCCCGAAAAATTCGCCACGCCCCTGCTCTAGTATCACTTGTTGTAAAGGTTTTGCAATAAAAACCTCAAGTGATTAGGAAAAACCCTTTGTCCTTAAAACCTCATCATATTTCTTGTAAGCATTCATATTCATGTTGTTATTTCATATTCATTATTATGGTTATATCATTTTATTTGAGAAACATGCAAGTCTCATGATGTTTATACCATTTTTTTAGGTTTTTAAGTGTTATATATATATATAATCCATCCTATAATTACTCCTTGTTATATATTATTCTTGGTGATGTCTAGGAACCCATGACACCCTAAGAAGGTGTATGGTAGGATTAAAATAGCTTCGGAGTTGTTTTGAATGGGTTAGAATAGGTTTGGCGCGAGAAAAACTCATTTCGACAAGTTTAATAAAGGGTCTGTCCTTATTTTGAAAATCTGGAAAATCCGACAGTAAGCAAAATATTTTGGGCTAGATATTTGGAAAATATACTTTAAAACGAAACCGTGGCCGCTTGAACGGATTAAAACGGAGTTATAACGAAGAAGTTATGAATTTTTCAATTTGGCGACGAAAAATATAATTTTCTGGAATTTCAGCAAGTTACGTCAAATTTGTACGAGTCAAAAATGAAGCTTAGGCGTTATAAATTGTGTCGACTTATCAAAAATATATTAGTATACTTTGACACGAATCTAAGGACATATAAAACGTAGAAAACGGAATTGAAACGATTAAATTATACACGTTTTCACAAAGTTGCCGTAACTTATATTATATAAGAAAAACTATATTAATTCTAATAGGCAAATAATACGGCAAAACTAAGGACCATGTTAGAGGACGTTTTAACAATGATGTAGAACTTTTATAACATGATGTCTTCTAGTAAAAGTGAGATCGCCAAGTATATTTTCCAAAATGTCCGACCATTTGATTAGCGGAGTTGTAATGAATTAGATACGCTTACTCAAACTTTGCCGAAAACCATTCTTAAACTATATTTTGAGACATAAGTACCATATTTAACCTCTATTTTCCTTATGTTCGAGACCTATAGGATGGAAATGTGTGTACTAAAACTTTGAGATAATGGTACGAGCTTCCCAAAACCGTTGAGTTCATTTCCTAACGCCGACGCACCAATTTACGACTAGCTTTTAGAGGCCGTTTTGTCACTTTCATGGAAATTTCAACGACATTATTTTACGACGAAAAGTTATAATTTCACAATAAATCACTAAATGATTATCGTCGGATATCATTTCAATTTAAATACATGTGAAGTAATTTAAAATGGTCAAGACGTTAAAAGATAATATTTCCGATTTAAAAGTATTGTTTTCAAAAATTCATAAGTGGTATAAATATCATCCGAACTCGCATGCATAACATTACATCATGACTTATTACATATCATATCATACATAATAGGTCGGCCGAGATTCACGCTATATTTGTGTAACCACTTTTGTCATCGCATCTATTCATCAAGTGAGTAATCACATCCCCTTTTACCGCTTTTACTATATTTTGGGCTTAAATGCATGAACAATTCTTGAGCTAAATTGATCACTACTTTATTAACTTGTTTGACTAGAACTTGTGAACTTGAAAATCCTTGAACTTAATTACGAACTTATGACTTGTTGGAACTTATTGAACCGGACGATGTTATGACCTTGTCCCAAAGTCTCCCATGTTTGGAGCATCACTATAAAGTCTCCCATGTTTGGAGCATCACTATAAAGTCTCCCATGTTTGGAGCATCACTATAAAGTCTCCTGTGTTCGGAGCGTATCTTTGGGAAGAGGCACCCAAGATATCTTTGGGAAGAGGCACCCAACATAACTTTGGGTAGTGGCACCAAAGATAATTTGGTTTCATCAGAGCATCCCCTAATTATTATATACGTGGTACTATATTGTGAACTATTATGACCGTTTATACTTGACTACTTGATACGCTATATTTTGTGCAATGGGTTGTGAACACACAGGTTGCAAGTTTTGTATGGTGAACTTGAACTGAGTGGATTTACAATGCCTTTGCTTTTTGAACTATTTTCGATGACCGAAAGCTTTGAATATTTCTTACGAGTTTTCTTATTTTGAGAAACGTATACTCACCAACTATTTTCATAGTTGACCCGCTTTCTCATGCATTTCGGTGATCGTTAGTAAGCTTTTCTACCGTGTCTTGCACAATGAAGTTTTCACTTGTCACTACAAATCGTTATGTAATAAAATGCAATATTTTGGAATCTAAACTTTGTAATATATTTGCCGATGACGGCTAAACCGGTATTGTAATGGTGTACTCTTTCTTTTAAATCTTAACGTTGGTATGTTCTATTATCTTGTGTTATGTTCCTTCCGTTACACTCGTGTTTCCGCCCCGTGAGGGTGTGATGATTGGTACCAGAGCCAAAGGTTATAGAGAATGCCGATTTTTCAAAAATAAAAATCACAAATATAACCGGAAATTTTTTTATTAAACATTGAACATCATCCGAGTCAACTAGTCCTATCGCAGATCATTAATCATAAATTATACATAGCCGATCAACTATGTCTAATTTATGAAGAACCATGCAATGATAAGAAGCGGTAATTTTAAATCATGTTTAGTCGAGTCTTTTGAGTCCGGTCACCGTTGCATTGGTCAGCGGGTATGCATAGCATGTTTTACGCTCACATCTACGCACCGTATCTTATTTATACCTTCTCTTTTTCATCTTTCGACTTGTTAGACATAGCATGTCTCTGCTCCTCGCCATATTCGATCACTATAACACATTACCACCGTTCTAAACCTCATCTTCCTTCGTCCGAGTGTCATTTACTCAACCCGATATTTTGGTCCATTGTAGGATCATGGCTGCCAGAAACACACGCTCAGGAGTCAACAACAACGGCAACCCAAACAACAATGACAATCCAAACAACAACGCGACTGGAATAGAGGATCTACTCACCCAAATTATGACGCACCTTGATGCTAGACGAACCAACAACGGAGAAGGTACTTCAAACACTGGTAATGGGTGCAGCTACAAGACTTTCATGACATGCAAGCCGATGGAATTTTATGGTATCGAGGTGCCATTGATCAAGTAACCCGGTTCGAGAATGTTGAGTCGAAACTTAGTATCACGGGTGTGTCAAGGAAACAAAGTTGAGTTCTCAGGTCTACTACAAGGTCGAGCATTGACACGGTGGAACAACCAATTGCGTACTAGAGGAAGAGGGCTGCAAATGCGTTATCTTGGGAAGCATTTAAGAAACTACTAACGATGAGTCATCAGAGAAACGTATGAAGTGGTTGGAAGCGGAATTTTGGAATCACTTGATGGTTGGAGTAGAGTCGACAAGTACACGATCCGCTTCCATGAGTTAACTAGGATGGTTCCTCACATGGTTTCCACCGTGGAAGTTGATCGACCGATATATATGGGGATTGATACCGAAATTAGAGGGACGCCACCTCATCAAACCCAACCACCGCAAGTCACGTGGGTATGGCGATCACTGACAAATGATGTGATCGTCCGGAGGACTAGCAAAAGCGAATGACAATGGACGAAAGCGATGGGAGGATCACCGGGAAGCCGAGACTAGGGTCGCAAGACAAGAGGCAACGAATAACCGTGAACTATGGAGCGACTACTCGGGAGCGCAAAAGATACGCAGTCCACATCCTTTGTGCACTCGATGTAACTATCACCACTCGGGAGATCGCCAAGGTGCGACATAAATGTGGACAGACGGGCCACTTCAAGCAAAATTGCTCAAACAGATCTGGAATCAAGGCGAGAGAAAGCATGTTACGAGTGGAAGTCTAGATCACCGCAATACCGCCCAAAGTCGAAAAGAACTCCTAATCAAGGAGGTAATCGCCCAAACCCGGCATTGGCAATAGAAGGCCCACAAGATCGTAATATTCAAGTTCCTCCCGCACGTGGTCGAGCATTCTATCCGGGTACCGAGGAAGCCCGCAACGCCGTAACGGGTACATTCTTTTGAACAACTACCTTATTTCATATTTACATGATTTTGAGTGCATAACTTCCTTCCAATTTTACAACGCTCACGACATTGATTAATTTGAGACGATCGATATCGACCTTAGTTGTAATGTATTTTGTTGATTTGATTGATTTGTAAGCAAATCCAATATCGAGCTAATCTTTCAAAGACTTAATTCAAAGACTTGTTTCTAGCTTGATCTATGTCACAATTCTCAATTTCGGTCATTTCTCAAACTCCATATTCATCATTTCATATCAATTTATGCATGGTTTTGCATTTCACGTTAAACGCATAATTTCTTATTAAATAAACGTTATCGCGTAAATTATTTATTTTGAACAATTGATCCATTACTTCCAAAAATTATTTCAATATATTTTTATACTCATATTAAGTTTATAAAAATAATATTATGAGTTTACCCAGTGTTTTAAATTTATTTTGTATATAAATGGTTATATTTATATAATTACGGCGATTTTATTAAATACTACACGATTATTATTATATCACTTAAATTTTGCGGGAAATATATTTTTATGATTTTTATGACCTCAATATATTTTATCTTGACCCGTTAAAATTTATATTTAGCTAACGCTACCTTACAAGCTCAAATATATACCTAATTACTAAATTAAGCTTACAAAATACACATCTATTATATACACTTATACTTTAAAAAAAAAAAAAAAAAAAGTATCAAGCTACAACAAACACCCCCTTGTCGACATACAAGGGATGATTCACACATTTTTACTAAATATCTACTCTTTTAATGTATTATACTATAATCAAATATCAAAAACACATACAACTTCATTATTTCAAAGTGTTTTAGATCAAATCTCTTCCTTTCTCTCTTGCAAAACCGGCCAAGCCAAGACCAAGGGAGGATCATCATAAAAATTTCAAGACAAGGTTTTATTACACTCTAGTATCACTTGTTGTAAAGGTTTTGCAATAAAAACCTCAAGTGATTAGGAAAAACCCTTTGTCCTTAAAACCTCATCATATTTCTTGTAAGCATTCATATTCATGTTGTTATTTCATATTCATTATTATGGTCATATCATTTTATTTGAGAAACATGCAAGTCTCATGATGTTTATACCATTTTTTTAGGTTTTTAAGTGTTATATATATATATAATCCATCCTATAATTACTTCTTGTTATATATTATTCTTGGTGATGTCTAGGAACCCATGACACCCTAAGAAGGTGTATGGTAGGATTAGAATAGCTTCGGAGTTGTTTTGAATGGGTTAGAATAGGTTTGGCGCGAGAAAAACTCATTTCGACAAGTTTAATAAAGGGTCTGTCCTTATTTTGAAAATCTGGAAAATCCGACAGTAAGCAAAATATTTTGGGCTAGATATTTGGAAAATATACTTTAAAACGAAACCGTGGCGCTTGAACGGATTAAAGCGGAGTTATAACGAAGAAGTTATGAATTTTTCAATTTGGCGATTAAAAATATAATTTTCTCGGAATTTCGACAAGTTCGTCAAATTTGTACGAGTCAAAAATGAAGCTTAGGCGTTATAAATTGTGTCGACTTATCAAAAATATATTAGTATACTTTGACACGAATCTAAGGACATATAAAGCGTGAAAGCGGAATTGAAACGATTAAATTATACACGTTTTCACAAGTTGTCAGTAACTTATATTATATAAGAAAAACTATATTAATTCTAATAGGCAAATAATACGGCAAAACTAAGGACCATGTTAGAGGACGCTTTTAACAATGATGTAGAACTTTTTATAACATGATGTCTTCTAGTAAAAGTGAGATCGCCAAGTATATTTTCCAAAATGTCCGACCATTTGATTAGCGGAGTTGTAATGAATTAGATACGTTTACTCAAACTTTGCCGAAAAACCATTCTTAAACTATATTTTGGGACATAAGTACCATATTTAACCTCTATTTTTCCTTATGTTCGAGACCTCTAGGATGGAAATGTATGTACTAAAACTTTGAGATAATGGTACGAGCTTCCCAAAACCGTTGAGTTCATTTCCTAACGCTCGACGTGCACCAATTTACGACTAGCTTTTAGAGGCCGTTTTTGTCACTTTCATGGAAATTTCAACGACATTATTTTACGACGAAAAGTTATAATTTCACAATAAATCACTAAATGATTATCGTCGGATATCATTTCAATTTAAATACATGTGAAGTAATTTAAAAATGGTCAAGACGTTAAAAGATAATATTTCCGACGAAAAGTATTGTTTTCAAAAATTCATAAGTGGTATAAATATCATCCGAACTGCATGCATAACATTACATCATGACTTATTACATATAATATCATACATAATAGGTCAGTTTCGAGATTCACGCTATATTTCGGTGTAACCACTTTTGTCATCGCATCTATTCATCAAGTGAGTAATCACATCCCCCTTTTACCGTTTTTACTATATTTTGGGGCGAAATGCATGAACCATTCTTGAGCTAAATTGATCACGACTTTTATTAACTTGTTTGACTAGAACTTGTGAACTTGAAATCAAATCCTTGAACTTAATTACGAACTTATGACTTGTTGGAACTTATTGAACCGGACGTGTTATGACCTTGTCCCAAAGTCTCCCATGTTTGGAGCATCACTATAAAGTCTCCCATGTTTGGAGCATCACTATAAAGTCTCCCATGTTTGGAGCATCACTATAAAGTCTCCTGTGTTCGGAGCGTATCTTTGGGAAGAGGCACCCAGTATATCTTTGGGAAGAGGCACCCAATATATCTTTGGGAAGAGGCACCCAACATAACTTTGGGTAGTGGCACCCAGTATAATTTAGTTTCATCAGGAGCATCCCTGAATTATTATATACTTGGTACTATATTGTGAACTATTATGACCGTTTATACTTGACTACTTGATACGCTATATTTTGTGCAATGGGTTGTGAACACACAGGTTGCAAGTTTTGTATGGGCGGAACTTGGAACTGAGTGGATTTACAATGCCTTTGCTTTGTGAACTATTTTTCGATGACCGAAAGCTTTGAATATTTCTTACGAGTTTTCTTATTTTGAGAAACGTGTATACTCACCAACTATTTTCATAGTTGACCCGTTTTTCTCTCATGCATTTCAGGTGATCGTTAGTAAGCTTTTCTACCAGGTCTTGCACAATGAAGTTTTCACTTGTCACTACAAATCGTTATGTAATAAAATGCAATATTTTGGAATCTAAACTTTGTAATATATTTGCCGATGACGGCTAAACTGGTATTGTAATGGTGTACTCTTTCTTTTAAATCTTAACGTTGGTATGTTCTATTATCTTGTGTTATGTTCCCTTCCGTTACACCTCGTGTTTCCGCCTCCGGCGAGGGTGTGACAGTATATGAAGCCAAATGATAAAATAATTTGCGACACCTAGAAAGATTTTCTCTAGACATTACAAAAAATTGTTTTCCGAAAGGGTGGAAACTCGCCCAATTTTTTGTAGTGTTAGAATTGAGAAAATCTCGTTGGAAGATGTTATTAGGCTAGAGAAAATCTTTGATGAAAAGTAGGTTTTGGAAGCTATTCGAGGGTAAGGAGGGATAAAGCTAGCACCAGGAGATGACGGTTTCAATTTTAAATTTATTCAAAAAGTTTGGGAGATTATTAAACCGGATTTACTTGGAGCGGTCAGATGGTTTTGGGATAATTTGGTTTTGTCACCATTGTCCCAAGGTGGCAGATCCCATTGGGCTTCGCGACTTTCGTCCTATTAGCCTTATTGGATGTTATTATAAAATTATTGCAAAAATATTAGTGAAAATAGTGAAACGGGTGGTGGGGATCGTATGACAACATAAATTGGAGGGGAAAAAAAAGAGCTTAGTCTTTAAGGTTGACTTTGAGAAAGCGTATGACAACATAAATTGGAGATATTTAATTGATATCATGAAGAAAATGGGGTTCATTGACAAATGGTGCAAATGGGTGGATGCTTGTCTTAGATCTGTGTCTATGTCCATTCTAGTCAATGGTTCGTCCTCAGAAGAGTTTGGCTTAGTGAGAGGTGTCAGACAAGGTGACCCTTTATTGCCTTTTCTATTTATCTTGGCGGCGGAAGGGCTTAATGCGATTATTAATTAAGCGGTGGAAAAAGGTATATTTAGAGGTGTGACAATTGGTACAAATAACGTCACGATATCGCATTTGAAATACGCGGATGACACAATATTTTTCGAAGAGTGGAGTAAAGAGAACGTGAAATCTTTTATGTGTATTCTTAAATGTTTTGAAGAAGTTTTAGGGCTAAGGGTTAACTATAACAAAAGTAAATTATATAGAATAGGTGTTAACGAAGGGGAAACGGTAGATATGGCGAGGTGGATGGGATGTGATATCGGGGAGTTTCCGTTTTCTTATTTGGGATTACCAATAGGGGAAAACATGAGGTGGGTAAATGCTTGGTCTATCGTTGTGGAAAAATTCAAAAAGAGGTTGGCCGATTGGTAAGCTAAAACGTTGTCACTGGGGGGTCGTCTTACATTGGTTAAATCGGTGCTTGTTAGCTTGCCTTTGTATTATTTTTCGATGTTCTGCGTACCTTTGAGTGTCTTAAAAAATCTTGAGAGTATTAGAAGAAATTTTTTTTGGGATGGGTCGGGGGGTGGGAACAAGATTTCTTGGGTCAGGTGGGAATAATTTTAAATTCGTATGGGGAAGGGGGATTAATATTGGGTCACTATGGGCAAAAAATTTAGCATTGTTAGGTAAATGATGGTGGAGGTTTAAGAAGGAGGGGAAGTTTATGGGTTAGAGTTATTAAGAGTATACACGGTGAGGGTGGGGGTTTAGGGGATGTTAGGGCAATAGGTGGAGGGGGAGTGATATTGTGAAGGTTGGAGAGGAGATTGACGGGTTGGGGTAACGTTCACGTCTTCTTGCGTTGGGATCTTGGGGGATGGGAGGGATATTAGGTTTTGGGTAGATCGTTGGGTAGATAATAGGAGGCTATGTGATAGATTTCCTTGGCTATATCACTTAGATAGAAGGAAGGAGGTTAGCGTGTTGGATAAAGGGATGTGGGTTGATAATAGTTAGGTTTGGGTATGGGATTGGGTAAGGGGTATTAGGGGTAGAGTTAGCAAGGAGTTTGAGGATCTTTTAGGAGTTTTGCAACATGTTGTAGTTTCCAATAATTGTAGGGATCGATGGAGATGGTCACTTGATGGAGATGGAGAGTTCAAGGTTAAGGATCTTTTGAGAATGGTAGAGGAAAAGATTTTACTCTCGGTTAATGGTGAGCAAGAAACACTTTGGAACAAATTGGTGCCGAAGAAAGTTAACATATTCATTTGGAGGGTGCTAAGAGGAAGACTTCCGGTTCGTGTGGAGCTTGGTAAAAGAGGTATTGATTTGGACTCGGTTAGTTGCCCAAGTTGTAAAAGCATTGTGGAAACGTGTGCCTATAGTTTGATCACTTGTGATCTTGCTATGAGCTTTTGGGATAAGATTTTCAAGTGGTGGAAGGTTGGGATCGTTAACGCTTTTTCTATTGATGAATTCTTTTCATCATATGGAAACGTTAATGTCCCTATATTTGTTTCTCGAGTTTGGCAAGCGGTCATTTGGACTACCGGGTATTTTATTTGGAAAGAAAGATATGCTCGTGTGTTTGGTAATTAGATTACAAGTATAAACAAGATTGATCAAGATATCCTACTAAAAAGTTACGAATGGATTGTGCGAAGATCGAACAAATATAAAGTGATAGAGTGACAACAATGGTTGTGGGACCCATAAATATTCAGATTCAACAAGTATAATATCAATTTTTGTGACAGTACATTTTGCAAAAGTATGTGTGATGATCAGTCAGTTTAGATCGGGTCGACTACAGTTCAGTCAGCTGGTCTAATTGTTAGGTTTTAAGGTGTATACTTATGTAGTAGTCTCTTAATGGTGCTGGAATCATTTGGTATGAGTGTGCAATAGAGAATGTAAAGAGCACAGTGTGGTGTCAGTTGGCTGTGTCCGGTTAACTATCTGTGCTTTTTTGTCCTTTACTGTTTCTCATGCTATTATTGGCTCTCAATTCTCGTTGGACTTGGAATGGTTCCCATTCTACAAGTTTAATGGCTTCGTGAATTTTGCCAGTGAGAGTTTTATATGGAAAATGTAAGTGGCATCTTAGCAAAAGTCAAGTATAGTTGTTAGTGCTAGTGCCAGATAGTGTTGGCAAGTGAGTGTGGTTCTATGTTTTGTTTTTTAGTCTCTTCATGGGTTAGTTTTAGAGCATGTTTTAGTTTTTTGTTAAGATTAATGTTGGTCTTTTATATATGTTTATTTCGAACTTTTGGGTCCCTTCCTCTTTTTAGTTTGTTTGATTAATTAGAGTGGGATGCCTTTTATTTATATATTAGAGTAAACTTCAAAATACATCCTTGTGGTTTACCCTGTTTCGCACCATACATCTCTCTCGCAAAAGTTTCAACAGATACATCACTCTGTTAGTAAAAGTTAACCTATATACATCCCTCAGTTAAAATAAGGACTAACGGTGCAAATTATATCTCCGTTATCTCCTAACGAGATATAATATATTTACACTGTTAGTCCTTTGGTTTAACGGTATTTGTACCGTTAGTCCTTTTAATGTTTTAAATCCGCTTTTTACGTTTTTCTGCATTTTTTCACGTTTTCGTTTGTTTTTACGTTTTAAATACTTTTTACGTTTTCTTGTTTTTGTCCTTTTTACGTTTTCATCCGTTTTTTACGTTTCGTCCGTTTATTCGTTTTGCCTTTTTTTACGCTTTCGTCCGTTTTCGTTTCGTTCTTTTTACGTTTTACTTTGTTTGTTATTACGTTTTCGTTCGTTTTACATTTCGTCAACTTTATACGTTTTGTCATTTTTACGTTTTCGTCCGTTTTACGTTTCGCTTTGTTTTACGTTTCGTCCATTTTTACATTTCGTCTATCTTTTCGTTTTAAATACGCTTTTATGCTTTCGTATGTCTTTTTACGTGTTCGTCTGTTTTTCACTTTTTTATCTGTTTTCATACACTTTTATTCGTTTTCCTCGATTATTCCGCGTTTTCATCAATTTTTCTTATGTTTTTATCCGTTTTTATCCATTTCATACATATAATATGTATGAAAACGGATAAAAATGTATGAAATTAGATAAAAACGTATGAAAATGGATAAAAACGTTTCTTTATTGATTTTAAATCACGATTTCTGTTTAAAAAGGGGTCAAAATCATGATTTAAAATCAATAAAGAAACTTTTTTTTTTTCCATTTTCATACGTTTTGATCCATTTTCATACATTTTTATCCGTTTTCGTACATATTATATGTATGAAATGGATAAAAACGGATAAAAACATAAGAATAATCGACGAAAACAAATAAAAGTGTATGAAAACAGATAAAAAGTGAAAAAATAAACAAAACGTAAAAAATGGGCGAAACATAAAAACGGATGAAAAACGTAAAAAAATAGACGAAAATATAAAAAATGGACGAAAACGTAAAAAAACGGATGAAAACGTAAAAAATGGACGAAAACGTAAAAAAAATGGCAAAAACGTTAATAAACGGTCGAAAACGTAAAAAAACGGACGAAAACTTTAAAAAAAGGACAAAAACGTATAAAAGTTGATGAAAATGTAAAAAAAAAGACGAAAACGTAATAACAAAGAGGCGAAAACGTAAAAAAAAGAACGAAAACGTAAAAAATGGACGAAAACGTAAAAAAGGCAAAACAAAATAAACGGACGAAACGTAAAAACGGATGAAACGTAAAACGAAGAAAACGAAAAAGGGACAAAACAAGAAAACTTAAAAAACGACGTAAAAAAAATGCGAGGCGGCGTGAAAAAACGAACAAAAACGTAAAAACGGACGAAAACATTAAAAAGGACTAACGGTACAAATACCGTTAACCCGGAGGACTAACGATGTAAATATATTATATCTCGTTAGAGATAACGGAGAAATAATTTGCACCGTTAGTCCTTATTTTAACCGAGGATGTATATAGGTTAACTTTTCTAACGGATGATGTGTCTGTTGAAACTTTGCAAGAGGGATGTATGGTGCGAAACAGGGTAAACCACAGGGATGTATTTTGGAGTTTACTCTATATATTATTATTTTTTCTATGATATTGTTGCTTTTCTAAAAAAAAATGATTTTGTTACATTTAAAGGTTAAAAAGATAGTAAAAATAGTTGCATATTAAGAGCATGGGGTATGGGCTATCCGTTGCATTTCGTTTCCAACGTGGCATGCTCGCCACTGCCCGCCGCCCCTCGCCACGATACCATGCTCCATCGCCACTTCCCTTCTCGCCGTTACAACGAAACGAATAAGACAAAGAAGGTAACATAGTTTAGTGTGTGTGAGTATGTGTTTTTAGTGTGTGTGAGTATGTGTTTAAGTGATATAACCCAAGAAACTAGCTAATATACCAAACCTTCAACACCAAAGTACAAGAACTTATGAAAATCAAAGAGATGGATATGGTGTTGTTGTGGTTGGTTCGTTCAACACAAGAAAAGGAGAGGAAAAACATGAGTGAAATATTGATAAGTGTATAGTGAATGAGATGAGAATGGTTATTAATTTTGGACATGCAATATGAAAGTTACATGTGTCTTAGATTTGATTAGAATAGATAAGAATGGGACAAGTGTGTTGGAAGAGTCAGTGATTATCTTGTATAATTTACAGCAATTGTGTGTAATTTTGATTTCGATTAAAATTATGAGTTTAAATTTGTCGTATGTTTTTTTTTTTTCGTATTGTAGTTATATTTTTATTTTAATTGAATGAAATGAATTTAATTGTGTTTGCAAAATATGGAAAAGAAATAAAATGAGGGTGGGTGGGGCGAATGAAGAAGAAGTGAGTAAGTTATGATTGGGGGTATTTTAAGTGAGTGTGTTGGAGTGATGTGGAGGTGATGTGGCGCGTGGGGCCGAATGAAGAGAGTGGGTGTCTCGCGATGCCCACGCTTTCATTTGGTGCCCCACGCTCGCCACATCACCTTCACATCACTCCAACACACTAACTAAAAAAATACCCCTCAATCACAACTTACTCACTTTTCTTCATTCGGCCCCACCCACCCTCATTTTATTTCTTTCCATATTTTCAAACACAATTAAATCGTTCCATCGTTAAAATAAAAATACAACCAAAAAAAATACACTGCGAAAAAAACATCTGAAATTTAAACAACATTGCGAAATAAAAACATAAGAAATTTAAACTAATGTTGTTGCGGATGTAGTTGCCAAACATCTTCGATGATATTTCGTTGAAGTCTTGCGTGCGTTGCCTTATCACGCGATTCTTTGGCATTCTTTCGTTGTACATCGCAGCTTCGATCCATGTCCGTTGTATATTTGCTCGCGGACAAACATAAATATCATTCAATTCGGATATCATGGCTGTTGATCTTTCAAAACCATGTTATGCAATATGATGCGCGTGTACATGATTCTTCTTAGCTTGTTGATAGTCCAAGCACGGTTGGCTTATAATATGCCAACGTCCTTGAAGGACCCCAAAGCTCTTTCAACGTCTTTGCGAGCACTTTCTTGTTTTTGTTTAAACAAGGCATTTTCTCCAATATGCAAGTGGAGAAAGATTTGACAAAAGATGACCAAGTTGGGTAAATCCGTCACCAGGTAATACCGTTTTCAAATGTTGCACCGTTTACTTGAAACGGAACCTTGGGGCGATGTCATCAAGAAGATCGTCGAATAACGGTGAATTATTCAAAGCAGTTAAATCATTATTCGCACCCGCTACCCCAAAAAATGCATGCCAAATCCATAAATCGTATGATGCAACGGCTTCAAGCATAATAGTTGGATATTTTTATCGCCTCTGAAGCGCCTTGCCACTCAACGGGGCGGTTTTCCATTCCGATGCATACAATCAATGCTCCCAAGCATTCCGGAAACCCATGAACCGTGTTATGTGCGTTATATAAATTGTGAATGTCACCCAAATTAGGCTTTCTTAAAACTCGGGCATAAACAATTCAATTACACACATAGTAAAAAATCTAGACAATCGCGTGCGTGTGTGACCCCATTTGCAAATATTCATTAAATGCATCGGTGCGGTGTCAGAGGCCAATTGGCGTCTGGCGGATGTGCATTTCATAATTACACTCATACTCATTACACCACACGCATCGGCCTGACTCTAAAGAATTCAAAATACGGTGGAAGAGGATCAGCAGTTTGAATATAATTTTCAATACCTTGTACTATTTGTAAGAATAGTTGACTACCATCTGAAATCGACGCCTAAAATAGTACTCGGATACTTTGGAGGATCGGAAAAATAGTCCGATATAAGACGGTTTCGGCAATTTCACGGTCACGCCATATGTAATTACGGCTGCGTGAACTTTCAGCTTCATCTTCTCCCAACGATTGCCCATAACCTGCAGCGTTCAGAATCATCTTGATATCTTCTATATCATTAAGATTTGAATCCGAACCACTCATGTTTTTTTTGCTTAAGAAGTAAATGAGGTAGTGTGTGAATGATTTGAAAGAAAAGAGTGTGGATAATTTTATGAAAATGAGGTATTATTTATAAGAGGGTGGGTAAAGTTTTTATTTTAAAATAAAAGTTTTTTTTTTTTTTTTTTTTTTTTTTAATCAAACCGTTTGAAAAGTTAACGGATATATTCGTTTTTTTAAGTTGTCGTTTTGTGTTTCGTTGCAACGGTGAAAATGCTTGTGGCGAGCGTGCGTGGTATCGTGGCGAGAAACGGAATGCAACGGCGAGGGGACACGTCGGAAACGAAATGAAACGAGTAACCCCATACCCCATGCTCTAAGTTGGTTGGGAGTAGTTATATGTAAGGTTGAGTGATTTATTATTAATATATAAACATTTAGGGACAAGATATTCCCACCCCCTATTTTTCTGCATTTTTTTTATTTATTTTTATTTTTATAATTTTGTTTATATCAAAAAATTATAAACCTGAAAATGCATAACATGAAATATAAAGTTTAATAAGTAAAAGCAGCTTAAAGCGCTGTAAATACGAACATAATCGACAAAAACCGTTGTCTTGAAGCAAATAGGGACAAAAGGAATCAAAAGTACAAACTCTCCCTAATAGGGAGGGTAGTAATAGTACATCCCAAACATTTAATGCATGTCATAGTGTCTTAGGGTATGTTTGGCGGAGCGGTGAGAAGCTTTTGGGCGATGGCGGTGGCGATGAAGATTTTAATTTTTAATGTCGTTTAGCGAAAAGAGTTGTGAGCTTTGTTAATTTTTAGGAATTCTCATTTTTTCAATGCTTCTTTAAAAAGCTGTGATTGGTAAGATGTAGCTACTGCTCACTGCTAATTTTGCCAAACACACCCTTAGCCTTACTTTTAACATTTTCTTAAAATAAAAAGAAGAAATAGCATCTGGTATTAAACAAGGAAGGCTTGGTCTAGCCCGATTTATAACTCAAGATGGGCTTGTCGAAGCTCACAAGAGCCTGTTATTTTGCGACTTTTGCAGTTTTGCTCTAAATACTCTTATTTAGCATTTTAGCCAACCATCAAATAATTAGCTTACGCGAAGTCAAAGTTTTGTTTCTTCGACTCAGATTAACGATTCTGATCTGTTAATCAGTGTCATGATTTTTTTTTTGCATCCCTCTGGGTTTTTTAGTCTGCTTTAAAATCCATAACATGAACCAATGCAAGTTTTGTCAAATCATGCAAAAACAATTCTTCAACTTTCAGTTCCTGTGAGAGTCCCTTCTTTAGATTTCCTGTCTTTCACATATTTAATTATTTATCATTTCACAGAAAAGAGCTTTTTCTCTCTTCTTTTTTTTTGGGTAATATCAATATATTATCTGTTTTTGTTTATCTTACCATGTTCTATCATGCATAATTAATAACAGCCAAGGATTTCTTCATCATCCATCAATTAACAAATAGCCATTAGTCTTACTGACTACGATGTGGCGATGTGTAATGGTGTCCTTTTGAGGACACATTTGAGCATTTAAAAACCGTTTCAATCTTTTCGTAGCTGGTCCTAAGTTAATACCGGTCCCAGGCCAAACGTTTTATGACGTATTAACTAATCCTAATCATAAGTGGTCCTAAACCCAAGAACTGAAGTCTTACCGTATCAGCAGTCTCCATTGGCCCCTCCTGGTACAAATGCTATATGGATCGGATCCTCGGCTTATCCCTTAATGTCGGATCAGATCAGATCATTCACCATATCTGGTTAAATCCCAAGCAGAAGTAGTTATCACAAAGCTAGTTTTCAGACTTGCTTTCCCTATCTGTGAAAAATCTTTAGACCCTATAGAACTTTGAGACATCACTTGAAATTCATCATAGCCGTTGATTATTCCGCCAGCGATAATTATGACACTGAAGTAACTTTGTACATGTTATGATTGGGGACTAAAATACTCTCAAGTTGAGTCAAACATGATAGATTATGTTCACCAATCATAACAAGTTAAATATATAGTAAAACTTTTTCTTTTAATAAAATTATGAGTCCACTTATTCATTTACTCTCACAAAAAAATCAACATGATCGTACATAAAAATTTACAAACACACTATATTACGCATCTGTTACTACTAACTATGAACTACAAATACACGTACATGAAAATTTACAATTGCTGGCAAACAATTCCTACTCCTAAATAGTAGCTATAAGCTATAATTGTCTTCAACCAAAAATGTGGTCCAATATCATTGTGAACCCTTCTTTGGAGGAGCTCTGTGATATGAAGGCAAACTAGCAGGAAAGAACATTTGCCTTACTCCTTCAGCTTTAATGATAGGAAAAATGATCCCTGATGCACCCTGGTTTTCATTAAAACATAATGACCATAAGTAAAAAAGCCTAATGTGCATGTGAAAATTGAGAAAATGAGGATGTTGATGACTCACCAATATTAACCTAACTCCTATCCATACACGCTTAGGGGATGGAAGAGGTACCAAAAGCCGACCAACCCCATAGATAGCTACAGCAAAGAAATGAAGGACCAAACAAAGTGGGCTCGGGTTTAGCCCAGAAAGTAGAGCAACGGGCCCTGTCGAACAAGCACCTCCTAGGCTAAGGTAGTCAAAGCAAGCTTCCCTCATTGCCTTCATTGCTTCATCAGGAGATGCACAAAACACTTTGTACAGAGCATCAGCCAAAGTATTTATTGTAGACGCCACTGGCTGCACAAAGCCACAAACATAACACTTTTGTAAGTATATACAGCGCAATTTTACCATTAACTTTTAAAGTTTACATATGATTGTGTCTTTTTACCTTACGTAACGTGTAAAATGACTCTAGATATTTGGAAACTGAATCCTTATCAGTGAAATCATTTAAGGGTTTTAGAAGACCTCGTAACACAACAATGTCAGAAAGTGCAACAGTCATACCCCCACCAGTCAAAGGATGTCTCATGTTAAATGCATCACCCATCAAAAGTGCTCCACGAATAGGAACAGGAGCAGCCGGCATGCTCCTGTTTGGCATTGTTCTTATATTACCCTTCTCAATAGCATTCACAAACGCATCATGCACCTCAGGTGGAACCTGAGGAGCCACAATAGTCTTCAAATATGTAGCCATTTCTCCATTAGCAAGAGAAGGAAGCTTTTTACCAGGTATATCAACCAAACAACGAACTTCAGTGCTGCTAATTGGATAAAATAGGATTGGTGAAGGATCTGCTAAGATCACGTGCCCATGATTTGGATAAGGAAGTTCACAGTTCTCCAAAACAAGCCCGACAAAGCAGGAGGGAACATCAACCTGCAGTTACAAGGATGCAGGAATATTATCGTGACAAAAATGAGAAAGAAAATCCGCAACGGAAAAACTGATCAAACATGTATAATGTACCTGTGGTCTGCAGAGAGAACGGCGCAAATTAGAGAAACAGCCATCACACACAATTGTGAGAGGTGCAAATGCTTTTACTACTTCACCAGATTTGGTTTTATGTTGAACACCTCCTATAGTTCCTTCGTCTTCGAGAAGGGATGTCACAGTGCCTTGCTCCAGTTTTACACTAAAAATACACTGAACTTTGTTAAAAACTATATGTTTCAAAAACACCGAATAGCAACTTAGCAAAACACAAACGTCTAGTACTAACTTGGGTAGAGTAGCAGCTTTCTCTCGCATCCTCTGTATGAAACGGCCATTGTGAAAGCTTCTACCCGACACATCTGAATGAAATTTCTCCAACGGATATGATAGTTGAATGCTCTTTCCATCCTTGAAAAGAGCATATCCAAATATCCTCTGAGCATCTATTTCCTCTAGACAGTCTGCATTCCCAATAACATATTCCACAAAACCAAAATCAAGACTTTGAGACAAAATTGATGCTAATTACTTTGTAACCTTACTTTTAGAAAAATGTCATTTTTTAACTTTATCTTGACCTAGCAAGAACATATACCTTCGAGACCCAACTCAATCAGCTTAAGGTATCCACCTGGCTGTAGTAATTCACCTACAATCCTATTTGGCTCAGTTAAATCTCTCTCAATCACACGAACTTTATAGCCTTCCTGTGGTAATCAGTAGAAACACAAATGCTTAGACTAATAGCGCACACTAGTAATTACTCACAAAATAATTCATTCTATTATAATCTCAAAAAACATAATCGACGTCGTTTTCAAATATATTACAAATTGTCATTACATCTCTATTTCAAAGATTAAATAATTCCGTAACAATAGTCTTGTCGTGCATCATTGTATCCTAGCTGTCTTTCAAAAATTGTTAACTCGTCCATAAAGTGCTTATCTACTTATTCCGTGTTGACATAAGCTTTTTCGACTTTTGAATAACTAGTTTCAAGTTGCTTAGTTACAACCAGATAAACGACCCTAAACGGAAAAAAAAAAAAAAAATTGATAATCAACCCCCAAACACCTAGGAACATGTTTTCTCAACCATATCGAATACGCTAACAATATTCCAACGAATATCAGATTCGGCTAACTAACAACTGTCACATTAAACTTATTCCATAGAAATCATCACACCTTTTTCAATAAAACTAAACAAAATCCTAGAAAATCAAACAACAATAAATATAGTAATAACTTTTACGTAATAAATAAAAAACCGAATCACACCTTGCCTAGGGTATAAGCAAGGGCGGCACCAGCAACACCAGCTCCAACAATGATGACGTCATCATCATCATCTCCAGATCCACGTGTACTCCGTAACTCCCTCCACGTGTCAAATAACTCCTATTCTTCCCAACTTTCTTCGAATGCATGCCTGTATTACGACGTCGTAAAACGGATAGAATAACAAAACCTAAAAACGAAACAAAGAACGTGGCCACAATGTAGCTATTATCAACCGTGTTATCCATCATTTTTTTATTGAACTTCAAGAGTTTTGTTGATGACGTGATCAACTGAGTGATCAAGGGTGATGATTTACGGAGGATTGATCGGACGGTGGAGATGGGTTTGTGTGTGTAATGTGGTGTGTGAGGAAGATGATGACGGGAGACGTTAGAGATGACGGAGTTTTTATAGGAAACATTTGTCAGTTGGAGTTGTGTTCGGATTAAGAGTTAACTATTTGTGATATTATATATGCGGGTGTGTTTTGTTTACGTGTTGGGTACTAATAATAGAGTATATTAGGTTGATTGTTTATTTTGTTTAGTTTTGTCACTTTTGGGTATGGTGGTAGCTTTTAATTAATGAGATGGACCATGCAAATAGCGTGAAGGTACCAAAGTGACATATGGTGTGATTTTGATGATTTGTGTGTGAGGTTAATAAGATCGAGGGAATAGGATCCTTTCAAGTTGAGAAGATCAACTTGACTTAAATTGGATGATTGTAAGCTATTGGATTTAATCTAATGACTCACATCAAAATAAGTTATTTTGATTTGAGCTATTAAATCAAATCCAATGACACGTATATTCTCAACTTGAGTCAATTTATCTTCTCAACTTGAGAGGATCTCAATCTCGCTAATAATAGTGATGCGTGTACTCTTTTATAGGACCATGTTATACGATTTTGATTAAATAAATTATACTATAAACATTTATGATAGTGGAGATGGGAGCCGGCATTGTTCTGAAGTCGTCGATGAAGAGGTCGGCTTGAGAAAGTGGAACGACTTGGGTGTACTATGAAGCCGTTGCTCGAGGCGACTTCGTTCACATGCCGAGCCGAGTCATCGGCTTAGAGGGTTTAAAAAATGAGATTGGTGCGATTTTACTCATTTGGTTCTCCACTTATTTGCCACCTAATTTGTAGGACTAATTGCATATTTGACACATGTTTTGGATTATCAGAAATTGAATAGGGTCGTTACATGTTGTTCACATGTGTTCTATTATCAATTTGAGAACCATTTACATAAGGAATCTGATTTCATTTGTTTGGTGTTTTTTTACAAAATTCACACACACACACACACATCCGGCGCAGGTAAGAAAATTAGAGCTAATTTAGGTTTTTTTTTTTTAGGTGGTTGAAGATGAAATTGTTTTAGAGGTTTTGGTGAAAATGATGAGTAGAATGACTGATCATATATGTTTGCTATATCATTAAAGTTTGAATCACGGTTATTGAGTTCGGTTTTATTGATTTTTTGTTTATCTCATGTTCTTATGCTAAATGTTTTTGCTTTTTGTGTGTACACTTTCTACATAGCAATTGGAGTCATGGTCGTGAGCTTACATCGAAACTAATATCAGGTAATGTGAGTGTTATATTTATTTATAATGGTGATGCTTTAGATCTGAAGGAGTTGTGGTTGTTTGGTTGTTTCAATGTTTTAGAGATTGAAGTTTATCTGCTTATTTGTGGCCGGTTATAAATTAAGGGTATATTTTTTGTTGTTGCTTATTTGTGTGAGCTTAATGATGTTTTGAGTGTGTAAGATTTTGGGAAGATATATTGCATGTGGTGGTTGGAACTTCTTTTAGGTCTTTTTACTTGATTTAGTTTGCTTCTATTTTTTTTTTTGACCTAATTTTGTTAAATTGTTGCAAGTTCAACATACCGTTTTGTGCTCCTTAAGCTTTAGATGTTTCACATGTTCTTAATTGCAGCGCGTTGCTACCCATGTTAAAAAGGTACAGTTCTCATTTTTTTATTGTGTATCTTTGTAGATATTGAAAACTGGTGAAATTTTTTGGTGGGCTTGATTAAGTTGAGTGTTGTGTGTTCACTTAATTTTGAAATGAGGCATCTAAAGTGTGAAGGGGTTATCAATTCATGATTTAAGTTATTATCTGAGGGATCTATAAGTTGTGTTCAAGATGGTTTAATGACACTGTTATGTGTTAAATAAGTGTATACTAATTGCATGTTTTACACCTGTTTTGCATTATCAGACCTTGGATGGGTTCATTCATTGCAATTTATATGTGGTCATACGAGTTATGGAGTTTAAAATTGTAGTAGCTTGGTATATTTAATGTTGTTGCTTGATATGTGGTCATAAGTGCTGGTTTTATGATAAGGTTTTAAAAGGTACCATTTTGAGGGTCGCTAAGTCCTTATTTGATCACTTTTGTATCCGTTATTGCTTAATATCGCTCCTTTTCACTTTTAGGTCTCGTGAAGGCAAAATGTCGGAATGGCACTTATTTGGACGAAAAGGCGCGAATATATGAAGAAAATGGCCAAAGTCAAAATCGAGACACTCACGCTGTTTGAAGTAGAAGGCGACGGCGCCAAAAGTGCTGGCGACGCCGTCCCAAAATTATTGAGACGATCCGTAACCCAAAACTCAGATTTTCAAGAGACGACGCCCGTTGTGGAAGAGTAGGTCGTCGCTACTCGCACGGCCTAGATGCAATCCGACGACGCCGAAGTCAAGAGGACGGCGTCACGGACATAAGGTGACGCCGCCGCAAGGTTAACGCGCCAAGACGAAACCCTACGAGTGGCGACACGACACGGCCACTAAACATAAGGTGACGCCACGCAATTGTAATCTTATATATAGAATCCGAATTTTTCGCTTTGTGTGGAGAGTCTTTGGAGTAAAACCTAAACCGAACCTAAGGTGTCTTGTACAAGATTTTAGGGTTTAAAACCCTATCTTACATCAAGATAAGTCTTTACTTCATTAATTCAATTATGTCTTTGATTATTTGTGTGTATGCTTGCATGTTCTCCATGTCCCGCTAATTTATTTGTGTGTTTGCTTAGGAAGTATGAAACTTAATTATTGAATATTGATTGGTTGTTTCTTATCTTAGTTGATTAATGATCTAGTAATGCGATAGGTCATTCGTTGTGTACTTAATGCTTGATTCATCTTTGTGAACCTTAGAGTATAATTACCGAGTAATTGTAGGCTAAACCATCCAAAGAGCGCCTTAGAGTAGGAGTTTATAATCTCTAGTGGGTTTGTAGACAAGACCCTTTGGTAAGTTCAAGAGTTAGGGAGAAACGATACCCTACAACTTTAGACACACAACGCAACTAGAATAAGACGTGACACTCAACCATCAATAGGAGATAATTAAGGAGTAATACAAACTAAGTAAACACATCTTTAAACTATCATACGAGCACACATTAATTAGACATAGACTCCCACAACCTTAGTTTAGATAATTAGATAATAGTAGAGTAATCGGTAGAAATACCAACCCCCAAATCCAATACCCGAGATTCGTACTTTCCATTTTCATAAAATATAAAAAGATAAAAATAATCTTCCTCAACCTTAACCTTAGCGTAGTAACTCCCTACTAGCATTCCTATTCCCCAGAGAACGATATCAATACCCGTGGCTTACCCTAATTACTACACTACAACGATTAGGTTCATCGCCTAGGTGTTATAAAACTTGCTCAAGAAAAGGAAGTTCCTTTGACCCCGAACGACGCGCGTAGCGTTATCAAGTTTTTGGCGCCACGGGGGAATAGAATAGCTAGTTAGTAGTCCACCTCGCTTAGGTTTCTTTGCTTGATTCCTATCAAGTAAACTTTTTCTCATTTTAGATTTCTCTTAGTCTATCCCCATTCTTCGTGACCCTCGCTCAAAAACCATCACTCAACATGATCCGTATCTTCCATCAAGATTCTTCACTCTACCCGCTCCCAATCCCGAGATTGAGAACGCGATCCCACAAAACCCTTCACCCACTCACCATTTTGGTAATCACCTAGAGCATAATGAGATAAATTGGCAACAACAAAGTCCTTTCTATTACTCCGATTCTCGATGAGGAATTTGATTATGGTGAGGCACTTGATAATGGAGAGGTCATTAATGAAATTAAGGAAGACCCATCCCAATGTTTTGACCCTAGGTGTAGGATTGAGAAAGATGGCCCTTTAATATGCAATTCCTTGCAAAATAGGACTAGAAGGGTTCGATGCTTATTTGAATTCATTCTTACCTTTAAACTTAATCTCAAGGACCTATACAACAAAATCAAGGTCAATGAGTTAACTTATCAAGGAACAATGTTGTTGAAGCAGCCATTTATTTGCACGTGTTTGTCGGAAGTTTTGCTTATTTGGTAGAGTTCATGGTCTTAGAAGACTTAGAGAATTTATAGATAAGGACCTCACTCAAATAATTTTTGGAAAACCTTTCAAGAAATTGACTAGGTTGAATGAACGGATGATTGATGGTCTAATTACATTCTCTCGATGAAGTTGAAGATTTCATCTACCAAATGCCACGCTACATCCTAGGTTTAAACATAAGGACATCGAGGTTTGTAATAGAATGACCCCTATTCCATTGCTTAGTGAAAGGGATAAGCAGAGCGGGCTTAGGTACCCATATGAGAAAACTAAGCGGTATTACAAAAATGCCTTGAATTAGGAGATGATTACAAAAGAATGAAAGAGCGTTAGAATGGCTTAAGTATGAGCACGAGAGGATAGGTGAGGAAACGAGAGCACCCACTACGAGTCTAGCTACAAGACTCTTAAATAAAGAAAAGCGCTTCGGGAGGCAACCCATGCTTAATTGTTTGCTTGTTAGTGTCATATATCTTTTATTAATTGTTTATCCTCATGTTTAAATTTGTAAAATGCTTTATTTTGTTTTTAACCTCGCCTTAATTGCATATAAAGGTATTTTACATAAGGGATAAGTGTAGGAGGATTACACACGCCAAAAGAAACGTAAACATGAGAATAACAATTAACTAAAAGATATTTATGTTTGTTTGTTCGAGTCAAATGCTTGTATCGAGTCATAATGGATGTTTTGCGTAAATTTTTCCGATTCTAAAGATGTAAATTTTCCGTAATTTTTCCGTAAAATCGCACCGCTTTTTGTCGATAACCGACGGCGTCAGATTGCAACCGACGGCCGTGAAGGAGTAAAACATCGATTACTTTTTCTCGCTTTCGAGCTACTTATAAATTTTGGAATTTTCCAGTGTCTTAATTTTCTTAGAAATTCAGTAAACATCCATTCCACAAGCATTATATCCTAGTTTAAATCGAGTCTTATATATATTATTACCACCGATTTTACGCGAAGGTTTCGCTTTGTTTTCTTCAAGTGTGCAGTTTAGTTTGTCAAGAAGAAGTTACATAAGATTGGAAGGAGCTTTTCACGCAATAATTCTTCTTGAAAAGAGTTTAACCACCACTTTACACGGATCCTACCGAGCTAATCGTGAGTATTAGTTTCTTCGCTTTTAATTACCTTCTTTATCATAACTTTGATATTTTCGGGAACATTGGGGACAATGTTCAGCTTTAAGTGTAGGAGGGAAAATAAACGGAACTTTGAAACTATGCTTATCCTTGATTATTTGCTTTGTCCAATTGTATTTGTGTAATAAACCATGAGAAAATGTCGGTTAGGGTAATTTTGGCACCAAATTTAAAATTTTTATGACATATAGGAGTGGGCCATTAGTCTTAACAAAAGCGCCTCACGGATAGGAAGTTGCATGACTAGCACAAAACCCTTACCACCCAAATTCCACCAAAATGCGAGGATCGCCTTAGATTAGTAGGAATTAAAGCATTCATCTTTAATGCTTAGAGTGTGAACCGTAGTATATTAGATTCTAGAACTTGTTTTGTGATGCATTCCGAGATCGCAAGTGAGGCTACACTTGTGTAGTTAGGAATAACTAAATGATAAGAGGCATTAGGATAACCCTTGTTTGATACCGTAATATAATTACTTCTTCCACTTCGGTTGAGTAATTCCCCACACCCTTTGCGTTGTACTCATTTTTAGTACACGATACCCCTAGTTAACCCTCGAGCCTATCCTTTTCATGGTTCTCGTGATATTTCGGTTTTCCGAATATCAATGAAGAGCATTGTTTACACCCCACCCCAAATATACACCCAAATCGCCTTTAGCTCACCCCTTATGCACTCACTTTTAGTGCAAATGTTTGTTATCACCCTAAACCCTTAGTTCAATTATCTAGTTGCTTGCATAAGTTGCTAAGTCGAGTCATATCCTTTGTATACGCTTTGGGATGATTGGGATTCATGGAAAAGTTAAAGTTTATGAAATGACGGAAAGGAACGTTAAATTCAAATTCCCTTTGTTTATGTAATAATGTACCCCAAGTGTTTTGATCTTTTCAATTCGGGTCAAATTAGTGTTAGAGTAATAAAACTCAAGTGTAGGGATATGCCTAGAACCCTAGTATTTTGATGTTATCATAGAGGATGGTAGAGTAAAAGTGTATGAAAAAAAAAAAAAAAAAAAAAATAATAGAAAAGAGAAAAAAAAAAAAATAGAGTGAAAAAAAAAAAAAAAAAAACATACGGGCTACCATCCTACATCTATCCTTTAAATTTATGTTTGTTTATTTCCATTATCTAGAGTTTAGAGTGTCGAGTCTTGGCTTAGCAACGCCATTCTTCATATGCATTTAACATAGAGATTTTTGACTTACCACCACTAAATAGCCTATCCCACCAAACCCTTATTTCCCTACCGTAAGCCTAACGTTACAACCCTTTAAAGACCTCTTTGATAGTCTTTCCTAGGTGCTTACGCCAAAGCGATGGAGGTTTGATCTATTCTCAAGCCTATGGTAATCTATGTACTAGGACCGTTAATGAGTGTTTATCTTCCATTTCCTATATTGTTATATTTCATATATACACCGAGAGAGATGCGAGTATCCAAACACCCCATGTGAGGTGCTAGTATGTAATTTTCGTGTTTGTTATGACTTTTATGGGCTTATATGTGTTGTGGACCGCTTTGAATTAATGCTTCATGACCCTAACTTATAAATTAATTGGCAAAAAGCACATTTGCTCGAGGACAAGCAAATAACAAGTGTAGGGATATTTGATAAGGTTTTAAAAGGTACCATTTTGAGGGTCGCTTAAGTCCTTATTTGATCACTTTGTATCCGTTATTGCTTAATATCGCCTTTTCACTTTTAGGTCTCGTGAAGGCAAAATGTCGGAATGGCACTTATTTGGACGAAAAGGCGCGAATATATGAAGAAAATGGCCAAAGTCAAAATCGAGACACTCACGCTGTCGAAAGTAGAAGGCGACGGCCAAAAGCTATTATGACGCCGTCCCAAAATTATTGAGACGATCCGTAACCCAAAACTCAGATTTTCAAGAGACGACGCCCGCTTATGGAAGAGTAGGTCCGTCGCTACTCGACGGCCTAGATGCAATCCGCACGACGCCGGTCAAGAGGACGGCGCCACGGACATAAGGTGACGCCGCAAGGTTAACGTGGCCAAGACGAAACCCCACGAGCGGCGACACGACGGCCACTAAACATAAGGTGACGCCGTCGCAATTGTAATCTTATATATAGAATCCGAATTTTTCGCCTTTGTGTGGAGAGTCTTTGGAGTAAAACCTAAAACCGAACCTAAGGTGTCTTGTACAAGATTTTAGGGTTTTAAACCCTATCTTACATCAAGATAAGTCTTTACTTCATTAATTCAATTATGTCTTTGATTATTTGTGTGTATGCTTGCATGTTCTCCATGTCCCGCTAATTTATTTGTGTGTTTGCTTAGAAGTATGAAACTTAATTATTGAATATTGATTGGTTGTTTCTTATCTTAGTTGATTAATGATCTAGTAATGCGATAGGTCATTCGTTGTGTACTTAATGCTTGATTCATCTTTGTGAACCTTAGAGTATAATTACCGAGTAATTGTAGGCTAAACCATCCAAAGAGCGCCTTAGAGTAGGAGTTTATAATCTTAGTGGGTTTGTAGACAAGACCCTTTGGTAAGTTCAAGAGTTAGGAGAAACGACACCCTACAACTTTAGACACACAACGCAACTAGAATAAGACGTGACACTCAACCATCAATAGGAGATAATTAAGGAGTAATACAAACTAAGTAAACACATCTTTAAACTATCATACGAGCACACATTAATTAGACATAGACCCCACAACCTTAGTTTAGATAATTAGATAATAGTAGAGTAATCGGTAGAAATACCAACCCCCAAATCCAATACCCGAGATTCGTACCTTTCCATTTTCATAAAATATAAAAGATAAAAATAATCTTCCTCAACCTTAACCTTAGCGTAGTAACTCCCTACTAGCATTCCTATTCCCCAGAGAACGATATCAATACCCGTGGCTTACCCTAATTACTACACTACAACGATTAGGTTCATCGCCTAGGTGTTATAAAACTTGCTCAAGAAAAGGAAGTTCCTTTGATTGAGATGACCCGAACGACGCCACTTATTCTAACTCTTCTTATTTACCATCGATGTAGCGTTATCAAATTTGGTTGTGCAAAAAAGGTGGTTCTCATTGTTTGTTAGAATCGATATGGTCATATAAGTTGTGGAACGTGAAATAGTCAAGCATGGGATTTATATGGGAAAATGATAAAAAATGATCGAACTCGACACTGTTGTCATCACAGTAATCAACTATTTTTTTTCATTGTAACACAAACCTTTGAATTTTTTATTGTATGTAGCCGCCAGTGAATTTATGTTATTGTATGTACCCATTCAGGCTTAGCGTTACATCGTTAGTCCTTATTTACTAACGATCGTTAGTAAATAACTTAAAATTCTCTTACGCTTTTATTCGCTTTCATCCGTTATTATACGCCGTCCGCTTTTATACTTTTTGTCCGCTTTATACATTTTGTCCAATGCTTTCATCCGCTTTTACATTTTCGCTTGTTTACTTACGTTGCGACGCCGTCCGCTTTATACGTTGTCGCTCGCTTTCATCCGCTTTTACGCTTTGTCCTTTTTACGCTTTCATTCGTATTTATCGCTTTTCATCCGTTAATCGCTTTTATACATTTTCGTCAGATAAAACTTAAGAATACGGACAAAAACGTATAAAATGGATGAAGGTGAAAGAAAACAGATGAAAACTTAAAAAAGACGAAAACGATAAAACAGATAAAAATGACGAAAACATATAAAACAGATTTAAAACGTTAGAAAATCGACGAAGACATTTAAAACCGACGAAAACGATAAAACGGATTTAAAAAATATAAACGGATGAAAACGATTGAAAACGATAAAAAGATGAAAACGGATGAAAACTTATAAAACGGACTAAACGATAAAGCGAATGAAAACGATAAAAGCGGACGAAAACGTAAGAAACGGACGAGAATGTAAGAAAGCAGATTTAAAACGTAAAACGGGAAAAAGCAACGACGAAAAGTATAAAAACGGACAAAACGATAATAACGGATGAAACGAATAAAACGTAAGAGAACGAAATTTTAAGTTATTTACTAACGATCGTTAATATAAAAGGACTAACGATGTAACGCTAAGCCTCGACCGGTACATACAATAACACAAATTCACCTAACTGGCTGCATACAATGACAAAAATTCAAAAGGTTTGTGTTACAATGAAAAAAAAAATAGTTGGCTACACACAATGACAACAAGTGTCAAGTTCGATGCATTTTTTTGTCATTTTCCCTTTTATATGTAGCTTCAACTGCTTATTAATAATCATTTCAAGTAACTCTCCTCCACGTGTCAAATAACTCCTATTCTTCCCAACTTTCTTCGAATGCAGACCTGTATTACTACCACTCATACGACGTCGTAAAACAGATAAAATAACAAAACCTAAAAACGAAACAAAGAGCGTGGCCACAATGTGGTTATTATCAATCGTGTTATCCATCATCTTTTTATTAAATTTGAATACTTTCGTTGATGACGTGATCAACTGAGTGATCAACGGTGATGATTTACGAATGAATGATCGGACGGTGGATATGTGTGTGTAATGTGGTGTGTGAGGAAGATGATGACGGAGACACTAGAGATGACAAAATTTTTATAGGAAACGTTATTGTGAGTTGGAGTTGTTTTTGGATTAAGAGTTAACTACTTCTATTTGATTTACACAGTCTCATAATTGACTGGCACATTCAAGTTTTAAGTGTTTTGACATTTATACACTTAGAGGAAATAAATAGAAGTGTTGTGAAGACATAAATGTCAAACACTCAAAATTTGAGTGTGTCAATCAATTATGAAAGTGTGTAAATCACCTCTCATTTATGATACTAGGTGCCCACAACAGTCAATATTTTGCGTCTTACAAATTTTATATACATAGCCTTTTAAAACATTCGGGCTAGTAAGAAAATGATTCGCTTAGTTTCGACCGAATAAAAGTAACTAGAAATTACCACAAGAAATTCTTTTTGTCACAATCGTACATGCAATAAACGAAATGAATATGACTCTACTAAACAATGTTAAATGTTCTTACGTATCTTTCTACATTGGTGCACTTAAAATAAAGACGCACTTTGTTTCACTATTTTAAGTAAATTACATGTGGAGATTAGAGAGATAACTAAGAAATATGGACGTGAATTTAACATTATCAACTACAGTTGTCACTTGATATATCTTGATATCTTTTGTTAATCCATTGATTGTATCATACTTTTTACAACGCAACACACGCATAGACCTTTTGAATACAACGACCGCCAACTGTTAAATAACACTAGTCGGATACTCGCGCACAACGGCGATAATAAATATAATTATACGTGTGTTTTACTTACTGCTTTAGTAATTCGCTTCACAACACTCGAACGATATGTGTTAGTTGAATTAGTTGAATGTGTTTGTTTGGGTTACCCGTAGCTTTCTCGTAGCTTTCCGTGACATCATTATTCCTACATATAGAAATACCATCGCAATCTCTTACCCACAAACACTCCCTTTAAAAGATATGATTTTGTTAATCAAAATTATATTAATTAAAATAAAGGTTAAAGTTGTAAAATTTTAAATTAAAATAAAATAAACCCACTAAAATATAAAAACTAAAACTTATAAAATATATCAAATGCATATTGAATTAAAGAGATAATTTTTAGAAAATATGAGGAAATTGGATTATAAAAAAATAAATAGATAAAAGATATTTCAATTTAAAAATAAAGATTATTTTTAATGAGAAGTCGATACACGCCACTTTATAATTTAAGCTCCTTATCTTAATTTTTAGTGGTTGGGAGTTAGAGCCGGGTTTGTTAATAAGTGACATGTCATCTAATGATTGGAACTCCTTATCTTAATTTTTGTTAGGAGTTGCGCAGAATGAGGTCGGCTTTTCGTACGCATTATAATTGTACTATAGTATAGATTAGTGTGTTAGGAGTTAGGGCAGGTTAAATAAGTCGACACGTCATCTATCGATTAAACTCCTTATCTTAATTTTGGTTAAGAGTTAGGCTTATAATGAGATTTGACTTTTACGTGCATTATAATATAAGATACGACATATCTTGATACCTTTTGTTAATCCATT
The DNA here is from genome assembly GCA_022545495.1 of Chrysanthemum lavandulifolium. Taxonomy (NCBI): domain Eukaryota; kingdom Viridiplantae; phylum Streptophyta; class Magnoliopsida; order Asterales; family Asteraceae; genus Chrysanthemum; species Chrysanthemum lavandulifolium. The sequence goes on from CM040245.1 coordinate 63,817,726, forward strand.
GATTGTCTCTTTTAAATTTATTAGAAGGTACTCCAAGAATGCGTGCTTGGGTGCCGGTGCATAATTTTATGGCGGCAAACGTTTTCATTTATACCTTTTTAAACAAAGAACTCTACTAATTAACGACAACTTTTAATTAAAATAACTATAAGCAATCTTTATATAATAAAGGAATTACATCATTTCTGAACGATTTTTAATTCATTCTTATTGAAAAACAATTAGGCTAATAGAGAGCTCAGATTTCCACGTAGCAAAATCGTGTGATGTGATTGGTTAATAAAAGTCAAATTAAATCGATTTTAACAAACTTTAATAAATTTGGTGGAGAATTTGGTTGTGAAAACACATAAAAATATAGTGTCAAATTGTGAAAACAAAACTTCAAAAAAAATGAGGTAATTAATAAAACTTTAGTGGTTGAACTTTTAAAATTATATAGAGTTAAGTGTAATATTATAATCCTCCATGCTTTTTAATAACTTTCAATTATAAACAAATAACCCTTATACTTTATACCATGATACTTTATATCATAAAAATACAATGTATATGTTGTTTAAAATAACAACATATAAATTTGCATAAGATTATAAGTAATAAATTTTTGTACTATATACTATATATGCTCAATAAGCGACCATTTATTTCATTTTTAAAAGTTTAACCTATGCTGACACCTAATTTACATTTTAAATCTCGCTAAATTCTCAAAACTAGAATATAATTATCAAATCAGAAGACGGGTTACTTTAATATAAAAATAAATATACGCGATCAGTCTTTATAACAACGACTTATGTAATTTTATTTATTTATATAAGAATATCCAAAAATATTTTTAAAAACTTTAATGAATATACTTTAACTTTATTAACGCTCGTTAGGGTGATCGGTGATTGGCATCAACCCTCAGATCGAATTCGCATCTAAACCACCACCCCAAGAAGATATCGACAAGTGTATGTCGACCCAACTAGCCGTTGGGATTTTAATTATAAAAATGCCAAATTTAATGTAATTTTAGTTTTTATTTAATGAAAGAATACTTTTATTAAAAAAAAAAAAAAAAAAAAAAAACCATATTTTGGCCAAAATAAACAATTTGGCAACCACCCTATTAAGTATGCTAATTTTTGGCAAAAAATGCATGCATGATGCCAAGACAATATTATTGGTTGGGGATGTCAATTTTGGCATGAAATAGTAATTGTAACCACCCTCATCACCCTTATGTCTTATTAAATTCGTGATCACGCAGACAATATAATATAAGTATTGAAATTTAAATAACAATATCAACATCTTCATACCTAAATAAAATTAAATCTTAAGTTACCTAACATAAATTTTACAAATATTTTACCAAATTTAATGGATATTAATGAATAATGAAAACTCGTACAGTAAGATTAGTTGACTTATATTACAATTTTCACGGCAAATTCTTATATGTGTATATACTATATAATCAACTAAAATGTTAAAATAAATTTGATTTATGTGTAAACTTGCGTCAAGCATTTAAACTTATAACTATATAATTATATACAAATACATTTAAAATACAATATTCAATTATTAATAAAGAATAATATTTTTTGTCAAACTCCTTGCAGACTAAGATTATAACTAGTAGAATACAAACTATTTCATATCCAAATAAAAGTTGTCATTCTATTGCTATAATCCGGTAAGAAAGCTTTATTTATTTCACCAGGTAACCGAACACCAAGATGAGAGTAGATTTATCTAAATTTTGTGTGTGTTTTTTTATTGGTGCTCGGAAAAGAGAGAGATGGTGTTTCCTATTGGTGTTTGTGTTTTTAGGTTGGCTTATATATCATCGGAGGTTTGTACCATTAAGTCGACACTTAATGGACCAGATAAATATTTGATCATTAATGGATCGCATAAATATTTGAAGGTCATTACAAAGTGTATGAAGGGACGTTACTTTTTATTTATTAAAATTGTCATGGAAGCTATAAGCATTTAATATTATTAACTAATGGCTTATTAATTTCTTATTAAATAAATATTTTTGGTCTTAAAAATTTTAAAACTTCTTTATTTAGAAGGTCCTAAACAATTTATAAAGTAATATAGATTATTTGTATCCTCCTAAATCACAAAATCGGGAAGAAAAAAGATTCTCAATACACGTTATTCCACAAAATACCACAACAAAAAGAAAAATATACCGAAACAGTTTATTCCTGAAATAAGCTGATTAAAAAATGCATCAAAAACTTTAAAATTTGATTGAAATTGTAGTAAAACCGTGATCATAAACATAGTTGACAACATTTTGTGTTCTCACATTTAATGTCATGAATATGGATCAGTATGATGTTAATTATCGAAACGGTAAGACCGGTAAAAAATCAGAAACGTATTTCAAATAAAGAAAGAAAAATAATAGGGGGATGCATCTAATTTTATGGGTGCATCTAATATTTGTGGTTGTGGTTTCTTCTCATTCATCTCATCTTAATTATATTTCTCATTTGATCATACTCTCAATGTCATAATCAATTTATAAGCAAAACCTTGTTCTTGTGTCATGTACGGAATCACGACCTGCAAAATATAAATAAGCTATATTTGTTTTGAGAAAAATCATAAATTGGATGATGAATAATAATGAACAATAGCAGAATATGAATTATGAATTCTGATTTGAAATTTGAAAATTTATATCGTGAGTGACAAAGAACTTGTATACATTTACCAATTTCCATAAATAAGTTATGGAAAAAGCTTAATGTAGAAGTTAAAAATACATTAAAAATAATGCATAATTTATTTAATTTTTCATTATTTATAGAATTGCATTATTGTCCAATTAATTGTATTTTCCAAAATTTCAAACATTATTAATAAGAAGAAAAAACCGATTTAACATAGCTACCTTTTACGGTGGTCAATCATAATAAATGAGTTGTTATAAAAATACCAAATATTCGAAATAACCAATCTTGCCAAAATTAAGTGTCTAATATAGACCATGTTTTCAACTATTTGAATTAATAAATGTCTCAAATCGTGTGTTTCAAAGTTGGCTATATTGGGTTTCAAGATTAAGGATTAAAGAATTAAGCAAAATTACATATATCTATTAAAAACTTGCCATACTAGCATTCGAACCCCATTCATTTTAGTTTATCTCATCTTTGAACATTTTAAGAGTTTCAACTTTGACTATTTTGCTTTTATATGTAGTTAATATAGAGTAATTCAACATCTCTTTTATAATAAAAGAACATACAAATAGACAATCAAATCTTTCAGGAGTTTTCAATTGGATTAATGAGAGAGCTCGATTTTGTCATGTAAATGAAATTAAGCATTCTTATTAGCCAATTGATGATCAAAACTGAAATAAAAAATTGACCAAACTTTGATAAATTCAATAGAAAAAAAAACCATAAAAATAAATGTGTCAAATTTGTGTATACAAAACTAAAAAGAAAAAATAATAATAATAATAAACTTTAGTTGTTAATTTTTAAATTAATTATATAGACTTAAGTTAACTTAATAGTTTTCATGCTTTTAATAATTTATGAATTTAACAAATACTCCATAGACTGTCTTTACGTATGATATGTAAACCGGTTTAAAGATGGGATGTGAATGGTTTTGTTGTTTGGTTTCCCGTGTATAACGGTAAGGACCTGATGAGATTGATAAGGATCAAGAAGTACGGGTAACACTTAAACAAATACCATACTTTATTGTTGTGAGACAGTATTTTCCAAAGTGTGTGAAACTTGTTGTGTGTGTTGCCTTCTATTTATAGAGAGGCGAGTAGGGTTTAAAGATAAACCGTTAAGAGATGATTAATGGCTATGGGAATCCAAGATAGGTGGTCTGCGCTCCTTGGCTCGTACAAAGTGGTGCTTGTCGTGCGTCCTCAGTCTGTTGTAAAAATCGGCCCAGGCGGCCGATTAATCCCTGCATAATCGTTGATCGCTCACTAAGCGCCTTGATTTATCATAATCGGCCTATTTAATCGGTTTGGTCAAAGATCGCTTAAAAATAGGTCAACAAACCAATTAATCGGACAAAATCAAACAAAATCAGTCTAATCGGATTAATTGAACAAAATCGCTTAAAATCGGTCAAAAAATCGCTTAAAAATCGGCCAACAAACCGATTAATCGGTCAAAGATCGACTAAAAATGGTCAAAAAACCGAGTAATATTTATGTTTGACTTTGAACTTTGAAGAATTATGACATGCTTATATTTGAACACTCAAATATTTGAACTTTGAAGACTACGCTTATCTCATACATATAATATAAAATAATATATAAAATTACAATTTTGTGTATAAAATTTCAATCCAATTAATCCTCGATTAATCCCTCGCTTAACCGATTAATCGTTAGGCCCTCACCCACCGCCTCACTAGCCGCCAGCATTTTTACAACCTCGTCTCATCAGAAGGTTAGATGGTACATCTTAACCATTAGTAATAGTTGGGGAACACTAGTACTGCGTGCTCAGTCTGGCCTGATAGGTTTTACCTGGCACTGCGTGGTCTCGGTTTTAAGTTGGGCCGCTATAAAGTGTTTGTTGATGGGTCTTAGGCTTAATTCGAGCGTGTATTTAATAGGCTTAGGCCACTAATATTAATACGCTATCAGACCGTATATCTCTTACACTTTATATTTTTTTAGAATAATAACATATATGTTGTTGCTATTTATAAATATCATTATCATTATAGACAAATTAATGTATATGCACAAAATTATAAATATCAAAATGAAAAAACGAGTTAGTATGATACGTATGGATACACGAGACTGTACATATACTAACGACCCTCATGCTATTGTTCTTTTGAGTTTAATAAAAATATGTGAGACATAGTTTTAGCATACGGAAAACATTTAAACATACAAATCCAACATTAGGTTAATCAACAAAAGATTTTGAGTCTCTGAATTGTGATATCTTCGTATATTGTCATCGTGGAACATCCTATCACGTAGCACAAATTCTCGGCTAGTTATAACTATATTAGTATAAAAGATTTTACATAATATTATAAAAAAAAACTTTATTTAACAACTTTGTATGTCCACATGGACATGCTTCAATGCCAAACTAGATATATACAAAATAAAATTTACATTTTTAACAACTTGTATTATTAAAGTCATAATATCAATTTGTATGTACAAATAAGTAAAATTTAGATATATCATGACTTATATCAAAACATTAAGTAAAATTTATTGCAAAACTACGAGGTGTAAAAAACTCGATCCGACCTGAACCCGAATAAGCTTATTCGGGTCGGGTTATTTGGGTTAAAAAAATTTATTCGGGTTATTCGGGTCCAGTCAAAATACTTAATAAGGTCGGATATTGGGTTGAAAATATTTTGATAACTCGGGTTTGGGTCAACCCGATTGACCCTAATAAAGGTATTTTATATTTATTGATATATTTTTTATGAACTATATATGCATTTAATGAACTGGGCAAAAAAAATCATTTTACTGACCCGAACTCGAGTTAACCCGAACCCGATTAACCCGAGATTTTAACAAGGTCGAGTTCGGTAAGGTTTTCATAGCCACAACCCGACTTTTATCCGACCTGAATTGACCCAAACTCAACCCGACTATTACTAACACCCCTATAGGTATATAACTAGTCATTTGATAAGTGATTAATCAACATGATCTCACAGATTGAAATATCCCAAATTGATTTGACTTAAGAAACTTCCGTACACACGAAGGTGACAATACATCCGGCATCAATTAAATTTTACTACGCTAAAAATCAAATAAAACTGCTTAAGTAGCTTAACCCATGTGCGTGTGTATTATTTCATTTTGTGTTGCACCACCTCACAATCACACAACAAACCATATTCTCGAATCTGTGTTCACTCCAGTCCTAAAATCAAACCCTTTTACATGCGTCAATTCATCAAAAGATCACAAATAAGATAAAACCTTGCAAAACATCCTCAAAAGATCAATTAAACACACAATAAAAGCCCAAAATTCAGAAAAAAGATTCACAAGAAAATAAGAACAAAAAAATACCATCTTTAATCACACCAATTATCAAACTTTACATACATTTCCACTGTCCCCAATTCAATCAATATTCCAAAATGTTAATTTTAGATGATCTAAACATACCAAATGTTAACAACATTAGGCCATTACGCGAAGGTAAAACAAGTTTACTTAACAGTTAACACTGCTAACATGATGATCCTCTTAACCTTTCGCGAAAATTGAACCTTCCAAACACCTATATATCCGAAACCAACTAAGCTACACGTCCGAACGCGAAATAAATCAATAATCGGGCATCATTTGAGTAATCTTCCCTCTTGTTCATCAGCCATCTTCTTATCATTAACTCTCAGCCAAATACACACCACAGTAAAACTCAAAACCAAGCTCAACAACCCACTCCCAATCCAATAGCCACAATCACAACCACTGATAACCCTTTACTTTTCATTGGCCCCAAAGGGTATCCATAAAGACCCTTATTTCCATAAAAAGAACTCACATTAAACCGGTTCAAATTCCCGGTCCGGTTTCCTAAACTAGCCGGAATCAAACCGGACAGCTTGTTATTGCTCACATCAAACACAGATAACCTCATTAAAGACCCAAACTGAAATGGGATTGTACCTGTTAGCTCATTTTCATGTAAATCGATAACATTTAAGTAAATACAATTAGCGACGGTTGGTGGGATGTCGCCAGAGAGACGATTAGCCGACAGATTAAGTACAGCAAGGTTAACCAACAACCGGAGGTCCGGTGGGATTATTCCGGTTAATGAGTTGTTTGAAAGGTCTAAAGATTGTAAATTAGTGCAATTTGATATAAAGGGTGAGATTGTACCATGAAGGTTCAAGTTAATTAGCGACAGTTTGTAAATCCGTCCGTTGTTGCAAGTAGCACCGACGAGATTTGATAAGAAACCAGAACATGGGTTTTGGAAAGTGGGTTGTGTCCAGTTTTGTAAATTATGATCTGGGTCTTGAATAGAATTGAATAAATTGGTCAAACAAGATTCATCACTGGGATCTGGTGATGATGGTGGTAAGAATGTTGAACATATTAGGAGTGAGATTAGTAGTTTGAGTTTTGTTAATCTCATGACTAAAGAAAAAAAAGATTGTGAGAGTTGAAGAATGGTGTGTGAATTGGGGATGATGAATTGAAGAAAAGGTGAAAATTGGTAGTGCGCATGTGAAATGGGTGATGAGTAAATGTTTGGAAAAGTTAAATTTGAATGGAAGAAGAGGGTAAAATGGTATAGTTTTGAGCCATGTGGAAAGGGATTATAGATGACTTGCGGTGGCACCAACTTAGATTTTGGTTAACAAGTGTATTGGATTTTGGAATGGTTATCTTAAGGTTGGCTTTAAATAGATGTGAGTTGTGAACGACTGAACAATAAATGCACACACACAATGGGTGATCTAAGTTAAAAGGTGGTGTTATTTATCATTTTTTTTCATAGCATCAGACTTTTTTATGGCATTAAAACACCCCTTTCTTGCTATGACGTCACTTTTTTGGTGCCGACATTTTTTTTCCATTTATTATTTATGAACAATATATATAACTAAAATTTAATTTTATTAATAAAAAAAAAACATTACAAAAATTAAAAAGAAATTGCATTTAAAAAAAGACATTACATTAAATTAAAAAGACATTACATTAAAATAGAAATAATCTGGGAAAATATTCCGCCTTGATGATAGCCGCATTTTCTGGATCCATATCCTTTGTTTTAATTTTCAAGACCTTCAAATCTTCGGCCTTTTTTTTAGCATAAAGTGCTTCAGCCTTCAACTCCTCGTTCCTTTTTTGAGTGTTGATTAATTCAAATCTCGCCGCCGTCTCACACTCCAATTTTTCCAACTCCGCCTCACGATCCAAAGCATATTGTTATTGCAACATTTCTTGAAACATAACCGGGTTTGAACCGGAAGAGGCGGATGTGTTTGATGACCGTTGACTTTTTGAAGGCCTTTGTTTCCATGCGGGACGCGGCAATGGGTCATCTCCAAAGAGTTTAGGCTTTCGTTACCCGTAAGCGGTTTCGTCTTGCTTGTGTTGAATCGGGGTTTTTCCACTTGTGTTTGTCTTTCAAAAAAAACCAAGCACTTTTGTGCTTAAAGGGGTGATGGCGATTTCCACCGCGCTTTTAATATTTATAATTGTCTCGCTTACCTATGGTCTACCTTATGCACTCACCACAACAGGTAACCTTCGTGTATAGTGTAGTGTCCAGAAACCGAGGTCGCCCCAAGAGCTATGTGAGCGGATTCTAAATTAAGTCTAAGTGTCACTTGTTTTAACCGGTTTGTAGTAGAGATGATTAATTGACTAAGAAATGAAATAAGATGCGCAGCTTGAACAGAGGTTGTGATCAATAGAGAGAAAGTGTGCTAACCTAATTAATCATCATATCGCAATGTCTATGTTTTATTACTTCCAATTGATTCAAGTGGGGTTTAAGTCGCTAGGACATCATTTGGTCAATTCGCCCTAACCTATCAACAAAGGTCAGCACCGACGTCAAAGGTTTACCCTGGGAGTCGAGGGTCTTAAGTCACCTAAGCCAAGTCATTAAGTACCCTACATGCAAGATTCAAATAAGAGTGCCCGCGCTAGCATCTTAGAGTCATCCCTAACTTAAGTTCATCCTGACGACGGTGATCATTTGGTCGGGCTCACATGAGAGGAAGGGTCGCCGGTTGGTCAATTGTTACTCTTCCAAACTCTACCTACCTACTTAGGGTCGCTTGGTCAATTCTCCAACAACTAGATACGATCAGATTTCAAAACTATCGGCTAGGTTAACTACCATCAAACCATGCATGCATACACTAGAAACAATTATATGGAAGCATGAAAACATAAACAATACATTCAAGGAATCATAACTAGAATAACACCAAAGGTGCTTAGCCGATCATATTAAAAGAAACAATGAATTCGATGTTTAACATAATGAAAGACATGAATTAATCATAAAAGATAGAAATGATCGCTAATGCTTATCGATATGGAGTGATTCTCCTCGAGATGGCTCAGTATGCTCTGCACGATCCGCTTTTCGAACCGCTCTCTCGCCTTTAAGCCGTGAGCGAATGATGTGAAATGCGTAATTTAGGGTTTGTATTTATAGGCACGATCATAGTTACAGAATTTGATTTGAGATTTACGCCAGAATTTAATTATCCTCCAAATGTAACTCTCGTTAAATAGACTACGGTAACACTAGGAAAGGTTACGCCAGAATTCAATACGTAACTCTCGTTAGGCGTAATGCTTGTTGAGGAGTTACTGCGTAGTTGATGGAGGCGCCAAATATTTCATAACCTAGATGATTACCACAGAACCTTAGTTGGGAGTTACGCCGTAATTGTTGTTGAATAGGCAATCTGAGATAAAACACTAGCTACGGCGTAATGTGAGAGAATAAGTTATGCCGTAGCTTCTTCATGAGTAGCATACTATCATAAATCGTTAGGAAAATCTCCAAATCCGCGTCTCTTAAGCTCCAATGCTCATAATTTACCTGAAAGTAAAATATAAAGGAATACAAGCGTAAATCCATATAAATGATATAAAATATGAGCATGAACGGGGGAAGTTGACACTAAAAAGTCAGGACTATTTGATGTTATCAAGGGGTAACCTGTGATTTTGATAAAAATAATATGAACCTGTGACATCAAATCTTCATAATTTTCCCCCCTAAGAACTTGAGTTTCATCGACAAGGGAATTAAACTTCTTGAAATCTTTATTCAACGGAGTCCACTTTCCCGTTAACATATTATTGGTACGTCTCACATTTCAACTAGAAGTAGATCCCTCGGGTTTATAAGATTTTTAAAGAGGTTAAAATTTGAAAACTAGGGGTGTTTTAATGAAAAAAAGGTAACAATAGGGCCTAACGGCTATTTTTTTAGAAAATTTGAAGCATCCTACGACTAGTTTTTCAATAAATTAAATAAATAAAATAAACGGCTGCGTGGGCTGGTGGCTACGGCGCTAGCCGTAAACAGCCAGCGTTTGGTATGGTTCTCACGCCATCGGACTCGCGCCGTCGAGTTTGGCTTGAGCCAAAACGCCTTTTGTCGCATGCTCTTAGGCTATTAGTAAGAGTAGAAGGTATCATCACATGTCACTGACATGCCACCTCAGCGTCACATCATCCCCTCCCAATAACACACCAATAACTAAAACACCCCTCATTCATAATACACAAATAACTTAACATGTAGGTCTCACAAAATACCCCACCAAATAAGCCAACTCACTCACAATAAATGTAAAAAATAAAAAAAAATGCAAATTGCGTGACCCATTGCATTGGCTCAAAACCAATGGCACGAAGCTTTGGTATGGTTGGCTCACGATTGGCACGAAAATAAGGACGGATTGCGTGTTATTAGCAACCATACCGTGCCCTCTAATGGTGCGGTTAATCATGTTACGTTAGCGTTAACTCAATTTTTTTTAATAAGACTTTCTGTATGACCAAGATCTCGTAATGGTGACCACAGTTACCATTTTTTTAGTTTTCATTTATTTAAACACTAAAATTAAAATTTCATTAATAATTAAAAAATATTAGATTAGTAATTTAAATAAAATAGAAAATATTACAATAAAAATTAAAAAATTAAACTAATAGTTTAATTATATTTTTTTTTGTTATTTTCCGCTTCATCTCTAACACCGTTTCTCGTTATTTTCTAGTTAAATAGTCATCGAGAGTATGATAAAATATGATGTCTTTGTCACTCTTCTTTTTTTTTAGATAGAAACATTTAACGTTGCAGCTCAAGTTCTTATTTTTGGTGTGCAAGCCTCTGTTGCTCCAATTTCATTTCATGTGCAAGGTTCTGTTTTTCCAATTCTACTTGCACCTGATGCACTTGATCTTCCATTTTCAATTGTCGCTTCTTTAACTCTAAATAGGAATCCCGGGCTTCCTTATTTTGGCCCAAAACCCCGATGCGATGTTTCTCCATTTATCAACTAAATGATAAAACAAGAGTTACAACAGATGAAGTAACCGAACACATGTTGGTCAATAAGTGTGAAGACTTGATTGTACCTCGCTTGATATTCTTTACACGCTTGATCAAACACATGTTGGTCATCTACGCCACTCTGGTTCCTTCGTTTTACATTATCATAAATAGCGCAAAAATGACCAACTTTAGGACGAAGCCTATTTTTGGTTGAGGGAGTCGTATCCTCTTTTCGATTCCTTCATTTGCTTCTCAAAGTAACAAAGTACATCTGTCCAAAACCTCGCAGCCTTTTGAGCATTCCCTTTGACGCTATTTTTGGATTGGTTTATCCAAGCTTTAAACAATGCTAGATCTTCCTCCCGGATCCATGGTTCGATCGTGGGAGTCGCCTTGGATTTTTGACGCTGTTTGTAGTCTTCTCGCCTTTTGACGAGCGCCACCTCTTCGACAGAGAGTCGTCTTCAACAGTTCGGATGAACCAACCAAACCTTGGGTCAGAATAATAGTGACTACCAAAAATGTATCCATATCTACATCAAGATTAAAAGGGTTAATAGGATAATATCATTGAGAAGTTCGAGCTTGGTCCATTGGTTGGTTAAACACCGGTGAATCGTAACATTTCGACGATACAATTGAGATTGTTGTTGTTGTTGGTAAATCGCTTGGTTATATGGAGGTTGGAACAAATTATTTTGATAATAATGTTGTTGTTGTTGATGTTGTGATTGGTATACGAAACTTGCAAGGCTAAAATTAGTGGGTGGTGAGTGACCGATTAATTGAAATGACATTCGATGATGGAAAGTTTGGAACGTTTTGTTGGCGTCGGTTTTCTGGTGTTTGGTTTTGAGAGTTTTGTGAAGCATTTTTTGAGTTGGAGAAAAGTAGAGTATAATAGTTGAAGAAGAGCAAATGTGTTTAAAAAATGAGAAGTGGTGCGGTATTTATAAGAGAAATTTATTGGGTATTACTTTATTTTTTATAAATAATATAAATAAAAAACAGCCGCACACGGTATAAAGAGCCGTTGGTCTTTTTTTTGTGCAAATCACTTGGTCGCTTGGGCGACCCCATTTTTTTTGGTTGGGGGACGCGTAGATTTGGATAAAGAGGTTTTTGGTAAGAGTAGGGTACAGTATCGATTCAACGAGATTTTGATAAAGCTAATTCGAGGATTGACAAGGTTTTAAATTTAAAAGACTTAGTATTACATGATTTTAATAGAGGTTCGAGTTAATTGGGTTCAAGTGTTATAGAAAATCAAGAAAATAGGCGAAAATAAATGAGAAAATATTAGAAAATTCATATATGTTGGTCAAACTACAGGTGAATGACGACTCACTCAAAACCGAAAAATAACAAGAGTTCGGGTTAATTAGATATACTTAATAACCCGAAAGTGGTTATTATCCTGTATTAACGTACCGCTATTAAACTTATTGAAATTCGAGACGTGTTGGGTTAGGTTGTTTTAACACCCCGAGTTAATAGTACCTCAAAGTGCGCAATTAGACATGATATCATTTTTCTTCAGTTTTTGGTTTCAGTTATACCACTTATTCGAGTTCACACATTTTTTATTTCTCTCAAGTATACTTTTAAAACATTTATCCAAATTGGTATTTGGTCCGAACTGCATAAATGTATTGTTAGAATTTTCGTGTTTTCCAAATTATTCAAATATTTTTGAGTAAAAACGGATCAAAGACTAGAATTGAAAATAAATAAGAGCAGAGGGTATGGGAGCAATTAACACGCCAAATGCATCAATTTTTCATGCCAAACTCGTGCCAACCATACCGGCACTTTGTGCCATTGGTGAGCCAAATGTTCCCAAGCCATTTGAATGGCTCATGCCATTGTGATGTTTTGTGTCCTTTTTGTTTTGTTTTTTATTGTATTGTGAGTGAGTGGGTATTTTTAATGAGGTATTTTGTGGGACCCAATAATGTGTTAGTGGTGTGTTATGAGGAAGGGTGTTTTAGTTATTGGTGTGTTATTGAGAGGTGTATGATGTGGCACTGAGATGGCATACCAATAACGTGTTATTGGTATGTATGATACCTTGTGCTCTAAGCTATAAAATGCTTGAAAAGATGTTGCGTAAGAGCATATACAACAATAACACCAATAACACCGCCCACGCCGCCACATCGCCTTTTAACATTTACCATTAACATCCCCAAAAAACACCCACAACAATAACATCCCAATAACATCAATAACATTTCATATTTTCAATTTCAACCCCTAAACTAAAACAAACACTTCATTTATTAAACTAAAACAAACACTTCATTAAAATAGAAAACATATTACAGTACGAGATTAACAAGAAAATACAACGAAATAAAAAAACACACTGCAAATAAAACGTTACAACAAATTAAATGAAATGACGAGAATACGATCTCTTGACGAGGTTTCAAGTTATATTTTTGATGATTCGATCTTTTCGCCATTGATCCACTCCACGACCATTGGATCTTGCCCCTCAAGAGGGCGCCATCAAAATTTATCTCTTCCAACCTTGTTATTGTGAGATCTTCTTCCCAAGATGTACCGACACGTCACCGACACCGTGCCGAGACTTCTCGCTTCATACGAAACTCGCTTTGCCATAGTTTCGTGAAATAAGTCGACGAGCCTGCTCCTCCAAAGGCTTGTTCCTCAAGACTTGTTGTAGTCTCGGATCTTGCTTTCTTGGTAGCACGCTTTCTTTCCCATTGGGCGAGGTAGTTCATCTTGACCAAACAAAGCCTCGCTTGTTCGGCTTCGGGACTCATGGTTAAATCAACCGGCTCGGCGGTTCCATTTCTTATAATGACGCAAAACCTCCCAAGCGTCCTTCGAGACCAAAAGTCGATCCCTTGGTTTCCTCACGATACCATTGCTTTGCCCTTTGCATCACATCCAACTCACTTTCCCGCCGTTGATTCCGCTTTCGCACGCTTGTAATGAGTCGAACTTTGTGCATATGCCGCTCAAAGTTTTCCACTTGCTTGACAACATGTCCTTGTTGCGCCGCTGAAAGTTGTTTTATTGAACTCATTTCGACCGATACCAAAACGATATCCGGGTTGGCACTTTCCAACTTTCGATCCTCCAAACCGCTATGTAACATGTTGCAAGTAATGCTTCCTCTCCGAGTCCAACGTGCGTTAACAACTTTTTCTTCATCGAATCAACCGTTCGCTCGGGACTTTGGATTTTTGATTTTCGCTAAGTACGACCTTTTCCTTTTTCGAGGAGACGTGGGTGTGTCGCCAACATCATGTGTTTCGGTTTGTGATTGTTGTGATTGTTGTGTGAATTGTAGGTTTTGAAAGTTGGAGTTTAAAGTGTTTTGTTGTTGCCACGAAATGTTTGATGTTGTTGCCACATTTCTTTGCTAGAAGCGCCAGTGGGTTGGGGTTTGAAGATGAACCCGTCGTTAGATGATGAGCCCGGCTCGAGGATTCCACCCACCAATGGTAAGATTGTAGTATCGCCGCTGCCTCCGACATTGTTTTTTGCGCTTAATTGAAGTTGAAAGATTGAGAGTATTGAGAGGATTTAGTAGTGGAAGTGTGAAAAGAAATGGTGTTTTAATTGGGTATTTATAGTGATAAAAAAAGGTTTTTGAATTTTTTTTTAAACTAGCCGTTTAGGGTAGTTTTTGAATTTTTTTTGAAATATAACGGCTAGTAGCCGTTTAGGGTAGTAAAGTGTAAGTTTTTTGATTTTTTTCTCCTCCCCTAACGCCCGTTGCCAAAGCAACGCTGGTCTCCTTTCCCCACTTTAACGCCGATGCTACGATGCTCTAAGGCTGAACGCAGTAGACACGAATCGTGTGTCGATCGAGCACAAGCGGCGATCGATCCCTCGTGTGGTCGCTATCGATCGAGTGAAAAAAGGAGGTATCGCTCGTGGACGATCGACAAGAACAAAGGAGAAATCTTGCTAGCCGTTGAAGTCCAAACAAAAAAAATGTATCCATTATAAAAAAAGAAAAAAATTACTACTAAAACTATCCTATAAATATACAACTTATTTACACACTAAACTCACAACTCTCACATTCTCTATATCCAAACCAAAAATCCTACTCTATATTTACACCTATGAGTTTTAATTATTACGGAGTTTATTCTATCATTGATTACGTCATCGGATGATGAAAATGAAGTTAAGACTTCGAGCTATTCATTGCCGATTCGTCTGTATTCTTTCCAAATAGAGAAGACCGTTCTTACGATCCCATAAGAACGCATGCTAATCGTTGGAAATTACCAAGGAGATATCGACAAAAACAACTCATCTTAAATTTCAAAGTTCGTGGAAGACATTTGGCGATCGCCATAATCAAAACTAGTTTACCGTCAGATTGTCTTAATGTTTTAATTTTATTTGAATTATTATGTAACGCTTTAATTATTAATGAAATTTTATTTTGTGTTAAAATGTTTTTTTTTTTTTTTTTTTTAATTAAAAAAAAAAAAAAAAAAAAAAATGAACTAATCTCCCAACTTGCACCTAATCACCGAAGCTTATAAAAAAACGACATAATATGAAAATGAGAGGATTGAATCTCTATCAGCAGCCTAAAGATATTTGTTGTAATTTGTGACATGTCACTGTCATCGACAAACATACATATACAATAAAGAAGAAGCATGCACGCTTGACTGATGCATACATTATCGACAATATCCCCACATCTCAGGTTAACAAAATAATACAGTAACTTAATAAGCTAAGGGTATGTTTGATTGGGGATTATAGGAGGTAAGGAATAGAAAATATAATGAAAAAAAGTGTTTGGTAGAGTATAATACAATGATCTATTACCTAATAGTGGGTAATGAGCTATTAACAAATAAATTGGGGAGAATGCTTTTCTTTCCTTTCCTTTTTCCTTACCATTATCATCGCTTTTGCTTTTTTCTTTTTCTTAGTTTGAACCAAGCACACCTTAAAAACAAGATTTACAATTTTCGCTAAAAACCTCATTACCCTTTCTATTTTCATAGAGCCCAAGGAAGTACTATTTGTGCCTTTGTGGTTTGAAGAAGATGATAACGATCGCCTTAAAAGACTACGATTTAACGACAATACATTCAACGAAGAAAAAGAAGGAAAGGCTCTGGTTCTATAGTTCTTGTTAAAAGTTTTTCAAAAGTTTTGTTGCAACGCTAAAAACACCTTCAAAGACTTTCTAATATAGTAAAAGTTTTTAATAAACATTAATTGCGAATCTTCAAGATCGATGTGTGTATATATATATATATATATATATATATATATATTTTAAATGACAAAATAACTAATTTTATTAATATAATTCATCAAATACTTAATTTTAATTTGAAAAGTCATTGTACCCATGAAACCACTTACTATTTGTGGGCTTTTAAGAAAATTTTTCACCGTATTAGTCAAACCTTGCTAGTCTTCATAAAACTAGCAATATTGACTTTCCTAGTTAACCTCGCGGTTTTTTAAAAAAACTAGCAAGATTTTACTAGCAAGATAAACCTTGCGACTTTTTTAAAAATCCGCAACAAAACTTGCTAGTTTCATGGGTATAAAGGGTTTTGGAATAAACTTTGGGTTTTTGGCGAAATATTTTGGTAAAATTAATTAGTTTTGTCATTTTTTATTTTTATTTTTATTTATTTATTTATTTTTTGCATATAGATTACATGTTTTAATTTTAAGTACTTTCTGAACTCCATATGCTTATCATATTTTATAGCTATGCTACTAATATAATGGGTTGTCTTCATGGACCACTCACCCGCAAAGTGGTCCACATCATCCATTAATCCTTATTAATTGAGCTCAGTAGTATACTACAAACATGTATCTAAGTACTGTAAAAAAAAGTTACTCTCTGTCTGAAGAATGGGAAGTGATACATACATGGATGACACTCATTTGTTTATCAAAATTAAAAACAGACATTTTTCAATTTTTTTTATAAAAATAACATATTATGCAAACATTAAATGGTTAACTGACAAAAAATATATCATTATTACGAGAATTTTTTTTACCTTTCAGCAGACGGGCATATGATATACTTTCGACGAAGTTTTTTTCTAGTTTTGTTTTAATGTTAATATTTGCGTATAAAAAATCACATATGATTTGTATTTTAAGAATGACGTGTAATTTAACAAATCACACGTGATTTTAAAATCACATTTGATTTAAAATGACAAATCAAATATGATTTTTTCAGACGTAAATTTCAACACTCATAAAAAAAGTCGAAAAAAGGTTCGACGAAAATATATAGAAGTGTCCCTCTATAGAAAGATGATTTAATTCTCGTTATGATAGTAAGATTTTTTTTGCGTAACGATTAACGATTTAAGAAAAAAAATATATATATATATATATATATATATAGTTGTATACCACAAGCATGTGACGACGCGATAAATATAGTTATATAATAAATATAGTAAATGAATTGCTAACCCAATTTTTCTCGCATTCGTGATCCGCTAATAATTCATTTCACAACACTCCAAATGTATATGTGTTAGTTGTATGTGTTTGTTTGGGTTTCCGTATCTTCCCCGTGACATCATTATTCCGCATATAAAAAAGACCTTCACAATCTCTTATCCGTCAAACACTTTCCCAAAAGTAAATGATTTTGATAAATAAAGTTTGTATTGATTGAAATAAATGTTAAAATTATAAAATTTGAATCAAAATAAAATAAACATACTAAAATGTAAAACAAAAACTCATAAAATATATTAAAATGGTTATTGAATTAAAGAGCACAAAATTTTAAAAATATTGTGAAATTAGATCATAAAAAATTAAACAATTAAAAGATATTTAAATTTAAAATAAAAGTGATTAATTAGTTAAAGGTGACATGTACACCCTATTATCGAGCCTTATTTTAGTTTGTTGAGACTCCACCATTTTGTTATTTTTAGTTGAGGTAAGTGATGACACACGTCATGATTAACGATCAGTAGCCTTATCTTAATTTTTATGAGCCACAACTTAAACGCTTTATATATATATATATATATATATATATATATATATATATATATATATATATATATATATATATATATATAGAATCTAGATCAAATAAGATCATACTTAAAGTTGTTAAAATGAGATCGAACTAAAATTTGACAAAGATACTCTTCACAATAAAAATAATTTTTATTTACTACAACTAAAATTGTTAAAGTTTCGATAGATTTCTTTTTAAAATTTACTGAAACCTAGGTGATACACTTTGATTGTAAGTTTAATGCAGATCGGGTTTTGTATGTGATCGCGTTTTGGAATATTTATTAAACAGAATGTGTATCGTGATCACTAATCCAAACTCATGTATCATTTGGTTATTAGTTGCTAAAATGTTAATTTGTATTAAAATATATTTTTTTTTGTATGATTGCTAAAATTGTTATTTATAAATGTTTTAGTGGTTTTTAGATTTGATCTTATTTTTACAACTTTAAGCTTCGATCTCACATTAACCCTCCCCTATATATATATATATATATATATATATATATATATATAAGTGAGTTTTTCTTTTTTGATAAAAATGAATTACAATAATTAGTTTCGTTAGGGGTTTACAGAACTTGGGTCTCATTCAACATTTATCTATCTCGACATGTAGTTATGGCAACATATTATCTTTGTTTATTAGAGAAAAGTACAACATAGATCACAAAATTTATAAAGATCTAATGAATAAATATTAGCAATTTATTTTTCATTAAAACTAAAAAAACCTACTCTCATTATATATATATATATATATATATATATATATATATAGTAAGAGGTTAAAATGAAAATTATTTTATAATGAAAGAATGAAGAAGGCGATGTGACACGTGACCTATCGCTTTCACATCACCACGACACGCCATCGTGTGGCGTATGTCACCCCCACTCACCCCCCAAAAAGAAAGTTTTTCCCACAAAAAATTTTTTTGGGCAAAAAAAAAATAAATAAATAAATAAATCCGCCAAAATTTATATTGCATCACAATAAAAATATCGCATCACAATCATAATTGTGATGCGAGAATTTATAATCTTAATGCAAGAAAATCATGATTATGATGCGAGAACTTTATAACCATAACGCAGAAACTTATAACCTTAATGCACTAATAAGTTTTGGTGCACTTTATTATAAGTTATTGCATCATAGTTAATAGTTAAATGCATCAATTATGATGCACTAAAATCAAGTTATAACCTTAATGCACTAAAATCATGATTGTGATGCGAGAACTTTATAATCGTATGGCGCAAGAATTTATAACATTAATGCACTAAAATCATAATTGTACGAAATAACTTATAACCTTAATACACTAATAAGTTTTGGTGCATCTTTATTATAAGTTAATGCATCATAGTTAATGCATCATAGTTAATGAGTTAAGTGCATCAAGTATGATGCACTAAAATCAAGGTTATAACCTTAATCACTAAAATCATGATTGTGATCGCAAGAACTTTATAACCGTGATGCAGAATTTATAACCTTAATGCACTAAAATCATGATTGTGATGCAAGAACTTTTATAAGCGTGATGCAATAAAAAATTAGCGGGAAATTTTGGCTAGAAAAAAAATTTTGCCCCAAAAAAATTTTTTTTCTTGGAATTTTTTTGCGCGGGGGTGTGGTGTTGTGGCAAAGGTGACACATGTCACCCACATTGCATTCTCATTCTTTTCATTCTAAACTTTTCATAATAACTCAAACCTATGTATATATATATATATATATATATATATACATTATATATAAGAGAGGCATGCTGGCATAAAATGCCACTGGCATCCCATAATGCCAAGTCATATTTCCATGTCATCACATTTAGTCCACCTAAGCAACCAAAATCCGAAATTAATTTGTCATCACATTTAGTCCACCTACGCAACCAAAATCCGAAATTAATTAGTACAAAAATTCATTGGAGAGGATCGAACCTTGGGTGGTTTGTAGAATTAACACACTTGATAACCAATAGACCAACATCTTTTTTGTTTTATATTTTGCAACACCTAATCTATAAACCTTCTGCGATTAATGATTTTTGCTAATCTGGATTATGCATAATGTAGCCCAATATACACCGATTCATTCATTTAGAACCCTAATAATAGTTCCACAAGTCGATTCTCTCTATCTCTCTCTCTATTTTTTTTCTTCTAAAAACCCTAATATGTTGAAGTTCACACAATTAATGCTAAATTCATATACTGTAATTCTTATCAGGTAAATGCGGGCTTTGCTACTAATTCTAGCACGTACAACTGCTGCTAAAAAGAAAGATTCAAGTTCTGAATCTGATTCAGATGACAGTTCTGAGGAGGTAATATTTTGTTACTTTTATTTTGTAAAGGTTTATGTTTGTCTATTTTGGCTGTTTACTAATTTATGTTAATATACAAGAGGAAGCCAAGCATGCTGCAAAGAAGCCAGTACCAGCTCCTGCTAAGAACGGAAACAAAGCAGACAGAGATTTCTAAAGATGATAGTGATTCCGGGAAAGTGGTATTGTATTTTTTATTCATATTACCCTTATGCTTGTTATAAAAGTATTACCTTCTTTATAGTTTAGTTAACTAAAGCCTTTAGTCAAATGAAAGACTACTTACATGACGTTGATGAGAGAGCAAATGGCTTGTAAAGATCTGCTATCCGAAGCATAATTTGAATCTTTCGATCAGCTTCGAGATACCATGCATTAAAAGCCCCAAAAAGTATTATGTTTGCATATTTAACTCCCTTCAAAAGAACAGCAAAACTGTTATAAAAAAGTGATATATAAACTTTCCTATGTTCAATATTTGTTAACACATTAGATCTTATTAGAGATGATCAATGATGAGAATACCTTTAAGGGAATTTATATAATGGACTGCCATATATCTCTTAAAGCTAGACATGGAATCAAAAAACAAAGGGTTGGTTGGTGGTATAATGGGGTTTCCCTGTCGGTTTCTTAATGGTTTATTAGCAAAGTAATCAAAGATGTAGTTCACGAAGCTAGAAATTTTCAATGGGTTTGACGTGGATGATCCGACATGATAAATGATCTTTGAGCAAGGTTTCTTTGTATGAGCCACCATCTCTACAATCATAGCATTAATCACCATATCTGCTGGGATCTACATGTTTTAAAAAATTGTCTCTGTCCCGTCATGATTCCCTTTTTATAATTCGCAAGTTTATAGAAAGAGATAACGACATGTTATCTCAGTTTTTGGTCATTTAAGTCCATGCAACTGACCTCATAATAGTGTACATGTACAACATTTTTTAGGTATATACCAGTCATATAGATTATGAGGTAAATTACCACGTCAAGTACTTTGCTAAGTTCTGCAAGGAAGCAAGATACCTTCCCTCTACCATATGTAGCAATGATGCCATCAATAGTTCTGGAAAATTAGTTTAATTGGGTTCATGATATTATGAAGAATAATATAGTGTAATGGTTAGCTAAACCGTTACACTAATTTTGCTGTGTACTGTAAATAGAATGTAATTTGATTTACTTGACGCCTTCAATCCATCCAGGAAACGGAAACGGTTCTTTATAAGTACTGGTGATGACAGTAGGACGTACTAAGACCAGTGACACATCTTGTCTTAATCCATCGAACAATAGCATCTCCCCCATTGCCTTGGTGAAAACATAAGTATTTGGCCATCCATGCAACTTTGCCCTTCAAACAGTAAGCATGAAAAATTATTACGATACTTGATTTCACTTTTATAATTTTAGTGAAAACCTCATATTGCACTGATTGTTCAAATAATACTTCAAATAAAAAACTTGTTTAGAACGAAAAGTGACAAACCTTTGGATACCAAATTCCTTCATTTCAATGATATGGCTTCTTCATTAGCTTTCTTATCATGAGAAGTCTAAGTCTTTCTTGTATCACCTTCATCTCCTTCTTAATGTCAAGATTGTTTTTTCCATTTAGTGTCTCGCTCATCTGGAATGGTGTTTCCAATATGACTCCAGGCTGTTCACCGGAGACAAATGCTGAAACAAGACAAGTTAAGATCGAGATTATTGTGTTTCAGTTGTGTTACATTGTTTTATAATTTATATGTATGCCTTCAATGATTTTTTTAGATTCATTATAGATCACTACTACAAAAAACAATTTTCGGAACGCCCTTTTGATAAAGCTAGGGAAGAAAAGCGTACCAAAACCGAAAAAGAAGTAATAAAAGTAATTTCACTACTAGAAAGTTGACTTTCAATGACATATTTTGCGAGAGATAGATATCCGTCTCTAATTACAGTTAAGTTGTGGAGACTGATATAGGCTATGTTAAGCTATGACGTTGAATTACCAAGAGTACAAAGGTAGGACTCTGTGTGCGCAGTGAGCTCTTTAGGATCCTACTCTTAAGTGATGCAGAAGAAGATTGACAAAGCTTTGTCGTGAGACAGAGGCTTTGAAGTTTTAACAGAGGCTTCTACAAAAGGCTTCATCCAGACGCTTCTGTCGCATGACATAGGCTCCTTGGCTATAATCGAAGCATGGGCTTGCCCATAAGGAGTTGCACTTGGATTGTATTCGTGAGGAGAAAGCTATGGTTGGGTTTCCACCACTATAAATACCCCTCAATGTAATTGTAAACTTGGACCTTACGTATGTGTACCTCGTGCGCTTTACATGATCCTGCATGATTGCACATAGCTTAATAATATCTCTAGAGATAATGAATTGTGAATTTGTAATTTTTAGTTTAAGATTTAAATTTTTGCTTAATATGGTTATAAATTTTCACACTACTACAACTTATCATGATTCATCTGAAGGCGAGGCTAGGAAGCAAGACTCACATTCATGGACGGCTTCAAAGGCATAGGATGAAGGAATTTAGAGAAGAAGTATGTAATTTGCAGACAAATTATATCCGGTGATTTAAATGAAGATTGTGTTACAATGGGGAAACATAGACCGGTAAGTACTTGCCAAATCTTTAGCTGATCACATGGGTTCTGATGTTATTACATATGCTCAGGTATTAAATCATTGATCGATCTTTGACAAGAATGGGCACTCAAACCTACTGTGTGTGACTAACGACTTATTGCAAGTGCTTATCGAGGCTAAACATAGTAGATATGCAGTTTTTACCAAACACTCAAAATTGCTTAGAGCACACAAGCACTTACGTAAGCAATACCAAAAACCTTTAAATATATGTATAGTTAATTAGTTATTGTTAATTTGTAGGTGTGATCAAAGGACTGGTGGTGGAAAGTCTCATTGCAAGTTGCAAAGTAAGGAAAGCCATTGTTTTTAAACATGAAACAACTTCAATTAGTTTGTTTTTATATCAATATTGATCATACACTGTTAAGTGAATAAATTAAGGGGGTGTTTGTTTTAGTGTAGTTACCGGGCTTATGAGCTTATGTATATTTGGAAAATATCATAAGGCTGCTTTTGCATCATTTGAGCTTACTTTTTGATGTTCATCCTAATGGAGATGCATTCGGGAAATTGTGTAGTTTTCTGTCACATTAGGATATAAAGAGATACATGAAACCAGCCTTTGTTGTTTGTATTTTTATCATGCAACTGGTGTAAGGTATTTTCCGCTTCTTTAGAAAATTATTTATGTTTATTCTATAACTGTTAGTCGTGACTTGAGCCCAACCATTTGTATTACTACTACTTTATTCAGTGCTTTGTCCCAATTAAATGGATTTATTCCTGAAAGTTTGTGCTTTGGTTCCTGCTACATTGAGTAAGAAATTTAAATGAAGAAAGGGCATGATAAATGCGGTGGTGACCAGGGATACAATGAAGATGGTATGATGTAATTACGCGATTCCATGTAACAACAAGGTGGCTGTAACTTAGATTTTTATCCGATTTGGTTTTAAGTTTTCTAATGGTTCTTGATCATGATACAGGTTGCTTCTATCATGACCGTGTGGAATTAAATGCATCCTGCATATGCTTCTCACATGTGGAACGAAGCCTTCAACAAGCGACTTGGTACTAAGGTCTGCTCGACTTTTGCTAGAATGCATGTTTTTCGAGTGATAATTTTAAATCTGAAGACGCGGGAATGAGCAGGTTGGGTAATGGGTCAAATCGATTTGGAAAAACAATAGTTCTTTTATGAGCAATGGGTTGCAATGGGTTTGGATAAACAATAGTACTTCGAGTAGAGGTTGGGCGAGTTTGCTTGCTATGAATAAAAAATATGTGAAACTTGCAGATTTTGGTCTTACAAAGAAGAAACTATTACTGAAATGATGACAGCCGATACAGGGACTTACCGTAGAAGTACTTGGATCCTCTGAAATCACGCATTCCTAATTAGAAAGAGAAAACAAACAAAAATGAAGAAAAGTTATAATTAGTTACCTGGAGGAGTAGGCGGCCCTGCATTTAAGGCACATTTGATATGAGTAAAATATCTACAGTTTGCACAGTGATACAACCATTCATTCCGTCGAATATATTTCTTGCAAAATTCGCAATATTGGGGGAAGTTATAGAAATGATCTGGAAGCGAATGGACGAGAACAAGTGAGTGTTTAGGGTGATGTGGTAGATTGAGGGTAGGGGCTAAGGTTGTACAACCCTTGTGGATATAAAAGTCACAGCTATCACATAGATAGAACAAGTCTTTTTCTTCAGTTTTGCAAGCATCACAAAGGATTGCAGCAGGTCTTAATTGAAGGGTTAAAGTGTGTTTTTGGTGACCTTTATGTTTGAACTTGACCATTGCCTCTTCCCTGATAGCATCAACTTCTGACTCGCGAGCAGACTCAATAGCACAACAATTAATGCAAAAGGTGTATACAGGCTCATCACTTTCAACATAACACAACCCATGAGTTAAGCTTTCAAGACGACATACATCACAGGTAAAATATTTATATCCTGTTGTTCTCACAATAAAGAGTTTTAGAGGATGCTGAAATATGGAAGGGAGGTTAATAGTGAGTGGAAGCTGTGCACATGATTTATGCAGAAAAAAACGACATTCAGTGCAACCATATGCAGAGCCACTTAACGATATGGGTTCTTCACATGCAAAGCAGCGAACAACGTCTCCGTTCTCTTCATCGTCGCCACCTTCGTTCCAATTCTCGATGAGCTTCAAAGGATGCTCTTGGTGAGCAAAATGATTCATCTCTTCCATTTTCACTCTCAAACCTTAGCTTAGATTGATGATGTATAAAAACTTTGACAATATCTTAAACCATAATGAAATTTTCTATATAAATTCAAACCAAGCTGAAAAACTTTTATACGTTTAGTTATAGAAAAACGTTTAACAGCAATAAGTTGCTACTAACCTTTTCTTCTTCAATTTTTGGTTAGACACTTTGTATACAATATCAAGATAATGTATTCGTGATTTTCATTTATGTCACTATTTTATGACCACAATAATTTTATATCACATACTAACCACACATTTCGTGTTACGCTATTCCGAGTAATTACGCGATTCCAAGTAACAACAAGGTGGAACTTGACACAATCGTGACCAATTATCATAGCGATTAGCTCTTGCAGTGTATCCAAATATAGAGGTATTTACTTATTACAAATATTCTATATAACAATAGGCTAAGATTTACCATAACTATAATTATCATTTCAGATTATCAGTTATCAGCTACACCTGCGACTTATTATTATCTAAATCCAAATATAGCAGAGGCCGAACAATCAAGAGCAGAGTACACTTCTTTTATTCAGACACTTATATACATACAATATTTATACAAATCTAAATTATCTCAAAAACATCTTTGTTAACAGGTATACGGCAAGATATCAGATGAATCCACCACTCAAAATACGCAAAACAACATATAAAGATGAGTTGCTAGAGATGAAAAGAAATAGGTTTCCGCTGAAAACTCTGCTGCGACAAAATCCAGATAGCTACAAGGTTAGCTTCTCAATATATATAATAATATCAGTTACTCCTTTTAACAAACACAACCCTACTAATACATATTTAATTTATTAAAGGCTGTCAGGTTTACCAGTGACGCAAAAATCACTAGCATCGACATGGATAAAAATTGGTACTACACCTCATGCAACAAATGAAGCCGCAAAGTCACGGAACAAGATGATGTTTACAGCTGTCTAGATCATGGAAAACAAGAGAAACCGTTTTACAGGTAACTATTTGTCTCACACACTTTTACAATCCACTTTATATAACAAGAAATATTAAACTTATGAATTTTTCAAAATAAACTCAGATACAATTTTAAAGGGCTGATCACAGACCCATCTCACTCTCGCACCAATAACGTTTTCACACGGCAGCCAACGATGTTGTTGGATACACATGTGAGCGATTAGTTGAGAACCACATCCAAAGAAATCCAAAACAAATGCCACCGAAATCACAATAGTCAAGGGATAAAACATGTGTTTCAATTCCATTTCAACACAACTGGTAGCAAAACAGATTTTATACTCGACGCGGTTTTCACCAACAAAAAAAGCACTCAAGAAACAACTAGCATGTCAATAGCCACTACCCCACAAACCACACAAGGTAATAATTTAGAAATTAAGTTATTGTTTACAATACAGAAAACTGATGATACAAAACAACTAAAGGGTTTCCCTCAAAATCACAATCACAACAGAACTTATGAGAGATACACGCTCTAAAAAACAGAGATATTTGATATAATGAAGAGATATGATAAGTCTTCAGCTTATATACTCATGAGAATCCAAAGCACTCTTTACTAAAGATTGTTATTCATATTAGCAAGTGTAGCCTTTTGTTTGCATCAAGTGGTCGTATTCACGTGTAAATAATTGTCTCTTTTGGTCAATCAGGAATCCGAGTCCGAAGCAGAACCTCTCCAAATTGTCATTTCAGGTACATCTATTCATAATTTCTGAATCCATCAGTTTTCTTAGATTCATTCTTATAATTATCTAAAGATTATTCTTAGAAAAAAAATAGGAAAATATAAATGAAAGATCAACTTCGATTGTCAAAAGTATAAGTATACAATAAAAGAGTGACAAAAAAGAAAAGAGAATTGTCAAATTGTGGGAAAAAAGATTAGGCATTATTACAGCCTCTTAGGAGAATTGTCATTTCTGTGTTGAAGTCAAAGAGTGTTTAGTTGGAGCAACATGTTGTGAAAGAGTTTTATGTGTGTATACACATAAACACACATGTTGTATCTCTCCCACTCTTTTTTATCCCCGTTCTTTTTTGGAAGCCAAATGTATAAAGGTTGAAGTTTATCGTGTATCTATTTTGTTTACTTTTCTGCAAAGATGATAGATTACCGAGTTATTACTCACCAAAAAATAAGTTATAAGACCTATTACCTCTTTATTACAGCCATAATGGGTCAAATTCTAAAATGATGATTAAGAGGGTGTTTGGGAATGCTTATTTATGTACTTCGCCTGAAGTAGTCAGGAGATTAATTTTGATTGCATTATGCTTGGACTGCAACCTTGAATCTTCAGAGGTCATGACTTGTGAGTGTGATAAAAAGTTTCAATGTTTGCATGGTGATGGTGGCACACTTACATGAGTGGCTGCAATGGAAGTTGATGCCATGGTAAGATGGACCTATTTTTTTTAGTAACATGTCACAATGGTTTGTTAACAGCAATTGCATCATGTGTAATAGTAGATCGGGGCTGATGGAAATCTACTTATTTAATCATTAAAGGTTTGTATGCTTATTATTAGTGTAAATATTATTGTTATGCATCGTCATCAAATCAGTGAGAATGTTGCTTGAGATAGATTTTGGCCTAACCTCTAGCACTTTACTTCCTGGGCATAAACATTCTACGATCAGGTGACTTCATACTCCCTCAACTTCTCAGTGTGTTCGCAGGCATGGCGGGGTAAATTGGTAACATTACAGCCATGGCGCATTTATCCTCTTCTTTGCAATTGTTATAATATCTAAGCCTAATTGGTCACAAGGTATATTTGAAGCTGTTGATGATTATCTTTATAATTGTAAATCGATTAGATTATAGAACCAAAGAACATACATGCTTCCATTGTGGTTTTGGTAAACAAGTGAAAGTAGGAATGGGGTGTTTGAGCATTGAAGGAATAAATAATGAAATTTTAAAAGTTCTTATCTTGATAATCATTTGACATATGGTGTCTTGACTTAATAATAAGTCTTACATCATAAATATACTTATTAGCAAAACCAATAATATATTTGACTATTTGAGCAAGTCTTTGACATAATAGTATACTTATATATGAGTTTTCCATGTGTGCTTCAAAAAGACACTATGTTGCCTATACAAAAAGCTTATGTTTATCCCTATGAGTTTATAGATTGTGATTAAATATATATCTTACTGTAGAGACACAATTGCTAACATAGAGTACATAAAATAGAATGAAACATAGTTAAATATTTGGCATCATGTTTATAGGTAAATGTTTCGTATTGTTCTGGTATTCGAGATGAAGTAACACGTTTGCCGTTGATATGATAATCAGTATATGACATAGAAATATAGAATATGCATATGGAAAATACGAGTACTCGAAAAGTTGGGTGTTCCACAAGCCAAACTTAACGTGATAATTCTTTTATAGCCCTCAACATCTATTGATTATCATTCTTCTCGGTACATAGTTTGATATTTTGTGATAATTTTAATGTTGTGATCTTGCGTTCTTATTTCATATGAAGAGCCCGTATAGCAAAAGCTTATATTACTTAAAAAAGGTAATCATTATATAATTACTATTTTCTTTATCTTAAGGAATACTTAGATGCTTGAAAATGGGCGGGTAAGTTAATTGGTGAATACAGATAAACGGGTGTCAAAATGGACGGGGTGACCTATAATTACCTTTTATGAAAGTGCTTATAGGGCTGTTTGAAGCCGATAGTACGGAATTATAATACCACACTTAAGTAATATTTCGTGCATCTTATCTTAATATATGAACATTACAAACATGTAAACAAATAGGGACTAGAGGTGTTTTTTTTTAAAAAAAAATTCGATATATGCATGTTATTGTCATTGGTTCATAGGAACTGATTTTCACCATGGTGAGTTCGATGTTGGTTACGGTCCCGAAATGGCCAAGATTACATGATAGTAAAGAACTCATTGGGTGCATAATGGGGTGAGTCGGGTTGCTTGAAAATGGATAGAAACATTGCATATAAGGCAAGTAAATGTAGTATTTCAATGGAGCTTCATACCAAACCAAGATTGGTCAGAAGTGGTTTGCGACGAGTAACCTGCCTTGAAGCAACAACTTCTGTTGTATTTTATGAGTATTATGGCTACTAATCAACTTGGGGATGTTGTCCATTAACGGAAGGTGCATCTTGCTGTGGCGATCACTACAATTGTTGCGTACATAATTACCCCGTGTGCAATATGCACCATGGTACGTGCTCAAAGGCAAAAAATTGCGGAGATTGTGATGTTGAAATCCTTTTAAAGGTTGCCTCGTGAAATACATGATTGAAACGTTGTAATTTGAAATGATACTTATGTTTATTAGATTCTTGATTTGTAAATATTTCATTGATTAATGTATAGATGATACTTTATTCTGCTCTTTAGTTATCTTTATTGGAGCAAGGAATTTTATGTTATCATGTTTAAATTTGATGACAATTTCATATAATGTTGGTGACAAACATCAAGTTAGTTGCACAAATAGCGAATAGAATGGTTAACCATGTTTTATCCATATTATTATGAAAATTTGATGACGTTCATAAAATATTTTTTTACATCCACTTATTATTATCCATATTATTATGAAAATTTGATGATAGTTTCAATTTTGGAGATCCACGAATCATTTCAATGATGAGCGATACCATAACATTATTCCCAAAATTCGTGCAGACTGTGTAATTAGCCTAGAAGAGTTTCATGGACACCAAAGTGTGATATGCAAAGATGAGATTAGCATTGGGTTAGAATACCATCACGCCTCGGGAAGAAGTGCCAATAGAGAATCCTCATCTCACCGCGAGGACTACTATTTCACGTGTGTATTTATTTTACCCACACTATCATTTTACACCATTATGCACACATTTTTCTATCGGTCTAAAATGATTAGAAGCTTGTAACAATAAGCAAAGGCGATGGAATAAGTTTGCAACTCAAGCAAGATCATTGGTTGGAAGTTCAAAACCTCCTAATAGAGCTTTATTCTGGACATTAAGTAGCGGTCCAGCCTCGGCTATGCGATCGAAGATGATGATTCTTCGAAGACCTAATTATCCGTTGAGATACCCAATTTAACTTTTAATTACTTTTTATTATATATTTGTTCTACTAAATCCTAAAAATAAAAACCATTTAAGTCATACCGGATCCATCGGACGGATTTTGTTCTACTAAATCCTAAAATAAAACCACAAGTATATATATATATATATATATATATATATATATATATATATATATATATATATATATATATATATATCAAACCGTTAATCTCACGAAACGAATCACACTATCACCACGAATTAAATCATCTTTTTATTAAGAGACATTTCTATATACTTTCAACAAACTCTTTTTAGTGTTGAAATTTACGCCCTGAAAAATCAAATGTGATTTGGAAAGTCAGAGTTGATATGTTAGTTTATAAATCAAATGTGATTTATGAAATCACACGTGATTTGTGAAATAACACGTGATTCTTAAAATAACAAATCACATGTGATTTTTCAGGGCTTAAATTTCAAGAAAAACACTCAAAAAAAGTTCGTCGAAAGTAGATTGAAGCTGTGTTTAAACATCTAAAAGACAGGAAGGAAAGGAATGATGGGGAATGTGACAACTCGTAATTCCAGGTTTCACTATTTCATCATTTATCGTAAATTACGTTTACGAGTATCAAATTCGCGTAACCTTAATGGTTTAGCTGCGAATTCATGAACATTTTATCGAGGACATTTCATATAGACTAGATTTAGTCTACACAACATTAATAACATCATTTCATATCAATATTATGCATGGGTTTGCATTTTTCATTAAACGTTTATTTTTCCTATTAAATAAATGCTATCGCGTAAACAATATTTTGAAACATTTGATCCGACACTTCCAAAAATAATCCTAATATATTTTTATACTTATTTTAAGACTATAAAAATTATATTATTAATTTACCCAGTGTTTTAAATTTATTTTTGTATATAAATTATAATATTTATATAATTACGACGGTTTTCATAAAACTACACGATAATTATTATTTCACTCAAATTTTTCAAGAAATGTACTTTTATAATTTTTATGACTTCAATATATTTTATTTTGCTCCGTTAAAATTTATTTTTAGCTAACGCTACCTTAAATGCTTAATAAATACACAAGTTACCATCTATCCTTAAATAACTATACATTACTAGTATACTTATACATTATATTATACTAAGTAAGTGTTTCATTTTATTTTTTCTCTCATATAAGTTTACCAAGGCAATGAGTCACACCATTTCATTACAAAATATCTATCCATATATTGTATTATACTACACTTAACTCATAATATTTCATTTCACAAAGATCAAATACTCTAAATCTTCCTCTCTAGCTCTAGAACCGCCAACTAAGGGACCAAGAAGGAGATCATATATTTTTTCTCTAATCAAGTTATTTATACTCTAGCATCACTCTTGATTAAGGTTGTGCAATAAAAACCTTGGGTGATTAGGAAAAACCTTTGATCATTAAACCTCATCAAGTTAACTAGTAAGCATCTCATATTCATTTTCATATTTCATATTTATTTTATATTCATTACATCATATTTGAGAAATCATGCAAGTCTCATGAGGTTTATACCACTTTTTCATTGATTTTAAGAGTTATGTATATATAAGTCATCCTATAATTACTCCTTGTTATATATTATTTTTGGTGATGTCTAGGAACCCATGACACCCTAAGAAGGTGTATGGTAGGTTTGAATAACCCGAGTTGTTTTGAATTGGTTAGAATAGGTTTTATGCGATAAAAACTCATTTCGACAACTATATATAAGGGTCTGTCCATATTTTGAAAATCTGGAAAATCCGACAGTTTGTAAAATATTTTGGGCTAGATATTTAGAAAATAAACTTTAAAACGAAACGTGGCGCTTGAATGGGTTAAACGGAGCTATAACGAAGAACTTATGCTATTTTCAAATTTGACGACGAAAACTATAAAATCCGGAAAATTCAAGATGTATTCTCGACTTTTTACGAGTCAAAATGAGTCTTAAGCGCTATAAAATGTGTCGACTTATCAAAAATATATTAGTATATATTATCACGATTCCGTGGATATAAAGAACGTAGAAAACGGACTTAAAACGAAGAAATTGTGGCCAATTAAAGTTTAATGAAACTTATATTTTTTGACAGAACTTGTAAAATATATATGCTGATATGATTTTAAATCGAGGTTTTGACCCCTTCGGGTCCAATTGGTTTAAGTGTAAAACACGAAAGTTGTCCGAAATGATGTTTTACTATTGATCTCAAGATTTTAAGCTTAAAAGTGTAAGATGAGAGATTTAAGCATGGTCAAAGATGGACGATTTTCCCGAAAAGTCAAAGTACCCATTGCTGATGGGAAATAAAGTTGGTGTTTTTAAGCGCCGAGTCCGCTTGAGCTTTGAAAACTTTACCAAATGCTATTGTATCATCTATAAACTATTAGGGAACGTTAGAAACCTTATAAAAGCGATATTATATAAGCACAAGGGTTTATCAAAATATAATGGAGTGTTTGGATTGCTTACTTAAATTACCCATTTT
Organism: Chrysanthemum lavandulifolium; assembly: GCA_022545495.1. Lineage (NCBI taxonomy): Eukaryota > Viridiplantae > Streptophyta > Magnoliopsida > Asterales > Asteraceae > Chrysanthemum > Chrysanthemum lavandulifolium. The sequence continues at coordinate 63,850,646 of CM040245.1, forward strand.
AGAGTCCATAAAGGAGCGTTTGATCGGTGTTGTTTTAGCACACGAGGCTAATCCTATGGATAACTTGTTGTGGCTTAACGAACCGGATTGATATTTTGAATGTGTAATTGTAATTGAGATAAGTTATAGCTATCGTACTTATTTTCACAAGTATTAACACTTATATATTTTCTACTAGACCAAAGTGGTTATCGCAAGACGCAAGTGACCATGTTTGGAGCCATTTTTCATAACGATAGAATACTTTTGAGAAAACGATGCCTTCTAGTAAAAGTGAGTTCACCTAGCCTATTTTTCAAAATGTCCAACCGTCGCTGCGGAGTTGTAACGAATAATATCACGGTCACCAAACTTGGCGAAAACCACCCTTAAACGATATTTTGGACTAAAGTACCATACTTAACCTATATTTTCTTTGTGATCGAGACCTCTAGGATGGAAACTTAAACACTAAAACTTTGAGATAATGATACAAGCTTCCCAAAACCGTTGAGTTCGTTTCCTAACACTCGACGTGCACCATTTTACGACTATCTTTTCAAGGCCGTTTAGTCACTTTCATGAACTTGTCAAATGACATTATTTTACGACGAAAAGTTATAATTTCATAATAAATCACTAAATGATTATCGTAGGATATTATTTCAACGTAAATACTTGTAAGTATTTTATAACATGACGAGACGTCATAAACATATATTTCGACGATAAATTCTATTTTCAAAAACGTACAAGTGGTATAGATTACATGTGGATTTGCATGCACAACATTGTTTCATGATTTACATTAGAATATATCATTCATAATAGGTCACGGTCGAGGTTGCTCCTCATTTCAAGATTGCCATTATATCATCATAATCATTGCAACAGTGAGTTTTCATAGCCCCGATTTATTCAAGTTTTTACTTATTTCAAACCTCACGGGAGAATACATTGCACATCATTTTTATTACGATGCCAAGTATATCAAATTCATTACATTGCTTAAGTTACCTCATGCCAATTGAATGTCCCCATTATATAACATGAACCGTTAATTCCGAAAGAAGCGAGGTGAGTGGATAGATCTATCGAGGTGACTCTCCATCCGGTTGGTGGATTCAACCTGTCAAACGGATGCATTTCATTTAATAACATTATTTGAGTTGTTTGGCAAACACTGCTTGCGTAACATCATGATCGGGCTAGTTTCGATGTCATGGACTTATAGCAATTGTATCATTTTTGTGGCGACATTGTCATACATAATTTATACTTGTGTTAGTCGTATTAAACATTTTCAACAACTCTATGAACTCACTCAACCATTGTGTTGAGACTTTTAGCAATGTATTTTCAGGTAACTAAGGCATTCACTTCATGGCATGCATGTGGACATATCATAGAGTCGCGGTGACGACGCGTCTCACATGAGATTTATACACTTTAAAAACATCGTTTGACTTGTACCAAGCTTATTTTCCGCACATAGTAACTTTCATTTGGGACCTATCTTTGTAACTCTGAATGTTTTTATTAAATCAAGCGATGTATTTTCTAAACGACACTTTAGGTCGCTCAATATAACTGTAATTGTGATGCTATGACAATCAACCCCGTGAATTCCATTCCGCTGCAAAAGCAGTAATTTGGGGTGTGACAGATCGGTATCGAGCTTCATTATAGAGAACTAGGTTGCATCATTGACCCTAGACTATAACTACATCATCATAGCATCTCATCATTTCATCATAAGTGCATGGTCACTATACATGCGGTTTATACGCACATTATTCGAAAGTTATTTACTTTCATTTCAAATCGATTGTCACATTAATGCCTTGGATACCCATCCCATCATACCACATTAGACTTTGACATGGAGAATGCCCGTCATTCCCTATCACCATTTTCAACATCGCTTGACTCAACACGATAACATCGATGATGAGATCGAACCCTTTTAAGAGGACAAAGTTGCACCTACACCATCACGATCACTATTGATTCACCGTAGGATCGTGATGCTTTTATCATTCTGCTGGGACAGATCATACCATTTGGTAGGACTTACAAGCTTAGTCCTAGTGGACCTATTAGTCATACATTTGATTTGACGCTTGGGAAGCGTGCATAATTTGACACACCACTACCATCTACCACTAAGACTACTGACACTACACCATCTCATAGGTTTGAGGACCTGTGAGAGTTCTAGGGCTATTGTTGCTGGACCGTCTACTATTCCTACACTTGAGACATGATTAGACTACCAACAGAATGGATAATAAGTACCTTTCTAGCTAATGTAATCTTTATCATTTATTATCTCACGATAATCACAACCTTGTTTAATTCGTTCCTTATTCCAATTGCCCAATTTTCAATCATTTCGCAACAATACAATCACTGCTTTACTAGGGATTAGGCCAACTTTATTCTTGACCAATTAAGTGACTATCATCATTTTATGAGGTTCTCCCATGTATCCTACAAACCATTCCACAAATTATATTTCAAGTTATTTTGCTACTGTTTCATGAAATTATTTCATTTAATTTTATTTCGAGCTATTTTACCCCATCTTAGAAACATTGTTTCATAAAGTTTTAAAACAAGTTGTTTCGTTACCACCCTATCAATTGGCTTTCAGTCATTTATCAACTATTTAATACCATCATGCGAAACGATTTTCATGTTACTCTGAAAAATTATTGAGCCATTATCTTACAAAACAAAACATTGAATACCATCTAAAACTTCGGAGAAACATAATACCATTTCAACAAAACCAAGCATCACATCATTTGTCCTCGATTATACATAGCCTGATCACCTATGTATAATTTAGGAAGAATTATGTCATGAAAGAAACAAACATCTTTTCAAATATCTTAAAACAATCTTCACTAAAAGCAAAGTTTTGCAATCGATAAATTTTCATAAACATTTCTTTTGTTAACACTCTATAGAAGTTCTCGCCACTTATCTCTCACTCAACCGATAAGTTAGAATTTGACGAGTGACCCTTTTGGGAAAGGACTTCCCATACCATCTACGAGGAGGATTCCTCAATACAAGAAAACAATGAAAAGATTTCAGAACTACCAACAAGGACTAGAAGTATATAGTAAGACGTTTCAAAACTCAAAAAAAATCTTAAGACATCACGAGACATTCCGAAACACTATTTTGGACTAGAAGCCAAATTATATCATTTCAAAAGTACTAGCTAGACCGAGTCACGAGATTTAGTATGAAGCGAATACCCATTAAGCAACACCATAGGGATAAACCAAGTCTTCTAACTGGGACTACAGAACATTTCACTAAACATGGCCTCAACAATATTTGAACTTCCCTACAATGAGTTTCCTTTAAAGGAAAATATGGTTAAATTAAGGTTATTGATATAAACTTCCCCTAAGGCATTGTGTTTTCTAGAAATTACGGATAACCTCACTTTCACATCAAGAGATGCAACATGTCTGAACATATCAGACAATCAATCACTCTCCATCTACAAGTGAAATTAGAACAAACATTCCTCGGTATAGTATCATCTGATATCTATGTTTTGCGGACATGATGACAATCTAGTGATGAACTATTTTAGAAGCACTCAATATCGGAACGAGTCTTGAAAACCAATCACAACACCACATCACTTAAATATTTAAAGTTTTGTGACTTGACAACATAGAGCATGGAAACACTTCGATAATCAAACAATAAACATTTTAGTCATGGAGACTAAACACCTTAGGCAAGTAAGATTTAAGTAATGACATTCGCTAGAACTAGAAGCGCGAGGAATCACAACTGTTACCCATAAACTATTCTTTTCAATAATGCCCTTTTCGACAGACTTGACATTTTGAAATTTGGCATGAGACACGTGGTATCAATTCCAGTTGTACCTATTACAAGCTATTCGATTCACCTTAGACTTCTGACAACCATTTTAAGATTCCTTTGGAATTCACTAGTACATGATTGCCGCTTATTATCCTCAGCTCAATGGTTAGAGCGAGAGAACAATTCCCACATTAGACACATAATACAACATTGAATTAGCTAATGGTAACTTAATTAGCACCGACACCATTGTCCGTGGTTGTACACTCAATTTTCTAAATCATCCCTTCAATATAGACCTTATGCCCGTGAACTTGGTAGTTTCGGCGTCATCATCGGCATGGATTGGTTATCCAAACATCGTGCAAGAATCATTTGTGATGAAAAGTTGTTCATCTTCCTTACAACGGCGAAACTTTGATCATTCATGGGAACGAAGTGGAACTAGACTCGAGATTATATCATGCATCAAGATGGAAGTACATAAAGAAAGGTTGTTATGCTTTCTTGCACATATAACCGAGAAGAGGTCGGAAGGAAACGACTGAGGATGTACCAATTGTTCGAGAATTTCACTCAAGTCTTTCCGAAGACTTGCGGGACTTCCACCGGCACGTCAAGTAGAATTTCATATTGACTTAGTGCCCGAGCCGCACCAACACGAGTGCCTTACCGTCTAGCACCATCGAAATGCAAGAGTTGTCTAATCGCTTGCAAGAACTTTTAGACAAAGGATTCATTAGGTCAAGTTCCTCGCCTTGGGAGCACCGGTCTTGTTTGTGAAGAAGAAAGATGGATCCTTGAATGTGTATAGATTATAGAGAGTTGAACAAGTTAACGGTGAAGAATCGTACCACTCCCGAATCGGCGACTTGTTCGACCGGTTGCAAGGCTCTAGTATTCTACTCAAAGATTGACCTAAGGTCGTTACCATCAACTTAGAGTTCGGAGGAGGATATCCCAAAACGGCGTTTAGAACACGTTATGGACATTATGAGTTTCAAGTAATGCCGCTCGGATTAACTAATGCACCGCAGATTCATGGATCTCATGAATAGGGTATGCAAACCGTATTGGAGCGAGTTTGTTATAGTATTCATCGACGACATATTGATTTACTCAAAGAGCAAAGAAGAGCACGAAGGGCATTTAAGAACGATTTTAGGATTACTCAAGAATGAGAATTTGTATGCCAAATTTTCGAAGTGTGATTTTTGGAACCGTAAAGTACAATTTCTTGGTCATGTCATTGATAGTCAAGGATTACAAGTAGACCCTGCAAAGATTGAAGCCGTAAAAGATTAGGCTACTCCAACAAATCCTACAGAAATATGACAATTTCTAGGACTCGCCGGGTATTACCGAAGATTCATCGAAGGTTTTTTTCAAAGATAGCAAAAGCTTTGATCAAGTTGACACAGAAAAACAAGAAGTACGAATGGGGAAAGAAACAAGAAGTTGCTTTTCAGTTGTTGAAGCAAAAGCTTTACAGTGCGCCAATTTTGGCACTACCCGAAGGAATTGAGAACTTTGTAGTATACTGCGATGCTTCACATAAAGGGCTTGGAACTGTTTTAATGCAAAATGAGAAGGTAATAGCGTATGCTTCTCGACAACTTAAGGTCCATGAGAAGAATTACACCACTCATGATCTTGAGTTGGGGCCGTAGTTTTGCACTCAAGATTTGGAGACACTACCTTACTTGACAAAGTGCCGAGTGTTCTGGACCACAAGAGTTTACAAAATGTTCTTGATCAAAAGGAACCTAACATGAGGCAACGTCGTTGTTTGGAATTACTCAATGATTATGATTGTGAAATCAAGTATCACCGGGAAAAGCCAATGTTGTGGCCGATGCTCTTAGCCGGAAAGGAAGACCCAAACCTTAAGAGTCCGATCATTAGGAATGACGATCAGTTCACCTTTACCATCAAAAATACTCGAGGCACAAATCGAGGCACTCAAGGAGAAAACCGACCAAGTGAAAAGCTTTATGGTATGCCCGAAATGCAAATGGCTTTGTAAAGAGAGGATGGAGTATTATGCTTCAAGGATAGAATGTGGGTACCATTTATGGCGGGATACGAGAATTGATTATCAGGTCGCATAAGTCAAAGTATTCTATTCACCTGTGTTACGATAAGATGTATCAGGATCTCAAGAAACTTTATTGGTGGCCGAACATGAAAGCGGAAATTACCACGTCGTTAGCGGATGCCTTACTTGCTCTAAGGTAAAGTCGAATATCAAAACCTTCGTGATTACTCCAACAACCGAAATTCCCCAATGGAAATGGGAACGACACGATGAACTTGGTCACGAAACATCCTAAGACATCGGGAGGTTACGACACTATATGGGTAATTGTTGATTGTCTTACCAAATCAGCCCATTTCATACCAATTAGAGAAACTTATTCCATGGAACAACTCACTAGAATTTATGTCAAGGAAATAGTCTCGAGGCATGGAGCACCAATTTCCATCATTTCCGACAGAGATAGTCGATTCACTTCAAACTTTTGGAAATCATTACAAGATTCATTTGGGACCAAATTAGAGATGAGCACAGCATATCATCCACAAACCGATGGTCAAAGTGAAAGGACAATTCAAACATTAGAAGATATGCTGATGACATGTGTGATTGATTTTGGAAATGGTTGGGCAAATCATTTGCCATTGATCGAATTCTCGTACAACGATAGTTATCACACCAGTATAAAAGCGGCACCATTGAGGCACTCTATGGTCGAGGTGTCAATCACTTGTTCACGGGTCAAAAATCAGGAAAGTCCAACTCACTAGTCAATGACTCATTTATGAAACAACACGAAATCGTACAAATCAAAAATCGGTTACAAATAACAACATATAGTTAGATAAGCTACGTCGATATCTGACGCAAAATATTGAAGTATGTTCCATAAGTCGCAAACCATTAGAATTTCAAGTTGGCATGATTTCGTTCAAAATCTCGCCTTGGAAAGGCGTGGTACGATCAGAAAAACATTGGAAGACCAGTCGACTCAAATATCCTCACCTTTTCACAAGTAACACGTGAACCTAACATGAACCTGAATTCAGGATTGAATTCCTTTTGATGGGCGAATGTGAAAACTCGTAATTTCGGTCATTTTACAAACTTTGGAAGTTTCACTATTTCATCATTTATCGTAAATTCGTTTCTGAGTATCAAATTGCGTAACCTTAATGGTTTAGCTCATGAATTCATGAACATTTTATCGAGGACATTTCATATAGACTAGATTTAGTCTACACAATATTAATAACATCATTTCATATCAATATTATGCATGAGTTTGCATTTTTCATTAAACGTTTATTTTTCCTATTAAATAAATGCTATCGCGTAAACAATATTTTGAAACATTTGATCCACACTTCCAAAAATAATCCTATTATATTTTTATACTTATTTTAAAACTATAAAAATTATATTATTAATTTACCTAGTGTTTTAAATTTATTTTTGTATATAAATTATAATATTTATATAATTACGACGGTTTTCGTAAAAAACTACACGATAATTATTATTTCACTCAAATTTTTCAAGAAATGTACTTTTATAATTTTTATGACTTCAATATATTTTATTTTGCTCCGTTAAAATTTATTTTTAGCTAACGCTACCTTAAATGCTTAAATAAATACATAAGTTACCATCTATCCTTAAATAACTATACATTACTAGTATACTTATACATTATATTATACTAAGTAAGTGTTTCATTTTTATTTCTTTCTCTCATATAAGTCGACCAAGGCAATGAGTCACACCATTTCATTACAAAATATCTATCCATATATTGTATTATACTACACTTAACTCATAATATTTCATTTCACAAAGATCAAATACTCTCGTCTTCCTCTCTAGCTCTAGAACCGGCCAACCAAGGGACCAAGAAGGAGATCATATATTTTTTCTCTAATCAAGTTATTTATACTCTAGCATCACTCTTGATTAAGGTTGTGCAATAAAAACCTTGGGTGATTAGGAAAAACCTTTGATCATTAAACCTCATCAAGTTAACTA